>JAQPZY010001174.1:0-1200000 GCA_029931535.1 Margaritifera margaritifera | reverse complement strand
AGTTTTATGATCTCTGTATAATAGTCTAATAGGTGTCGTTTTGCAGAGTGCACATATACGGTAATTTCATGTGACTCAGTACATTGGTCTTTGGAAAATATTGTCGGTTAAAGCATGAGTCATATCACATGATTCAGCGCGTGAGATTTGTCCTTTTGACCTGCATTCAATGTTTTCACCTAGATTCTATGTTCAATAAGAAATCAATACTTTGTTGATTTCTAATAACGTCAGTGCACAGGTACTTTAACGGTGTCACGTATAACCTAGTTTCTGATTGGCTCGGAGAAGGTTGTTTTCTAGAAAGATTGAATTGTTTTTAAGTCGCAGTACAGGGAATGATTCAATTTGTTGACCAGAAGTTAGAATAAGATTGTAGTAACTAGATGTTGATTTGAGACATAGAATAATTGGGTTTTTATTTGATTTGTGCAGTCAGAGACTATAAATAATATATAATCGCAGCGTTCTTCATTCTAGCATAGTTTGTCAGCCTGAGAGGTCATAAACAAGATTGGTTCATTTTGTGTGTGATATCTGCTTCAGTGATATTATTATACAGTACATTTTGGATTTAGTACTGCCACTTAAACTTTATGAATTATACAGCTCCGTTGGAATTATCAGAAACATTTCTAGAACTTGTGTGATATTCCATATTTACAAGGATTACTTGGAATTAATAATATTTGTATATTACTGATTCTTGTTAGCACATCAGCACTTCAGTGGTGTTTTCATTTGGAATATTCTTCATTCGGAATATTTGGATTAACTTCCGGATTTGTGAACTTTAAAACAATTTAGTACTTTTAAGGATATTCTATACCGTAAGTTATTTTTAATTCTTTCACTTTGATTGTTTGTTGAAATATTTTAATATTTTAGGAAATTAAATATTTGTATTTTAAATCTTGAAAGCTTGTTTGAGTCTTTTCTTTTGTTACATTTACCCATTAAAGTTATATTATGACTGACATAACAATAATATCAACCTGAAAAGACTTTGATATCTTTAAACTGTATACATAGTTTTCTGTAGAATTTAGAAAATGAAAGTGCAGGGCTATAAAAAAGCTGCAGACAAAGATTTGGGAAAGCAGAAAGTCTAGGACCTTCAGTAACATATCGAGGAATAACAGACTCTCACTACAGAGAGCCCTGGTATACAATACTTACCAAAGCCAGAAATATACTGTTGACAATGAAAAAGAGAGGGTAGGGAGTGGCACTAATTCTGCATGCACAGAAATTTTATTGTCTGCTATCTTAATGAATATTTTCAACTACTGTATATGCTCTCGTATAATCAGGGTCCAAATGCAAACAACATAGACTCTGATCTGCCATCGCATAATGTGCTGGTAGATCAGGGTCTGTGTTGTTTGTTCTACTGATTAGTCCTTACAAACTGCATAGACCCAGATCTACCAGTGCATTATGCGACGGCAGATCTGGGTCTTTGCAGTTTGTAGTTGGTATCACCTTATACGCGAGTAAATATGCTATATTTTAATTTAAGGGGTAGGAATAGCATGGATCAGAATGAAAACTTCATGATGCAACACAGTTGTTGTATAATAGAATTTCTTTCAGAACTGCTACTGATATTTATTACAATCAGTTAAGTGATGTTTTGATGGACCCACATGTACAACACTTTGATTTCTTCTTCAAAATATTTTAAAGATGGGACACAAAGCCCTGTTCATAATTTATAAAATTGATATAGAGTGTTAAAATAGTAAATAGTGCTTACCTTAAAATGAATTTCTTTTGTTCTTCAACTTATTTTAGGTTTTTGCACATTTCAGCATTTAGTAGGAATAATATTTTAATTTGAATTTGTGAACTAGTCCACACAAGTGGGAAAAAAGCACTGTAAGGATCCAAACTCTTATTGTACCCCATCCATGGGAAATTCACAACTTATCAAAACTGAGCTGCAAAAACATCTCACAGCTCTCTTTACTGAGAATCCCTGCTTCCAGGACATCCAGTTTCTGATCCTGAACTCTCCGTTTCTTTACACCCGACATAAGGCAGATCATGTTATTATGTCCATCTGTCCGTTCCTTATTTTGTTTTTGTCCAATAACTAGAGTTCTCCACCATCTACCGTTACCAAAATTTGCAATTGGGGTAAGGAAAAGGCCTATTGAATTTGGTTTAAAAAGGACAAAGGTCAAAGTCACTGTGACTAAAAGAAGAAAAATGGTTTCTGCGCAAAAACATTAGTTCTGCATCACAGACTTGGACTACATTTTGTGGATGGCTTGCATGTGGAGTAAGGTGGAGCCTGTTGATATTGGGATCCAAAGGTCAAGGTACTGGCTGAAAAATTGTTTCTGCACAAAATTTCAATTTTTTGACCATGTACATTTCCAAATTTTGTGGATGGCTTACATTTTGGATAAGAAAGAAGCCTCTTGATTTGGGTGTGAAAAGCTCATAGGTCAAAGTCAGTGTGACTAAAAGAAGACAAATGTTTTTTGCATAATAACTTTAGTTCCAGACCATGCACAGACCAATGACCAAAGTCTGTGGTGTGTTGTGAGCTTCAAGGTAAAGAAGAGGCCCATTGATTATGGGGTCTAATGGTTAAAGGTCAAGGTTATTGTTACTCCAAGAAAATGACAAAAAAAACCTATAGATTTTTTTTTCTAAAGTTCAGATGCCAGTGTCATGGTAAGTCTGATGAAAAAAATAATGGTTTTAATGCACAGCGAGTTTAGTTCAACCCCACATATCTTGACCAAAGGTCATGGTCATTGAGACCCATTGGTCAGTAATGTCCAAAGTTAACCATGCCCTATTAGTGTCTACATAGAAGACTATTAAACATGTACCATTCACTGTACTTTTGTTGAAATTGTATCTCAGTTTTCTATGTACTGGTCTCTAAGTTTATGGGGAAATGGGATCCTGACTTTAATTTTCAAAAACTTACCAAGAGCTGTGCATGATCTTCAAAACTTTAATTTCCTGTTGAATTGGGCAAGTAAATTTTCACTTGGGAGAGTAAATATCAAGATATTTTTACCTGTCAGTAAAGAAGAAATCGGATACTTAAATGTGCCATATAGGTAGCTACCCATGCAAGATCTGCAGTATATATAAAAATTTAGATAAACCATGTGATATGTTTAAAGGATGGGGATATTGTGAAATCCTTAAACTCATCCAACACTATTCAGTTAGAACTGGTTTGATATCAGCAATGAATCACAATATTTACTCTGGCAATAGTGTATCATGATACAGACTAGAACTATCGATATAGATATTAGAATGAAACATAAGCTAAATGATATCCACCATCCAAAAGTATACTTTTTCTCATCGTTTTTCTGTCCCTTTGAATGAAGTAGACAATAAGGCCCCTT
Source organism: Margaritifera margaritifera (assembly GCA_029931535.1). NCBI lineage: Eukaryota > Metazoa > Mollusca > Bivalvia > Unionida > Margaritiferidae > Margaritifera > Margaritifera margaritifera. Next base: position 1,196,614 of record JAQPZY010001174.1, on the reverse strand, counting down.
ATAACACATTAATCCCTTTAATTGTCTAATTGTAGCTATTTTTACTAAATATTTATTGTTCACTTTCATCAAAATCCCTTTGCAGATTCTAAAGGTGTTGGGGAGAATTGTGTGCATTTGACCCAGTTAATATGTGAACTATTATTAGAATGTTGGTATGAAAGTCAGAAAACTGAAAGTTATTGTTGGATGATTTGATTTTCTCATAAGTTATTTCAATGGTCAGCATTGTTCTTACTTTTCTAGCAGTCAGATCCCAAACTGAAACAATGCTCATAAAAAAATCAAGCTGCACTGCTGACATTTTGAGCACAGGCAAAGACTGGTCACGTGAACATGCAAAACTGGATGTAGCCATAGTCCGTTTTTTACTTATTTGCATCATTATATGCTTTTAACATTTTGATTTGCAATTAGGTTATATTTGTAAATGGAAATACAAATTTTCAGTTTGCAGCAATTTGTACATGCAGTTTACAGCTCTCATTATTATAACAATGGAGGAGTTTTACGTGATTATGGGACCAGTCTTAACCTGTACTTAAAACACCAGTGGTACAGGTCAGTTTTCGTTAAGAGTGCTGTTTCATTTTGGAATTTAGCTGCTGATAAAGTAAGAAAATTGAAAGAATGTGTGTGAAAAAAATATATCATCCAGTATGTTTTGGTTTTTTGATGTAGACTTTCATACCAACATTGAAATTTGTTCAGATGTTTTCCAGGACTAATGCAGACAATTTTCATGAACACTGCAAAGGGATTTCAATGAGGTAAACAATAAAAAAAAATAAAGTCCAAGTCAAAATCCCTGAAGTGTTTAAAAAAATCTTGCTATCACTACACCTCATTGTTGGAAAGTCATATCGATGTCTAGTTGGTCCTTAATGAAATGGTGGCACTTGGACATCCAATTTGGTAACACAGCAGCCATATTCAAAATCTTGTTATTGCTATTCCTCCTGAATGGGTGGTAATATCAACATGGGGTTTTCATTAAAAGACTTCTTATGATATCTGATTGATCCTAAATGAAAATGGTGCTGGTTTGACATCCAATATGGCCACCATGGCAGCCATCTTGAACATCTTATCGCTACTCCTCCTGAATGGAAAGTCATATTAACATGGGGTTTTCACCACAAGACTTCTTTTGTTGTCCAGTTGGTCATAAATGAAAATGAAATCTTTTTATAGCTACACTTGAGCAGAAAGTCATATTGACATGGGGTTTTCAACACAAGACTTCTTATGATGTCTACATGGTCCTAAGATGAAAATGGTGCTGATCTGACTTCTAATATAGCCACCACAGTGGCCATCTTGAAAATCTTGTTATTGCTACTCCTCCAAGATGGATGGTCATATCAATATGGGGTTTACACCAAAAGACTTCTTGTGATATATAGTTGGATCTAAATGAAAATGGTGCCAATCAGATGTTCTGTATGGCTGCCCTAGCTGCTATCTTGAAAATCTTGCTATTGTAACTCCTCCACAATGGAAAGTCATATCCACATGGGTTTTTCACCAGAGGACTTCTTATGATATCCAGTTGGTTCTAAAGTAAAATGGTGCCAATCTGGCTTCCAATATGGCCACCATTGTAGCCATTTTGAAAATCTTGTTACATGTATTGCTACTCCTCCTAGATAGATGGTCATATCAGCATGGGGTTTTCACCAAAAGACTTCTTATGATGTTTAGTTACCAGGTAGTCCTAAATGAAAATTGTGCTGATCTGACAGCCGATATAGATACATTGGCAGCCATCTTAAAAATGTTGTTATTACTACTCTTCTGGAATAGATGGTCATATTCACATGAGGTTTTCACCCAAAGACTTCTAATCATGTCTTGTTGTTTCTGAATGAAAATGATGCCAATCTTACATCCAATATAGCTGCCACAGTGGCTAATTTTAAAATCATGTTAGTGCTCAAACATTTCTGAGATATGGTTTCAACAGTCAACATAAGAAGAATGGTCTTATCTTGAATTGTTGTAAATTCTTTTCAGTCAGTAAATTGTTAGTCCCTTCAAGGGACTCTTCTATTTACTATCACACTTTCCTTTCTGCTCTATAATTTATAATAATTTTGGATTAAGTGATGCAACTAGGTTTACTTATACTATTCATTTCTAGAAGGTGTGTTGTGTACCATATTGAGGGCCTGTATTTGAAGGTCATAGTCACAGGGCAATATATTAGATTTCAATCACATTTTGCCTTGATTCTGCATTTTAACTCTGTATAAGATAAATGGACAAAACTTGGAATACTTATATATTGTCACTAGAAGATGTGTTATGTTCAGTATTTTAATATTTTGAGGTCTGATTTTAAAGGTATTGTTCAGATATAAAGATTTGAAGGTTTAATTGTTTTTTCAAAGGCTTTTCTTTGTATACCTGGGATGAACCATGATACAGTCATCTTTCTCAATTTGATGGTGTCGTGTGTGTCACAGTTAAGGTATTATCTTCGGTATCACTGATAAATTTTTATCTTACCTGGCTGTAAGGCAAGGTGAACTTATAGTATATTCATCAACAATGGCTATTTTCAGCTTCTTCTGAATAACCATTGCACCAATTTCAGTGAAATTTTGCAGCATCCAGGTATGAAGTCGCTTACAATTTATACAGATGATGCTGATCTGTTGACACCTGTTGCTGCCATTAGTAAAAATAGAAAAACTTTTAAATGACTTTTCTCAAAATGTGCTGAACAAACTTTGACCAAATTTGACAAGCACCTTGCATTAATGGCCTTTCAGTTTTATACAAATGATGCCAATCTGTCATCAAATATAACTGCTGTTACTAAAAATGGATAAACCTTCAAGTAGCTTTTTTCTTCAAAAACCACTGAACAGAATTTGACCAAATTTGATAGAAAGCATCCTGGCATAGAGGACTTTTAAATTTATGCAGATGATTCCAGTCTGTGATGAACTTAATAGCTGCCATTGCAAAACTTAGAAAAACCTATAAATTACTTCTTTAAAAAAAAAGTGCTGAACTGAATTTGACCAAATTTGACAGAAAGCATCCTGGCATTTAGGCCTTTCAAATTTGAACGAATAATGCAAATCTGCCTACTAATTTGGCAGTGATTACTAAAAATTAATAATTAAAGAAATGATTTATCAAAAACCATTGAAATAAATTTACCCAAATTTAACAGAAAGCATCTTAGTATGAAGCCAATCTACCACCAGATATGGCCACTGTTACACATTGGACAGAAAGCAATTTGCATTAAGGTATTTCAAGCTTTTACAAATCTACCATTGAATATGGGCACCATTACTAAAACAGCAAAACCTTTGAACAACTTCTTCTCAGAGAACAAATTGGACAGAAGTATCCTGTCATGAAGACGTTTCAAGTTTATTGAAGTGATGCTGATCCACCATCAAGAAAGACCAGTTACTCAGTTAATACAAATAGAAAAAACCTTTCCGTGACTTCTTGTCAAAACTGCTCAACAGAATTTTACCAAATTTGAAAGAAAGTATCCTGGCCGATAGTCCAGTGGTTAGAGCATCGGCCTCGTATGCAAGAGGTCCCGGGTTCGAATCCCGGCCAAGCAATTGTAAAAAAAAAAAAAATGAAAAATGGCACCAAGAGCTACTTCTTTTGATGCTTAACACTAAGAACTTCCATGGGCTGGACAGGTAGTGGGCAAGATAAAAAACGTGCAAGGGAAGGTTTAAGATTCTCCTGCCTCCACGACTCTTCCTACCTATGGGAAAAATATGACATCACTGGGCGGAAGTCTTCCAAGTTGAAGTCAACGGCCAGGGCAGAAGGGTTCCAAAGATGAACTTAACGGCCACATGTTCAAGACCAGGGCGAGCCATATAGTAACATGGATATCGGCTGTGGTCTACAGCCTGGAGAGGGATGGGCGCCACCAGGTTTAAACGGCCCATAATACGCCAATGATGATGTAATGACAATAAATATATTTCACACACCGGATCGGTCGCAGCCTGGGTTACCAATGACCGTGCCATCCGCTGGACACCAGGACGGTGGTGACAAGTATGCTACTGGTGCAACTACCATCAAAGTACGGGCAAGAGATAACATCACCCTTGGAACATGGAATGTCAGAACATTAAGACCAGCAGGAAAACTCGAGGAGCTAACCCATGAGATGGGAAGATACCAATGGCACATCCTTGGACTCTGCGAGATGCGCTGGAAAAATTTTGGAGAGAGATCAACAGATGACGGACACAGGATCTACTTCAGTGGGCATGAGAACAAGCATGAACATGGAGTCGGGTTTATGGTACATAAGGACATTGTGAGTGTAGTCATGGGTTGTTGACCAGTGTCCAACAGGATGATTACAATCCGCGTGAGGGCATCTCCCTTTAACATCACTATGATATAGGTCTATGCCCCAACATCTGACCATGATGACGAGGAACTGGATGAGTTCTATGACCAGCTTCAAACTCTCATAGACCATACACCAAAGAAGGATATTCTGGTTATTCAAGGAGACTGGAATGCTAAGGTAGGAGAAGATGCACAAGCAGACTGGCGAGAAGTCTGTGGTCCATACTGTAATAAGCAGACCAATGAGAGAGGACTCAAGCTCCTGGACTTTGCCACATGCAATAACCTAGTGCTAACGAACACCCTTGGCCCCCACAAACTATCCAGAAGATGGACTTGGCACAGCCCAGACGGAAAACATAACAACCAGATTGATTACATCTTGGTGAGAAAGCGCTTCCGGTCTAGCGTAAACATTGCCAGAACACGTAGCTTCCCAGGAGCTGATATAGGAAGCGACCATGACTTGCTGATGATGACTATCAAACTTCGTCTGAGGAAGACCAATAAGCCAAGACAAGTTAGGATCAGGTTCAACCTTGAAAAACTTAAAGATCCAAGCGTGGTACAAGCATTTGAAGCATCAATAGGCGGCAGATTTGCACCAATCACAATTCTGGGACATGAAGAAATAAACCTAGACTCATTGATCATCACCTTCAACAAGGCAGTAATAGACACAGCCGGAGAGATCCTTGGCAAGCATCATAGAATAAAGAAGCCTTGGGTCACAGCAGATATCCTCGACCTCTGCGATGTGAGGAGAAAGCTGAAGAGTAAGCGAGGAGACCATGAAGGAGCAAAAAAATACATTGAGATTAACAACAGGATTAAGAAGAGCATAAAGAAAGCAAAAGAAAGCTGGTTAGAGGACCAATGCAAGGAAGTCGAGAAAAGCCTGAACCAGAATGACAGTAAAAGGGCATACCAGTTGGTGAAAGACCTGACAACAGAGAAACAGGGGAGATCTAATACGATTCAGGACAAGGCTGGTAAGAGTCTGACAGAAAACCAAGACATTCTTAACAGATGGACGGAATACTGTTCGGAGCTTTACAACCAAGAGACTTCTGGAGACCAAGCTGTACTAAACGTACCACTGACCACAACAGAGGTTGACCACCCGATCCTCAGGGACAAAGTAGAGGCTGCAGTAAAGGCACTAAAGAAGGGGAAGTCAGCTGGAGTAGACAATATACCAGCAGAACTTGTTCAAGCAGGAGGAACTTCCATGATAGATATCCTCACAACAATCTGCAACCAAATCTGGCAAACAGGAGAATGGCCCACCCCATGGACCCAGTCTCTAATCGTGACTCTTCCTAAAAAAGGGAATCTACAACTGTGTCAGAACTACCGAACAATCAGTCTCATCAGTCACCCAAGCAAGGTTATGCTTAAGATCATCCTCAATAGACTGAAACCCCAAGCAGAGCACATCATTGCGGAAGAACAGGCAGGTTTCAGAGCAGGACGTAGCACTACAGAACAGATCTTCAATCTTAGAATCCTCTGTGAAAAATATCTCCAGCATCAACAGAACCTTTATCATGTCTTCATTGACTTCAAGAAGGCTTTCGACAAGGTATGGCATGCAGCCTTGTGGGCCACCTTGCGGATATACAACATAAATGCAAAACTAATCCACACTATGGAAACCCTGTATGACAAGGCGACTAGTACAGTTCTTGTCAATGGCAACATAGGAGACTGGTTCAGAACCACAGTCGGAGTCAGACAGGGGTGCCTTCTCTCACCCACTCTCTTCAACATCTACCTGGAAAGGATCATGTCCGACGCCTTGGAAGACCATGAGGGCAGTGTCAGTGTTGGAGGCAGAACAATCACAAACCTGCGCTTCGCTGATGATATCGATGGCTTAGCAGGAGATGAAGAAGAAATGGAAACCTTAGTGAACCATCTCAATCAAGCATCACTAAGATATGGGATGGAGATCAACGCTGAAAAGACAAACCTAATGACAAACAACCCAAGTGGCATCCAAAATGAAATAAGAGTGAATGGACAGAAGCTGGGCACAGTAACAAGCTTCAAGTACCTAGGTGCTATTGCCTCTGATGAAGGTTCAAAACCTGAGGTTCTTTCCAGGATTGTGCAGACAACAGCTGCTCTGGCAAGGCTGAAGCCTATTTGGAAAGACAGCAACATCACGCTTGGGTCCAAGATCAAGCTCATGCGCTTCCTCGTCATGTCCATATTCCTATATGCATGTGAGACATGGACCCTAACAGCAGAATTAGAGAGAAGAATCCATGCCTTAGAGATGAGATGTTATCGAAGGATCCTGAAAATCTCATACTCAGACCACGTCTCCAATGCGGAGGTGCGCACTAAAATCCAAGGTGCAATTGGACCTTATGAAGATCTGCTCACCACTGTAAAGAAACGCAAACTAAGATGGTATGGTCACGTCTCACACTCAACTGTCCTGTCAAAGACAATCCTACAGGGCACAGTGAGAGGAAAGAGAAAACAAGGCAGACAGAAGAAGAGATGGGAAGACAATATCAAAGAGTGGACAGGCATGGACTTTGCAAAGTCCCAAAGAGCAGTGGAGAACAGGGCGAAATGGAGAGAGATTGTCGCAAAGTCATCAGTGGCGCCCCTACGACCAGCAAAGTTACGGGAGAAATGAAATGAAAATGAAATCCTGGCCGAAAGTTTTTTTTAGGATTATAATAATTATAATAGTCCACTTTTAAATATGATTGCTTTGGCTAAAAAGAAGACTCTTTACATGATTTCTTATCAAAAACCACTTAACAGAATTCAAGCAAATTTAGACAGTTCAACCAAATTTGACAGAAAGCATTCTGTTATCAAGGCCTTTTAAGTGTTAACAAATGTAGTCAATCTTCTCACAAATATTGACCACATTTGACAGAAAGCATCCTGGTGGTAGGACCTTTAAGGTTTGCCATCAAATATGGTCATTTTTAGTAAAAATAGATAAACCTGTAAATGACTTTTCTCGAAATCCGCCCAACAGAATTTGACCAAATTTGACTTATGTTGAAAGTATCCTTCAAGTAAGGCTGTCAATTTTGCACCACTGATGCTAATCCTTGATTCATATGGCCATTGTTACTAAAAAAAATAAAAATAAACACTGGTGAGTAGAAGTTGATGACAAGGAGCCGCTGCAGTAGCTCAGTAGTTACCATGGATTTGCAACCAGAAGGGTGCAGTTTTTAATCCTACCTTTGGATCAGCCAAAGTCAGATACCATGGTGTACATGTCCTTTGGCAAGACACTTCACTCCATTTGCCTTATTACTAAATTAGCTACTTGTTTTGCTGCACCATAAAGCACGAGACCAAACCAGAAGTTGACTGAATACAATTATCAGCATAAATTATGCTAATCTGCTATCAAATATGGCTGCCATTACTAGAATTGGAGAAACCCTTAACCCTTTAACTTGTAGTGCTGATGTCATGACCCACTAGTCTGCCTAGCAGCTGAGTTCACTTGTAGTGCTGATGTCATGACCCACTAGTCTGCCTAGCAGCTGAGTTCACTTGTAGTGCTGATGTCATGACCCACTAGTCTGCCTAGCAGCTGAGTTCACTTGTAGTGCTGATGTCATGACCCACTACTCTGCCTAGCAGCTGAGTTCACTTGTAGTGCTGATGTCATGACCCACTACTCTGCCTAGCAGCTGAGTTCACTGCTGCAGCTGTTTTGTAGGCTGACTTACTAGAATCTGACTCTGCTGGAGCTACATGATAAAATTTTGAGAATATTGGCATTCAGTTGCCCTTGTAAGTCAGTTGCCCTTGTAAATCAGTTGCCCTTGTAAGTCAGTTGCCCTTGTAAGTCAGTTGCCCTTGTAAGTCAGTTGCCCTTGTAAGTCATTATTCAGTTGCCCTTGTAAGTCATTATTAAATAGATTGATACATATATTTTTCACAAATGTTACCAAATACGTTCATTAACTAAACAGCTGTATTTGCCCTTGATTATTCACTGAGAGTGCTTAGTGCATTACAATACTTTTTTGTCATTCTTTAAAGGCAGAGATCTCTTTATTATGCCACCCAATTTAGAATCACAGCCCTTAAGCAGATAATTTAAAAGAATCTGTGATCACTTATGTTTTCTTTTTTCCTGGATTCGTTTCTATCCACAAAGACACTAGTTGTGAAAGAGTGTCTTTTATTTGAGACTTGTCTGCAGATTAAAATAACAAATTCTGAAATACAACTGATATATTCTTTCAAAAGTCCTATTTTTTTTATACCACATGTACAGCATGCAGATTTTTAAAGTTCAAAAGTACATCTCTTCTACCACACTGCAATTTTTAAGTTCTAGGGTATGCCTTAGCGGGTGAAATAAAAATGTGTAAGTTTCAAAATACGCCTTTTCTTGCCCAGTACACCTGTATTTTTGGAAATATGCATGTGGTTCCAAAATGTTTAGACAAAAGACAAAATTACGGTTCTGGGTCTTGTACGCCTGTAAAATTTGCTTTACGCCTTTAATTAGAGCGTATTATGCTTCTAATACTGCTCATGATTTGCACTTACTGTCCCTAAGAGACTCAAACAATTTTGTACTAGAGAATAACATTATGTAAACTACACAAGTCTTCCCGAGAATTTTGTCAGTAAGTTCTCTGACAACATGGGCAGCAAGGCCCTCTTCATTTGTACATGCAGCGTGACCTTGTCTCCTTGTATAAATTTTGAACTCATGCACATTTTCATTGTGTGAGTAATTCCAAATGTAGTTGGTTTAGCTGGCAAATATTGCTTATGGGGTAATTGTCCTTTAAAAGCAATCATCTCTTCGTCTACACTTTGCTGTTTATATCCTTTGTAATTTTCAAGACATGTTTGGGACACTTAATTTATAATGGGTCTTATATGACACAACTTGTCATTTTAATATCAGTATTACCATACCTGTTGCTATTGTATAGCTGGTTCTTTTCTCGATGCAAAATACCCCGACCATATGATGAAAATTCGTCCTCCCAGTAGAGTGAACTAGAAGATTCCAGAACACTGGATTGCCTCTGGGACATCCCACACATACTGCCTATGCTCTTTACTACCCTTCATTCTTTTCACGGTCACATGGCTGTAATGTCTGCATTGTTTACGTTGATGAAGATTTGCCATCGCCTTCATGGGTTAACAAGCGAATTTACTATATCTCTTGTGTGCATATTCTTTGTAAATGTTTGGATTATACCGCTGATAGAGTTTTTTCTCAGTTAATTTAAGCTCGCTTGAGAGTTATTAGCATTTCTTCCAAACACATTGTGTATGGCTTTGCATTTTATTCGTCGTTTTTCCCCGTTCACAGGGTGTTATTGATTCTAATTTGGTTGTGCATTTTTCTAGCTAGGGTAAGTATTTTGTTAAATTTTGCATATCCTTTGCATCAGTTGCAGTCTAGGGACTCGCCTTGATTCATATTATTGTTCATTACAAATCATTGTAATTCACATTACCTATATTGTGAATTGTGCTATTTTTATACTTGTTAAAGCAGGTCGCACACCACATTTTACCTTCATATCAAGTGCTCAGTTATTGAACATAGGTTCTTTTTCAATTTTAGTTTCGGATAGCTTTCCTTGATTTTTACCATTTTTATTAGCAATCATACCTACTGGTTTTTTGCTAACTTAGTATTCCATAGCTTTCGTTTAAGTCTGGTTTACTTGATTATATTGTATTTTCTGTACTGAGCTCAGCATTGGTTCCTTTTTTGCATTTAAACATTGTGAAAATCCCAAGTAAGGTGACTTCTTGCTGAAATGACCAAAATATTAGCATAGACTTAGTCCACGCATTACCTTGTGTTTATTTTTAGCTGCATAGAAGTTTTTTGTCTAAAAATCTTCCTTTCAGCTTTCTCTTGCATGAACAATGTCTAAGCAGGGAGTGGGTAGGTGTGGTCACAGGAAATTTCCCTGGGACACACACCCCTCTTGTTTATCTTGTACAGTCTGTGAGAGGACAGATGGTTGTCCCTTCTGCAGCCTATGGTCCGACGAGGTCTGGGATCTCGCTGAGTGTAGACGTACCTGTAAAGCGAGGAAGGAGGTTCCTTTCTCGTTTTCTTCAGAATTTTCGGGGTTATTGTTCTCTGAGTCGCTCGGGTCTCAGAGAAGAAGATTACTTTGGAGACTCTTAGGGTTAGTGGGCCCCATCCCAAGGGAGGTTATAAATTGGTGGAGAGTAAGTTGCGCCCTCTGTTTAGGGAGGAGCAGCACCCTCCCCATTCTGTGAGGGCAGCGAGCGAGTCGGGCCCTCCCATGAGGGAGGAGCAGCACCCTCTCTTTTCTACTTCGACAGAGAGTGAGTCGTGCTCTCCTCTCAGGGAGGAGCAACACCCTCTTTCATCCAGAAGGGCAGAGAGTCATGCCCCCCTGTGAGGGGGGAGCAGCACCCTCTACTTGCCTACAGTTTGGTATGGGCTGAAAGTGAGTCGTGCCTCACCCTGTAAGGGGGGAGCAGCACTCTTTCAGTCCCCAGGGCCCGTTGTTGGTGATGGGTCTTCCTACAGATCTGAGTCGCCTTACCGGGTTTTGCCTGGTGTGACCGGGACCTGGGCACTGCAGACTGCTGTTTCATCCCACTGGGGAGTGGGAGTCAGCTTACAGATGCCAGATTAGGAAAGCGGATCGAATTGGCATTCCCCCTTCTCTTTTATCCCTCTAAATCCCTATGGAATGTGGGGCGTTCCTCCGCAGGGAAGCGATTGGCTCTTTCCATACATGCGGCCATGGACTTCTGGACCTTAGCTGCAATTAAGTGAGGTCGTTGCTGCAGGCCGTGGACCTACATTGTTGGACAAAGTTGGGTAAAAAAACAGGGACCTTCTTCCCTCAAACGCTCTAGGCGGGTGGAGAGTGGATCTTACCCACCTGCTGAGTCCACTGCTAAGGACAGTCCATTAGCTCCAGTTCAAGTTTGTCTTTCCCCCAAATCTGCCCTGCAACAGGGAGACATTGGGTTACGTAATCCTACCTCCTAGGAATGAGAGTGGGATGAAGACGTCCTTTCTGTCCTCGTCGATGTGAACGAGTTTGATGCAGAACATGCTGATGTGGTATACCCTCCCTTCGGATCCAATTCCCCCTCTCACCCGTTGGTAAAGGTGACAAAAGAGGAAGAGAGCTGGTCTTCCGAGCTGGCCTCTTGCCCAGTGACCTGTGCCCCAAACCTTCAGGTTCTGGTGACTCTAAAATTCTTTCCAGTTTGGAAAAAAAGTTTGGTTCAAACTCTCGACCAGAACTCTTGTTGCTTCCTCACTCGGTTACGATTAAGCAGCTCTCTCTGAGGTTTAGCAAGGGTCAAGAATTTGCTAGACAACATAGGGGGGTGGTCTGTCTCTACACCCACACCCCCATACGTTGCGACCCTTGGTAGCTGCTTCTAGCTGTAAGGTTCATACCTCTTCCAGGCCCACTAAACTGCCCACCTTGGATGCTGAAGCGGCTCAAGGGGGCATTTCTATGGGGACTTGGGCTCGCCTTCCAGTGAATATTTTGGAATCCGTAGACAAAAGAATAGGTCGCTAGTAACCATAACCTTGTATGCTGACCACTTTTCAGCAACCTCGTTCAGCCTTCTGAGAGAGGAATCTCTCTCGCCAGTGGCTTATCATCGTTTGTTGGAAGCAGTGGCAAAAACTTCTAGGTATGCGTTGTCCTTCTCCATGGCCTTGTCAGCGGAGCTTCTGCACCTCCACAGGGATGTTGATCCGGACATTTCTAAGGTCATACTAGAGCACAGGAAGAACCTTCTGAGGGCTGCCCCTCTGGAGGCAGAGACTCCTTCTTCGGAGGGCTCATCCCTTCCATGGCTCCTCAGGACTTGAGAGACCAACAGCACCGGCCTATTGCATCTGCTCCTGGCTCTTCGAAACCGTCCAAGAAGCGAAATCATCCTAACCGCCCTCAGGGTCCATTGGCTAAGTTCTTTAAAGCTGCGCAGCCACAATCAAAGCAACAACCCCATTTCAGAGCTCCCCTTGGCAGTCAGACTCTAAAAGGGCATGCTGCAAAGGCTCAGGGAGGAAGTTCATGGACCCTTTCCCATTTCCTAAGGAGGAGGGTGGACAGCTCTAGGGACTCCCTCCCTCACCTGCAGAGGGTACCTCTTCAATTGGTTCCCATTGGCACCAGACTAGGCCTGTTTTCAGAGGCTTGGTCAGTGGCTGGGCCCTTTCTATCATAAAAGATGGCTACTGGTTTCGGTTTCAGTATCTGTGTCTTCTAGTATGGTCATCAATTTTCTTCCACCAGTTAAATCTGGTGCTCTTAAAAGAAGAGGTTCACCCCCTTCTTGGTAAGGGTGCAGTAGAGAGGGTGTTAAACGACCAGTCTCCGGCCTTCTATTCCTGGATTTTCCTGGTTCTCAAGAAAGGGGGAAAGTCCCATTGAATTATCAACCTTTCCTCCCTAAACAGATATCACTGGAGAAATCATTCAGGATGGAGACCACAGCCTCAGTCATGAATGCCGTAAGACCTGGTGATTGGGCAGTCTTCATTGATCTTCAGGATGCGTACCTTCACATCCCTATCTTGCCACCACACAGTGGCTGATTTTCTTCTCTTCCTTTTCAAAGAGAAACAATGCTCAGTTTCTACTATTAAAGGCTATTGAGCTGCCCTTTCTAACACTCTCACATTTTCAAAAGCCTGGGCCATCGGATCAGATTCTCACTTAGCATACCTGATCAGGTATTTCGAGCTGCAAAGACCACTGTCTCGGTCTCTAATGCCTAAATGGAATCTTTTTTATGTCTTTTGGTCTCTTAATGAACCCCCCTTTGAACCTTTGGGTGAAGCTTCCTTTGAGAACCTTACCCTCATATCGGTTTTCTTGCTCGCTTTAGCATCTGCGAGACGAAGGGAGCGATCTTCATGCCGTTTCTAATGAACAGGTCTGTATGAAGTTCAGTGTGAATTATGAGTCAGTTTCTCTCCTTTGCCAACCAGGTTTTTTTTATTAAAAAAACAGCTTGCATCATTGCTCTACTCTCAATTGAAATCCACAGTCACAGCTATGTCTCTGTGTGGGTGTTGATCAAGATAGACTTTTGTGTCCAGTGAGGGTTTACGATTTATTTGGCAGCCTCTAAGGGTAGAAGGAATGGTAGGTAGCGTCTTTCCTCCCCATTTAAAGTTCAACTGCTATTTGAGCTTCCACCATTTCTAGGTGGATTGCATTAACTATCAAGAGAGCTTACCAGTCCCTTACCGATAGTGACCTGTCTTTTTTGAAAATTAAAGCCCATGAGGTTCGAGCCATTGCTGCCTCATGTGCCTATTTAACTCATTCGTCTTTGCAGGATGTGATGAAAGCTGCACTTTGGCACTCTCACACTACTTTCTCCTCCTTTTACCTTCGCTCATTAGCTCACCAAAGTGAAGGCATTTTCTCCTTGGGCCCAATCATCGTCGTTCTGAAAGTGGCCCATGTGGATTCCATCCCGCAGTAGTCGCCTACTCTGCAGTGAGTGTGGGTATTCCTTGTGTTTGTTTTTATTTGCCATTTGTGGGATGATCAGTCTCTGACCAAACTGACAAATTCAGCTATGCAGTGGCAACAGGTATGGTATTAGTGATTTTAAAATGTAGTTTTTTCGGGGGTTGGGGGGGGATAAAACTAATTTTAATGATGTAATACTTACCTGTTGCTATTGCCAGATTCCCTCCTCCAGCCCTGAACTGATGTCCCACTAAGTTAGGCAGCTCCCTAGGAAAAGAATTAACTGCAGTAAAGTGCATGGGCAGTGTGTGTGTTTGTGGTAATCCAATGTTCTGGAATCTGCTGTTTCACCCAAATGGGAGGAAAAATTTTCATTAAGCAGTCAGGGTATTTTCCACCCTGAAAAATACCAGCTATGCAATAGCAACAGGTAAGTATTACATCATTACATCATTAAAATTAGTCCCCCCCACCACCACCTTGCAAAAAAAAAAAGGTTGGTGTCTAATTGGATTTTGACTGGTATTATTAACATGAAAATACTTGGACAGCTTTTTAAAATTGATTCAACTTTTATAATTTGTGGAGTACTGGGCATCTGGAAAGGCCATGTAGATATATATATATAGCCAGGCTACATGTCAGAAGAGCCAAGATTAACAATATAAATGTATACCTAGAAAGGCCAGCATTTCTTCCAATGTTTTATGTGGCCAGAGAGAGTTGGGCTTCTCTTCCATACATTTTATGGCATAATTGTTACTTGCAGCCACAATTCTTCAATTAATACCAGGGGAAAATATTTTAAAAAGAAATCTCTTTATTTCACCTTATCCAAACCAAAGTCGAACCGACCTTTTCAGTGAACTCGGTGACATGCACTGTGCATGTGGCTCTTTTGTCCTGACCTCACTGTCTTCATCATCTGTTCCTGTCACAATTTCTGATGGACTGGCAAAGATCATAATCACTGCCAACACCCCTATATCAATATCAAGAATTTTGTCCTCTAAAAAACCTGAAAACTCTGATTCAGAATTGCTAGCAAATGTTATTGTCTTGACTATGAACAACAACCACATGTATTAACTATCACATACCGGTAGTACAAATTCCAGAACACCTACCTATTTGTAACCATATTTAGTATATGACATCTTTTACGGCAGGAATCATCATTTTTTAACTCTATTTTGATTGGTTGCATATCCTTTTACTGCCCATTATTGACAAATGAGATCATTGTAACATTAACATAGAAGATGGATCTATTGGTCACTAAGGTCTGGTGTGCATAACCAGCAAGCAGATATATCCGCAAAGGCAGTTATTACTAGTAGCGCTTGTTTACAATGGATCTGACAGTCACAGCAGATGTAAGCAGATACACACATCAGTGGTAGGGAAAGAGTTGAATGTAAGGAAGAATCCTCTTGAACGTCTTGTTTCTTAATAACTTTGTTAGCATGATTGCACAAAAACCACTAGACATAGACAAATGAAATTTAGTAGGTATATTTGTATGCAAATTTAGGTGACCTGGTTATATTTTAATGCCATTTAGGCAATTTATATTTCCTCAACTGTTGGTTGTGTTGTGCCCTACTATTGAAAGCTTTGTTGGAACATACAGTCGTTTCACTCATAAAATGCAGATATGGCCTCCTAGTCTCTGTTGAGATCCACCAGTTTATTTTTATTAGCTCTACTGGTCATAGACCAGAAGAGCTTATGTGATGGTTTGTTGTCTGTCATCTGTTGTCAGACGTCCATTCGTCTGTTAACACAAGTTTGTTATCGCTACTCCTCCTAAACTACTTTGAGGATTGCCTTGAAACTTTGTACACACATTCATCATATGGTCTAGTTCATCCTAAATGAAAATGGTATTGCTCGGACATCCAATATGGCCACCATAGTGGCCATCTTGAAAAACTTTGTTATTGCTACTCCTCCTGAATGGATGGTCATAACAACATGGGGTTTTAACTAAAATACATGTACTTTTTATGATGTCTAGTTGGTCCTAAATGAAAGTGGTGCAGATCTGAAGTCCAATATGGCCGCCATGGCAGCCATCTTGAAAATCTTGTTATCGCCACTTCTCCTGAATGGATTGTCATATCAGCATGGAGTTTTCACTGAAAGACTTCTCATTATGTCTTGTTGGTCCTAAATGAAAGTGGTGCAGATCTGACATCCAATATGGCCACCATGGCAGCCATCTTGAAAATGTTATCGCCACTCCTCCAGAATGGATGGTCGTATCAACGTGTTTTCACTAAAACACATCTCATGATGTCTAGTTGGTGCTAAATGAAAATGGTGCAGATCAGACATTCAATATGGACACCAAGGCAGCCATCATGAAAATCTTGTTATCACAACTCTACTTGAACAGAAAGTAATATTGACGTGGGGTTTTCACCAGAAGACTTCTTTTGTTGTCCAGTTGGTCTTATATAAAAATGGTGCCAATCTGATGTCCAGTATGCCATAACAGCAGCCATCTTGAAAATCTTGTTAGCTCTACAAGTCATAGACCAGAAGAGCTTATGGGATGGTCTGTTGTCCGCTGTCTGTGGTCCGTCTGTCTGCTAAGACAAGTTTGTTATCGCTACTCATCCTAAACTATTTGGAGGATTGCCATGAAACTTTACACACACATTCGTCCTGTGGTCTAATTGGTCCTAGATGGCCACAGTGGCCATCTTGAAAATCTTGTTATCGCCACTTCTCCAGAATGGATGGTCATATCAACATTATGTTTTCACTAAAGGACCTCTTATGCTGTCTAGTTGGTCCTAAATAAAATGGTGCAGATCTCACATCCAATATGACTGCCATGGCAGCCATCTTCAAAATCTTGTTATCGCTTCTGAATGGATGGTCATATCAACATGGGGTTTTCACTAAAAGACCTTTTATGATGTCTACTTGGTCCTAAAAAAAAATGGTGCCAATCTGACATCAAATATGGCCGCCACTGCAGCCATCTTGAAAAGCTTGTTATCACTACTCGTCCTGAATGGATGGTCATATCAACATGGGGTTTTCATCTTGAAAACCTTTTTATCGTTACTACTCCAGAATGGGTGTTCATATCAAAATGGGATTTTCAAAGATTTCTTATGATGTCTAGTTAGTTCTAAATGAAAATGGTGCTGATCTGGGGTCCAATATGGCCACCATGGCAGCCATCTTGAAAATCTTGTTATCGCTACTCCTCCTACATGGATGGTCATATCAACATGGGGTTTTCACTAAAAGACTTATTATGATGTCTAGTTGATCCTAAATAAAAATGGTGCAATATGAAGTTCAGTATGTCCGTCACTGCAGCCATCTTGAAAATCTTTTTATTGCAGCTCCTCCTGAAAAGAGTTATATTGACATGAGGTTTTCACTAAAAGACTGCTTATGATGTTTAGTTGGTCATAAATGAACATGGTGCCGATCTGACATCCAATATGGCTGCCACACAGTGGCCATCTTAAAAAACTTGTTCTTGCTACTTCTCCTGAACGGAAAGTCATATTGACATGGGATTTTCACCAAAAGACTTCTTATGATGTCTAGTTGGTCCTAAATGAAAATGGCACTGATCTGGGGTCTGATATATCTTCCACAGTAGCCAGCTTGAAAATCTTGTTATCACTACTTCTCCTGAATGAATGGTCATATCATCGTGGGGTTTTCGCTAAAAGACTTATATTGTTTTGTTGATCTTAAATTCAAATGGTGCTGCTCTGATGTCCAATATGTGGCTATCTTGAAAACCTTTTCGCTACTCCTTTAAAAGGGAAAGTCATTTCGACATGGGGTTTTTATCAGAAGAGTTCTTATGGTGTCTACTTGGTCCTAAATGAAAATGACTAATCTTCAATATGGCCACCATGGTAGTAATCTTGAAAATATTGTTATCTCTCATCCCAAATAGATGGCTATATCAACATGGGGTTTTTACCAATAGGCTTCTTATGATACCTAGTTGGTCCTAAATTAAAATGGTGCCAGTCATTCATCAAATATGGCTGCCATGACAGCTGTTGTGAAATCTTGTTGTCACTACTCCACCTGAATGGAAGATCATTATGACATGGGGTTTTGACCAACAGACTTCTGATGATGTCTACTTTGTTCTAAATGAAACTGGTGCCAATTTGACATCCAGTATGTCCACCACAATAGCTAATTTAAAAATCTTGTTATTGCTGAAGAATATCAGAGATGGTTTCAACACTCAGCAGTTAAAAGGAAGAAATGGTCTTATCTTGAATTCCTGGAAATTCTTTTTGCCAATAGAGTATCAGTCCCTTCAAGGGACTCTTGTTATTGCTACTCCTGAATGGAAAGTCATATCTTGAAAATATTGTTATCTCTACTAGCTCCTCTCCAAATGGATGGCTATATCAACATGAGGTTTTCAGTAATAGACTTCTTATGATACCTAGTTGGTCCTAGATGAAAATGGTGCCAGTTGTACATCCAATATGGCTGCCATGACAACTGTCTTAAAAATCGTGTTGTCACTACTGCCCCTGAATGGATGATAATTTTATGACATGGGGTTTTCACCAAAAGACTTCTAATGGTGTCCACTTTGTCCTAAATGAAAATGGTGCCAAGCTGATATTCAGTATGTGTGCCACAGCAGCTAATTTGAAAATCTTGTGATTTTTGCTGAAGAATATCAGAGATGGTTTCAATACTCGACAGTTAAAAGGAAGAAATGGTCTTATTTTGAATTCCTGGAAATTCTTTTCACCCAGTAGAGCATCGGTCCCTTTGAGGGACTCTTGTTTTTTCTTTATTGCTGCTGGCAGCAATAAAAAATGAAATAAAAATCAACCAGTGGATCTGAGAAGAATCTAATGGCTTGCATGAACAGTACTATAGAAAGTGAGCACTGTATCTAAGAAATGGGATTACATGTCAATTTATTTATTTATTGCTTCCACATAATTTGAGTCATCCTTGCTCACTGGGTCACATAATATTTACTTTAAAAATGTTCTTATGGACATAAATAGAAATGTATAATAACTCATAAAGCTGTTAACTCATGGTTAAGAATATTGCCCTGATGAATCCTATGCTAGAGTCCACCATGGCATGCTGAAGCTGGTTCTTTAGGTTTGTTTTAAGTTGACAACTTATATAATTTTAATCAGTTTCATGTTACAAAAGTACAAGAGTTCTTCTGTATCACCAATACACACTGAAGTTTTTCACTATCCTGTTTTCAGATGTAGTAATCTTCATTTTTATTTTATGCTAGGCAGTGAACTACTGGATTTTCCGAGTGAAATCATTTTGATATTTCACTGCAGTGAAAAAATATGATATTTTTTCACTGGCCGTCAATAGACATTGATAACATTATAAGTATGAAATTTCGACCTTTTTGTAAGACACTTTCGTGGTGTAAAGGTAAAGATGGCTGCTTCACATCCAGGCGAAACTGGTTCAAAGCCAGCACTGGGCAAAAAAAATTATGTAACTACTGATATTTTATGTGCAAATATACACAAAACAGAGCAGAACAAAACAGTAAACTGCTGACATTATTGCGCGGGATACAGTAAGAAATCAGCTACTTCATTGTGTTATACAAATTGCTAGACAATACGCCTGAGCATAAAATAAAAAAGAATATTTGCTTGCTCTGAGCGAATAATGGATATATTTCATCTCATGGGTGAAAAACTTAAGTATTTTCACTCACTCGATGAAATATATCTGTTATTCACTTAGAGCAAGCAAATATACTCTCTGTAATTTGCATTTCAGATGTAGTAATCTTCATTTATAATTTGCATTTCAGATGTAGTAATCTTCATTTTTATTTGCAAGTCAGATGTACCGGTAGTAATCTTAATTTATAATTTGCATTTCAGATGTAGTAATCTTCATTTTTATTTGCATTTCAGATGTACCGGTAGTAATCTTCATTTATAATTTGCATTTCAGATGTAGTAATCTTCATTTATAATTTGCCTTTCAGATGGCAGAATATTCTTATAATAAGCACCCTGCCTTCCATTACAGTTTCAATGCAAACAATATTAGAGTCCATGTTTATAAGGCATCCATCATAGAGGTCGCTGGAATAGATGCCGTTGTTAATGCTTCAGGTGAAGATTTACGCCATTATGGAGGTATTGCATTAGCAGTAGGCAAGGCAGCTGGGTTTTCAGTGGAAAATGAATGTTCAGTATATATTAGTCGACATGGTAGAGTCAAAGTAGGTAAGAGCTGTGTGACAGGACCTGGAAGATTGAATCATTTGAAGGGCATAATCCATGCTGTTGGACCATGCTGGGATGTTTACACAGATAAGAGGAAATGTGCCTTGGATCTACATGAGACTGTTGTACATGTCCTACAGACAGCCCATGAAAGGAATTTTCAAAAAATTGCTTTGCCAGCCATTAGTTCAGGTATATATGTATACACACACACACACACAAATAGTATGTAAATACATATTATGTTTGCATTTTTGTGTTTGCAACTGTTGTTTGATTGTGTCCACCTTGAAAAATGGATACATAGACATTTGACCAGCTTTTCTGACTTTTTGCACAATGCTATGTCATGTTTGTTTCATTTATATATATATAGATACACACACACACACACACAAACATACCACTCCATCATTAATCTGCACCCAGATAACTCGTGAATCTGCTTCAAACACAATAAGATCGATGGATCATTCTTTTATTATAAGTTGATAAAAAAAATAAAGAATTTGACAATGATAAAGTAAGATTGTTGTGCAAAGAAACCAATCATACATACATTTTAATTATTAAAATGTCTGATTATCTTTTAATATTAATGTGGAATATAAAAGAAATATATGAACATATCATCATATAAATATTTACACTGACTCAAGACAGAAGAGTCCCATGTCTAATGAAAAGGACATTGAAAACATAATAATAGTAATAATAATAATAATAATAATAATAATAATAAAAATAACATTAACAATAATAATAATCAATTATTTTAAGAGGATTACATATTTAGCATTAAAGCTAATCTCCCATATGGTCTTCATAAAAATGTATACAAAACTACATAAGTATTAGATATGTCAGTTGAAACAGTAATCTTACTTACAAATATAACACGTAAAATAATGGGGGATGATATCACTAATTTAAAATAATAAAAGAAGAGGAAAATATACAATAAAATTGGAATATAAGTCTGGATATCATTAGTGTGAGCCAAAAGGTAGTCATTATACAAGGACTTGGATTTACAGTAAGAAATTGAATTCATAATTTCAATATGAATAGTATTTCATAATTGTGTACCCAATACAGACAGATTTATCAGAATAGGAAAAGTGAAATCATGGAATAAAAAGATACTGTTTGAAAAAAGAACAAAGGTTAGTCATATATTAGCAGTTTGGTGAGATATGATAGATAATCAGGTATAAGGCCATCGATTGTTGTATACATCATGCAACCTTTCTGGATTGCAACATATTCACAAAATGGTAGCCAATTTAATATTGAAAACATTTCAGACAGTGGTGTGAACAGTTTTTAGAATTAAACAGGCAGCTCATTTTTGCAGTTTAGTTATATTCCAAGTTTTAGTGCAACTGCGGCTGTGCCAAATGGTGCACCCCAAATCTAAGATTTTGTTAATTATAACTATTGTAATATAGTCTAAGAATATTTTTAGAAACATAATTTGAAAGAATTTTCATAACTGTAATCCATTTACTCACTAAAAGACAAATGTGATTAACTTGGGTGTCCCAATGAAGATTGTTATCAATGAAAATATCTTGCAAGTATACAGAGTATACAGAGGCATCTTAGAAGTCATTGAGAATAAATTTGACTGCATGAATTGTTTGCAGTTTCTGAGTGGAGCCAATTCTTGTTACAAATAGCTTTTGATAAATTTATGTGCATTTTATTTTGTGTACACCACTTTTGAACAGATTAAATATCAATCTGAAGATTATAATTGACAATGGATGTAGAGTTGCCTTAATTCATGGATAATTGTGTCATTAGCGAATATATCAGAATTAGAGTACAGTGAAACCCCGCTCTAACGCGCCCCGCTATAACACGAATTCGGATATAACGCGATCGTGGCGTGGCTATCAAAATTGCCTATATTCATTCGCACATGAACATTTTTTTTCAAAGTACGAGAAATAGTGTATAAAATGTGTATATTACAGTATCATTTTGGGGAAGAGATCGAGTATAAATTCAAGTATAATACATTTGTGGTGTGGTTCCTGAAATTTTATATACATGTACATGTATTTTTCTCGTACACGGAAAAAAATTATTTTTTTTTAAGTACGAGAAATAGTGTATAAAAAGTTTATTATCATTTTGGGGAAAAGATCGCATATGAATTCGAGTATAATACGTTTGTGGCGTGGTTCCTGAAATTGTATATACATGTACATGTATTTTTCTCGTACACTGAAAAAAAAAAATTTTTTAAGTATGAGAAATAGTGTATAAAAAGTTTATTATCATTTTGGGGAAGAGATGACGTATGAATTCGATCATGGCGTGGCTTCTGAAATGTAACAATTTCACCAATTTCGTGAAGTGTTATGCCAAAATAAACATTATCGGAAATGTTACTTATTACTGATCCATGAGTAAAACCAGTAAGTCTTCTTTGTGTTTGTCTTCAATTCATTCTGTATACAATCATTGCTCAAACAATAGCCGACATGTTTTTCTTCTTTAACTGCATACACAACTGATCATCAGACAATGTGGTGGTTGATAAAAGATTCTCACGATTTAATAAACATCAAAAAACGTAAGCTGCCAACTCGTGCGCTGGACTTCAATTCATCCTGTATACAATCATTGCGCAAACAATAACCAACTTATGTTTCTTCTTTAACTGCATACACAACCAAGCACCAGACAATGCGGTGGTTGATCAAAGGTTGTCATATGTGGGTGCTTATGTAGAGACTGAGCTTGGGCGGCAAGATCACAGGGAGTTCAAATAACCACTCTCTGTTACTTGGCACTGAACAAGTATCAAACTCGTGGCTCAATCAAAGGGTTGTCATGTGGGAAAACAAAGACGGATCGATATCAGATAGTAAACGGTGTTGATACCCTATTCATGCTATACATTAGACGTGTATACGTTGTTCTCTGAATAAAGTAAAATATAGTAGATGCCCGCAATAACGCGACCCCCGCTTTTTCCGCGATAGAATTTTATGGACCCCAAATATCGCATTATAGTGGGGTTTCAGTGTATTTAAGATGTATGGGTAGATCGTTTATAAAGATCAGAAAAAGGACAGGTCCTAATATGGAGCCTTGTGGGATACCATATTTTACTGGTTCTAATGTTCATGAGTGGTTTCCAATACTGACATTTTGAGTCCTGTTTATTTGCAAAGAAGTGAGCAAAGAGTGTGTAATGATTGAAAATTTCTTCAGAAGAATATCATGATCAACAATATCAAAGGCCTTTTTGAAATCTATAAAGACAACCCCAGTGATTTTACCTGCAATAACAGCAGATATCAATTTGTCAGTTAGTTTAGTAAGAGCAGTTTGACAGGAGTGATTTTGTCTGATTGCCAGCTGAGATCAATGTAGAAGATTATATTTATTGAGGTAGTGAAATAGGTGGGTAGAAATGTGTTTCTGAATTATTTGTTACTTGACAGGCAGGATAGAAATAGGTCTGTAATTTGATGGGTCATTGTTGGGTCCACCTTTATGAATAGGAAAAATGTTGGCTTGCTTCAAGGCATCAAGGAATACACCAGTTTCAAACCAATTACTGAAGAGATCAGTGAGAGAGGGAGCTATAATATGTGCAGAAAGCTTTAATAATTTGGCACTAATCCCATCTGGCCCAATAGCTTTTCTTGTATCAAGACTGATAAGAATGTTATAAACTTCATGAACAGATAATCTTGGTATGACCAATTCATTATCAGAAGGTACTCATTATGCTACATAATCAGACAGGGAGGAAAAGTCATATGGTAAGAAATAACTTGTTACTTTGTCAATTGCTAATAAATATGAAAAACTCATTCATTCTATTTGCAATTTTGTATTCATTATGCACCATTTCACTATTTATCATAATTTCATGAATAATAGAGAAAAAATTTGATGTGTTAATGTCTTTGAAATGCTTCAAGACGAGTTTATGTCCTTTTACCAGAAATTAAACTAGTCTGAGTAATTCCATGTATTTTCTCTTACATTTGTTGATAAGAGATGTTATACTGTTTTACCAGGATTTATAATTCTGCCAATCTTTGTTTTGGTGATAGAAGTCCTGCAATTTACCAGATATTTCTACATCATCAGTATTCCATTTCAGTCGTGTGTGTCACTTAACCTTTTTGGATTTTACTGGAGTATGTTTATTAAGTAAGGATAAAAACCTGTCAGATAAAACGTTTAATACATTGTCCAGATCGAGTGATATAAATGATGTTTTCTCTAACATTGAGGATAGTTCATACAGGGTTATTTTTTTCAGAACGATGAAATGATTTGTATATAATATTTTCATAAGTATTTTTGTATGGTTTGATGAATTGATTTCATGAGATGCAGACTGGTTAATGGTGACTTAGAGCTAAGCAGGGTATAATGGTATTGGATGTGGACTCTGGGTGAGTAGTGTAAATATGATCAATCAGAGTAGATGTTGCCTCAGTTACTCTTGTTGCTTTATTGGCAAGTTAAGTAAGGTTATGAGAGATAATCATGTCCTCCCACTTTTTATGATTTTGATTCAAAAGATCTATGTTTAAATTGCCCATGATGATACATTCTATACTGGGCTTGGAGAGAGTGGCATGTTCAATTTCAGTATAGAAAATGTCAATGCAAGTAGCTGGTAGGTTAGGGGGAAGGTAAACTGAAGAAAAAAGAAAGGGTTTTGATTTAGATAGAGAAATCTCCATCCATACAGACTCTACAGTATTCACATCAAACTCTAATCAATGTTCGTACTTTCAATAACTGGAAATATAAACAACTGTCCCACCGCCAAGTTGGTGTACCCTGCCTTTTCTCTTCAAACTGTAACTGTCAATGGTAACACTGTGGAATCAAAAGGACAAAAAAGAAAAAAAACAGATTCAGTAGTTCTACATACTGAGTGGCTTAGCTGGCTTTATTTTGACAACTGTTGAAGACTAAATAGTCCACTGATATGATGACACAAGACAGTTAACAAATTAATTATCTCAGACTCCATCCAGCTGCTGTACATGAAATGTGGCAACATTACAGTAACATCCTGTTGTAGGGTCAGCCTGATTTCTTATGAAAATCACATACATACACATCTATGCTGGCATTTTAACAACCGTTGATATGATGAAGACATGAATCAAATAAATTTTAGCTTTTTAAATATGTGTACCTTATTTTTTTGTTTCATTTTTATAATTATCTGATTTCAGGCTTTAATTTCTTTTATTTGAATAAGGAATATTTACCAAAAGTGTTATTTAAAAAATTGCCATGTGAGGACAAATTATAATTATTTTTTTCTGTTCCTTTCTGTATGATTATTTACAAAATTAATGCTTTCTCTTGGCATTCCAGCATTTTGTATGCTTATCAAGCCACCTTAATGTTAAACTCGTATAAAGAATTTAATGAAGGTACATGATATGATGCCAACAATATTATGTGAGACATAATATTTCATACATCCCAGGTTATGTAGTCTATTATTCATGCTTTTGAATGCATGCATATAATTATGATTTGCTATTTTTAAGGTTCATTCTGTGTCCCCTTAAATATATGTGCTGAGATGTATGTCAAGGCTGTTATGGATTACAGCGGAGATGCCAGACCAAAATTGTGTCACTGAGATGCACTTTGTAGATCTCAATGAAGACATTCTTACAGAAATAAAAAAGGCTCATGAAAAGTGGCTAAGATCTCCAGATATGTTGGATTGCAAGAATGCTTTAAAGCATGCAGGTGGCCAAGGAGGGGCAAAGCCACATTCAGAGGTCAACTTTTCTTCTTATATCAGGAATGTGGCAGGTAAGGTTGTCACTAGTGTACTGTACATAAAATTGTTATGGAAATAGATTTGCTCTCTCTATGTCTGCCATAATCTTGGGAAATAGTATATTGTGCAGCTCTATGTGCAGACAGTCCTTACATGTCTTCCGCCATATCTACAAATATCTCGTTTTATGCCCCAGTGTTGTTCTGTCATGTTCAGAAGTTAAAGTACAATGTTTCAATCAGTTCTTGTGTCTTCATTTAGTTTTCGATATGCATGCCCCAGTGTTGTTCTGTAATGTTCAGAAGTTAGTGAAAGCTCTAACTAAATCCACTATTCATTTGCCTAGTTTCTTTACTCTTTCCATCCTCCACATCATTTAAAGTACAATGTTTCAATCTGTTCTTATGTCTTCATTTAGTTTTCGATATGCATCCTGTTTATTCATGCTGTTGGCCTTTAAGACAGGGAGAAAGGGATCCATAGATCCTGAAGGTGCTCAGACAGGGCAAGAAAGAAAGTCTCGCTGTGCCATGTTTTGTCACATTTTATATCACATCTTTTCTTTCTAAAAAGCAAGATATCTCATAAATCCCATGCATGTGAAAATATTATTACATGTATATGCAAACATATATAACAATGGTCTCATTTAGATGGAATAAATGTAAATTCTCCACATATTTCTATATAAGGAAATTAAAATTTCAAGAGAGGACATGAGTAGAGATGTTTTGGATATCAAGTTAATCCCTTTTTAGCTCTACTGGTCACTTGAAGGCCTGTTGCCAATCATCTGTCTGTTGTCTATTCATTTTAAAAAGTTTTTTTTTGTTACTCCCAAGGTCTAGTTTGTCCTATGTGACAATGGTGCCACTTGCACATCTAATAATTCCACCATGGTGGCCATCTTGAAAATTTTGTTACTGCTACTACTTCAGAATGGATGGTCATAGCAATATGGGGTTTTCAATGGTCCAGAATGAAAATGGTGTTGATCTGAAATACAATATGGCCACAATGGTTGCCATTTTGAACATCTTGTTATTGCTTCTCCTGAATGTATGGGCTAATTGGTGTGGGGTTTTCACCAAAAGACTCATGATCTCTAGTTGATCCTAAATGAAAATCTTGGTGATCTATTATCCATGGTGGCCATCTTGAAAATCTTGTTATCGCTATTCCTCCAGAATGGATGGTCATATTTGACAATATTTTTTACTGAGAGACTTCTTATGATGTCTAGTTGCTTCTAAATGAAAACTGTGCTGAACTGACATCCAACCATGGTCGCCATCTTGAAAGTGTTGTTATCACTACTCCTCCATAATGGATGGCTATATTGACATGGAGTTTTTAATGAAAGACTCTTTATGATGCCTGTTTGGTCATGGTGCCTATCAAATATCCAGTATGACCACAATGGTGACCATCCTGAAAATTTTGGTTGCTATTTCTCCTTAGGGCATGGTCATATCAGTATGAGGTTTCCACCAAAATACTTCTTATGGTGTCTAGTTTGTCCTACATGAAAATAGTGCCCCTTGTATGCCACTATGGTGACCATCTTGAAAATCTTGTTATCACTACTCCTCCTGAATGGATGATTGTATCGACATGAAGTTTTCATTAGAAGACTTCTTAGGATGTCTAGTTGGTCCAGAATCAAAACAGTGCTAATCAGCTCTCCAGTTTTGTGTCCATGATAGCCATCTTAAAACTATTGTTATTTCTATTTCTCCTGAACTGACAGTTGTAACGGCATGGGGTTTTCATTAAAAAGACTTCTTATGGTATGTTGTTGGTCCTGATTGAAACTGATGCCACTCTGTCCTCCCAGAATGTGAAAAGTCTTGTAGTAGCTACTTCTCAACAAGATTGCCATACCAACATTTAAAACAAACATTTTTTCTCGCAAGATGGCTATTTCTATATTAAAATGATGCTGATCTAGCCTCCAAATTGATATTTTGATGTCCATCCTCACATTATTTTATGGCTACTTCTTCATAATGGATGGTCTTATCAACTGGAATTTAAGCTAAAATACTATTACAACAGCCTGTAGCTGGTTCTGAATGAAAATGGTGCTCATGTGACCTCCAATATGGTGCCATGGTGGCCATCTCAGAAATCTTGTCATTACTTTTCCACTTGCAGGAATGGTGACATTAGCATGGGGTTTTTAATATCAGTAATACTATATATGTTGCTATTGCAATAACTAGTACTTTTCAGGGAGAAATATACCCTGAATGAACGACAAAATTCGTCCTCCCATTAGAGTGAACCAGAAGATTCCAGAACACTGCATTGCCCCTGCAGGACACCCCATACATATTGCTCATGTGCACTGCGGCTCTTCATTCGCTTTTTGGTCGTAATAGTCCAACATCGCTTACACAAAAAGATTTAGGTACTGCAGGGCTGAGCAAATATTTTTTTAACCACTAGTCCAGGACAAGTGGTTTCAGAAAATTCACTAGTCCCACCTTACTCTTCACTAGTCCCACCTTACTTTTCACTGGCCCCAAAATGGTAATCACTTGCCGAGATCTGATGAGATGTATGTACTTAATCCATAGGAAAAACAAACGAAATAATATAAAACATAATTATTTCTTAAAAGAATTTAGTTGATAGCTGTGTCTGGGTTAAAGTCCTAAAGCTCTGGTCCATTTGCAGAAATGTTCATTAGCATTTGTAAACTCTTTTGGTTTAAGGAATTCCTTAAAAAAAGTCTTGATTAAGTTCATTGAACTAAATCCTCATTCACACTCAGCAGTGGATGGGCTTATAACAAGCATGATTTCTAATAGTTTGCATAATTGACTGAGACTAGGTGGAGTATTCACTAAGAGTGTTCCAAGAATTTCAACAGGTGGATCTGGTGACTGCTTGTATGCCCTCATATTTGCTTTGAACTCCAGATACTGCTCATGAATGGCATGATGGTCTTCCTGTTTGAAAATCACTTGAAGATGATTAAGAAGAACCTGCAAGTCTTCCCTCCCATATTTTAACAGAGCTGCCCTCTCATGAGGAAAGTGCCTGTAGTCAAATGCTCTAAAGCATCTCAAAGGTTCAAGTTTCCAAAACTGAAAAAAAATCTTACATACACAATTTCTTGCTCTGATGCGGTAGCATCAGTACTTCCATCAGCAAGAATGGAAAGGCATTTACTGGAATTCAGACTTTCCCTAACTTCTCTCAAGACTTGACTGATTGATAGAACAAAGTCTCTTGCCCTGAATCTGTTCTTATAATTCATGCCAAGTTCAACACAAAATTTCTCTGTCTCTTAGTAGTGTCATATTTGACATTTTTTACCACCACGGATTGTTGCTTATGTCTCTTTGGAGAAATAGCTACCGCACACTCAGTATCAGTCTTACGTTTTATCCCTCCACTTTCAAACAAATTTTCCTTCTCTGAATTGCCGTTATTACCTTCCTTGTGAAAATAATTTAGCAAACTCATTTTATCCACAGAGTAACTATCAGCTTGCTTGAAAACTACTTCTAAAGTGATCATAACATACATTTTCTCTTTTAAATATGAACAGAGACAGCTCATTAATTAGCGTAATTGTTTTGCTTCAAACGCAATATCGCACGTGGAAGTTAATCATCTGTACAATCAATTAAAAATTAAAGAATCATTACTGTCATTTAATCAGTTCATAAAAGAAACCAACACTGATGTTGGTAAAGTACCTTTGATTAATTTAATTACACTGATTCACTGGATTAAAATCATATTGAGCAGCTCGTGATAATCTGGCTTGAGTAAACTCAATGCAACAAAGCCGCTTAAAACACTACTAATTGATCATACTAGCTTTCTTTTGTTTCACGTGTTTTGATTTGCCGATAATTTGGTCACTTAGCCCAATATGCAGTCAAGCGGTAACAAGATGTAAATGTATACACGAAGAGGTTTAGAATCAAGTATTCAGTACGCCCGGAGGGCATGATTGGCCAAATAAAGGTAGATATAGTGATTAAAGCACGAAAATAAGGACTAGCCCGACTTTTTTTAAAAGCACTAGTCCCGGACTAGCGACTTGGAAAATTTTACTTGCCCGACTTCAAAAATGACTGGTCCGGGATGTTGGGCTATGGGATTTGCTCAGCCCTGTACTGCTTCATGGGTCAATGAGCAAATTACTAATTGCTTTGTGTGCTATATTCTTAAACATTAGGATTATACCCTAATTGAGTTTTTATCACTGTCTAATTAAACTCTCTTTAGAGTTTTTTAGCATTTGTTCAGTTCATGCAGTGTATGGCATGGCATTTTATTTTATTCTTTTTACCCCTTAGCATGGTGTTGGAGTTATCAAATTTGGATGTGCCTTTTGTAGCTAAGGGTATCTATTTTATTTAAATTTCCCTATCCTTGCATATATGCAGTCTACAGACTCGCCTTTATTCATTTTATTGTTCCTTGTGAATCATTTAATTCACCTTGCCTATATAGTGAATTGTTTGATTGTGCTTTTTGTAGCTAAAGGTAGGTATTTTTTAAAATTTCCCTATTGTATAAATTACAATCTACGGACTTGCCTTTATCCATTTAATTGTTCCTTACGAACCATGTAATTCACCTTACCTATATTGTGAATTGTGCTAAATTTATACGTGATAAGTGAGTCACACACCACCTTTTAACTTCATATCTCATGCTCAGTTATCAAACACAGTTTCTTTTTCAATTTTAATTTCGAATAGCCTTCCTTATATTTTTTCCTTGCTATTATCAATTGTGTAACCTACTGGTTTTTTGGTAATTTAGTAGTTCTTAGCTGTCTTTAAGCCTGGTTGACTTGTTTATATTGCAATTTCTGTCCTGAGCTTAGTGATGCTTCCTTTTTAACAATACATCTTAGTGAAAACACCCAAGTAAAGGTGTCTTCTCGCTGAAATAATTATATTAGTGTAGACTTAGTCCACGCATTACCTTGTGTATACAAAAAATGAAGTGTTTATTTCAGGACAAGGTGTAGGTAGGTGTAGTCACAGGAAATGCCCCTGGGTCACACCCCCACTTGCTTATCTTGCACACACTGTGAGAGGACAGATGGCTGTCCCTTTTGTAGCTTTTGGTCTGATGAGATCTGGGATCTCAACAGAGAGTAGATGAACCTGCAAAGGAAGGAAGAAGGTATGCTCATCTTCTTTAGAGTTTTCTTGGATCTCAGAGAAGGATTACCCAAGTCTCTCCATAGACTCTTAGAGTTCTGTGAGGGCAGAGAATGAGTCACGTCCTTCCAAGAGGGAGGAGCAGCACCTTCTCTGTACCACTAGGACAGAAAGTGAATTGTGCCCTCCCCTTGGGGGAGCAGCACCATCTACAGACCACAGCTTGGTAGGGACTGAAAGTGAGTCGCAGTGGTGATGGGATCAAGCTCCCCCACCCCACTAGTAAGGGGAATGCTCAGATCTAAGTCTGTCAGGTCTTGGATAGGGTCTTCCTACAGATCTGAGTTCCCTGATGAGTACTTGCCCAGTGACCAGGCATGGGTCTTTGGAGCCCCCATGGTATGGAGATAGAGATCGGACCATGTTCCCCCCACCTACTGTCGTTTCATCCTATGGGGGACTGGAAATCGACTTACAGACACCAGATTAGGGTAGGGGATCAGATCGGCAACCCGCCTTCTGTATTATTTCTCCCAATCCCTATGTGATGTGGGCCTTCTGCTGCAGAGAAACGATTGGCTTTTTCCCTACATGCAGCTATTCTGGACCTTGGCTGTATTGTAGTGAGGTCAAGGCTGTGGTCCGTGGACCTAGATCATCTTACGAGGTTGGGTCAAAATAGAGGGAGGGGGATAGCCCTTCCTCCCCCAAACGTTCTAGGTGGGTGGAGAGTCACCCTAACCCACCTACCCTGAGCCTAATGTCATGGCCTATGACCATGAACCTGATATCATCGACAGAAAATCACTGAGTTTGGCACTTTATTTGCTACAATGTATGATATGCTAGAGATATCATCTTTCTCTTGCTCAGGAGACTGGTCAAAAACTAGGTCCAGAATGCTAGACACTCCAGCAAAATACTGGAGATATAACATGGATGGGTATAGCAAAATCAAGGCAGAAGATGTGCATCTGTATCACATGTCTATTTAATATTACTTTATTGTCTGAACTTGTCTGAACTGTTCATACAGTTTATAATAGTTATTTTTTCAAGTGTATAATCTTTATAGGTTAAAAATAATGATCATTTTCTTAAATACTTAAAATTTACTAAATTAAATGAGGAAAAAAATGTTTTCTATACCAAATTTAGAAGACAAAAATAAGTATGATTTTTAGGCACTGATGGTCAGGGCCATCATAAGGGGTGGGTGATATGGGCAACCACCCAGGGCGCCAAGCTCGGTCGTGGGGGGAGTGGCAATTCACAGAGTTTGCGGTATTGGGGGGTCTGCAGGCAACACTTGCCCAGAGTGCCATTTCATCCAGCGCAACTTGCGACAGCCCTGCTGATAGTGTCTGAAAAATTAGGGAATAAGAAAAATTAAAGACATAAAAGTAGCTGGGATTGTTAGTAAAATTTGGTAATCAATTAACTGAATTACTTTAGCCAAGCAATAGCAGATTGCTTGTAGTCTAAAACACTTCATGTGAAGGGTAATAAGAGGCAGTCATTTATGGCATTATAAAAGTTTTATAAATCAGTATTACACTTGCTCACACTGATAATAATAAAAAAGAAATAGATATGGATGTAAATATTGCAAGTAAGACCAGGGTTAGAATTACCCCTTTTGGACTTGCCCTAGACAAGTTTACAGTTTAGCTGGCAAGTACAGATATACCTAAGCTGACAGCCCAGAATTTAAGAAAAATATGACTGACAAATTCGGTATTTTATTCAGTTGTATAAATATCACTATTAGAAATTTTTGCAGTTGGATGAGCTCGGTATATGTTTTTCCAGCGCAAATTTCATGCCACTTATTGAATATTATTGTTCAGTAAGGATCTCTTAAACATTAGCTCATGAACCTTGCATAGTTTTTAGCTCAACTGCATAGTTTTGAAGATATAAGCTTTCAAAGTGCTGCATAGATGGGACAAAACTGTTGAAAGATTTTTGAACAACTATTGACACTAACAATTGTCTTCTGCAGCTTCTACTATTGGTAATTATTATATAGCTGGTACTTTTGTAGACATATAATTTTGTGATTTTGTTCAAAAATGGGATTTTAATTTTGACTATTTCATTTTAGCAATTCGAGATCTTGACCGATATTTAAGGTAGTAAAATTTTGATGGGAATCTATTTTATGCTATCTTGTACTGAAACCACTAAATCGCTAAAATTTCCCTACCACTAAAACTTCCAGCTATACAGTATAATATACAGTTTATAGTTCATCAAAATAGAACATGTAACAGATAATAAGTGATTGGCCCAAAAATGCCCTTATTTCACTTCCCAAATAAAATCACTTAGACTGAACTTGGAAATTTGAAAGCTATATTAGATCATGAAATAAATTCATGTGCAATGAAATACAAATTGTTCCTGATGGAAAATTTGAAAGCTATATTAGATCATGAAATAAATTCATGTGTAATGAGATACAAATTGTTCCTGATGGGAAATTTGAATGGTATATTAGATCATGAAATAAGTTCAATGTGCAATGGAATACAAATTGTTCCTGATGGGAAATTTGAATGGTATATTAGATCATGAAATAAATTCATGTGCACACTGGGATATGTATTGTTTCTGATGGGAAATTTGCAAGTTATATTAGATCATGAAATAAATTCATGTGCAATGAAATACAAATTGTTCCTGATGGGAAATTTAAAAGCTATATTAGATCATGAAATAAATTCATGTGCAATGGAATACAAATTGTTCCTGATGGGAAATTTGAATGGTATATTAGATCATGAAATAAATTCATGTGCAATGAGATACAAATTGTTCCTGATGGGAAATTTGAATGGTATATTAGATAATGAAATAAATTCATGTGCAATGAGATACAAATTGTTTCTTGACATTTGTATACATCTACACACTTCATCTAGACATATAGCTTAAGTATTCCTACATTATTTTATTTAATCTGCTTTTATAGGTCATCCTGGTTTGCCTTATGGTGGTGCTAGTTACTTGCCTTGTGAAGTTCATTACATTGAAGAGAAGACTTTGCCATTTGGAGGCCAACAGACCATCTTCAAAGTAGCAAACACTGTAATGGTGAGGATATACAACGGTTCTATTGTAAAGGTTTCTGATGCAGATGCCCTTGTTTGCAATGTTGGTTCTGACCTAAAAGGAGGAAAACTGGCTGAAATTTTTGAAACTGCTGGTGGTGCTTTATATACCAAAGCTTTAAATGACTTGTAAGTATATTTAAAATAGACATGGATGTAAATAATGTAAATTAGACCAGGGCTAGAATTACCCCTTGTCCTTATGGTCTAGACAAGTTAAAATATTTTAATATTTTAGTTGGCAGGTAAATATACAATCTAATGACCGTGAATTTGACAGTGATAGAGAATATACTACAGTACTGTAGCTTTGATCCCAGGCCGAAGGTTGTTAGGAAAAAAGTTGTTTTTTATTTTTCCCATCATGGATCAGTAGGTAAATTGATTATACATTTTTGTGTTCATTTACAGCAAATAGCATCATATAATATTATATAATATCTAAATGTACTCTGCTCAGTTATTGCTAGAAAAAGATTAGGTTATGTATGTTATGCAATCACATTTTTATATACCCGCACTTTGGCAGAGTGTATTATGCTATGAACGTGTTTGCCCATCTGTCAGTCTGTCCTACTGTCCATTAACTTTTCTTTTTCCACACAGTAACTTCAGTTCTCCATATCAATACTTACCAAACTTTGTGGATAGAGTGCACTAGAAGCAAAGAAGAAACTCATTTATTTTCAGGTCAAAAGGTCAAAGGTCAGGGTCACTGTGACTGAGAGAAGAAATATGGTTTCCACATTATGAGTTGTACATGACATACCTTGACCAGACTTTGTTGATAACTTGCACTTGGGGGGATAGAGGAAGCCTGTCAGTTTTGGGGTCAAAAGGTCAAAGGTCAAGATCAGTTTGACTGAAAAAAGGACAATGGTTTATACACAAAAATGTCACGTCATGACCATATACCTTCACCAAAAGTATTTGGATGACTTGCACATTGGGTAAGAAATAAGTCTGTTGATTTGGGGCTCAAAAGGTAAAATGGCAAGGTCACTGTGACTGAAAGGAGAAATTTTTTTTGCATAATATCTTCAGTTCTGGACCATGTAATTTGACCAAAATTAGTGGATAGCATTCCCTTAAAGTATGGAAGAGGTCTATTGATTGTGGAATCAAAAGATCAAAGGTCAGTTTCATTGTGGTTTACAAGAAAAATGGATTTGGCAGAATAACTTTTGTTCCAGAGTAAGTTCCTTGACCAAACTTTCTGGATGACTTGCACTTAGGGTAATAAATATATCTATATATTATGGGGTCTAAAAGTCAGAGGTTATGGTCATTGTAGGTCTATTAAGAAGATAATGGTTCTGTACAGTAGCTTTAGTTCAAGACTGCATACCTTGACCAAAAGTCCAGGTCATTGAGACCCACTGGTCAGTAATCTTCAGAGTCAACCATGCCATACTAGTGCCTACAATGAGGGCTATTAAACATGGGGCAGATATATATTGTGACTTTTGTGGTACTCTTGTTGGTGGATATTACAAACTTAATATTCTGACAGTGATTTACTATTTATCTTTATAAAATAGAATCTCATTTTATTACTAGATGCAGAAAAATGGGCCAGAATATTTCTGTAAAGTTGTAATGTTTGTAACTTAATATTGAAGCATATGAATATTAAATGAAAACAAAGTAGCTCACAATAGCAACTGTCTGTATTTTCTCTATTGCTTACATCCATAGACAAGCAATACATTCTGCAGGACAAGTGATTTTCAAAAGCCACTTGTCTGGAATAAGTAGATGAAAAATATTTTTCCTCAGCCCTACTTTCAATATTGTACAAATTATGCTGATATGCTATCAAATATGGATGAAGATACAAAATAAAGAAACCATGAAATAGTTGTTTTTATAACATATGTTATCAACAGCATTAGAGAAATTTCAGCAGATAGCATTCTACTGTCACCCAGATTTTTTGGCCAACTCTTAAAATTGGCTACTAGGCAGATGTCGAACAGGTGAGCAATCACAAGGCTACTTGGGTCTCTTGTTAAATTGTTAATGGGTCTATTGTTCAATTATAGTGACAGATTTTATGCAGACAATATCAATAATGAGAAATTCAAGTTTTAAATGCAAAACCAATGGTGCAAGAATATGAAGAGCAATTTAAGTCTTTATTATTTTATTTTGCCTCAGAATAGTGCCATGTATAATCTACATTAACTGTGTAAATGATTAACATCAACAAAATCGTGACAGAAGAAATAAATACAACTAAAGCACAATGAACACATAGAATTTGTTTTGTCACTGCCATATTCACCCTTCTCTATCCATTCACCTATTGCTCATTGTGTAATATATTGCACAACATGTCTTTATGCAAGAAAGGGTCTTTAATCATCAGTCTAGTTTATCATTGTTCAAGTAAACCAAACAGATGTCCTGAAATTTCATTTCCTGCTACAAGAGTTACAGAGAATACTTTGTCATGTTTAATTGTTTATACTGTTATGTTGACAATTATTGTCACAATACTGGCAGGCAACCAAAAGTCATTATCCTACAACTTACAAATGCTGTAGTCTATTTGAAAATATACCCTTGACTGACTCATGATATGTAAGAGGACACTTTTAACTCACATTCCTATAGATTTAAAGGACTGGAAATGTTAGTACCAAGAACAAGATCATTCCTTCTCAATTTAATCATTAAACATTAAATACAGAAATTAAACTGAGTCCTATTAAAGACCAGCAATCAATCATATTTATTCTTTAAAATGGAATATATTGGGCCTACACTTGGGAAAGGGATCTTGGTCAACAGCTGGCATAAAATTACTTTGGTCGCATAATGTATTACTTGTTAGCAGTAAATCACCATTATCTTTATATACAATGTGAGCTTTAGCATCACAGTAAATTTATGTATTATCTGTAAGCTAAATTTAGACAACTTATATCATTCCTGTACAAGAACATCTTATACTAGGTGAGCATTTTCATGCCTACTTGAACCTCATGTTTATAAACAGAATCTGATGAAGCATTAAATAATGAGTATCTTGGAAAAGTTTGATAACCAATTCTATTTTGAAGGAATTTCCATTTATAATCAAATAATGCTAGAACAAATGAATAATAATAATATATGAGTTATAAGTCATTGCAACATATGCCAATGTGGCACTTATGACTTTCCTTACATAAAGAAGTACAGGAAAAGTAACTTGAGGTAAGTAACTAATGGACTTTCTCTAGAATTTAAAACAAAATAATGTGAACTTAAGAAATAAGTTAATATTTGTTATCACTCAGACATTGGGGGGCATCAGTTTCTTTTTATCCAAGCCACTTGCATCACTTTATTATTGTTTTATGGTTTCCCATCATGCTCAGATGCTCATTTTTGAAATGGTTCTTTGCAGCATTATTTTAGCACAGGTCTGTAAGTATTCTTCCAAACAAACATGTTTAATTATATCATAAGCTATATTTGTATAATTCATACAAATTTACGACAGATATGTACAGAGAAGATTTCAGTCTTGGCTGCAAGTTCTCACATACAGTCAGTTTAGTATGCAAAATGGGACACAATCTAGGCGTTTTAGGAAAGATTCTTGGATTAAGAAACTCACACTGTTTCCACTGATGGGAGTTAATCAAACTAATGATATCTTGTTAGCAAAAAACATTTTTCAGTCTATTACAGCTTAGTATTATAAACTCATCTGCAAGTAGTGACTAGAATAATATTTCCTGTACTAGTACCTATTCCTGTTGATAAGGCATGAGGTAAGTCTAACCTTTCACCTAGATTATATAAGGGTAGTTGAATATTTTTTGATAAGCAATAAGATATTTTAGATTTAGTTTTTTGTTTTTTATCTATGGATAGAAGATACCTATTTTTTTTGAAAAGTATTTGCAGGTAGAACTAGATCAGTCAGAAAATATCTTTCATATTGAATAAAAATTTAAGAAAAAAAAAATATCTTTATTTTCAGAAAAAAGAAACTGCCTCCTGTAGTAGGAGATGTTGTTATCCATTTGGAGACAGGCAAACTTAAGTCAAAATATGTTCTTTTGGCCATTATGGAGTCAAGAAGAATAACCACTATGGACATTGGGACAGCTCAGAAACTCAAGGACATGTATGTGAAAATTCTTGAAACAGCCAGTGCTTATGGCACGAAAAGGATTGCATTTACACTTCTTGGCTCAGGTAAATATACATATATACTTGGGGAAACCATTTACAATGAAATCTGTCTATAAAGTACACTTAATGAACCAAAAAATGTTGTCTTTATTGAATAGTGTTTGTTATATAAAGGTAAATTATATAAGTAAACTTTAGAAATGCAGTTGAAAAGTTTAAATAAATGTGTTTATTTATGAGTAGATGTCCTTGATATGGAACTGTCCACTTGGACAGATTTTAGTGTACTATGGCCTCAAATAATGGAACACATTACAGAGTCAAGAATTTAATATTTACAGGTATATATTTAAGGTGAGTAGTAATGTGATAGGTTTGTTCAAATTGACCCAAAAATATGGATAGTAATACCATTATGTATCTTTCAAATAACTGTCATCAACTATAACTTTTTTAAAAAAATTAATACTGGGTGTCCACTAAGAGACCCAACTTTATGGATTCATTCAGTACGAGAATGAACCCTGAGTCTTAATAATACTTTTAATTAGATTTTTCACCACCTGGCAGAAAGTAAATTGCGGAATAATGTTGAACAAAAGTGGGTAGATGTTTGACGATGTAACTCATCGTACAGAACATTAATTTTTTTTCTCTGAAATTTGTTTTTCATGGCTGTCAAATATTTTGTACATCAGAAACACAATGGCAGATGTAAAACTTAGCTTAAAATTTCCATGTATGAAATTTCATTAAAAAATTAAATTAAAATTGCTTTTTCAGCCAGAAAGTTTCCACGGAGGTGAAGTTACAGATTTTGTTCACAAATACACACATTAGAAACAAATGTCAAAGGTGACAGTTCACACAATGTATACTCAACCATACAATTTTCTAGCTCACCTCGAGTTTAAAAAGTATATAAATATATGCTAGTAAAAGGAGTGTTTGAAATCTAGCTTGCATTTTCTTTCTCGGAATTTGATTTCTTTGCATTTCTGTGATATTTTGGAAGGGAAATATTAACATTTTATTTTGATACATGTAAATTTGTTTCTCATTGTAAGAAATGTGTCAATATGTACATCTGACTAAAATTGTACATGTCTTGATTCTGGTGGTATTCATATATAAAATCATAAGATTGTTTACAACACATTTTTGTCAACTTTTTGTTCCAGAAATGATAGGAGCATTCCTTTGTTCTCACATGTCGGAATGCCAATAATATATTATAAGTGTAGTGCATAAAGATTTTTCATTTGTCCCTTCACACATTTGAGCAATGCTAGAAATTTATCAAAGAAAGCATAAGGATTTGGTTGGTTTGGATTTAATAATAATTATATATGGATCTGATCTTTAAAATGTAAAAAAGGTTCTGCTAAACTTTTTTGAAGTTGGGTCTGGTACATGTGCTAGTAATTAAATAGTGTAAAATCAAACACAAAGGATGTAATAATAAGAAAATGGCAAAAATACTGTTCATTATGGAGATTAAATAACGTGATTTTTAGACTAAAATATGAATGGCTATAATAAACAGTAGTTACAAGTTAGTTGCAAAAGATGCTTCAAGAACTCTGCTTTTAGCTGAAAGGATTTGCTTTTGTGCCATTCTTTCTTCCTGAATATTTGCAGGAGGTTACAATATTCCCTCTGTAAGGCAGTGTATTATGCTGTGATGTTATCCTGCAGGCTAGCAGGTCCTCTGTTTATCAGTTTTCCAATTTTTATTCTTCTCCAAACAGTAACTTTAGTTATAGATCATATAACTTTAGTAAGGCTGCAACATTTATTCGTATAATTTTCACTGCCTGTAAATGTTTACAGAATTGGTAAACACGTACAGTATTATGAACATATATGTGTCCATCAATGATGCAAGAACTACTGTTTCCAATTAAATGATATATTTCCACATCTCCGCTTAAGAGTATTGTTTTGTAGGGTTTTCCTGTTAATACTTTTAGTAAAGTATGCATTATTTTCACATGAACTGTGGCATCACTAGAAAGAAGTAAAGGTTGACAAGAATTAGCTTAGTGAATATTACACATCAGGTTAATTTACTGATAATGCTGATACAGACTTCTCTAAACGACATTATTTACCTTTCAGAAATATGTTTGTTAACAAATCTTTAATTAGTAACATTTTGATTTAAAGAAACACCATTTTAAGTTTGTAAGCCACTGCATTGCTTCTTACTCATTGTAGATCCTACAAAAGTATCCTACATACATGTTGGGGTAGTATGCTTTGTTGCATTCTCAATTTTTTCTCTATCATATGCTCATATCCATGGAGTACACCTGGTTGCATTAGCAATTTTTTCACCATGTACATATAAGTAGCTGGAACCAATATCACAATGATCCCAGGGATGTTTTACTAAAATTGTCTGATATATTAAATAAAGACATGCCTTACAAACTGAATCCATTCATAATAAGAGGTAAAGGACATACAGCAAATGAAACAATCACAAATTCAGAGAATTATGACCAGCAGCTGTCGGCTGTTCAGTAAGCTGAATGGGTAGATAGATGAAAAGGTTGAGTTTCTAGTCATTTCAAATAAACCCTATTTTTTCGGTTATTTTACACCGTGTACAGGTTTAAAAAGTTTGGTAAACATTATAACCTTAATCTTTACCAAACTTCCTGGTATAAGTATTGTAGTCTCACTTTGTAGATTGCTTGTTCTTTTGGCAAGAAACCAATACTGATTTTAGAATCAAAGAAGAAAAATGGTTGATGCACAATAACGTCTGTTCTAGACCACATACTCATCCCAAACTTTGTTAATGGTTTTTGCTGAGAGTAAAAAGAACATTGATTTTAGGGTTAAAAGGTAAAGATCAAGGTTACAGTGATTCATGCAATGGTTTCTGCACAATAGCTTTAGGTTTAGGTCTTATATCTTGGAACTTTGTAAATGGCAAGAAAGAAACCTATTGATTTTGGGTTCACAAGGTCAAAGTTCAAGGTCAGTGTGACACAATTAGGGAAAAATCATCTCTTAAGTAATTTTAATTTCAAGCAACATTATTGTGCCAAACTATGATTTTGACTTGCTCTTGTGGGAAGAAATTGAACCATAAATGTTGGGCATCAGTAGCTCAAAGGTCAAGGTAAAAAAATCCAAATTTGTTTTAATATTAATTGTGTTATATACAAGGTCTATCAACAAACTTTGTAAATGATTGGGCTTCGAGGCAAGGAAAGAATCTGTTGCTTTAGGGTTAAAAGGTCAAGACCAAGGTCTCTGTGACCTAATTGATTAATGTTGTTCAGAATCAGGCATGCCCTGTAAGTGCGTACACACAAAAATGTCAGACAGGAGTTGAATATGTAATGTACAGTTTATGGTACTCATGCTTGCATGTTATCTCAATTTTCATTATTAAATATCTTGCTAAACTTGTTAGACTGCTTTCAGTAGGGAAAGCTTCTTGTTGACATGGGATTCATGAAGTTAAATTTTAAGTTTTCTTAAGGTCTTTTGAATAACCTCAAGTGTCTATCTCCCATTCCCATCCAACATCATAGATAAACAATACTCTTTGAGTATATGTAGTCTGATTGATTTGAGGTCAGAAGGTTAAAGATCAAGGGCATGTTATGAATTGTCTCTAACAGCCATAGATAATGGAAAGAGATAGGATATATCACTCCATTGATGGTTAATCTTCCTTCTATAATGACATCACAAAAATAGGTTAGAATTAAATCCTGCTATTCAAACCACATTGTAAAAATTGGTAAAATTAAGTCAAATGATGTTGTGAATTCAGATACCATTGTCCTTTCTTTATTAACATTATTTTAATTGAATATCAATGCTGATGGACTTTTAGACACAGGCATAGCTGACTTAACTAGATCTCTGTTGCCTGTTTTTGTGAGACCAGACCTATGTTATAAGGCCCAAAGGATTTTATCATGAGGAGGAAGCCTTTGAGTATCACATTCACTTTTCAGAATTGTAGATCCTAATGTAATCAACATGTTTATTAATACGATCATCCTGTCAAGTCACTAAGGTATGTACAACACACCCTCACTGTTAGACCCTTTATTATGTCATGGTTCATGTTATAAGGCCCTTTATTATATCATGGTTCATGTTATAAGGCCCTTTATTATATCATGGTTCATGTTATAAGGCTCTTTATTATATCTTGGTTCATGTTATAAGGCCCTTATTATATCTTGGTTCATGTTATAAGGCCCTTTATTATATCTTGGTT
This sequence comes from Margaritifera margaritifera, assembly GCA_029931535.1. Taxonomy (NCBI): domain Eukaryota; kingdom Metazoa; phylum Mollusca; class Bivalvia; order Unionida; family Margaritiferidae; genus Margaritifera; species Margaritifera margaritifera. The sequence continues at coordinate 1,154,082 of JAQPZY010001174.1, read as the reverse complement.
CATGTTATAAGGCCCTTTATTATATCATGGTTCATGTTATAAGGCCCTTTATTATATCATGGTTCATGTTATAAGGCCCTTTATTATATCATGGTTCATGTTATAAGGCCCTTTATTATATCATGGTTCATGTTATAAGGCCCTTTATTATATCATGGTTCATGTTATAAGGCCCTTTATTATATCATGGTTCATGTTATAAGGCCCTTTATTATATCATGGTTCATGTTAATAGGCCCTTTATTATATCATGGTTCATGTTAATATGCCCTTTATTATATCATGGTTCATGTTAATAGGCCCTTTATTATATCATGGTTCGTTTTATAAGGCCCTTCATTATAACATAGTTCCTGTTATTAAAGCAGGTATGATCATGGATCCAATTTCATTATGTGGTAGTAAAATTACATGTATATGTATAATGTACATCCTTATTACGCGGTCTTACTATAAGGTGGTATACTCAGTGGACAGCATTATAATGAAGGGGAGCTGAATTTAGGTCAGTTTTCACCTCAGGAAAGTTTGTACCGAATTTGGAGTGGTGTTTCAATTCAAAATAAGTTTTTTTTCTCTCACTTTAGGAATGTTTGTGAATGATGCATATAATTTGGAGTGTTGCTGTAATTCCTTGTTTGAGGGACTTACCAACTCCCAGGTGATAAGAGGAATTTCTGTGGAAGATATCCAGGTAGTGAATGTTCATCCAGAGGTCACAGAGGCCATAGTATGGGTCTTTCATAAGCGGTCCTCACCAATTCTAGCTAGAAGTAATTTTGAAGTAATTGGATCAAATTCATCGGGTGAAAGGATTCCAGAACCTAAAAAAAGTGACATGCTAAATAATTATGGACAATCCCTAAGAACCCCATGGGAAGACAAAAAGGAAGAAAGAAACAAGGAAGGAAAAAAATATGCCTTAATGTATAACCCATCAAGTTCATGGATTTCTCTGGATGAGGATGACAATTATAACAGAGGCCAAGGTATTTATCAGTCAGATTTTCTTATTCTCAGTTTTATATATTAACAATATTATAATGGGAAGGCACTTGTCTGGAAATTATTTCATCAAAGTGAATGAAATTTCGTAAATATGAAAGTATGCAGCATGCACAGTGTACAGTCCAAGTTTGTATAATTAAACTGGTCTTGCATAGATATATGGTATCTTTGCCTCTAACTAGATAACTGAAGTACTTTGACTTTATTATTTTTCAAGGCGTGCCAATTTTCGTGGAGTTTGTGTATGTTACAAACTATGAAGTTAAAGACCCAAAAAACAATGATTCTTATGTGGAAACAATAGGACCCTTTTCCCAATCCACGAATGCCAATACCATACAGATGTATACCCATGAAAATAAGTTTTCATAGTACCAGTATTCAGATATTTAATGTATAGCAATGGATTTGAATAAATTGCTAGCATTTAATAAATAAGTGACTTAAATTGCTCTTGAATTAAGAAAAGAAATGAATTACCTCAGTGTCACCAAATAATGAGAGGGGCAATTTTCACTTTTTCAATTTTCAATTTTCACCATAACTTTGCTATTCTCCTTTGACACCTTAAAACAAACAAGCATCATTTATATATTTTACTGTCTGAAAGATTTTATGTTATTTTAATTTTAAGAGACTCAAAGTGAAGTCTTATTTAAGATTTAAAAACTTCCTCAAAATTTGCCTTTAAAAGATATAATACACTGTCATTTCATATTGAAATTAAGAATAGGGGGTGATGAAGTCTTGTGTTTCAGTAATATAAAGAATGTTCAACAATTGTTTTTAGAAAAATGCATGGAACATTTGATGCCATCAGCCCTTACTTGCCTATTTTCATTCATCTTCTTGTACTCAGTTTTGATGCTTCTCAGGAAAGTGAGGATTGTCTTCCCCATGAAGTACTTATGAGACATATTGTTTTGCCTACAATTATTCATACACCATCAATACTTGGTTTGGTTTGGTTTGGTTTGGTGTTTTATGGCACAGAAACACAAATAGTTTATTTAATGCCAAGAGCCTTGTCCAAGAGCACACCAAAATAGCTGACCCAGGCCGATCCAATGGTAGGATTCAAAAATTAATATAACTATTTTGTGTCTTTTAAATTTTTTGGGGGGGAATTGTTTGCTTACTAAAAATTTTCAAATTTTAAGAAACAAATTTTTACACTTGAAAAAAATAATTAATAAAAAGTGTACAGAAACTACATACAGTAGATAGGAGGAATCTCTGTCTCTGGCCGTGATACAGCACTACAGTGCTTGCTGGAGGCAGTGGAAAAACCCTCAAGGCATGCCTTGTCTGTGTCCATGGTGCTGTCAGCAGAGCTTCTCCATCTCTGCAGGGATGTACTGGATCACAGTAAGAACCTTCTTAGGACTGCTCTCTTGGGGGCAGAGATGCTCTTTGGAGGTCTTATTCCCTCCATGATATCCCAGGATCCTGAGAGAACAACAACACTGGTCCCTCACATCCACTTCTGGCCCATCGAAAACAGTCAGGAAGCATGTTCATCCTGATTTCCAATTGGGGCCTTCAGAAAAGTCCTTTAAAGGGATGTAGCCACAGTCCAGGAAGCAACTCTAATTTAAGCCACCCTCTCACCTGTCTTTAGCTAGATGAGGTGGCCAGAAGGGCCCAGGGAGGACGTTTTTGGGCCCTTCCCCCTGCCCTCACCAGTTTATCCTTTTGGTGACCTGGAGATAACACAGGGATCCTGTCAGCTCAGATTTCTCTAGTACCAGATTTTTCATCACCACTTGAGTTGGTGGGCCAATTGGGACTGGTTTTTGTCTAGAGTCCCAGTGCATGCCCCTAAACCCAACTTCTATCTGTACACCAACACATCAGATTCAGGTTGTGGTGCTCACTTAGAGCCAGAAGGGGTAGTTCTTCAGGGCTTATGGTCCCAGGAAAAAGCTACCCTTCACATAAACAATTTGGAAATGAGGGCAGTATTCTTAGGCCTGCAGGGGTGTATAAACCATAAGTAGCTGTTATGTGTTGGTTTCCTCCCACAATACGTTGTTAGTAGCATACCTCAGGAGACAAGGAGGTACACATGCTCCTTCTCTTTGCATGAAAATGCGGAAGATCCTTTGCTTGGCTGCCTCGGAGGGGATTATCCTCTGGGTTCATAATATTCCGGCCAAGAAAAATATTCTGGCAAACAGTCTGTCCAGAAGAGATAAGAAAGTCCACACAGAGTGGTCTCTGCACCAGTCAGTAGTAGAGTCCCTGTTCAGACTGCTGGGGAGACACTTAGTGGACTTGTTTATGACATGACTAAACAAGAAACTCTGCTGGTATTTTTTCACCAGTACAAGATTGAAGGATTTGGACAGTGAACAATCTAGGGTGGGATCGTATGTTTGCTAATGCCTTCCCATCCTTTTGAATTATTTTGCAAGTACTCCACAAAGTCAGGACTTCCACTGCACAGCTAAGTTTGATAGCCCCTCTATATTCTCAATGATTGTGGCTCAACAATCTACTTGACGTGTTGGTAGACCTACCCAGAAGATTACCTCAGAGGGGAAGGGGGACCTGCTGTCACATCACAGGGGTCTCCTCTTCACAGCAGCCCACAGATTCTCAACCTTCATGCTTGGCTCACCTTAAGTGATCAATCCACCAGGACAAGTTTTTCTAGCAAAGTTGCCAAAAGCATTGCCCAGACTAAGAGACAGTATACATCCAAGGTTAACAACACAAAGTAGAGGTAGAGAACCTTCTGTGATTGGTGTAATAGAAGGCATGTTGTTCCTAGCTGTCCCTGTCTATGTGCAGTGGCGGACTTCTCTTCCTGTTTGAAGAGGAGAGAATGTTCAGTCTCTGCTATTAAGGGCTATAGGGCAGCCTTGTCTAATGCATTCAAGTTCTTCAATGGTCCGGCAATTGGCTCCAATCCTCATCTCTCTGATCTTATAAAGTATTTTGAGCTGCAGAGACTTGTATCATGCTCACTAATGCCTAGATGGAATCTCTTATGTGCTTTGTGGACTTTGTCAAATCCCCTTTACGAATCATCAGATGAAACTTTCTTTCAAGAATCTTACCCTTAAAAGTGTCTTCTTTGCTCTCTTTAGCATCTGCAATGAGAAGGAGTGAACTTAATGCCTTGTCCATACAAAAGGGTTGTTTACAGTTCAGTGGTAATTATGAGTCCATTTCTCTCTTTTGTGAACCTGGATTCCTTGCAAAGAACCAGCTGCCTTCGGTAGCTCCACTTTATATTGAGATCCCCATTCTCAGTTGTATCTGCACTGGAGATGATCAAGATAGACTTCTGTGCCCAGTTAGGGCTTTTACTGTTCTATATGGTCACTTCTAACAAGAGAAGAAAGAGTAGGAAGCATCTTTCCTACCCATTAAGGGCTCCACTGATATTTTGGCATCCCCCATTTTCAGGTGGATTGTCCTCACTATCAAGAGAGTTTATAAATCCCTCACTGAGAGGGACCTTTCCTTTATGAGAATTTAAACCCATAAAGTTAGAGCTATAGCTACTTTATGGGCCTATCTAACTCCTTCATCATTAGAGGATGTTAGATTTTATGAGATCCTCATTTTGGTGGTCACATACTACTTCCTTATCCTTCTACTTTCAGTCTTTGGCCCACCAGAGCGAAAACATTTTTTTCCTTAGGTCCAATAGTTGTGGCACAAAAAGTGGCCCAAGCTGTTGTCAACTTACAGCAGTGGACATTCCTACCATAAGGGGAGTATATTATTTTTATACCAGTTTACCTGAGACCATCAGCCTCCTGCCACACTAGCCAGTTCAGCAAGGCAGTAGTGACAGGTGTTGTATTACTGCTATTAAAATGCAGTTCTTTTGGTTGCAGGGGGGGGGGGGGGAGAGGTAAAACTACTTTTAATAATGTAATACTTACCTGAACAAGAGCCTATGACATGGGCTGTCACACTGGGTCTGTGTTCTTACTAGTTCTAGGCATTCTGGAACATCTAATGGGATGATGGAATTTTCAAATTTAAAGAAGGGTAATTCTGTCCCAGAAAAGGTAAGCAAGGCAATAGTGTCAAGTAAGTACAGTATTAGATCATGAAAATTATGTTTTTTCCACTCACACACCAAAAACTGTGTTTTTACCACCTCAAACAAACTGGAAAAGTTATTTATTCAGTTTATTTGCTATATTGGGTGGAGGATTTGGTAAAGCTGAAAAAAAAGATGAATGAATTTAGGCAAAATCAAGGATTTTATAAAAATAACTTTCCAATAAGGGATAAGTTTCTTCTACTCCACCAGCCAAACAGTTTCTTTACTTCCTTCAACTTTGTTGGATAATTAAGTTCTACCATATTCTCCAAGTTCAAGGAGAAGTCTGCCCCCAGTAATCTAAAATTGGACTTTGACCAGTTAATATCAATTTCTTGACATATTTTTCCATTTCAACATTTTTATTTCTAATCCAGATAGCTTTTAATTTAAAAATATTACAGTACAAACCTGATACCAGGGGAAGGTCATTAAAAATCAGCATAGTTGTCTTGAAGGACAATGGAGAACCATTTAAGAATAGAACAGCGGCATCAGCATAGTGCCTTAATTTGAACTTCTTTTCATTATAAAAAATGCCTGAAATACTTATGTTCTATTTTAGTTCTAGTGTAAGAAGTTCAATTCTTATTATAAATTAATAGGTTGCAGATTGGTCTCTCTGGTGACAGCCTCTTTTAAAATTAAAAATTTGGGATAAATGTCCTTTATTAATGACACAAATTTTTTATTTATTGCAAAATACTCTGAACTAGTGACAAATGGTTTCTCTAAAGTTCGAAGATTTCAGAGCATTTTCCAAGAAGTCCCATTCAGCAGAGTCGAAAGATTTTTCAGTCTATCAATAAAAGAAGACCAGATTCATTTTTCTGCTCAAGACAGTACACCAGGTCATACAATAATCTTGTATTTTCACCAGTAAATTTCCCTTTCATAAAACCCTTTTGACTGTTGCTAATAATAAAAGGGAGGACTTTCTTGACTCCTGTGTATAATAGATGCCAAAGTAATCTTGTAATTTGCATTAAGCAGTATGATTGGTCTCAAATTTGTTGTATATCTTCTGTCTTTATCTTCCTTTGAAATGCAAGTAATGAGACTGAAATCCTGAAAAATGTTTCATATCATATCCAGTGTTTAAAGACTTAAAGACATCCTTCCAAAAGAATTTGTAAAATTCAATGGTAAATCCATTATATCTAGTGTTTAAAGACCTAAAGACAAAACCCCTACATCCTTCCAAAAGAATTTGTAAAATTCAATGGTAAATCCATCAGAACCAGGACTAGTTTCATTTTTCATATTTGTCAGTGCTAAGCTGCATTACTCAAACAATAACATACCCTCAGATGAGTTTCTGTCAAGATCTGAACGTTTTTTTTTTATCTTGGTTAAGAAAGGGGTTTTGAGTTTGCAGATTATTTTTATTTTTGTTTTTGTATAATTGTTCATAAAAAATCATTCTGTTGATGTAATAGATTTTTTTGATCTATTAGCCTTGTTCCATTTTAGATAATTCTTAATTTTATTTTGATTTTGTACTTTCTCTTTTCAAGATTAAATATTTGGGGGGGGGGGGGCACCAAACTCATACCACCTTGCTTTTGATCTTAACATTACACTTTCCACTTGTCTTTTCCTCATTTCTTCTTAATCTGCTTGTTTTTTCAGTTTTTTCGTTATAGTTTAATTATTATTTTGATTCACTAATGTATGTAAGATATGTATTTCAGCTTCAATTTTCCTGAAATTTTGTTTCAGTCTGCTGTTCTGCCTTAGCTTGTGAATACCTCATTGATTCTGATCTTATAGCAATTTTAAGGATTTCCAAAAACAATTGATGATTACAAGTTAGTTTCTTCTGCTATGTTTGCGTTACATTTGTTGACCAAATGATTATATGCAGTTTGCGTTAATAGCTTTGAATTGAATTTCCAGTACCCAGAACCTCTAGGTAATGCATATATAGACAATTTTAGTGTTATTGCTAAATGATCTGTTATATACAGAATAAATCAGATGAATCTATAAATGTTGAAAACAGTGTCCTTAGAGATTAAATAATGGTCCAATCTACTCAGTTTCACAGTTTGCCTGTCTCCAAGTAAATAATCTACTGTTATGATTGACTATTCCATTGATCTAATAAATCAAGTTGATTCCTAATGTCTTGTACTGCTCTTCTGGCCATGAACTGTTTATTATATAAAATATTATAAGAGTCAAGCTCCGTTCTGAATAATAGCAGAAGAAATGTCAAAATGTATAATACACTCTTTCAGATTTTTAAAGAAGTCAGCATTATCATCATTATGACTGTAGATTCACTTAAGTGTAAATCTCTGTCCATTAACTGATAAATCTAAGAGAATGTATCTGCCCTGGCAGTCACATCTATTGCTGTGAATACAAAATTCAAAATCATTTCTAAACAGTAGAGCAACATTGCTAGGTTTAATGCTAAAATACATTTATAACCCCCCCCCCCACACACACACACACATTCAGCCTCCCAGTACTGTACTTTTCAGTCTTAACTGTACAATATGTCACTTGCAAACATATCATGGATGGATTCTTTTGTTTGACCCAGCAGAAAATATCTCTTCTTTTGAAATTGGAATTGTGTCTAGATATTCATTGATAAAATTTTAATCTGGGTATCCATTGTTAAATTATACTTTGAGTAAAACTTTCACATGGCTTAGATAACTATGCATTATAAAACTGGTATCATGAAATGCAGTCACATACACCTTGAAATAAACTCTCACACACAAATCATGAAATGCAGTCACATACACCTTGAAATAAACTCTCACACACAAATCATGAAATGCAGTCACATACACCTTGAAATAAACTCTCACACACAAATCATGAAATGCAGTCACATACACCTTGAAATAAACTCTCACACACAAATCATGAAATGCAGTCACATACACCTTGAAATAAACTCTCACACACAAATCATGAAATGCAGTCACATACACCTTGAAATAAACTCTCACACACAAATCATGAAATGCAGTCACATGCACCTTGAAATAAACTCTCACACACAAATCATGAAATGCAGTCACATACACCTTGAAATAAACTCTCACACACAAATCATGAAATGCAGTCACATACACCTTGAAATAAACTCTCACACACAAATCATGAAATGCAGTCACATACACCTTGAAATAAACTCTCACACACAAATCATGAAATGCAGTCACATACACCTTGAAATAAACTCTCACACACAAATCATGAAATGCAGTCACATACACCTTGAAATAAACTCTCACACACAAATCATGAAATGCAGTCACATACACCTTGAAATAAACTCTCACACACAAATCATGAAATGCAGTCACATGCACCTTGAAATAAACTCTAACACACAAATCATGAAATGCAGTCACATGCACCTTGAAATAAACTCTCACACACAAATCATGAAATGCAGTCACATACACCTTGAAATAAACTCTCACACACAAATCATGAAATGCAGTCACATGCACCTTGAAATAAACTCTCACACACAAATCATGAAATGCAGTCACATACACCTTGAAATAAACTCTCACACACAAATCATGAAATGCAGTCACATACACCTTGAAATAAACTCTCACACACAAATCATGAAATGCAGTCACATACATATTGAAATAAACTCTCACACACAAATCATGAAATGCAGTCACATGCACCTTGAAATACATGTACACTCTCACACACAAATCATGAAATGCAGTCACATACACCTTGCAATAAACTCTTACACACAAAGCATTAAATGCAGTCACATGCACCTTGCAATAAACTCTCACACACAAAGCATGAAATGTTTTAAAAAGCAGAAAATTGTCGTTTGGTGTTATGCACCACCCGATACATATGAGGGGTATTTAAAAAGTTCTGAACATTCGTGTGCTCTGCAACAAAGTTCTTTATTAGTGAACAGTATGTCAGTGCACCCCTTCAAAGTACTCCTCATGCACCTCAACACACTTTGTCAGTCTGATTATCCAGTTATTAGATGCCGTTTCTGTATTCACTTTTTGGTATGTTGTTCATACACTGGAAAATTGCACTTCCAACTGCATAGCAGCTTTCAAATTATGCCCCTCAGGTAATCTTTGATAACAGGATTCAGCCAAAAATCACTTGGAGCTACATCAGGGCTGTATGGAGGATGTGGCAAAGTTTGGATGCTGTACTTCTTCAGAAAGTCTGTCACAACAGTGGATTTATGTATCAGTGCATTGTCATGGAGTAGATGGATACCTTGGGTGCCAGTACTTGGACAGGTGGTTCGGTAGTGTTGCACAACCTTTGGGAACACTTTGGAGGCATACAAATGTCCAGTGACACTAGAGGATCAGGCACAGGTACCTGGTCGACTGGGCATTTTGCATTGAAAAATAATGTGATTTGTGGTCTCTGCTCATTTTCTCCAATCCAAACTTTGTTATTTTCTCTTGAGTGGTGTTCAGTAAAATAAATCCATGATTTATAACCTGTGAAAATCTCATTCAAATGTCTCTGGTCTTTTCATATTTGGCAAGTAGCTGTTTGGCGATTTCAGCCTCAGTCTGTTTTGATCAGCCATCAACAAATGTGGGACCATGATCTTCATAAACCTTTCTGAGCTTCAAATAATTCTTCAATATATTAAAAACAGTGGACAAATTGATGCCCATGATAATAGGAATATCTTCCACAGTGTTAGTATACATGTGACAGAACACAGAGGTCAGGACAGATGAAGAGATTTGCAAAATTTGGTCATGAGTTTGGACTTCAAAAGAGGTAGGATTTCCATTGACCCATTTTTAGTATGCACAGTGACATCTACAATTTTCACATTATATGTTTGTTCTTAAAATCCTTTTTTATCTTGATTGTGTTCAGTTTGGCCTCTGCATTCAAAAATTTCAAAATTAATGGTTTTTGGGGCACCAGACTTCCCGAGGATCGGGTATATTGCAAGCACATCCCTCTCATCTATGTGATGACCTGTAACATTCTTCACCATCTCTGCAATTTGCACTGACATTTTTTTTTTGTGATTCAGGTATGTTCAAAATTTTGATGCCATTTTATTTTCTAGAGTATTGTTCATTGTTGTTTGCAATCTTCATGGCTTCCTTGGATCGATGTTTAGTGTTTTAAAAAAAATGGTTGTTCTTCTTTTAGATTTTTACCTTTTTTTCATGAGTCCAATTCTTCTCATAATTGGTTGTTTTCAAAATTCATTGACTCAGGTTTAACTTCCAAATCTTTTGTTTTAGTTTCAGTTTGTTTGTCCATTCCCTTCATCAGTTTAATTTTCAGTTTCTCAAACAGCTGGGATACAATTCCAGCTACTAAGACAACTAATTCCTCTCTGGTCATTAATAAATTAATACCAGTTTTGCTTTCAAGTAGACCCTTCTGGATTAGGGTGACACTACTCGCATCTTCATTATCACAGATCAACATGAACATACCTAATATTTCTTTATAAATGTTACTCATTTTATTTTTATTTTTCCAGATCAGCAATTGTAAAATGTGTTTATCTTCTTAACAATAACACTTACTTCCCTGCATATTGCACTTGTTTCCCAGCCACATGTTCTTTCTATGGCAAGTAACTGTCCATTCTAGAGGATACAATTTGCAAAGAAACTTGTTTATTGGTTGTTGATACCTTGCTGATGGAATTAATAAGCTTCAAACACTTTTCCAGATATCAGGATATGCTTTAAAAGGAGACTATAGTTTCAGTAGTGTTTGATAACACACACGCACACACATGCATGCACACACACACACAACTTGTCATGGCTGGATATTTGGAAATTCATGTTGTGCAAGTCTTGATCTTGTCCACCAATGTTTTGCAGTTTCAAAATGGACAGGGATAATGTATTATTTATCGACATATGTCCTTTATATCAAGTAAGTTTTGATGAACTTTGACTATAAGTGTACACCTAACCAATGTTTATTGACTAACAAAACTCCTTCCACTTGTATATAAAGATTTAATGGTATAAATACATTTTGAATAGCATCATTCAAGTCCAGAAATTAAATTTGTGCAGTTATATGAATAGTTGCCCAGTGTAATCATCTATATTTGATAGTTCACATAACTTTTGACAATGTCTTTGTACTGTATGCAGTAAGAAATGTGTAAATTTTTATAAAAATATGGGTTGTTGGTCAACGTTAGACAGGTGTTCTTTATATACAGGTAACCTATATTGGAGTTTTCCCGGGGATTCCTGAAAGTGTCCTATATAGACAGGTGTCTTTTATATTGAGTTTCATGTGAGGCACGTTTCACTATACATACATATACCTTAAAATTTGAAATTAAGCCAACACTGTAAATATGCCTCTCTTTAAAATACTTACTCAATTTCTTATGTTGTTTTGCTCTCAAAAGTGAGTCAACAAAGAAAAGAAGATGGTATATTTAATGTTCATGATAATAAGAAATGCATGTGGAAATATTAACTTACTTATTTATGGATCAAAGACTAAAGTAATAGACTGTGTATGATAATCTAATTCATATATCAGTTAAGATGGAACTAATATAATCTTCAACAATCCTGAATTAAAAAATATCAGTTTAAAAAATCTTTAAAATTCTCATAATATACATTAGTAATTCTGATACTTTAACTTACACGTGTAAAAATAAGGTAGTGTATATACTTGCATATAAACCAATACCAACTGCAAACTGCATAGACCCAGATCTGCTGTCACCTAATGTGCTGGCAGATCTGGGTCTATGCAGTTTGTAACAAATAATCAGTAGAACAAACAAAAGTAAGCTTGATAAAAAATTACTAATGATAAATACAGACCACAAATAAAAAGTGTGCACCCAGGCAGAACATATCAAAAACTGAATACATTTTTCTTGAAGAAACTTATTCTGATGAGTCATCATTTTTTTGTGATGAAGATTGCACATTTATAAGGAAGATTGTGGCTTTGTCATGTAATAGATTTGTCAAGAAGTTTGTTCACAAGTCCTCATTTTTCACGCAAACGTCACCAATATTCATGTTGATTTTTACTTTCTTCATGGTAAATATTTGTATAAGTACTTGCTTTGGCAGAACATATTCTGAATTATAATAGCTTTATAATATTTTTCCTTTCAGAGAGTACTTGATTCAGCTGTACATAATTTTTATTTCGGAGTGAAATGTCGCAGAGTGTGGGGAAATGTGGGTACAAAAGGTCCTTGTGACCCATCCTGTTTAGTATGCACTATGTATTTGCATGGATGGTTGTCCGTTTTTGCTGCATATATGGGGAGGAAGAAATGCCCTTCTTCTTTCTTGTCTCCTTGATCCCAGAGGGTATGGGACCTTTATCTCCTCAATCCTATTAGGATATGGGATCTTTCTCTTGCAAGAGAAAAGTTCTATCCCTGTGGGGTATGAACATTCGGAGTCAAGTGGGACTTGGAATAAGACTCCTCAATCCCAGGAGAGTATGGGAGTTTTACTTCTCAATCCCATTAGGGTATGGGATCTTTATCTGTGTTACAAAGAAGCAATGCCTCAGTGGGAAATGAATGTTCAGAGTCCTTTGGGACTCAGAAATAGACTCCTTGATCCAAAGAGGGTATGGGATATGTTGCTCCTTGATCCCAAGAGGGTATGAGATCTTTTTCTATTGTAGAGAAAAGTATGCCCCTGTAGGGCATGCATACTTGAGTCCTGCAGAACTTGGAATAAGGCCCAAGGATCCCTGACACTTCATACCGATGCAGTCAGAGCCTGATAGGGTTTGATCCTGGATCCCTCCCAAGGAAGGAATAAACACCAGAAGAGAGTAAGTGCAGCCACTGCCAAGGGCGTGAGCATCGCTCTCTCAGGGTCAATGGCCCAGTGAAAGCACAGAGCAGATCACATGGCCAGGTAAGAGATCGAAGGAATCTCACTCTATTTCTTCTTATGAGAGACCTTCCATCAGATCATTGTCACCTGACTAGTCTTTCACCTGGCACCGGACAGTGGTTACTGGGCACTGGTCAATGGATTCCCGTCATCAGTCTGGGGACAGGGACTGGGTTGATAACACCCCCCCCCCATTATGCCAATCAGTCCTGATTGGGATAGGGAGTTGGACTGTGCTTGTCTGATTAGGGAAGGGGACTGCATCAGCATCCCCATCCCCATCCTTCCTATGCTTCCTTCCAATCCCTATGGGATGTGGGGAACCATATCTTTCTTCCACTTCATGGCACCATAGATGTCCATGCCTTGTCCACAGAGCAGATAGTATATTGCCAGACACAGGTCTGCTTCTCTGCTCAAGAGGAGATGGGTACCAGTCCTCTCCCCCTACATGACCGAGGAAAGATGAGAGGCTTTCTCATCCTCCTAAAAGGTCAGCTCGTAAGGGCAGTACCATCACTCCCTGTGAAGAACTGATGGATGAAGATATCCTTATTCCCAAGTCTCCCTTTCTACAGAGAGATATTGGAGTGCTAAGTCCTGCATCCCTAAGAACCGAGTGCAGGATGATGATATCCTTTCGTGTTAGTGGACTCAAACAAGTTTTGCAAATAACCAGTTGAAACAGTCTCTCCCCCTCCCTTTGGGTCCCCTGCCTCATCCCACCTATCAACCCATGCATTGGTGGAGGAACAAATCTGGATATTCAATAAGGCAGTAAACCTCATTGTGTCCAAAATCTTTGTGCTTGGAGGACAAGAAAATCATCTCCAGTGTGGAGAGACTTTCCGGGACAGCATTGCTCACAGATTTCCTTTTGTTCCCTCATTCTGCAATGATACGGGGGATTTCTCAAAAGTTTTCTAGGGGGCAGGAGTTTGCCAGGCAACATAAGAGGTAGTTTGTCACACACACACACACTGTGACTTCTGGTCTCAGTATCTAGCTATAGAGTTTACTCTCCTGCTTGGTCTTTTTAACCCCCTCTTTTGGATGCTGGTTCATCACAATTGGTGATTTTGATGAAAAAGGTGGGGACTTCAGCTCGGCTCCCAGTCAAGACCTTGAACACACTGCAGCTTAAGGCATATAAGCTCATAACCATTGACTCGCAAGCCAATCTTTTTTTGGCAACCTCCTTAAATCTTCTGAAGGAAGAAACCTTGTCTTCAATGCCTACTGAAGGCTGTTGCAAACACCAACCAATTTCATGTGGAGCTATACCTGGTGTGTAGCATTTTACATCATTTTGTTGAGTTATGGCCCATTATTGTTACATACACACTTTTTTTTCACAAGGTCCCCTTTTTTAGATCTTGTTGAGCAGATTGTAACAAAGAAGGCTTTTTGTGATCCAACTATAGTTAAGTGAATCCAGTTTTAGCTGACCTAGCCATAAGGTCATCTGGTATGCCCTGTGTCCATCGTATGTCATGCATCCATCAACAGTTGCTATTTTGACTTCTTAAAAAAATTATGGGACCTTTCACTCCTCGATCCCAGGAACATATGGAAAACATGAGAGATGTAATGCCTCTAAAGAGTCACAGCACTCAGTCAGGGACAGCGGCCCAGTAAAGGCACCAGAGAGCAGATTGTGCCCTCCCCAAGAAGGGAAAGCAGGAATCTCGCTTCAGATAAAAAATAATTTCTAATAGAAAAGGGATAATGGGTCTGGTATTTGTAATTATATCTAAGCTGAACTTTGTACATAAGGATATTACACATTGAACTATATCTTGAAAGGCAAGAAAATTTGTGTTGAGACAATATTTAGCTTTAAAACTATGATACAGTTAAACTGACAATGAGACCACCCCTTCTGCCAAAATAATGTGGTAATCAAGGCAGGTGGTTTTTTTATCAGGTCGTAACACTATATAATTGATTAATCAGTGCATTGAGAATGTGGTCTCTCAAGACAGGTTGTCTTTCATGACAGTGGTCTTTGAAGATAGGTTTTGGTGTAGTAGTTCCCTGATCTGAAAGCATATCATCAATATAAGTAACATTATCTTCAAACCATTTCTTACAGAATATAAGTGAGTTCATCCATACATTTGTTTTCATAAGAATATTTTTTCCATCAACAATTTCCAAGCCAATAAAACATGCCAAAGCCAGTTTTAAACTTGGTAGGAATGTTTATTAGGAGATTACTGTATCTGTATTTTGTCTTGGTCAAAGGTCAAGTTCTACTCCAGAACAGCTGAGCCAATTTCAGTCAAGCTTTGTAGGAGTATTTCCTATGCTTTATTAAAGTTGTGTCTTTGTTGTTGTTGTTGTTTTTGTAGGTCTAATGCCATTTTTCATCACATGATAGGCTATATATACATGGCAGCCAGTATATCTGGTTGAGGAAGAACCAGAGAAAACTATGGGAATAATCACTGACCCACGGGAAACTACTGGTAACCTTTCTCACATACCCACGTTGGTCAAGCCTCAGACTTGAACCCACATGGACAAAGGTGAGATGTCAATGTTCTATAAAGGCAAGCACCTTAGACCTTTCTGCCACCTGGGTTCTCTGTGTCTTTGTTGACTCCCCAAGCAACAGTATGGTTTCTATAGGAAACCTTGTGGAAATCCTATTTTCTACTTCACTAGAGAACTGAGCCAATTTCTATTTAAAAAGAAAACTTGGTATGATTGTTTCTTAGTACATACTCTGTCATAGTTCTGTCTGGGGTTGCTCTCCTGGCAATGGTTTGGTTTCCATGGCAACCATGTGCAAAACCCATAAATGCTACTTTTCTCCCACCAAGTATGGCTATTATTACTAATTATATTTTAATAAAACCATTATAGAATGAGTTTTCCCAACACAACTGTCTTACAATATCAGACCATATATGATAGGTGGAGGTCTGTGAATATCTTGCTCATTAATGCAAAAGATGTCAGTAGTCCAAATGAAGTTGTTTGAAGTAGAAATACAATTAAACATGTCAAATACCTTGTAGTTCTATCAAATAGCTGGAAAGTATAATGACATAGGTGTGTTTCAACCCATTAGGCACCTGCCTTTATTACTAGATTTGCCCTTTAGATCAATGTATGCAGGTGAGTGATAACAGGCACACTTGAGCCTCTTGTTTTTGGTTACTTAGAACTTGTAGAGATACTTGGTTAGTGCCTCCAAATTTTGACCTGAATTTTTCTTCTACATGAATAAAGTCTTATCTTCTGATAAACCTCTTTGGCCATGGGTTGCATCCTGTGATGATGTTCCAAATGAAAAGGTCTTGAGTTGTTAACAGATTACAGTTTATGCAGGAAAAATGTTGACCTTGTATTTAAAGGATTTTACCCTTTTTTGTTGCCTTTATCTTTTGTTTTGTATGCCTTTTGGGATTTTGTTTGGCAACATCTCCACTTTTTGTTTGTAAACTGGTCTCATGGTGGGAATTTACTTGTGGAGGGGGGGGGGGGGAGGCTAATTCTCAGAATTTTTGCAATGTGCTTAAATTTACAACTTTTGCTGATTAGCTTTACTTGACAATATATAGCCAGGGTTGTACTGATATGATGTTAAACACTATACATACATACATACATACATACATACATACATACATACATACATACATACATACATACATACATACATACATACATACATACATACATACATATATATGCACAACCATTGGCTTTCTTGAAACAATTTTGTCACTGTCCTGCAGTTGTAATGTTTCTAATAAAAATGATACCATAAGTTTCATTATCACCTAATAATCATGCTGCCAGTGAGAGGACTATAGAGTGAAATACCATTTTCATATCGTTACTGATTAGGTCAGCAAATATCAATAATGACACTTAAGTGCATCCACCACAAGG
This sequence comes from Margaritifera margaritifera, assembly GCA_029931535.1. Lineage (NCBI taxonomy): Eukaryota > Metazoa > Mollusca > Bivalvia > Unionida > Margaritiferidae > Margaritifera > Margaritifera margaritifera. Next base: position 1,137,216 of record JAQPZY010001174.1, on the reverse strand, counting down.
ACTAACATCCCCTCTGCAAAAAATGAGGTCAAAGTAACCCACTTTTCTTGCTCTAGTTACAAAGTTTGGATTTCTGATCAGGCACCAGCAGAACAGGTGGGATACAGGACTTCATGGAGGGATATGCATAGCTAGATAAATTATCAGTACATGCTGGAATTTTAATTTCATGCCTGCTTCATTGACATTTATTACTCATGCAATGTACAACAGATTAATTTGCTTGTATTTATATTTACTTTATAGTTAGTAAAACATATCATCCATTTATTTTATTTCATTCTTACTCAAACAATTTATATTTGATTGCAAGTAGATCACTTCATCCATGTTTTAAATAGTTACAATGTTTAACCAGTAAGAGAACAAATGTCTCAAGACCGGTGAAATTCAGTTGTTAGGAACATAATTTCCTAATACACTCAAAGAAATAGGGAACACAACCTAGGTCAGTAAATCTATACAGGTAAATTAATTCCTATGAACATATTATTACTGTACATAATAAAAATAATAACAAACATGATAATTGACCTATTACTGCAGAGCAGAGACATCTACCACATCATTTAAAATCATAGTCATTTATGTTGATATAAATACCCCATTTGCGTACCAATATTGTGTTATACTGGTGAAGGAATTCTTACACAAGTCACACTACATTTCTCATAATTCTTGCTATTTAGATGAAAAACTTCACCAAAAGGAAACACAATGGAATCTTCCTAAGATGGATGACGATGTATCCTGGATGGGGACAGGAAATGGTGGAAAGGCAGGAAACCTTAATATTTTTGGTGTTGAAGCAGGCCAGCTTAAGACAATGAAGAATTTTAAAATTGAAAACTCAGGTGAGACATGTAATAACAACTTCTTTGATAGAACAGCAATAAAAGCATTAGTTTGTGGCCACAAGTTTTGCTAGCTATATTTCATTCCAATTGAAAGGAATCATGTGTGTACATTATATTTTGAAAAATCTCTTGGGACCACACTGGGAGCATCTTGAGCATCTTTGAATAAGAGGCTCAACTTTATGGATGCATTCATTAAGACAACCAACACTGAGTCTTGATAATAATTTTTATTAGATTTTTCACACCACCTGACAGAGAGTACATCACCAAAAAATGTTGAACAAAAGTGTGTAGATGTTTGATGATATAATGCATCATACAGAGCATTCATTTTCTCTCTGACACTTGTTTTTTCATGAGTATCAAATATTCTCTACGTCAGAAATACAATGGTAGACAGGAAGCATAGCATAAAATTTCCATGTATGAAATTTCATTAAATACTTTCAAGTGAAGTTGATGTTTTCTGGCCAGAAAGTTATAACAGAGGCAAAGTTACAGGTTGTCATATATACACACATCAGAAACAAATGTCAAAGGTGACAATTCACACCATTCATAAATTTTGTACATATAGGTTTGGGAAAATATTGCTGTAAAAACTCATAAAAGGAAAATTCAATACATTTCATGGAATTATATCTTGAAATGAGTGTATACAGCTCAGCAATACAATTTTCTAGCTCACTGTGTGTTTTAAAAATGTTTCTATGCGAAATAAAGGAGTGTTTAAAATTTAGCTTTGCATTTTCTTTCTCTAAATTTGATTTCCTTGCATGTCTATGATATTTTGGATGGGGAAATTGTTACATTTTATTCTGATACATGTAAACTTGTTTCTTATTGTAATAGATGTGTCAATATGTACATTTGAGTGTAAAATTTTTAATGTTTTAAATTATAAGATTGTTTACAACACATTTTTGTTAACTTTTCTATCCAGAAATGATACAAGTACTCCTTTCTATATCTATAATACAAGTACCCCTTTCTGTATCTATGATACAAGTATTCCTTTGTAAATATTATTCTCAAATGTCAGAATGCCAGTAATACATCATAAGTGAAGTGCATAAAGATTTTCCATTTGTCCCTTCACACATTTTGTGCGATGCTAAAATCAAGGGACTACATGATGTACAACAAAAATTGATTATCCTGAATGCCTCTCTTCAGTCTAAAACCAAAGGTCCACTTGATTAAAGATGATGACATTTTAAGTCAAGACTAGCATGAATAAGAAAAAGAATATTCAGGGAAGAAACAGAAGCAGATATCAAAGATAAAATAACAAATTAAACTTTCTCTAGTTGTTGAGAATGGTATTCATGTCCTGGATGAAGTTTTGGTGCTAATGTATGATGGTGTGACTTGTTACCTTTGAAAAGTTTTTCTGAAGAGTTGAAGTTGATGAAAGAATCAGTAACTTCACAGCTCATGTATGCTTCCAGACAGAATAATGCACCTTAATTTGAACAAATCTCAATGAAATCTCATACATAACAATTGTGTGTAAAGTTCCATAGCTGCTGATATGTTTTGGCTGTATAGAATATTCAACAGTTGTGATAAAAAGGAATTTTGGATAGAAAAAGAGAACATTTTATGATGTCTCACCTTATCTGTCATCCATACACTTTTTATCTAACGTTATTTGGCAATGTACACTCTTCCAGGCAGTTTTTTTTTAATGTCAATTTTTTTTTGTATTTAGTCACTCCTAGGCCCCATTGAACTACAACAAACTCTGCTTGAGTTGTTCTGACCTCAGTTTAACTATCACTTTTATACATGAATAATTATCATAGAACAAATAATGTCTTATTTAAACATTCATGTTTATCAGACAGTTTGGTGTTCCAGCTCTGACACAGTATCACTATAATACAAAATAATATATATTGCTATGCTGTTACTTTTGTGTATCCTCCGATCAGCTGATTTTAGTCACACCATGTTGTTAGTAGTGCATATCCTTTTTGAGATGACCCCTGGTACATCAAAATGCTCATTACCCTGTTGCATATTTTGTACAACAAAGCAAGATTGTGCAAGTAAAATTACCTGCACAAACAGTCAAAGATTACATCCATATATTAGGGTAAGTTTGTTTTTACAGAACATATATCATATTATCATATGAATTTAGGTGATTTGAATCACATAGTTGTGTGTGCATTTCAATCACAAGGTCATGTTCCCATGGCAAGGTCAGTTCAGATTGGCTGATCATTTGGAATGCCCACCAATAAATGCTTTATTTACCAGAATACTTACATGTGCCAACCTTGTATATAAACAGAGTCAGTGTTCCAGATTTTTGTACTTGTACAGCCCGTAGAGTAAAGGTTGCAGAGTGAGATTCAAACTTTAAGAAAATGAAAGAGGTAATAGATCTAAAAATTTGAAAAGGAAATTTCATCTGTGAAATTTTGATGTACACAATTTTGTAGTCTATAAAATTTGGAACCAAAATTTAGAATTACAAATTTCTCATCACATAAGCAGATGAACTTTATTGGTGAATTTCGGGTTGAGATATTAAGGCTTAAAATGAAACAAATTATTTGAAAGTATACAATTTGTTCACATTATTAACTATTTACAAACAGGCTGAATATTTGTAGGAAATAGGAATTTATGAAACTGATGTTTTCAATAGTGGAAAAACACCTGATATGTTTGGTAATTATATTTCTTTGTTTAAAACATTGCAAAGAGAAAATATTTCTCTTCATATCATCCTGACAAAATAAATATGAGAAAATATTGAATAAATCTGTCCTGAATGTGTATCTTTTCTGGGCATTGCTTTTCATCTCTATGGCTAGAGTCAGTTAAACCCCTTGTAGCTTTAATGTCTGGAAAATCTGAAAATCATGAGTACCAGTAATTTTCCATCTGCTGGAAAACTTAAAAATATTGACAAATTTTCCAGACCAGTGAGGATACAATATATAAAGTTTGGTCTGGTACATGTACTAATAACTAAATAGTGTGAAACCATACACATAGGATGCAATAATAAAAAAGGCAAAAAACTGTACATTATGGAGATTAAATAACATAATTTTAGATTAAAAATAATGTGAATAGCTATAATCAAAAAGTAGGATCAGGTTAGATGCAAAAGTTGTTTCAAGAACTCTGCTTTTGCTGAAAGGTTCAGGGTGGAAGCAAAAAATTCAGTGCCATTCTTTCCATCTGAATGTTTGCAGGAGGTTACAATATACCCTCCATAAGACTGAGTGTATCATGTTGCAACATTGTCCTGCAGGCCGGCTGGTTATCTGACCATTGGTTTGCCATTTTTCCAAACAATAACTTTAGGTCTAGATCATATACCTTTACTGAGGCTGCAATGTTTATATGTGTAAATGGCTTAGTTTAGTTTACTTCCTGTTAATGTTTACAAATTGGTAAACATGTAAATGAACATGCATGTGTCTGTCAGTGATGCAGCAACTACTTTTTTCAGTTGAATTATATATATCCACACCTCTACTTATGAGGACTGTTTTGTAGGGTTTTGCTATTAATTTGTTTCTGAAAGTATGTATTATTTTCATATCAAATGTGGTATCACTAGGAAGAAGTAGAAGTTGACAAGAATTAGTTGTAGCACACATTACACATCTCTGTGTATGTTCTTTATTGTCCCCAGAGAATTGTGTGCCATTATATATATATATATATATATATATATATATATATATATATATATATATATATATATATATATATATATATATATATATATATATATATGCACTTTCTTTGGTATATACATTTCAATTTATAATTACAATTTCATATATATAACTTGCATTTCTAAATAGAAATCTTGTGGGCTTGTGCATATAGCTGAGTGTTAAATTCACTTTGCATAGCAAGTGAGCTCTTATAAAAATCAGTAAAACAATGCAATGCAATATTGGGAACAAAACTGTAACCTCAAGACCAACAGAATCTCATGATGTAACATTGCTCTCGAGAGTGTAATATCACAATTTCAAAATGGTTTATCTATCAACCATGGCTAGTGTAAACATTGAAAACTTACATGTACCATCTGCCAATATAAGGGCTAACAATGCATGATTGGAAGAATATTGTATTTTTATTCCTGGGTATGTAATTCAGGGGGATATAGCTTTTGCTGTGTCTGTCTTTTAGTCTGTCCAGTAACATTTTCATTTCAGGAGCATAACTCTGACAGTTAAAGGTTGTTCAACCAAACTTGGTACACATCTTAAGCTCATTACATATAGGTGCCTTTTGATACTTATAATTATTTATTGCCATGGAAATAAAGTGTTGCATAAGCGGTATATAAATTGAGGGGTGAACCATCAGTTACTAGTATAAGTTGCATTAGAACTTACAGTGGTTGACCATAGGGTAAGTAGTATTAAAACTGACAGTTCAGGTCCATAGAGTACTTTCAATTGGAGTATTTACATAAGTAAGGGATGAGGTAGATAAGTCACCTTTAGATCTTCATCTCTTGAACTTTGTAAATAAGGCATCTCATTCAGTTGCAAAGACAACTATTCTGAGACCTACAAAAAATAAATCTACAAATCTTTGACCTGACAGTTTTTTCAACATGAAATAAAATGTGCTGAAATGGTGATATAAGACAATGTGTTCCAATAAAATGTTAAAATTTGACATTCCTAACACATTCAGTTCATTTGCATTCTATACATGCAGATACACATACACTTCAATCATATTGTAAAAAAAGAATACTTTTTGTAAAAAAATTACAATAATGCCTATACAAAAAATTACAATATGGTGTGGGGCTTAATCTTGTGTGCAGCATTTTATATCATTTTATTGATTGAATATACACACCTTTTTCACAAAGTTCCTTTGTTTCAGATCTTACTGAGAAAATTGTAGTAAAGAGGGCTCTTTGCAATACAACCATCATTAAGTGAATTTAGTTTTAGCTTGCCTGAGCTTAAGGCCAGTGGAGCATATGGTATGCTCCTGTGTCCATCATGAGTCATGCATCCATCAACAATTGCTATTTGAACTTATTCTTAAAAAAGCACTGGATAAGTTTTCACCATATTTGGCAGAGAGCATCCTAGCATGAAAAGCTTTCAAATTTGTACAAATGATCATGATCCACTATTAAATGTGGCCATCATTACTAAAAATGGAGAAAAAAAAAACTTTAAATGACTCCTCAAAAACCAATAAACAGAATATGCTTAAATTTGACAGAAAGCATCCTAACATGAAGTCCTTTCAAACTTGTATAACTGATGCTGATCTGCTATTAAATATGGCCACCATTGCTAAAAATAGTAAAATATGTAATTTGTCCTTCAACAATTGCTAGTTTCATCATCTCAAAACCACCAGACCAGTTAAGTCAGACTTGGCAAAAAAATGTCTCTGGCATGAAGGCCTTTCAAACGTACACAAATAATGCTGATCCACCTTCAAATATGGGCACAAATGCAAGAATTAGAAAACTTATAAACGAACTCTTCTCCAAAATCTTTGAACAAAACTTGATCAAAATTTACAGAAAATATCCAATAATGCAAATAATGTAAATCCATCTTCAATATGGCTACTGTTTATAACAATTTAAAAACATTCAGTGACTTCTTCTCCAGAACCACTGAACAGAATTTTACCAAACTTAAAAGATAGCATTATGGCATAAAGACCTTTCTGATTTTACAAATGATGCTGATCCACAATCAAATATAGCCACCATTATGCAGAAAAATATTTAAATAATGTCCTCTCAATAACCACTCATCACAGTTTGACAAAAGTTTTCAAAAAGCATCCTGGTAGAAGGCTTTCAATTTTGTACAGCTGATGCTAATGATGCATCATCAAATATGGCCACCATTACTAAATATAGAAAAAAACTTTAAATGACTTGTTCAAAAAAACTGCTCAACATAATGTGACCAAATTTAACAGAAAGCATCCTGGCATAGAGGCCTTTTAAGTTTATGCAAATAATGCTGAACTCTCATATGGTAAGTGTTACTAAAAATAGTTAAAAGTATCAACAACTCCTTTTGAAGAAAAACTGCTGAACAGAATCTGACCAAATTTTATAGAAGGCAGTAGCTCAGCAGAATTTGACAAAATTTAACAGAAGGCATTCTAGTATTAAGGACTTTCAGATGTATACATGCAGAGATTTACCTTAAAAAATATGACCACTGTTACTAAATATAAAATCCTTTAAACGATTTCTTCTCAAAAAGAACTGGTGAGAATTTGACCAAATTTAACATAAAGCATTCTGTCTTGAAGGACTTTTAATGTTTGTACAAATGGTGCCAATCTGTCATCAGATGTGGCTGTCACTAAAAATATAAAAACCTTTCATCACTTCTAGTAATCCACTTTAAAGACTTTGATCAAATTTGACAGAAAGAATCACAGCTACAGTGCCTTTAAGACTGATGCAAATGATGCTCTTTTACCATAAAATATGACTGCCATTAATTATATTAGAAAAATATTACACAGCTTTATCTTAAAAAAACTGCTCAACAGATTTTTACCAACTTTGACACAAATCATCCTGGCATAGTTGTCTTTCAGTATTAGACAGATGATGCTGATGTTCAATCAAATATGGATGAAGGTATAAAACCTAGGGAAATCTTGAAACGGTTCTTTTTATAACATATGGAATCAACAGCATTTGGAAAAATTTTAAACAGAAAGTATCCTACTGACCCAGATTTCTTGGCCAGCTGCTCTTGCATTTGGCTATTTGGCAGATATCAATCATTCAGGTGAGTGAACTCAGGCCCACTTGAGTCTCTTGTTTAAAAAGTGTGCTGCCACTGCCTTCTGATCTTTTCTGTATTGTATTCTCCTATCTGTACCTAAGACATCTGGTGTGTTAGGGTGTTGTCTATATTTAGTGTATATAATGTGACACTTCCATATTTCCAATGAGTGTATATTTCATAAATGTTATATGAAACAAAAATGTTGTAAGATCTCCTGGCTACATAATTTCACCTTTAACTTCAGGGATTGTTTTTTTCCAGAAACCAGACAAAAACCAGTTGATGATGCTCAGGTAAAAACCAGAAGTGAACAGTTATTTAAAAATACTTGTTCATCTTCCACATCAAGTAGTGGAAAAGACACAGAAGTAATCAAACTAGAGCAAAAATTGAGAGATTTAGAGGTAAAGAAAAAAGCAATAATTAAAGAGAAGAGGAAAAGAGAGCTGGAGGAAAGAATCAGGAAAGCGGAAGAAGATTTGGGAGGTCTGTCAGGTATATATGAAAAAGAGTGAAGATAATCATTACATAGTATTGCATATACTGTCTATCTACAAGACTTGTTACATACAGTCAGTAGATCAAATACTGTCTATTTACAAGACTTGCTACATAAAGTCAGTAGATCAAATACTGTCTATCTACAAGACTTGCTACATACAGTCAGTAGATCAAATACTGTCTATCTACAAGACTTGCTACATACAGTCAGTAGATCATACATTGTCTATCTACAAGACTTGCTACATACAGTCAGTAGATCAAATACTGTCTATCTACAAGACTTGCTACATACAATCAGTAGATCAAATATGGTTAAGAGTCAGTAAAAATTATGAAAGCGATTTCTGAAACAAATTGTATGCATAGCAGTTAATTGCAGAGTCTTTTGTATACATTTTGCATACAAATGACCATTATGCAATGAATTATAAATATTACATCAGTGAGTTCTTATATCCCACAGTTTCATTTTACTAATAAAAAAAAATCTGGCACACTAATTGAAAGCAGTGATAACTTACACCAATTAGATTAAATTTTATTCTAAATGCATCTATATTTTTGCAGTTGATTGACTTTTGTGCTAATATGCATGTATCAAAATTACAGAGAGGATATTTGCTTGAAACGAGTGAATAATGGATATATTTCATAGAGTGGGTGAAAAACTCAGTATTTTCACGAGTGGCTTTGCCACTCGTGAAAATACTTAAGTTTTTCACCCACGAGATGAAATATATCTGTTATTCACTCAGAGCAAGCAAATATTCTTTTTATTTTATGCTCAAGCGTATTGTCTAGCAATTTGTATCAGACACTGAAGTAGCTGATTTCTTGCTGTATCCTGTGCGATAATTTCAGCGGTTTACTGTTTATGTTCTGCTCTGTTTTGTGTATATTTGCACATAAAATATCAATAGTTACATAATGCTCCTTCCCAATTCAAGGTAAAACAGCAGATAAAAACAAAATGAAAAAAAAAAATTTGCTCATTGCTGGACTTGAATCTGGTTCGCCTGAATGCGAGGTGGTCATCTTTACCTTTACACCACGCAAGCATCTTACAAAAAGTTTGAAATTTCTTACTCATAATGTTATCAATGTCTATTGATGGCCAGTGAAAATATATGATATTTTTTCACTGCAGTGAAATATCACAATTATTTCAATCGGAAAATCCAGTAATTCACTGCCTAGCATAAAATAAATATGGGTATTACCACACGCTTACAACAAAAGAAGGTCACTGTTATCTAAATTTCACATTTTACTGGCCCAGATAAGATGTTTACATTTAGCTCATTACCAGATAGGAGTTTTACCTGTTGTATACATTCTGTTATACTTTGAATCATGAAACTTGGTGAGGGGATACTGCTTGATAAGTACTGCACCCTTGTTGCAAAAAGAGGTCTGTGTGATCAATATTTCATGCAGAAGTGACTTTGTTGAGATGTTGTGTTTAGAGGTCACTTATTGAGTGCTGTTTATGTTAGAATCATGAAACTTTTCAGTTAGTGTTACACTCTCTCACCCAAAGAAGGTCACTATGACCTACAATATATTCTTGACTAACATAGGTTTAGTATCTGTGTTGAGCTCATGATCACATAGATATTTCCATTATATATACAGCCATTTCTGACCAGTGCATTTGGAAGTAGGAATAACTATCATGTTTAATCAATGGTAAACTTTCCATATTAATGACTATGCACTGCATATTTTGATAAGTTAACTTCAACATGATGTGTATTATACATGGATGAGTATATGAATTAGATGAGTGGACTGCATGTGCCATGCTTTTCATGTGAGGCCTTAGCTGAAGTGGCTAATCAGGGGGATTGCTGCATGAATTATGTTTGTACTACTGGGGTCATTCCATTGTTACACAAAGCCTGTGTCTTTCACACAGTCAAATCTCGCTTTAAGAGGTGGAGTGTGATAGCATAGCTTTTGAAGCAGAATGTTATGTTTTTTTGTTTTATGTCTTATATGCCCTTTCACAGTATGTATGTACTGTATGTATGTATATATGTAAATTGTGTATTTGTATGTCAGCATAGAACTGTCCATATAGTGCAAATAAAAAGTAAAATTTTAAATTTTAACTGATTAAAAGTAAAAATGTATAGATCAAAAAAATTCACACAAAAAATTATTTTGAAAAAGGGGCAAGCATTTCATTGTCAGATAATTAATGTTTACAATGGCTACTGGAGACAATTACAGGCTTCTTTGAGGGAAGCTATGTATTATTGATTACACTCTGGTCCTTCATCCTGGTACCTGCATAACTGTCAGTATGTGCTTTGATTCATGTTCGACAATAAAGATTGATGTTAAGTTCATTTAAAAAGCTGATATCATTCAAAGTGAGGATTATTTGTAAGAATTTAGCTGTAACAAACAAATAAAAATAATGCAAAAACATCTCATTCAGGACAAAACTGATTGAATCCTGTATAAATTTCAATCAAGAGGGTCGTGATTTACAATATTTCTCAGAGTGACCAAACTAGTTCGGTGCACCCCCACTTTTTCACTTTGAGGTACTTACTATGATCCAGTCTTAATTATTTCAAAACCAAAAATATTTCTGGATGTAAATAAATTGTGCAGTCTTCCAGCTTGAAACGAATTTGCATTTTATCTGATTATTCAGTTTTAGGGACTGAGAAGGTGAATAAAAAAGTATGTGTGCAGATTGTCAAAAGAATCATTTTGTAACAAAAGCTGAAAACTCTGTGTTCTGTGGGACTTAATTCTCTATGTACATTTTTATCTCTATTTCCTGCAGCTGTGGAATGTAGTGTGCATTTGCAAAATCATTTTACATTCAAACTCCACTTATGATGGTAATATAGCTGAAACATTTGGAAACTTAAAGAGACTTTATTATTGATTATACTTCTAAATTGTATGCAAGTGAGACATTCTAATATTGATAATGTTAACGTGTAACATTAAAAATAAAAATAAATTAAATAAATGTAATGTAATGTGCATAAATATTTGGTAACTTAAGGAGGCATTGCTATTTCTGACACTATTAAAATGTATGCAAATTTAATATCTAAAGTAAAAGACATTTTAAAATATTTTTAAAATATCTTACAAACAGTATAAATTATCCTTTTGTAGAAAAAAAGAACAATTTTGTTTACCATATTTAGATGATATAGTGGCATGTCCTTATTACCACAGTATGCCTATTACCACGGCATTTAAACATTTTTGTTCATTGATGATACCAAGTGTAGCATCTGAATAACATGCATGTAAACATAATGTCGGGAAGTTCACATAGCCATGAATATTAAAAATTTGAAGGATAACTCTATTCAGGGTAAACAAAATCAAAGATTTCCTTCACATGTACAAATTGAAGTAAGTAATCAAATTCCATTCATACCATATCCAGTTCCAATCCCTTTTTTTGTACTTTATAATCATAAAATTATGCCAAGCACAATGTCTACAAATTGTCAGCTTCACAATTTGAACAATACAAGCAGAACTGGTGACATGATTGGTGCCCTTCAATAAAAATTGTTATCTTACTCGTGGGGGCCCATTAAGAGTGTATTGTCAAGCTCATGAGTTTTGTTTCAGTGTGGGTTCTTAGATCTGTAGTATAAAGGCAAGTTAAAGAACTCTGTCATCCCTTCAAATTCACAAAAGGTATTTTCTAGATATGGGGCATACAATTAAATTTTATGGGGGTTGGTGTTAGTTATAAATATGCCATGTAATATAACATAAGAATAATCATAAATTATATTATTTAATGGATTTACTACAACTCGGGCATATAAAGATACTGATTAAAATTATGAATTTAATTTTGAAATTGTGTTATTAAATGTGTTGCTTTTACATAATATTTCCAGATATTTTTCTTCTTTTTTTTACTTTGATAGCATACTACCACCAGTCACTGTATTTCTCAATTGCCATGGTCCTCTTGATCAGAAATTAAACTTGTTCACTCTGACAAATGCACCACATGTTGATTACTGATGTAGTAGGATAAAAATGAAAAAGTAAGCATAGTGAAACCTTTTGGGTATGTTTTCAAAGTAGTAACGCAGTAATAGGACATACCGGCATACCTGAATTTTTTTTATAATGATTGTAATGTATGTATTGTTAGCAACCATTTTTATGTATGTATTTTGAATTTTGTTTTTCCTACAGATGTTTAGAATGAAAGAAAAACACTTTTATAGTTAATGCATGCCAGGATATTTCTTCCAAGTGATCAGCCATTGTCTAACAAAGTTCATGATTCTGGAAATCATTTTAAATCTGTTACAGTTCCTGTGGATCTGTCTGGTAAAAGGTTTCCAGCAGGAACCACAGATGGACAGTCAAATGAAAGTATTTCACCCATGTCTTCATCAGCTGTTGAGAAGGACAGAGAGGAAATAGAGCTTGAGCAAACATTAAGAGAGTTGGAGGAAAAGAAAGTGATAGCAGTGAAAGAAAGGAGAAAGAAAGAACTGAAGGAAAAAATCAAACAATTGAAGGAAGATTTGTCAGTCATGGAAGCAGGTGATTTTAGACAGAAGCCAGTTATGAGCATTCCTTCAAGTAATACAGCTAACGATAAATCCATTAAAGAAAAGCAATTTATTGAAAATCAGTAAATAAAAACAAAAGTGTAAAGGAGATAAACAAACCTTAAATTAATATATATCAGTAAAGTTTGATTTCAATAGTTAAATGATTAGCAAAACTTTATGACAGCAGAAGCAGCACATCTTATTGTCAGGTTGGCATTACATTCTTGTTATTTAAACATTGTTATTTTGCAGTACTTTGGTAAAGTTGATCTTGTAGAGTAATTATCCAAGACATTTACTCTTCAGCTTTATCTCTTACCCAGGTAAACTGGTAGTTTAAAAGACATGATCAAAATTTGACAAGGTGGCCTTAGATATTTGCACAAAGGTATAACTGATGTCATAGCTGGACATTCCTGTGCATAACCTGACCATTAATAATCATCTAAGATGGACATTGCTCTGGAGATAAAAGTTCCTTTAATGCCACCAGGACTCCACCAATTCTGTGGTGTTACTCGTGTCTTTCTGTCCCATTACATGATATCATTAGATCTAGCAAGAATTTCATTTCTGCTCAATAGCTTTTGAACAACTTAATGGATTGCAGCTAAATTTTATATGGGGCTTTACATGAAGAAAACCGAAGTTCAGTTTTCACCATATTTCAATAAAATTATTTGGAGTCATGACCACTGTTTGATTGAGAACTTTGCCCTTGCATTGTACTTGTGGAGGCACCAGTGTTGTATCAACATGTTTTCCACTTTCATTGTAAATTTTAATACAAAAAACTAACAGTTCTATTCATTTTCAGCTCCTCCTGCAGGATCAGAAGAGGGAGAGAAAAACTGTATTATTTGTACAGATGTTCTGAGGAATCCACAAAAGCTTGGTTGTGGACATGAGTTTTGCAGCAAATGCATTGCACAAGTTTTTGAATATCAAAAAGCATGCCCAGTATGTGGCACAAAATTTGCTGAGAACCAACAAAGGTTATCCAGTGATTTTCCCTCTTGGCACTATGGTTCAGATTTTGTAGATAATAGCTAAAAGTTAAACTGTAAGAATTGGCTACTTGGGACCCATCTTGCAAATTCTATATGAAATACGCTGCATCTGTTTGCTCTGTAAAGCAAGTTCTTGCATAGAACTCTGAGCACCACACAACTTTCTCTTAACATTCCAAATCGACATAACATTAACCCATATCTACCCCATTTCAATCTTGTATCTATTTTATTTCAGTGATGTGTGCATCTTTAAAATATAATGCTGAATGCTCTCCGAAGGCTCTAGCATTTACATTTTTGTTCTTTCATTTCAATCAGACTTGCTAAAAAGCATCATCATAACAAGATCTCAGACAAGTTTCATGACCAGCAAATTGGACCATATTTTACAGAGTTATGGCCGTTGGTTGATGGAGAATAGAGGTTTTGTGGGTTTAATGTCATTCTTCAGCACAGGACAGAGTATGCATGGCAGCCAGTATATTTGGTGGAGGAAGAGCCCAGGAAAACCTACTAGAAGCTACTGGCAAGCTTCTCACATACCCATGTTGGCCAAACTGAGACTCAAACCCACACAGACAGAGGTGAGATGTCAGTGATCTGCAAAGGCAAGCTCCTTAGACCACTTGGCCATCTGGGGCCTCTTGATGGAGAATAGACCTAATTGCTTGGGAAATGTGTAATTTTATTTTACAAAAATGTTCAAAATCAAGTATGTTTTGAAACTTCATATACACAAGAACTTGGATTTCAATTATTAAAAAGATTTCGGCAATATTTTACTGAGATTTTACCCTTATTGCTGATGAAATTGTAAGTGGGACTTTCAAAATCATATTTGCAGTGAAGTGTCATATAAACAAGAGCTTGTATGTTAATTTTTAGACAGATTTTGATAATATTTTACTGGGATTTTTCCCATGATTGCATTTGTATGCTTATGATGCATAATACACCCAGTTCAAACTAGTACTCTGGTCTTTAATTGGTGGGGAACTATGGCCATGTTAGTGGCAGCTTCTTGCAATTTTTTGCCATCACAACTCGCAGCTATGCAACTTGATTTGGTGATCCTGTCCACATCCATCTGTCTGTCTTGAGAAGCTCATTGGAAAGACTGCACAAAATCCACTCAACTTTCACAAATGAAATTTGACAAGCATATATGAATATAATACAGATGAAATGATTAGATTTTCAGGCCATTGTAGCAGGTTTTCTTTCATTTATTTTACATTTTTGATCATTTGAACTTTTTTTGCCTAAAATCTTTGTTAGGGCTGTTCCATTTAAAAATACATGGTACCCGGGGAAGGCAGTTTTTAAAAAATATATGCCAGGGTACTCTGGTTACTGAAAGAGTTTATAATAAAATAAAACAAAATTCTAAATTGCATCAATGCGTGACTACTCCATGTTGAAAGTGCCTTCCCTGAGTCCCAATTATCTTTTACTGGAACAGCCTTTATCATGATGATACAGCAACCACTTCAGGTAGACCAGTGAAATTTTAATGGCTAATATATACTCATATGTGAATGACCTAATTAGAATTTCAGGCCATTACAGTAATTTTTCAATTTTTATATGTTTTTGAACTTTTGGAACTTAGACTTTTGAGTTTGCAGTGTTGCACAAACACAAATCTAGGTAATCATAATACTTCCTTCAGCCAATACCTTTGACTTGCTCATTCATTCAGATTCTCTCATCTAACCTTATGGAGGCATCTTTGGGAGTAAAGCAATACTGTACCAAAATAATTAAAATAATATAATGCATTATTTAGATTAAGTTGATTCATGCAGTGAAATGTGTTTGGCATAGCTGACCTGTATTTAAACACTATCAATCTAACACTATTAAAATTGTATAACAATAATATAACACTATCAATCTAACACTATTAAAATTTTATAACAATAATATTGTATGTGTATAAGCATGATGCCCCAAAAATGTTGCATGAATCAGAATAGGGGTGCTATGACTTATTTTTAAGTCTTGAGAGACTTTTGTCCTACAAGGGCATGTTACAGGCTATTTTATTGCTTTAGTGATGCAAATATTAATACTTGTAATCCCAAGGTCGCAGGTTTGACACCAACCCAGACCAGCCTGGGTCAGCTGCCTTGGTGTCTCCTTGGGAAAGGCACTTAGCTCCCATTTCCTCAGCATGATATAACCAGTTAATATGTTAAAAGCACTGTTGATACTAACAATCAACCAATAGTATTCAATCTGTGCAGTACATACTGTATTTTGAGCATCAGATGTTATATGAGGATACAGTTGAGATTAACCACACCATTGATTTGAAAATATTGTTGTAAGGAGTTGTATGGACGTATAGGAGTTGCACTGTACAACGACTAATACAAGTACATGTAACATGAAGTATAAAAAAGTAGATCTATTTTGAAAAATTAACCACTGTATTATCAACTATATATATATTTTACAATTTAGTGAGCATAACATTTATGGGATGCAGTTGTAATAGTATTGTATTATTTAAATGCCAATTACTGGTGAAATTTTCAGCATTTAGGAGTTCTCACAACATGGTAAATTACATATAGAAGATGATTTTAACTGCTTATTCTTCTAACATTACTTTAAAAATATATTTTTGCCCATCTATATTTTGCCAAAATATGTCTTGCTAACATGCCAGTATTAAAAAGGACTATATTGAATAATGTCCATTTTCTGTCTCCAGTTTTATGAAAAAATAAATTTTATCAATTTCAATACTAATTGTGTTATTGTTTCGTTCAGTGTAGAAATAAAAAATGTTTGACAGTAATTGTATTTATAGATTTCTTTTTTGTACGAAAAGGAAACTCTGAACCTGAGTGAATATATTGTAAATTGCAGAATATATGCTCATTACAGCAGCTACAAACCTAAATTAGATATGAGCGCATGCTTGCTCCATGGAAATTTTTTGACACATTGTGTATTTTCATGGACAAGCTAGTGTTCAAAATATCGTGGAACAAGTTTATGCTGGTGGCTAAAAATTTAAATATCTACAAATGCACCTTTCAAGCATTGGCATTTTGTTATCGAAAACCACTACAAGTAATTGCTCTACAGTTGCTCACTGTGTCTTTATTGTTATTCCTAGCAGTACTGTGCTTTACAAATACAGAGGAACAAATATATTCAGATGGTTTGAAGCAATCTGAATCATCTTCATTTGCCTTTCTTTCGATTTTCCCCCTTACATGTGAGGCTTGACTTTTTGTGAAGGGTGGCAGGGGAAATTTAACACTGAGAGGTATTCTTTAAAGTCATATTTTGTTGTTCAACAAACCCGAATTATGCTATCTTATCACAGAATTGATGCCATAACTGTAAGACCGATGAGTAGATATTTGATTAGTTTTGGCTTTCGAAAAAGAATATAATGAAAGATTAAAACATTGTATGCTCAGAATTCTGTTATGAACTCTTCAATCAGTATTTTTAAATTGACTTGCAAATTGGAGATATTCATTCTTGATTCCCATGAGCAAAGTTTGTATCCACTTTTCATTAATTCTTAATATCAGCTTCATGGCATAAAATGTGATAAAATACATTTATATCATTATTCTGAATTTAGTGAATAAGTTATGAATTATTTCCTATATGTAATATAAAAATGGCTCTTATTCCTTATTCATTTGTATCTAATGTCATTGTATAGTGTAACACTTAAATAGCTATACATTTTTTTGAATTAGTACTTAAGGATCATTTGTGTGGTTGTTCAGAATTGCATCCTTATATAAAAACTGACACTACTATATTGTGATAAATATCTGTTTTTCTATTTATTTATACTGTAAAAGATAAATTTCTGTTTTCTCAAGGGTGAATTGTAAAATTGCTTTATCACTTTGTATTACCAAAATTGAAATCAGTTATAAATAACTCTGGAAGGAGAGCACATTTTGTTGGTCCTTATATGGGCAATATTTATGCTTTAACCATACATGTACTTTGATGAACATTTATGACGTAAAACATTTTGACATGCTGTGTAATACAGAATTATGAAGAACATACCAAATAATATGTCTGATATGTTTATCAAAAAACACAAATATATCCCACATAAATGGCATAAATGTTATTTCTTTTGTAGATTTTTTTTGTAAAATTATAGTTTTTGTTTTTTGTGTTGTTTTTGTGTTGTTGATGATACATTAACAGTCAGTAGTGTGATAATACATGTATAAATTGTAAATGTCCCAACACTTTTAGGACAGAGATTAACTGGCCTGGTGAGATTTGAATGAATGTAAAATGTAAAGCAGATTAATGTATTGAACATTACAAGCACACACCTGTCAACCTCCTGAGACAAAAACCTGTACACCAGACCCAAAAAAAACGTGCAAATTATGGTATTCCCATACAAGTTGACAGGTATAAAAATGTATTGGATAATTACTTATCATTGAAACTGTATGGATTAGTAAATTTATTGGCATTGTGCAACAAAACAAACCCATTATCCCTGAGGCATTATGTACCACGGGTTAAACATAGTTATTGTTCTACAGGTAATAAACCTCTTTGTAGATGATAAATATTGATTTTGGGTGCTATATGTTCGGTACATCGAATGCTCTTTTAACGAAATCCAGATGGCTGCCTTTTATTTCCAAACACATCTGTGAAACAAATCCCACAAGTTATGTTATTAACAATTATCACCTAGACTCCTTGAAATCGCCGAGGAAATATCCCATGGTGCATCTAAAATGATACATGCAGCATGTTTTTTTACTTGAAGACTGATTAGCCATGATTTATAACAGTTCCCTCAATATGTTGCATGGTAGTACAAAGTAGTTAAATTTATGCACTGAAATATAGTACTCTGGTGTCATGGGATAAGTATTTTTTAATGCAGTTTAACAGTGATGGTTTGGCTGCTATCAGCTTGCATAAATAATCAAAATGTGTGTTCCATTACATGTTATTATAAATTTAAAAAAACAGAGGTTTTTCTGATTGTACATTTTAAGTTGGGGGTATTGTTTACAAAAACGTTAAGCTCTGTATCCTGTAAGCTCTGTATCCTGTAATCTAGCTAATCGTGTCAGGAACCCATCAACATACATTTAGTTTTACTTTCATTAATTATCATTTTATTTGAATGGCACCAATCAGTTGCTGCATTGCTAAGGTCATTAGTCAGTTTTATTTGGAATTTTATTAATATTTTCATCAGAAGTGTGTAGGGTAGTATCATCTGCAAAAAGATCTGATTGAACATGGGTTGTGTACAAAGGTAAATCATTTATAAATGTGAGAAATAATAGTGGTCCTAAAATGGAGCTTTGTGGTACATCTGAAGTAAGGAGTAAAGATTCTGCATTTACATTCCAAATGCAAACTTGCTGGAACCTGTTATTTAAGTAAGATTCAAAGCATTTATTGCGAGAGAGGAAAGTTTGTGTATTTTTTAGATTAGACAAGAGTATTTGTTGATTTACCAAGTCAAAGGCCTTTTAAAATTCCTACTTAATTTCCATCCTCCATGGGTGTCAGCCACTTTGCAGTAATTTTTGTTAAGGCTGTAACACAGTGGTGAGAAGCAGGAAAGCCTGATTGACCATCATGTAAAAGATTATGCTCTGATAGATGTTGATAAAGTTGCTTGGCAACATGCTTTTCAAACATTTTAGACAATGTTGGAAGAATGGAGATGGGTCGATAATTTCATGGGTCATCTTTCGCACCACTCTTATTGATAGGGCATACTCTTGCAACCTTTAGGAAGTCTGAAAAAACATTTGTATTAATATTAAAGTTGACAAGATAAGTGAGTGATTTTGATATTTTGTAGGAAAAAGGTTTAAAGATTTTGGGTTCCATTCCATATAGTCCTGTTAATTTGGATACGTTGAGTGTACATAGAAGGTCATATATTTCTTTCTTAATAGCTTGTCACACAGAGAAAATCGTGCTTTCAGGCACTTTATTATTTACCTGTTTTTTCAACTTCTCGAGATTTAGCATATTGTGAATTCTACATGATACACTTAGTCTAATTTTATTAATTACATCATTGAAAAAAAATTGAAAGTACTTGCTGTATCATCTGGTAATGTAAAGTTCATATGCTGTCATATTCAACTTGAGTTGGAAGTGTACATTTCTCTTTTGAGTTGAGTCCATTGAGGTTTTTTTCCATATATGTGTGCTGTCTTTATTCTCCTGAATGGCTTGAACATCCTCATTTTTCTTAGTTCTATCAATGAGATACTTGGCCCTATTTCTTCAAAATCTATATTTTTCCCAGTCTTTCTTTTGATGATATTTGTTTTAAGGATTTTACATGTGTTACCTTTATCTGGTATTATATATACATTTTACAGAATGTTAACATCTTTATGTTTTATATTTTATCTTGTTATACCCAGTTTTACATTTATTTGGAAGGCTTTATCTTCCTAAATTTTTGTGCAGTTCAGTTTTACATTTTTCAAACTTAACCATGTTGGCACTACATAGTCATTTATGTGCTGATACATACATACATACCCTCAGGTGTCTGGCCTCATATACTCCAGGTGTTAGCCACTTACGTTAACTGTGATGTTTGACCCTTTTTTTAAATTGGTGCATGCTTATCCAGAACATGAACAAATAGTTTGTACCATAGGATTAAACCTTAATTAACATCAGGTACTGCTTTAATTATTTCAAAAGGTACACTTTCTAGGTTGCTAAGAAAGTTATTTTTATTGAAATTGTTTAAATCGCAATAATTGATTTAAATGTTCTTAGCCCTTTTAGGCAGATGCCTTGTGACACAGACTGGATATTGATCACTAACTGTATATATTGGAACTTGCATTTCTGATCTATTTCCAGGATGGTGATTAATCATGGTTGAACTGGTCTCAGTCACTCTTGTTAGTTGATTTATAATTTGTATTAGGGTAATCAGTGTCAAAGTTACTCATTAGTTTTATCTCATCTGAATCTATGGAGATCTTTTCTAGTACATCTTCAAATTTGTCAAATCAGTCCACATTCAAATTTGACAGCCTGTATACAGAACAAATAGGAACAGAGGATGAGTTGGGTGGATGAACTTTCTAGCCAAATTGTTTCATTGCTGTTAGTTTCAAGATCATATCTTCATTTGAATTTCAATGTTTGGGTTACATAAAGAATAATACCTCCACCTTCTTGATCAGAGTGATCCTTTCTTTGAAATTCAAATCCTTCAATTTCTAATTCTGAGTCTTATACTTGATATGATTTTACAAATCAGACCTCTTTTATTATAATGTGAGCTTATCTTGTATGTTAAATTTTGATCTACAGTTTGCCTAATCTCAACCACAAGTTCTTAATTAATGACTAATATTTTTGACATAGCAACTAGTGCTTTTGTCAGGTGTTTTGGGTTTAGAATTTAACGTGATTTGCAGTTAAACGTGGGTAGTTATTGACGAAGACTAAATCATTTTGTTTTATTTACATTTTTTCAAACATTTTACTCATAAATTGTTCTCAGGATGATATAACTCTGAGGATACAATCAAACTCAGATTCATAACTTCATTTATTATGATCTAAACAAATCTTTCAATTCATGTTTTAAAACACCTTTGATACAAATAAAATGTGATAGAATAAAATGTTTTAAATGACAGTGCTGTAAAAATCATTTATATCAGAAATACAAGTTCCAATATACGCATTTAGTGACCATTATCGTGGTTGAAGATTTTGAGCGTGAGCCTTCACCTTGGGTTATTATGATATTAAAAAAGTTTTATAAAATGACACATAATTTAGTTCATACATTTAGTCTGTACTTTGTAGTTATACCTATTTGTATCTATATTTTTTAGATATATAAATAAATTTATATCTTTGCCTATATCTATATTTATACTTATACCTATATATTTGCAAGCATTAGGACCCTTTTATAAAGAGAATATGAATTTAGTTACATTGTATTTCCTAATTAATGTTTTTTCTTCCCCCATGTTGGCAATGGTAAACAATTGTTTGTTTATGTTAGTCATGCTTCCATTCAGTTAATTATATCTCAATTCTTCACAGCAAACATTACAAAGTGACCTGCAGCACATTATGAAGAAAAACAAAAGATCAGTGATATCCAAAGAAAATGCATTTATTATGTTGGTTTACATTATATCTGTGATGTATGTGGAGCTGTTCAAGGATCATTTTATCGGCCTCCTCATAACAATATGGTTCTGAAAAAGGTAGATTATGTTGAGAAAATGTATAGTTATTGTAACCTAGCTGAACATACACTTTAATTCATCATGTTATATTGCATGCATAATGTTTTTTGTTTAAATCTTGACTTAATTACAGAATATAATCTCATAATTAATTTTCTCTTCTAGACTAATGAAAAATAATACTTCATGTGTGCAAGGGAAATCCAACTCAGTTGATACTTAAATGTCTTGTTATCCCCTGCCTTTTTGCCAGAAAATAAGATGCATATTATTCCTGTTTCCATCCATCCTTTTTGTCTGTTTCTCTGACTGTCACATTCTCTTTTCCACTAAGCAGTTTTTAAGCCATATCAGATAAATTGATGAAATGAATTCTATATGCTTTTGTTTTATTACTAGAATAATTATGTATTGTGTACCACATTTGGGACCTTATCTTCAAGATGTGGTTGAAAGATCAGCGTTTTCAGCTTTGCTTTTAGTTTACATTGTGTAACTCAAAGCCAAATGTGATTTATGTGTCCTGCCTAATGTATGGAGGAAGGACCCTTAAAGCGGTACTTGAAACATTCATTGCACTTTAATGATACACATGTATACCAAATTTAATAGAATTTAAAGAGCTCTGAAATATATAGATGCAATGAAAAAGTGAAAGTTTGATCCATGGCCTTTACTATGAAGATAATGACCCCCACCTATGATATGTGCTACATCTTGCAGTATGTGTATGCCTCTGCAGACCAATCAGGAAGAGTAATAGTAGATCATGATAGGCATTAGGTGTGTCAAGCCTAAGAAGAAAGATACTGCTACCATATGTTGGTATGTTGACAAAAGACGAAAATTCATGAATCTTGTTTCTGTAAGGGTTCATCCTAAAGGGCTGGTAGTATAGACTCTGATGACTTAAGCAAATAATGAGTAGCTGACACATGAGAATTAGTGTGGCCTCTTACCAATAACAATCACCCAGCACCCAAATATAAAATTATATGGATATAATTTAGGCATCCAGCTGTAGGTATCCAGAGGGACAATTAAATTATCACATTTGTCACTGGAAAATATGATAAATTCCATTATAATTGATAATTTTTTAAGAATCCTTTTGGTTGCCTGACAGGGTGTTCACATTGGAAAAAATGGCTGTCCAGCATTAATTTTTAGTTGTCTCAGGCTCCCAGGCAATGGATTTTTTTACCCCTGTGTATATATAAAGAGAGAGAGTGAGAATGAGAGAGAGGTGCACATTGACCTTCTATCTCAGACAGCTTTAGTATTATTCTGTGGGTAGAAAAGAAAACAATAATCTTATACCTGGACTTTGAAAATAAGACTACAAAATACAGCATGCAACACATTCTCTATTAATCATACATAACTGTACTAAATTGCAATAATAATGTATTTCAGTAACCTTGAAAGTTAAAATGTGGAAATGGAAGCATCATGAAAAACTGACAGAACTAATCTAGGACCTTCACCTTCAAGATAGCACCTCAAATTTGGTGTACACAATATTCTCTAGTGATGATATACAAGTTCATCA
Organism: Margaritifera margaritifera; assembly: GCA_029931535.1. NCBI lineage: Eukaryota > Metazoa > Mollusca > Bivalvia > Unionida > Margaritiferidae > Margaritifera > Margaritifera margaritifera. The sequence goes on along the minus strand of JAQPZY010001174.1, from coordinate 1,113,682 downwards.
ACAAGTATCATATTGTTAAAAAGTTTAAAAAGTGAAAAAACGTGATGGGCAGACAGAAAAGCTGAAAACACTGATCTTTGACCTTGACCTTAAAGATGGATTCCAAACATGATACACATCACAGCCTCAAGTGAGGATACATAAGTGTACCAGTTTCATTAATTTGTTTCATATTGCTTATAATTTACAAAGGGGAAAAGAATGTGTTATGGATGGCAACATAAACTAAAATTGCCGATCTATACCTATGACCTTGACCTTGAAGATATTTTTGCAACTGTTGCATAGAACAAAGACTCTTGTACTGATATGTGCATGTAAGTGTTAAAAGTAACATATGATATTTTGGTATGAGGAAGAATCTCGCAGAATCTGCAATCACTTCACTGTCTCACTCCTTGAGTTCAGTCTCTCATAGAATAAATTTCTTCTGTTTTTTTTTTTTTGTTCATTGTTATCTGTTGATATTTTGAACCAAAAGACCATACTTTTCAAGTGTTCCATAGGTTGCATATTCGAGTAAACTGGTACATGGAATCTAACATGGATCATTTTAATCTTGATTTTGCATATTTCACACAATCTGCAACTTAAAAACACAGGTTAAAAGTGAATATAAAGAACATTTTGCATTTTAAATCAATCCATATGGATGACCATCAAGCAAATTCAGACTTCACAGAATTTATTGAAATCACCAAGAATATTAATGCCAGTGTCACAGTCTGGTCCTCAGAAAGTGTCATGGGTATGAAACTTTCATCAATCACTTCTATCTCTTAGCAGTCAAAGTATGCAGTAAACGATTTTGTACTGATATATAAGTGTACCAATATTTATAATTGTCAGAAGTTACACAGCAGAAAAGAATGTATGATGGATGGATGAATGAGTGGACAGAAACATGAATACAGAATGCAGCACACACACACTATAATGCTTTACATGGGAACCATGGAGTATATTGCTTCATAGTGAGACTGGCTTATAATGAAGTACATGATACATATAATTCAACTATTGGATAATGAAATGGAATCCATGACCATGCCTGACTTTTAACAGGAAATGTGTTGTAATGAAGGGCCCTACAGTGATGGGGTGCTGTATTATGTCTGGGCTTTTGCAAATAAGTGAAAGAAATAATTATTTGTATACTTATCTATCACTACTGGAGTGTGTGTTGTGTACAACATTTTAACAGTATATCAAGGTCAAGGTCAAAGATTGGTATTTTCAGTTTTTCTTTTCTTCCCAATAACTATAAACCTGTCTGAGATAGAGAAACAAAGCAGTAGAAAAACATGTATTTTCATCTACACATTCTTGTGAAAGATGTTGGTACAATATATTTATTTAGTTTGAGTGTGTATGTATATCTACAAGAAGACATTTTTTTATCACAGTCTGTTTCATATATTTAAGATTTTAATGGATGAAAATTACTATATTTCTTGGCTATAGTGCATGTTTTGTGGCATCTTGGCCATAATGGACAATTATATTTAAGCATTAGCTGATTTGAAATTGAAATATGTTAATATTTCTTTCAACTGAGGCTTATACGTACATGTATTTTATACTGGTCAAGTTCTAGAGTCATTCCAAGAATCCCCTTTTATCTCCTTAGCTGATAGCAACAGAATTTTGTTTTGATTTATCGAAGAAAATATACAAACATGTAAAGGTGAGCTTATACAGGATACAGTTTTACAGGCATATACAACTGTCAAAAAAACTCTCTCTCTCTCTCTCTCTCCCTCTGAGATTAGATTTATTAGAATTTTTTTTTTATAAACAAGACCATGTCAAGGGGTTTGTGAGTCAGAAACCATATTTTTCATGTAATATGCCATGACATGGTATGTATAAAATGTACAAGCATATAATGATAGTTACCTCAGTAAACACTAGTAAAAGAACCTTTTGTATATTACATGTCCAATGATTGATTTTGTTGACAAATGTCAAGATCATTAGGAACTATAGCAAATTGAGAGTAAATGGGTCTTGAGAAGAGATTTATACTTTATATAATTGTCTATGCTCAATGTGCTTTTAGGGACAGGAACTATATTTTATAGGTCAAAAGGTCAAGGGTTAAAGATTACTATGACCAATGCAGAGCTAGTGTTTTCTACGTGATAACTGAAATTTCAAATTCATTAGGGATAATAAACACATGCTGCTGTGTAAACTTCATCAAAATGTATGCTTCAGATTTTAATGAAACTTCGTGAATTGCTTATCAGTATAGAAAACGAATGTCTGTTTATTTATAGAGTTTAAAGTTCATGTTCTCAAGGAAAAATATCCTGAATGATGCCAGTCCAAGAAGTTGTTTGCATGTTTGTTTTTTCTCCAAAAAAAAATACTAATTGCAGATTTAATCAAACATAGCACATGGGAATATCTTGACATTGATACAATTCATATTTGAGATTTCACTGAAGGAAATCATTATCATCCTGACAACCATTAAAAAAAACACAAAAGATAGACATGGAACTAATGAAACAGAGGTATGTCCGATGCCATGACTTATATAGGTTCTTCTATTCATTGACAAACAGAGCTTAAAAATGAAGAGGCCACTTTGTTGTTGCACTTTGGATGGGGAAGAAGACTATTGATTTAGGAAGCAAAAGGTCAAAACTCAAGGTCACTGTGACTGAAAGAATAACATCTGTTTTTTATACATATCTCAGCTGCACTTTGAGGATAGCTTGCACTTGGGATAAGATAAGATGCTGATTAATTTTGTGGTAGAAAGGTCAAAGGTCAATTCACTGTCACTGAAAGAAGAAAACTGGTTTCACAGAATAACATTAGTTCTACATCACAGATCTGGACTAACTTTGTTGATTGCTAGCACTTTGTTTAAGGATGAAGCGAATCAATTTTGGAATCAAAAGGTCAGAGGTGAAGGTCACTGTGACTGAAAGAAAAATGGTTTTTGCCCCAAAATTTCAGTTTTCTACATAGAGAACTATTAAACATGGGCCATCTGTATAATGTGTCATTCACAGTACTCTTGTTATTTATTTATTTTCAACCCTGTAATAGGATACGAGAGCATTAAGAATACAAATTTTAATTTACTAAGCTACCCCATATTAATGTATTACTATCTCGGGTAGGGATACAATGTTCCTACAGAACACCTATAATTTGGAGATGACAATGTTTCTAAGCCAATCATTAAAATACTAGACCACTCACACTATGAAGATAGCATTGTGTTCCCTTGGCACATGTTGTACCTTCAGTTCAAGAACAATACTAATTTGATTTTTTTCTTCACAAAACATAAATAGTGGTACAAACAAATTAATATATATGGCAAGAATGGCAAGACTGCCTCAATACATTTCACATGACAAACACTCTATTACTGTGTGTTTATTGTGGAGTGATCCATAATTGCAGACCTGTTAAATTACAGACATTCCTCTAGTAGGTACAGAAAGCAATTGTATCACATTAAAATGGAAGTATACAAGTGGTAGAATTGCATAAGCTTTTACCTCAAATTAGTTAGTACAACTAAATGTAAGTTTGTTTGTTTATTTTTCAACAAAACAGACACATATTTGCTGAAAATTAAATAGAATTTGAGCATTTGTGATGGATAAGGGAGATGCCTGCAGCCTTGCCTTTAGTGGCAACCTATATATGTCTTATTATCTCATTCATGATTTCTTACCATTATTGTTAATTTATTCATACATTTGTTAATATAAACAGACAATAAAATGTATGGTTATGAAGTAAAACAATGTATGGACAGGTATTTCCCACATAGAATTTACACCAAAGCTAATTTTAGAAAATGATGTATGGTATTCACGATTTGCTACAGAGTTTTTATAGAATAGAGGAGGAAACTTTGACCAGCTTTTTTGTGAGGATGACTTTAAAATGTTGTAGCATATTGAAAACTGATTTATTTTATTTTCTTGAGCCTACAGGGATCATTGCTCATAAAGGACACGTGTATATTGGACATGTGTAATATGGAAACCTGCACATAATGAACACCCAATTATAGTAGACAGATGGTTTATAAATCTGATTGACATAAATACAGATAACTTTATTCACTGTGTTTGTGTTGTTTATCAGTATGCTGATGGAAAATATACTTTGTATTCTGACTGTCTTTCCATACAGTGCAAACACTGTTGATCCATTTTCTATCAGTCTGTCCTACACACATGCAAATTGTGACATATTAAATTTTTCTCACTTAGATAAATCAAAACAGTACAAAATATTTTAAAATCTTCTTACTTAAGCAAAGAAAAAGTATATTTTAAAAGAATTTTAGTTCAATAAATCAAAATAGTGAACTAGATTTACCTTTTTCGTACTTAAAAAAGTAAAACTAAGACTTTTTTAATCGATCAACCAATTCCAAAACAAATTTGAAGATGATTACAGACACCTTTAATAAATATTCAAACTATTAAAGAATTCAGACATACCAATAAGAAAAATTTAAAATGGTAATGAAAAGATGTGGAGATTCATTTCATAGAATTTTACTGAGTAGAGATTTTAAGGTAGTAACAATGAAGGATTCAATAAACATTTAAACGACATTGAACCATACCTGATGAAGATCATCATTCAAACATTTATACAATTTTGACCCTGTGAAAATTTTGTTAGAATTAACTATCACACTTTATGTAGAAACCCACCCAGAAGGGACAGCAAGTGGAGTAAATAAATCTTTACCACAGAACAAAGTTTCTAAATATTTTAAATAGAGGTGAAGTGGATAATGGTGAAAGTACAAGATGGATGTTTGCCATGATTTAATATTTACTGTTGCACATAGATATCAAAGGTTCAGAAGAAAATCATACATAGATTTGACTGATTAGGTTGAAAACAAAAAGGCTTGCAAAAACAAGACAAATAATGATAATAGCTGTTTCTTTTATGCTCCAGAATATGTGTTAAATACACCAAGTGATCATGTAGATGGGCCATCAAAATACAAATTAATAGATATATACTGTTTTTATTTTAAATAATTACCTTTACAGATTGAAGATATTTTTTAAAAAATTGAAAAAGAATTTTAATATATCTGTACAAGTTTATGAAATATTGGAAGGGAGAGTCCGGAGAGATGAAGCTGAGAGAAACTATATTAATTTTGTTTGAATAGCTGTAGTAGAAAGACAAAGACATGTTAATCATAGTACAATGTCTTGTTCCTAATGACGATGATGATGGAAGGTACCATTCTGATGGAATAAATTTGTCAAAATTGGTGTCATCACATATAAACAAACATATTAATAAAAAAAACATTCTGTTGTGTAAAAAGTGATGCTTAATTTTTTTAATACACCAGAAAAATTATTAGAACACAAAGACTATGTTACAATGTAGACAACTCAATAGACATAATTCTCAAAAATGCTTCAGAAGTACAGTTTAAAATCTGAATCGCTTAAAAGTTCAGTATAATATTTATTGTTATTTCGAGAGTATGATAGTACAGTTGTGTACCAGAGGTGTTACTGCTGCATACAGATAAAATATTGGATAATAAAAACAGCTCAACGCATTCCATCAAGGTTATGTTTGTACTTCAAATGAAACCAAAAGATATATATATATATATATATATATATATATATATATATATATATATATATATATATAAGGCAAAGAAAAAGTGACATGTTTTATATTTACACAGGATGGGGTGCACGTTAAATCAAATAATGTTTTTGTAGGAAATAATACATTGTTTGAGCTATTTGATTCCAACAATGAAGGAAGAAATGGAAAGACATAATAGGGAAATGGAAGAATTGCAGAAGAAGACGGCAGAGTTAAATCGGAATAGAGCCAATACTTCAGACCACTTTATTCAGAGATTGGGAGAACAAGGTCTGGTAACACAGTATCTAACCAACTTGGATAATACCTTTTCACCCTAGGCTTCCACACATCCAGATATGCATCCCATTTTGGATATGCCCAAGTCTCCACAACTTAATAGTTTCTACCAACCATCCAATGAGCTAGTTACATATGAGTATATATTTATAGCTGCAGTGATGGGTGTTAGTAAATGGATCAGATACATATATATGTAATTTCTGACAATATTTTTTCCAAACATCCGGAAGTTTTCCAGACATTGAATGATCTCATCCGGAAGCTTTCATCCCTCATGCTGAAGATCTCGTCTCATTCTGAGACGTGCATCCCTCATCCAAAAGACATCGTCCCTCATCTGAATGATATTTGTCTTGTAAATGTTGTTCAGGTTTTAGACTACTTTGAGTGTGTAATACAATAATGTATTTTTTTAAGATATTTAACACCATGTGTTGTTTTTTTCCTATTTGTTTAGAGTGATATATTTTCCATATGTTGCCATCTATCCTATTTATGTTGCTAAATTTACTTATACTTTTTCTAGTTTCAAAGAAATTTGTAGACTACAAAAACACCAGCGTCAATTACATTTGTGATAAATATAAACTCATACATTATCTGCTTATCAGAAGGATTTGTAAAAATCATTATCTAAAGTGTTGCCTGGATGAGGAGAAGGAAATAGAGAACAAGTTTCATCCAAACTATGTAAATACCGAGTAACCTGACCTTGCTCTCTTAATCTTTCATTTAAGTAATCAAGTGACTTTGCTCTATTTTCATTAAACTCATTAGTTTTGTTCTGCATTTCTTCGTTTGATTTACCATGTTGTATTCTTTATTAATAAGATCCATTAGGATCAAATAACTTAAATAGATAATTACTTCTAATGCTAAACAGTTAGCAATTGCTCCTCTGATTACTACTGCCGCTGTTGCCATTTAATGATAGTAAATTTTGGTTCTGTCGCCAATAATAAAATCTATGAAGAATATTATCTTCTACTGTTTTAACTGAAAAAAATAGTGTTCTCTTCCAAATATGTTTTTTGTCTCTTTAATTTTAGAAGATTCTATTTGTTGATCTTGACAATCTAACTGAAAAAAATAGTGTTCTCTTCCAAATATGTTTTTTGTCTCTAATTTTAGAAGATTCTATTTGTTGATCTTGACAATCTAAATTTTTTTTACTACAATTTTTATTTATATTTGCTACAGAAGTATGATTTGTATTATTTACCACTGATGCAGTATAATATTTTAAATAATATGTAAGTTGCATGTTTAAGTTTATACAAGTTGAATATAAATCTGATTTATTATTTTTTTATGTAATTTATATTAAACAATATGTTATGGAACATAGTCAAATCCATAAGTAGTAGCTATTGTTTGTCATGTCATGAAACCAGTTTATATATCCATAATGAGAACGTTTACATTAATTTCAGTCCATTTTTCATATATGGAGTAAACATGTGTTTCTCAATTTGTATTAACCAAATTAGCACCTTTTTATATATATAGAAAAAAACAAGAAATATACTTGTAGGCAGTTCATCATCAAATTTTTATAATTTCTTATGACCATCCAACCTGTTTTTAATCTTATCAACTGTAGCTTTTATTGCTTTAGTCCAATGTCTACATTTAATTCAGTTTTTAATGTAATGTTAACATCTTTTTATCTACTTCTGTTATCTTTTATTCTATATCATTTAAATCTTTTCTTAATCGTTTAAATTTTTTTAAATCTAATTTGTCAATGCTTCCTTGCACAATACCAATATTATTAGTTAGTTCTCTATCTCTATATACTTTACTATCTGTTAGAATGCGTTCACTTTTCTTTTCTATTCCATCTGATAATTCATTTTTTAGAATTACTAAGTCCATATCCTTTAAAAGTTTTATTGTATCATTTAAGTCATTGATTGATAAATCATAGGTTGTTCTCATAGATTTAATCATACTTTCACTCACACTTAACTTTTGATTACTTTTTTATTATTATTATTTTTTGCTTTCATCTATATTTGGTGATTTCTGTTTAAGTCATTCTTTTTTTGCAACTAAAGTATTAGTGTTAGAAGTTATCTTTTATTCCTATTTTAGTACGGAATCTTTAAAATTATCAAATAAGTTTTTAATATCATTTTGCTGTATTTAATTATTTAGTTCTTTCTTTAATTGTTATAACTGTGATTGTAAAGTACTGTAACGTTCTAGACATTTCTTCAATGTTTCAATGTCAGCCTCTAATGAATTTGTCTCTGAGTTTATTCTTTGGTAAATTGGTTGCAAGTATTGTTGAATATCTCTTCTCTCTGGTCTCTTTTATTCTCTCACAGTTTGCCATGCTTGTATTGCATTAGACAGGGTACTGAGTCTCTACTTCAACAAGTTATGTACATCTAAAAAAAATCTTGTTATCATCAATCTGTTTTAGTAACTCTAAAATTTTAGTACTTTCTTTGATACTCTGATTAATAACTGTATTTTGTCAACTTGTTCGCTTTATGTTTTGGTATCTTACAAATTATTATCATCCAAAGTCATACATATTTGTCCATTAACAAGTATTTGCACAAACTGTCTAGTAGATGCATCAATTAATTTTACAGATTCACCTAACTTTGTAATATGGTTGTTGTTCATATTTAGTTCACTATTATTTCTTTCCCTTATCATTTTGTTCATCTTTCTCTGAGTACTAAAAACTAAAAGGATTTAATATGTTTGCATTTAATATGTTTGATATGTTTGGAATTGCATTTCTGTATTTAAAACTGAATTTGTAAATTGCATAGAGAATATTTCTCATCATATCATCCTGACAAAATAAATATGAGAAAATATTTAATAAATATGTCCTGAAGTTTTTTCTTTTCCTGGATATTGCTTTTTATCCCTAAGGATAGAGTCAGTTGAATCCCTTGTAGCTTCAAGGTCTGGAGAATCTGAAATCCTGACTAATTTTCCATACCAACGAGGTTACATAATCCTCTTCAAAGCATACTGTAAGAGTTGAATTTAATGCTACTTGGTAAAAAGTGTTAATTATGTTCATTTTGCTTGCCAATTATTAATGTAACTTTTATTACTTTTTTTTAAATCTTTAGTATTTACTCTTTGCTCAGTTACCTTGTCCTTTACAACATTTCTGGAAATGGAGTTGCTCTATTTTTAATACTGACGTTATTTTTAGTATCCTCCATCGTGCCTGATTCTGTATGAGGTGTTTTATTTTTTAAAATACATTGCTTTGAATATATAACACGTATTTCTATAGCAACAACTACACCATCAGTCAAGTAATAAATGTTGTTTGATATTTTGCCACAAGTAAACAGACTTTGCCTTCGGGTCTTTCTCTGCTCTTTTCTTTACTTTTCTGATCTGGCTTTTTAAAATTCGTGTGACTATTTTCCAAGTTGTTATCCAAGTTCAACTCTACGTGGATGTTTTATCTTATTTCAAGTTACCTTCTCTGGTAACTTGGGAACCTTAAATTTTCTTCAGTTTTACTTTCGCCAATTTCCACTTACTTTTCAATGAAATTAAAAATTTCCTAAAGAGTTATTCAAGTTCTTTTTCTTTTTCTTCAACTTATTCAAGTCCTGGTTAAGTTTTCTCCACCGGCTTTTGTAATTTGTTGTGAATGTTTTCCAAGTGCAACTCTATGATGATGTTTTATCTTTTGTGGAGTTACCCTCTCTGGTGATTTAGAAACCTTAGAATTTTTATTCAGTTTTACTTTCACCACCTTCTGTTTATTTTTAAATCAAATCAGTTTTCCTAAATAGTTATTCAACTATTCGAATTGTTTATTCATTTCTTTTCTTCAAGTTATTTAAGTCATGTGTCAAGCAACATGCTTATCGACTTACAAATATCGTAAATTAATGTTAAAAACATTTATTGTAAATAAATGGTCCTAACCTTCTGCGGTAAAGTCAGTCCCATACATTACATCATGGTTTTCATCTGTTTGCTTTTTAAATTAATGTTCTTAAAAGACATCAAGCTAGCACTTAACACTGAAGTTGGTAATCTCATCTTTAAAGATAAAAACCCAGCAAAGTATATATTTCCGTTAGTTGTTATGTAATCTTCTTTCAACTCTGTAATTTATTTAAATTATCCTTTGGAAGAAATTTACTAATCGAACATGTTATTCCTAGTATTACCATGCAATATTTTAGCTGATCTAGTATTTAAAAAAATTTGTATGCTTTCTTGATTTGTTTTGAATTCATTTTATCCAACTCCTTGCCAGTTATATGTTTACCAGTTATATCCTTGTACCATTTGCTATACTAATTTTTAATTCCAGTTTGTATTCTTTTCCAATTATACAGTCTTTATCTACGACGGGGATCTCTTCTGAGAAACCTAATTCTTTTTCAAGTTGATTTTAATCCATTTAAATAGTTAAAAATGACAAAAGGGGGCTTTGGACAAGATTTTGATAATCCTGCTTTTGAGGATGAGTTTGATGAATATTAAGGCAATGATGAATAATGAATGGAAATGTATAAAATGGGGGATTTGAAACTCCTCAACAAACAGCTCAACAAGTAAATACACAAGTGGTCCATAAATACAAAAGAATTTATCAAGCATAAATTATATGTATATATTACCACGTTCAACTTGATGACACCCCTTTTTGTTCCTGTGTTGGGATAGAAACCACCGTGCATTTCTTTATGTTCTGTCCCCAGTATAGTCAGCAACGAGCCGAGTTGATAAGAGAATGACTCTCGGTGCCATATCCAGCTGTTAGCTTAGATTTACTGCTTTGATGAAAGGGTCTGATGATACTTATATTTATATTGTCAGTGTATCAACAGAACTTACACAATATACCTCCTTATAAAAACACACTCCAAACTGTCTTGACACTAATTGGCTGATATTGTAGTGTACATATGTGAGCGACCCCCCCCCCCCCCCCCCTCCACACACACCCCTCAGCTATACAAAAATATGCCTTGGATTTATGTCAGGGCAGTAATTTACAGAAAACAAAAAATATACAATTTGTTCGCCGGAAATATCTTAGCAAAAAAGAAACTGCAATACATTTGGACTACCTGAGGTATTTCTACATTTGGATTGACCATAGGATTGGCCAGGAAGTTGTGAATGAAAAAATAGCTCGAGTGTATTCGCAACTTTTCGGTCGATGCTTATTTCGTAAATAACCGAGGTGGATCGAAAGGCAGCTATTGGCATACACCCGAGTTATGAGCTGTAGGATTTACCTTGAAGTTGTGAATCTGTTGCAGTGGTATTATCCTTCCAAAGGGAAGTAACCCACTGTAAGGAGTATGCAGCTAATTTAGTATCGACCTACTAAGACTGTATCTCTATATAGTATTTTTAGGATGCACATCAAAGCAGGTTACTTCCCCTTACAGTTCTCTTACAGACACTGCCACCCTAAGTCCACCATCACAAGCTACGGATGAAAATATGCTATGCTCATTCTTCATGTATTGCAATCATTTTTATTTTATATAGTAACTTCTGAACCAACTATCTTTCATCCCTGAGTTATGTCTGCCACAAAACCACCCTTCACACAGGAGATAAATATATTTGTATTCAGGGATTTAAAATTGAGAGGATATTTGCAAACTCATTATGTAATTCTTCCATGATTCCGAGAGTTTATTCGTGTGAATGGTAAGTATAAACTTACCTTTTGCATCTACCTCTGTTCTCAAATTAAGGAAGAAATGTGTCGTAGAGTCTCAAATCTCTTTAAGTACCGGCAAATTGTAGGTGAGCGTAATTTTGTCAATGCAGGCAAAATTCACGCAAATATTACGTTATTGGGCCTGTAACTTCAGTTTGGTGCAACCCAGAAAAGTCAATGATAGCTTGAGGAATAGAAAAATATATCAGGACTAAAATGAGCCATAAATTATGGGTGAGTGCCTTTATGGACTGGAATAGTAGCCTGAGATCGAGGGTCAGGTGTGGAACGGAGTGTTTGGAAGTTACTTACCTTGTCTCTTTTATAGTATGATGAACAGGATCCAGTGTTAGGACGGGTCATAGCAGTAATCTGAGAAACTTTTGTCCTATGATTTTTTTTTTCCCATCAGGCAATTGCTTTTCATCAACATTAAGCTTGCATCAGCCACCTGTGGTTTGCAAGAGAAACTTTGATTGGCACATTCAATCAGCATGAAAACTCAGCTTGGGTTAAATTTCCGAGAAAACTGTATACAGGAGTAGTAATGTGGGGTACTTGAGGGCTCTACGGGAATCAACATTACGCCGTAGGTTATACATTGTGTGGCACTTGCGAGTTGTACGGGAAATTACATTATGCCTCGCTCTACGGGAATTGAAGACGATGCATCCATGTCAAAAAATGACGATGCATCCATGTCAAAAAATGTGTGTTGTTCGTCCTTCAAGTTCAAACATGACCATGACATCACTAACTGGTTTGGTTTCTGTGCGTACGTGAGTGGCTGATCAGGCCAATTTGTGCTCTGAACTCTGTGTGGCACACTGAACAGGAGATGCCGCTTGGGCTTGCCTGATCAATAGACGATGTGTTGCAGTTCTGAGACTTATGCTGCTCGCGCTTCTGCAATGTTCCTCCGTTCAAAGTCTGGAGCTCCAGTATGGATGAGACTCCGCCAGGTGGAGCTATCTTGTGCAAGATTCCCAAAACTCAGGATCACTGTTGACATGTTTCAAGCATGACTTGAGGAAATTTTGAAGCGTTTCTTCTGACCACCCTGATATCGCTTTCCCTCCTTCAGCTCGCCATAGAAAATCTTCATTGGTATTCGCTCTTCTGGCATCCTGGTGACATAGCATGCCCATTGCAACTGTGGTTTCATCATCAGAGTGTGGATGCTTGGAATGCCTGCACATGTGAGAACCTCAGTGTTTCGGACCTTGTCCAGCCATCTTATCCTCATCAGTTTCCTCTGGCAGCCCATGTGAAAATGGTTTAGCTTCTTTACATGGCGTCTGTACACCGCCCAGGTTTCGCAAGCATACAGCAGGGTCGACAATGTTTTGTTTATAGACTGATGCCTCTGCGCTCCCACACATTTGTACGTCGTCTGCCAAAGGCCACACTTGCTTTAGCAATACTGGCATTGGTTTCATCAGTGATGTGGACTGCACATGACAGTGTGCTGCAAAGATAGGTGAACTTGTTCCTTACCAGGAGGGTGTGGCCATTTACTATGATGGTAGGCTCTATGTAAGGCTTTCTGGTACAGGTTGGTGCATCACCTCTGCCTTCTTGATAATGATTGTGAGATCGAAATTGTCACAAACTGAAGAGAAATGGTCCATACTGTGTTGCATGTCGCACTCAGATTTGGCATTCAGGGAATAGTCGTCAGCAAATAGGAGATCACAAACAGTCACTTCCTGTAACTTCGTCTTCGCCTGTAGTCTCCTCAGATTGAAGGGTTTGCCGTCAGTCCAGTATCTGATGTCGATCCCAGTGTCATAGTGACGGAAGACATCAGTAAGCATGGCAAAGAACATCATAATGAAGAGGGTGACTAGGAATGTTCAGATGACTCACCATCGTCCACGACATGAGCAAGCATGCGGTCATGGAACTACCAAACCATCACGATGAATTTCTATGGGCATCCAAAAATTTGCCATGATCTTGCGGAGTCCTCCATGACTGACTGTGTCAAAGGCTTTTGTTAGGTCGATGAATGTCATGTATAGGTTGCAGTTCTGTTCCTGGCATTTCTCCTGGAGTTGACGAGCCGCAAACACCACGTCTCTGGTCCCTCGTCCTTTTCTGAAGCCAAACTGACCCTCTCGCAGGAGCCCATGATCGATGTGATGCACAAAGCGATTCAGCAGAATTCTGAAGGATTTTTCCTGATATTGACAGCAAGGAAATGCCCCGATGGTTGTCGCGGGATTCTCTGTTGCCTTTCCGGTTGTACAAGTGCACGATGCATCTGTGTACTCCTGGGGTATAGTTCCCTGAGTCCACTTTGACTGGAAGAGTTCAGTTTCTGTGCCATGTACAATCCTCCGACTTTGTAGACTTCTGCTGATGAGGATATAATTGCCCTTGAGGGCTCTACGGGAACTGAACACAACGCCTCCATGTTGAAAAATGTATAAGGATAAATGTAATGTGAAAACTACATCTACTATCCAACACCCCACTTTTTTATTATTAGAGAGAGAGATCAACATTACGCCTTTGGGAGAGAGAAAGAAAGCAAAATGTGTATGTGTGTGTGAAGATCGTAATCATACTTTTTACAAATTCAATTAAAATACTTACTTTTTATGGTATATATATTCCTTTTAAATATAATTACAATGAAATTTCAATATCACACTGCAAACAATCCCACAGGAATATCCCTTTTTATGAGGAAATAATCCTAAATTTGACACACAATTCTGCAGGTAAACGGATGTCCGATCTTTCCTGTAAAATCGCACAGGATTGAATGGGCTCCATGCACTATAATATTTATATTTTTCCAAGCGTAGATCTAATGTTCTCACAAAAATTCACATCCAAACATTCCTTAGTGTTTTTGGCATAAGACTTGAACATATTTTCCACATATTACAAATCTTGATATGTCAAGAGTTTTTTTTTAAGTGATTGTAACTCCAGTTTAGGCAAAGCGCAGAGTTAACAATATGCACGTCTCTCTCTATCTGCGCCTGAATAGCAAACGTGGCCGGTTTGATTGTAAAGGTGTTACATTTTTTTCCCCAATAGGATTAGAGAGTCTCGCTAATTGCTCCGGATTGAAGACGACAGAGTGCAAAATATGACTGTCACTACAAATGTTGAGATTGATTGTACTGCAACATTTTTCTCTATGCTAGTTTTGAAAACGTGGATCTAATGTTAGACTTTTTCTCGTGATAAATCGAGTTTTCAAATTAGTGAATTTGGAGCTAAGATTTCTGACATAAACAAACATATATTATGTTTTTGAAAACTGTAAATATTGCATAGAAATTTTCTCGTGACACATGTAAAGTTGTGAGTGTATGCAAGTTTAAAAACTAAAGTCACATAACTTTCTATTTCACGTAGACATTTCGACTTTGGCAAGTTTTAAGTATAGGAAGTCATTATGACATTTACAAACATAGCTAGAGAGTTAAGCATATATAGAGAGAAGTAACTCGGTTAAATCATATTTGAATCAACAATCATCATGAAAGATCGCACCATTCCAACAAGAATCCAGAAGCTAAGCAACGACGACATACTGTGTCGCCGCATACGGTAAGAGAAGTATTACCACAAGTGCATGCTAGAGATTTTGAAGATGAAATGAGTATTCCTGAGTAAGTACCATCTATCTCTAAGGGACTGAGAGAGCCACGATCCAGGAAGAAAATCGTTCGGCAGCTCTTGAAGATCATATTCACATTTGAGCGAGACAGCAAGTGACTTCCAGAACATTTAGAACGACGGCTTACACGTACACGGTGAAATTTAAAGAGTTCAAGTCTCAAGTTCCACCAGAGGAAACAGCTTAATCACAGATTTATGGGAATCGATATTACAGAAATGGAAACGACATTGCCGAGATAAAGATGGCGATCGTATGAGAGACTATCCATCACTCACGATAGATTGAAGTCTGCTCTCTGGATAAAATATAATATACCTGCAGAATTTACATTTTCCACAATTATCGACAAAATTAAACACGTTCAACAATCGAACGACGAGTTTAGCATCACCGATGGAAAAGCTACTCTTCAAATGACGCACGTTTCACCTCTAAGAGGTAGCGAACGACGCAAATTTTTTTCGGTGGAAGAACTTCTCAGTGCCAAACGAAGTATCTTTCAGATTGATAACCAACAAAACCAGATGTGTTTAGCCAGAGCCATTGTGGTGGTTCGACCTTATGCTGAGAAGAACGATACAACCAAATGGAAACGATTATGGGATAGGACTAAACGATCGAAGGGACCACAACAACGAAGAGAAGCTCAACTCATTTTGCAGCAAGCAGGAATTTCCAAAGAGAACGTATGTGGAGTTCCTGAAATGCAAAAACTTCAAGACGTGCTGCCATCTCGTTATACGTTGAAAGTATACCCTCAAGTCTTTTGTGAAAATCTCCTGTTTCGAGGACCAGATTTTCCAGATGGAAACTACATTCACGTTTATCATCACCAAGAGCATTTCGGTGCTATAACAAGTATCACACGATTTCTCGGATACAGTTACTATTGCGACAAATATGATCAAGGATTTTACAGTCGGAAGCACTATGTTTACTGTGGAGAGAGATGTTGTGGCTGTTTAGCTTCCAGACCTTGCATTCCTCACGGTAAAGAAAAAATTAATTGCTCTACTTGCAAGCGAACATTGGTCAGTCCAGCCTGTTACAAACGACATCGCATGAAACAATTCCAACAACAGAAACGTCCTTGCGAATTATTGAGAGAGTATCCAGCTTGTGGACATCTTGTTCGAACGTAAAACCAAAAGACACACGTTTCTTCAGGAAGAAAAAATGTCATTTTTGTGACCAAGTTGCTGTCTTCAGTCATCAGTGTTAGATTCAAAAATATGACAATGAACTCAAAGAAATATTAAAGGAAGATCAGAACAAGAAAATGAAACATGACCATTGTGTGGATTTTATCTTTTTTGACTTTGAATGTTCCCAAGAGGCTGGAATTTACATCCATACGCTTTGTGAAGCTCATCGTACTTGTAACAAATGCATTCAGGAACTCTTAATTTTTCACCGTCAAAATTGTAATGGGAATCCAGGAGGACGAGAAAAGACATGTCGGGGTTCGTTCATGGAGAGTATCATCCACAAATCCAAGACGAATGTTTAGGTGCGTAGACTGACGAACATCCCGAAGAGACTATATTGAGTTTCGATAGTGGTGGACCCAAACATTACGGCTACCAATACCGAGAAAAAACAAGGACAAGTTCATACTAATGTAAATTGAAAGGACAGACATTGAACTATCGTTCCAGTCAAGTGGTCAACTTTGACCTTTTAAAAGAGGCCTTAAAGTCAGGTCAAGATCAAGACTTTCATGTGGAAACTTTGGATCCTCACAAAATTGTACGCTTGCCAAATCATGAATCATCAGTCCATCCTTGGAAAAAGTATATAAAATCGTCTACCAGAAACGAGCATGACTTCCTGATCACAGCACGCAACCTTATGGACACGTCGATCTTCAGTATAAAAAGATACAAGTTCCAAGACAGAAAGTCCATTGCGAGTACAAACGCTGACATAGAAAGATGAATTCCACACAGAAAAAAGACCCATATCCAGCACCATCTACCCTTCCTACATAAGTTCGTCCAAGAAAACAAAATCATTCAGTAGTCCCTAAAGATTATTTTCATATTTGAGCGACACAGCAAGTGACTTCCAGAAAATTTAGAAAGGTGGCTTACATGTACACATCTGAGATTCCAGCAGAGAGAGCAGCTGTCTTCATTACGGACTTATTTGACTCATTGTTACGGGAATTCAAACGACAGTGTAAAGATAACGATCAAAATCGTTTGAGTCTATCGATGTCTCACAACAGTTTGAAATCTCAAGGGTGGCTCGAGTTTAGTACACCTGCAGAATTAACGTGATCCATATTCTTGGACAAAACTCAAGTTATTCAACAAATAAGAGAAGAGTTTGATATGACACGTTTTAGCATGAAAGAAAGAAAACAAGAGTTATGTTTTATGACACATCATGAACTTGTGTTTTTGAAATGTAGTTTGGTTACACCATGAATTGTGTTAGTTTGTTAGTTAGTTTGTTTTGCCTTGCTTTTATTTTTTTGCTTGTTTGTTTTATGTTTGTTTTTATGTTGTTGTTTGTTTGTTTTGTGTGTGTGTGTGTGTGTGTGTGTGTGTTTTAAATGTACATTTATTGTTGCAATAACTATATTTTATTAATGAGCATTGGTTACACCACGAACAGCAAACAAATTAAACGTGTATAAATTGTATAAAATGTCTTGTGTCTTTGATTGAATCTCAGAATTCTAAACACAGTTGTTATTGCTGCATCGCCCTTTCTCAAAGTAATTGACGAAAAGTTAGATCGCCAGAGTTGTGAGGCACTGTATCTTCGCCATCCCTTTAACATGTTGATTGCTGGACCTAGTGGCTGAGGCAAAACCGAATTTGTCAAATGTGTAATCGAACACAAATCAAAATTTTTCGATCGTTTTCCACAACGTATCGTGTCGTGTTACAAAGAGTGGCAAAGGGCTTACACGTTACTGAAAGGAAGTCAAGGAGAATCCATTTCTTTTGTATAAGGAATTCCTCGTGAAGAGGATGGGATCGTATCTGACTTTAGTCAAGCACATCTTGTCATCTTCGATGACATGTTAGGAGAAAACGAAGAAGAAATTAAACTTTGGTTTACACAAAAAGGACATTATCGTAAGGCTAGTATTATTTACATTACTCAAAATTTATTTCAACAAAGTAGCGCGCATCGCACCATCAGTCTCAATGCACATTACGTGGTATTGTTTAAAAATCCAAGAGATAAATCTCAAGTGCAAGTGTTAGTCTTACCTAAATTGGGAAACGACATTAGTCAAACTCTGAGCAGAACGACAGCCAAATATCCTCTACAATGGAGGGGGGGGGATAAAAACTTTCACCATTGCCTCTGGGCTCCGATCCAAGATCGAAGATCATGTTTTCCAAGGTCTACTACCAAAACAATTGCTCATCGACATCGTCAAGCCCTCGACCGAGCTATCGACCAAAATCCTTTCAAGTTCCAACGCTTCAGCTTATTCAAGACAGAAGTCACCCGAGATTGTTAGACGTTGTGTACCAGACCCTTTGAACCTCACTTTGCCCAGAAAAATTACTTCAGATCTTACCTGACACTATTTGAAGCCACAGAACAATTAGGAGCCAACAGTAGACATGGTGTTTAGTACGATGATTATGCAGAAGAATATGCTTTGTGGGGCCTGGATTGCACTCTAAATCAAAGCAGCGACGAACAAGGTGAACGTCATCTTGTATGCAGAATTCGATAATACTCTGGAAATCAACAGTCTGATAGAAGTAATCTTAGACTATTGAAAGATGGAATCTATGCGGATGGGCAAAGAGGATGTTTTCTATTCAGAACAGCAGCAGCACGGACCACAAGTGAAGAAGAAAAGGAAGTGAAAGAGACTGCCATGATGTCAAAATGGCCCAAACAAGAACAACACTTAGTTTCCTGGTTTGCTCATCACTTGGCTGAAATAATTACAAGCCTGACTAGAGAATATTGTTATGGTTGTCAAGTCGATCATCAGAGTCAGAAACAACACGACAAATGTTTGATGATGAGCCAAGAAGAAATGTTGGAAGACTATCTGGAAGACGCTGGACTCTCATCTCAGAAGAGAACATTTTGAAAGAGTGGCATAAAAGCTTCAATGATCATTGACTTCTTTGGAAACGAAACGCATCGAAGCTCTCTTGCAACAGAGCACGGAGACTGCCCGTTCATCGACTTACTTCACAGATATTTTCAAGGAAAAAGTCAAGTGTGAATTCATGATTTATCATTACCTGTGAAAAGAATGAATACCTGGGAACTTCATTACCTTCTGACTCCCAGTTCGTACACAGCTTCTTGGAATCCAGTGGTGTGTGATAAAGATGAACTTTCTCATCGAAAACCTAACGGCATTCGAGCTTATGTCATAAACACGGACGACAATCGGTGTCCAGGAACCCATTCGGTAGCCGTCTACTCTCCCAATGACCACAGTATGGAATATTTTGATTTTTATAGATTACATCTTCTGGAAGACGACATCATCGACTTTATGCGAAAAAATTCTGTATATACTCAATTCAATAATGTGAGATTACAAGAATTGGATTCGATATTATGTGGACAATATTATGCGTTTTTTCTTCATCAACGCAGTCTTGGATTCACCTTAGAACATGTACTGAATTGTTTTGAACGTAATTTCTCTTTAAAAAAAAGATGACAAAAATGAAAGATGGTTTTGTGAGCGTGATGGCTATCTACATTCTTTAGCACAGAAACATAGTGTGAATCGATGGCAAAATGACACTGCACAAAATCAATGGAATCTTGTCTGACTCCACAACGTTGTAAACCTTGTAAACACGTTCAAGTTTAACATTGTTTGCTTGTTTGGGTATTTGCAAATGAAAAGGAAGGGACTAACCCTAATCCTAACTCTTCATAGTTCATATTTTGGTAAGCGGGGCTGATCATAAAAGAAATGTTGATTTTGAAAAAATGGTGTTAACTTGTTTTCTAGAAACAAAATTTTCTTTGGACTTGCTCTTTTACATTCGCTCTGTCGATCATTGTAAAAACAAGGACATTTTCATTCACATCTGCATACCGAACTTAAGTATTTGCGTGGTATGTTTGTATGTTTATGTGATTTCCTCCTCCTTCTTTTACACCCTACCCTTTACATTGGATAGTAGGTGTTGGGTTTTGGACACTACACAAGGTGTGTTGGATAGTAATCAAAACGTGAGGTGCTGGATAGTAATCAAAAAGCGGGTGTTGGATAGTAGAGTGTGAGGTGTTGCATAGTAGATGACAACGTATTGGTCACTTACACGCGGTTTGGTTTGGGTTTGTGGGGTTTAACGACATTTTTCAGCACATGATAGGCATTACATGGCGATCAGTATATTTGGTGGAGGAAGAACCCGGGAGGAACCACCGACCTACTGGCAAGATTTCTCACATACTCATGTTGGTCGAGCCAAGACTCGAACTCAAGAGGGCAGAGGTGAGATTTGTGAGTGATCTGTAAAGGCGAGCGCCTTAAACCACTCGACCACCCCGGGCTCATACTACACAGGGCAAGTTAGATAGTAAATGCGAGGGTATTGAATAGTATAGAGTGGGGTGTTAGACAGTAATCAAAAGTTGGGTGTTGGATAGTAATGAAAAAGTGTGTGTTGGATAGTAGATGCAGTCCTTTTTTAAACATTTTTCTCTATACATATTTCAACATGGAGGCTTTATGTTCCATTCCCGTAGAACCCTCAAGTGTCACATCAATGTAAACCTACGGCGTAATGTTAATTCCCGTAGAACCCTATACATTTTTCAAATATGGAGGTGTCCTGTTCAATTCCCGTAAAACGGCATAATCTTAAATTCCCGTAGAGCCATCAAGTGCCCCACTATGTAAAACCTACGACGTAATGTTCATTTCTGTAGAGCCCTCAAATGACCTACATTACCTCTTACGGATTTGCAACAATTCATTAAGCACGTTTATCCATATTTGTTATAAACGAGGAAACTTTTGGCAAGCAGCCATGTGTGAAAAAGGAGCGTAGTGGATTTTCATCCTTGGCTTGCGACGATGCCACCAGTCGAAGACTTCATGAAACTTGCATAAAGGCTTTTTTTCTATTTAACCTTGTTTTTGTATGGCAAGTCAAAGTACTATTTATTGCAAAAACCAGATATCACATAAACTTTATAACATATCTTATAAACTTTATGAGATATATTATAACTTTCATAATGTATCTTATAAACTAATGTATGTTATATACTCTATACGATAACTTACCTTATAAGATATCTAATATACAATTTCATTCAGATATCTGATAACTTTATAAGTTATTTTATATAATTTATAAGATATCTAATGATGTTTATGAGATATCTCAATTAACTGTGTTTATAAACTTTATAAGATATCTTGATTCATCTTGTTTATAAGATGTATAAAACTTAATCAGATAGTTTATTTATTATATAAGATATCTAATAAAGTTTATAAGACGTATTGTATACTTTATAATCTATCTTGTACAATGTATAAGATATCTAATTACGTATATAAGATATCTTGTAAAACATATAAGATATATGAAAAATGAATAGTTGTATATGTTATAAAGTTTATTAGATATCTAATAAAGTTTATAAGATGTCTTATATAGTTTCTGATATCTATTTTTCTTTCAATATATATATATATATATATATATATATATATA
This sequence comes from Margaritifera margaritifera, assembly GCA_029931535.1. Classification (NCBI taxonomy): domain Eukaryota; kingdom Metazoa; phylum Mollusca; class Bivalvia; order Unionida; family Margaritiferidae; genus Margaritifera; species Margaritifera margaritifera. Next base: position 1,091,730 of record JAQPZY010001174.1, on the reverse strand, counting down.
TATATATATATATATATATATATATATATATATATATATATATACAAATTTGGCCTGTCATACTTTCGAAAGTTTTTGCCAAAAGTGCCGGATACAATAGAGAATATAATGATTAAGGTAGCATATCTAACTCTGTCATAGTAAATGTTTAGATCTTTCCGTCAAAAATCCTGCGCCAAAATAACATAAATGAGTTCAAAAACGAGGCTGACCCCGGGGTCAAAACTGTTTATACAGGTAGTGACATTGATTATGATTTTATCTGGGCAGCAGTTGTATTTGACGCTATCATTCTGGAGGAAATATGGTAAAATAGATTGTTTACATCAAGAGGATACATTTTGATCCCAGCACTTAAATAAGCGTTGATATCATCGAGATTCTGTCATCACAATTTGGATAACGTCAAATACGGTCTTTCGCTAACTTACAAAGAAACTGATCATATAACATTCTTCCTGACTAATATACGTTTTGCTTTGTTTACCTTAAAGGTGTGATATGGCATTTTTCATTATTAATTAATATACTTTTGTCAACGCTCACAGCGCCGTTTGTCTAGCGTCACCAAACATTTGGGGTACCTTGCTGTATCTTTCACTTCGTTTTTTTTTTTTCCCTCGGTCCCTCCCTTTGTCATGAAACTTTACGCGACTCCAGATCTTACTCGAATATATTCTGCCCGACCAAAAAGCTGCACTTGTACATTTCGAGTAAGATTTTCCAGTCTGGAGTAAAATTTACTACTCAAAATGTTCAGTGAAGTTTGATGAAAGGGGGGTCATGTTTGGCTTTCCACTGCATAGCGATGAAAGCTGAAGTGGACCGGATAATCCAGGTTAGTGGTCAACACGTTACTAAAATATCCGCCTTGTTTGTTTGATTATTAAGCCTGAAGAATGAATCAAATGTTATTCTTAAATTAGTCTGGACATTGTGGTCCCGCTCTACAGTTATTATGTACTTCTGGGAGAGGGAACGGTATAAGGTGAAGTTGTTTGCATTGGCAACATGCACAATGGAGAGAATATTGGCATATCTTTGCTACTTTCATGTGCTGTGACTGAAATATATTTGCATGTGGTAATTATGGAAACAATACACTATCTAAAGCAGACAGCTTTCAAAATGGCTGCTCTCATGTGCTCGAAAAATGATCCTGAACTAATCCACTGTACACTAACTTTAGAAGTTATTAAAATATGGAAAATTAATTTTGCCATAGTAGACAATACCAGTTTCTAAAAGTGCAATAAATTATTTATAAAATATATAAAAAGTAAAACAAAGTTATCGGCTTGTTCTTTTTTTCTTCCAATTTACCTTTGAAGTCCAGGAAGTGAAAATGAATAAGTGGAGCAGCAGTCTTTTGAGTGGTGCACATCTGAAGTAAGGCCAAGCTGTATACTATATAACCCAAATTATACCCATCAATCATACACCAAAATAACTGGAATTAAAAGTTATTTTAACAATACCTAAGATATACAAGGTCCTTTTTTAAATAACCAGGATAACCAGTGAGAAAAACCTGGCAAATTCGCTTTCTTTAAAAATCAAACCCATGCAAAGTGCGAAACTGTAGAGCGGAATCTGTTGTACAAATGACAACAACAGATCCATATTAGAGCTAACTCACAATATACACAAAAAAAACCTCTGCAAATAGATGGGCCTGGAGTGTTTCAATATAGCGGTCCTACTAAACACCGCAAAGACGCGCAAAGACACGCAAAGACAGGGCAAAGACCGGCAAAGATGCGACGCGCAAAGACGCCCAAAGACATGACATGGCAAAGACGTGCAAAGACGTGCAAAGACGGTGCAGAGACGTTTTAAAGTTACTATACTGGAAAATATTTATTGTTGATACAAAATTTATTTTAAAAAAAATATATAAGAATTAGAAATGTTTGCTTTTTTTCAATATCTATTTTAATTCAACGATGTAATGAATTATGTTATATATTTAATAATGCATTTTGTCAAAACAACGGTATCTTCTCATCATCATTTGTAACATATTTATCTCATTTAATACTGATGCAGAAAGTTCCTCGTAAGTATATATTTTTATGTACATATAGTAAGTACTGGAAAAGAGAAGCGCGCAAAGACGTTTTAAAATTTTTCTTAACTGGAAATTTCCTTTTATTGATACATATTTTATCTAAAGAACTATAAGATATATGTATCTAATCTATGCGTTGATAGTTGTACATTTTAGGAACACTTCTTTAAAAATTTCATTTTGTGATTTTCATTTTGACACTTGGAAGTTGAATTTTTTTCACCATTAAATGTTGCTTCTATTCTCATTTTTTATTGACCATGAACATTTTTGAAGGCGGGGAATGAAGTAAAACCACCGACTGTGATGTCTTCAGATGAGTCCTTCACAGCACCAAGGCTCCAGTCCCTTTCGCGAAAACTTAACCAGAAGACCTGTTGCAAGGGCACGAGCTCAACCCTAAAGAAACCCCCCCCCCCCCATAAAACAAATGAGCTCAATTTGGGACGTAGCACGTTTGTGGACTGGTTTGTATATACATTTTGGTGTACATTGTATATGTATATGTATGTTGACACACAAAAAAAGAAAATGAATAAAGATGAAAGAGATTTTAATCTCTTTCATCTTTTTTCATTTTCTTTTCTTTGTATAAATGTTAAAACAAATATTATAAAAGACAATATTAAGTATCAAGCAAAAAAAAAAAATGTTTAAAAAAACAACCAAAGACATAGAGAAAAAATGAAATATGGAAATATTGATTGAGTACATAAATACAAGTTTCTAATTTCAGTTCAACAAAAAAAAAGAAAATTGTGCAGGGAATAAAACAAACGAAACAATGGACTTACTATCGGGCTTCACTTATATATTTGTACACAAATGTACATGCAGCTATATTTTTGGCATATGTACTATGTCATTTATTCGCTTTTAAAATCTATTATGAGATTTCCATCGGTATTTTCATAATTTTTGCGTCAATTTATCACCTCTTTATTTTTACACATTTTAAATTGTGAATTCTTTTATTAATCTTTAAATAATATGTATTGGGAAATCAAAAGTATAAATATCATTACTAGTCAAAAAAAATTATAAACGTTTAAACAATAGGTAATTATTAAACTCCTTGTAAACAATGTTTTCAGCGATATTTGATAAACTTAATTCAGTACATTGATATGTTAACATTTGCATTCAGACAAAACAATAATTCAAATACTTTTGTTTTTGACAATTTTGGTTTGAGTAATTTACAAGTATGCAGTAGCACACATAAAATTCCAAATTATGGGACTTAAAAATCAGGTTCCACGTCCCAAGTCCCTGGTACACATCTGTGATGCTCCATACAGACAAATGTGTAGCAAAGGCTTAACAAACTATAATAAAGAAAATACCTCAGTAAAATACTTTCCTTTAACGTTTTTGTATTCTCTTTGCGTTTCTTTGCCCGTCTTTGCGTGTCTTTGCACTGTCTTTGCGTGCTTTTGTCCGTCTTTGCGCGTCTTTGGGTTGTATTCTCAAAATCAACAACTATCAACACATAGATTATATACATATATCTTATGTTTCTTTAGATAAAACATGTATCAATGACAGGAAATTTCCAGTTAAAAAAAGCTTAAAGAGGTCTTTGCGTGTTTTGCGCGCTTTTCTTTTCCTAATACTTACCATATGTACATAAAAATATATAGTCTCAATGAATTTTCTGCATCATTATTAATTGAGATCAAATATGTTACAATTAATGATAAGAAGATAATATTTTTGTTGACAAAAGACATTTTTGAATATTTACAATAATTCATTACAACTTTGAGTGCAAATAGACATTTTAAAAAAGCTAACAACATATAGGCAATACAAACATTTTTTTTACTCTTATATATTTATTTTTATAAAATTGGAATCAATATTTTGTATTTTCCAGTAATGTCAGTTTAAAACGTCCATGTACCGTCATTGCCCTGTCTTTGCGTGTCTTAGCCCGTCTATGCGGTGTTTAGTAGGACCCCAATTTAAACCTTATTTTCCACAATTATATTAATACTGGTTTTCATCTTCTTATCAGTGCATTTTATTAGTCTGATACATGTGTGATCACTATACCAACGAGATGTGTCTTGATTTAATTAGAGTTCAGTATGCATGAAACTCTGCTAGTTTTCCGGATACAGGCTTGCAGAATTCAGGGTTGGCTAATTCGGGGTTTCCAGTTTAGTCCGTATCCGGTTAGACGGAAATTCCAACTTTCGATTCATCGAGCCAGTCGTGGTTGCCAAGGGGAGATTAAGCCCACGCTAAACGAGCAAAAGTGTAAATTTCTTTGTATATAGACCTGTATACATAATGATTGATCCTAATCCAGCACCATTCATAATGAGTTCAAATACTACATATATGTAGCGATCTATCTTAAAGAACAAGTCATACAGGCCATGTATGCGTTCAATACCGACTATTTCAGTAACGGGTGTAAATTTGGTTAGAATTTGATTACACATACCTTTAAATGGCGATTATTCGCTTTATTTTTATCTTCATACATCCAAATTCCTTGGAAGGTCATTATTTGCACGCCCCAAGAAATACTTACGGCAAAAATCAATGTTCAAGTGCGTGGACATTTTTGAACGAGGTGAACCTAAAGGTGTGATCCAGAACAAAACGGACTGAATTTCGTGCGTTGTGATGTCACAATGAAAGCTGCGCGTGTTGAAAAAAATTCGCACTACCCTGTTATTTGTTAACCCAATGTCATCTTTTCTTGACCCAGTTTAGTACCCGACCACCATTGTAAAAAGTTCATAAGCGATCAATATTTTTTGTCTTTAAGTTTTTTTTACAACATTAAAGGTGCAGAGCATTCAACAATCAGGATTGAATAGCCTTTGGTTAAACTATATTAGTATTAAATTTTAAAACAACGATTCATATTTAATTTAATTTGAGTAAATGCACCAACATTATCACATTGACATACACTTTAGTCATTATAATTGCCCTGTCTCCTTGTATAGTTCATTCAGCTCAGCATCACAAATGTTGCTCAGTGAATTTTCACGTGAGCATCTTGAAATGTAGCTAAAATTACCTAATCCATTTCACGCATTAATGATTTCAACACCATTCATATCGAACAACAGAGCAACACCACTCGTTCAGTACATGCTGAACAGTGTGGTCTGTTTACATGCAAATTCTTCAGTGCCGCCATGACCTGTTAAAGAGTCGATTATTTTTAAAGGAGTGATCACCTTTCATATTTGGCTACCTTTGGTCATAATGTAGTTGCCTCCCTTGTTGTTTTGTGAGAGTTGCATTCCTATACATGTACTTTAATTAGGGCCGGATTAAGACCTTTAGAGGCCCTAAGCACTGAAAAGATTATGGTGCCTCCCATATGTAATTCAAAATAAAAACAACACTAACAGTAATTTCTCCTTTTTTTTTGGTGCCCTTTGCACATGCTTAGTAAGCCTATAGGGTAATCCAACACTGACTTTAATAATATCAGACAATCTGCTTCTCGCAGATAAGTGCTTTTTCCTTGAATCTAAATATAGATTTTATTGCTCATTAAACAAATCATATCATAAACAGACATTAAGTAGAAATTTAAAATAGTTTTAAAAAAATGATGCAGATGATGTTTGTAACCTATAGCATGTGACGGGTCCCATAACCGCTCAGCCCTGTATCAAAAATGGACTCTTCCACAACTCCAGGACTAACATAGCAGATAACATGTAAACAGACCACTCTTTTCAGCATGGATTGAATAAGTGGTGTTGCTTAGTGTATGTCAATACAAATGGTGTTGAAATCATTCCTGTGCAAAACAAATTTGGTAATTTTAGCTACATCTCCAGACACTGACATGAGAATTTACTGAGCTACAGATGCAGATACAATTCATGATGCTGAGTGATAGGCTGTTTTGATGCAGTGTCATAAATTTCAGGTTCACAAGAGAACGCATCTTTCAAAGACCTTATTACCACAGTATTAGTTTACACTGGTCAATGCTGATTTATATGAAGAGAAAAATTGGTGGAAAATCCTATCATTATCATTTGTGATTTGAAAGAAAAGATGCATCCCATAAAAAGAATCCATTCCACTAATTTTCTTTTTCCAATAAGTAAGTCCTCATAAAAATCCTTACTATATACTTTGAGGGGTCAAATTTACTTTCCACCATAAAGGCGTTGTATCGTGGGCCGATGAAATTTCCTTTTGTGATGAGACCCATTTAAATCACTTAATTTAGAATAATGTGGGAGGCAGAGTCTAGCTAAAACCATACTCTAACTTCCAGATTTTGGAAGTTAGAGTAAAGCTAAGTTTTCTGATACTGTTCAATTGTACTTTCACCTCAACAGCACCAGCGACACTAAATAGAGATGGGGGGAAAGAGGGAATGAGAGAATCAAGGTTAAAACTAAAGCAGTAATTCACCTAGAAGATAAACTATAAATAGATGTCTTTCATGAATGACCCAAACCTAGCATCATCCTTGTAATAATTAATCAAAACGAATACATTTAGACATGGAGAGAGAGAGAGAGAGAGAGAGAGAGAGAGGGAGAGAGAAGGGAAGGGAGAGATGTATGGTATAATCAAAGACAAAATATCTTTTCATACAGTAACTTTACTTTTAAAACCATTTGAAAATCAAAATGTGCAAATTTGAAATGAGTGAAGGAATTGTAATACAAGGTTCAGTTTTATAACAGGAATATGTGATACTGCTTTTACATTGAATCATCTGCTTAGAAATATTCATAATATATTCAGCTAAAAACAGCTAAATTATTATGAAAGCTTCTGTACTTACATGCACCGGTAAGAAGAAACTATCCATACAAATCTGTGCACAAATAATATCCCATAAAATTAACTTCCAGTTATCACTAACAAGTGACAATTATGAAAAGAAACACCATTACATCCAAAATGAATCCATAGACTCATTATATGATAACAACATCAGTCAATGGATCATTGCATCAGTAACTTTGTGTAGAATGGTGTACTGAGTAAGAAAGTTATATGTGTAGCTGTCATCACTGATGTTCAGAGTGGTTTTTTGTTATTATAACTTGTGCCTATTTACAAGAAAAACCTACTTTTAACATATATTTGGTAGTTAAATACATGTCCTCTACCTTTTTTCTTAATTATATGAAAGTATTAGTCTTTCTCTATTATGACAAATTAGCAATTTTAAGTTAACAGTATTTTTTACATATCCTTTCATAATTAACTCAATCTTGATTTTTAATTTCTTTTGACCTATTCAATTGTCTTAATTTGTAGATAGCTTTAAGAATTATAAGAAATCGAAAATCAAACTTTTGTCCTGTAATTTCATGTCATTTGTACCTGATTTTGTGCACTTTTAGAGAAATGAGTGATGAAGAATGCCAGTAAGTCAAGAAATTGCTGTTCTGCATACTCACATCATCAGTTAAAAAAAATAGTTCATAAACTTAAATTTTTTGCTTACAAGTAAACAATTTTCTTATTATGCCATCATAAATTTTCCCAATTTGAGAAGAAAACTCTTACAAAAATCAGAATTGTAATAAAAGTAAGAAAAGCTTTAGGAATGCTAAATTATGTTTCTTAATGTGATTTTCCTTATAAACTTGTATCATCTACATGATATAGATGTTGCTCTGTCATTTTTGTGTGTCTCGGATTGTATGTACAACAGTGTAATGGGTTGAAGTAGATTTATTGGAAGTGTGACAGAACTAGAGATGAAATGTATGATGTAACAAAGCAGATACTTTTTTGCAAATATTATAGTAGAAATTTGGTATTTGAATATTTGTTTCTTTGCTTTGAGAATTTGGCAGCATTTTGTATAAAAATATAATTAAAAAAAACAAGGCAAAATGTAAACTATACAGCATTGAATTAGTCTCCATGGGAACAACTCAAAACCTGCTAAATCACCTGAACTCAAACTCTGATTCACAATGTAATCATAATGTAAAAATTTTGAATAGCAGCATGGCTCACAAGATTGCCATTTCTATTCACTGTACTCTTGAAAAGCTAATGTGTAATATGGCCAGTTGATGAAGAACATGGTATAGAATAGGGGTCATATCAAAGTCAACAAAACCTTTCAAATCAGTCAACCAGAGCTCCAAAAAATTTGTAAACTGTTGTCAGACATGCATTCTGTCAGGAGTAATTGTAGTCAATCCCACAAAGCATTACCACTCGCCATCCCACCCCACCCCCAATCGTCTTACCTCAGAAAGTTAACTCCAATATAGATGCACATGTTTTGAAGTCATTACATTGATATGGAATTACCAATACGCTTAAAAACGGACACTATCCTTTTTTTATTTTCTTAACAGTCAGTAAGGTAGATGTCAGCTTCATATAACTAAGATGTACATGATCCAGATGACATGACTTTGGAACAGAACCATTTAAGTTGCAGAGGTCAAGAGTTTGCTGTTACACTCAGGTTTGCTCCGCTGTTTTTGCTGTGCATTAGTATGGGGCAATAGTTATCAGCATATGTTTTAATTTGTGCAAGGATTATTTCACCTTTTCTTTCTTATGCCATTTTGAACATGACTGAACTGTTTATTGGGAATCCCTCTTTACCCATGAAACTAAATGGTCTACTCCCAACTTTGGTTGAGGCAAGGAACTAGTTCCCAGGTACCTGGCCCTAGTAGAGGTTGAATTATACTGTTTACAACAGCTACAAGGCCATTTCACTGCTATTGCAGTGTACATCTTGCATATAAGATGAGGTCAATAACCATGTACAGGTTCATTTAAAGCAATTATTTATCGAGTCTGAATATGAGTTTCTTATGCCTTAGCAGAAAATCCAGATGTCCAATTTGGGCATTTTATAGTCAGTTAAAAGTTAGTCCTATAGGACACGTCTGGCATAATAGCATGACAAATTCCGGAGACCTGCAATTAACCAATCCAATTCAAATTAAATTAAATTAAGATAGTCCCTGCATTTAACTGTCATTGAATAGGTAATTGAGTTTCTGCCTTTCTTTACCATCCATCTTCAGCACTAAAGGAATGTTATGTTTGTACTAAGTTTGAAGATAAACAGGGAAAATAAAACCTAAATTCATTTGTTTTTTTTGTTTGAGTCCTTAAAAATGTACTCAGGGCCCTACAGTGTCATTTAATTATTTTTAGATGACTTGGTTCAAAGTGTCTTCAATGCTGCTTGGTGGGGTGGAGGGTGTCAATAAATACCAAAGTAGAAAAAGAAAAGAGAATGGATTTGATATGTGTATTAACAATGATGAATATTAGAATCCTATCCCAGTACATTTTTTAAAATATTTGAATAGGAATAGTTGGTATTCATTTCAGCTCTAGTTAAAACAAGTGATGCTGTACACAAACTTTCTTACAAGTGGTTGTCTGGTTGTAAGCATGCCAATCAGAGTATGGGCGAATATATCACTAACATTTGATATGCATGCTCTACTAAAATAACTAATGTTTCAATTGAAGTTAGGGGTATGGATCTGAATGGAGTATATTTTCTGAAAAGGTGAAAGTAGATACTTACATGCATCAAAAGCGATCATTCATGAGAATATCTATATGATTAAGCCCTACTTTTACTTTCTTCTTATTCCCACAATCGCTGCAAAAGTAAAACAGAATTTGTAAATGAGCACTTTCAAATTAACAGATGGTGACTATAATGGTAATATTGAATGGGTTAAAAAGTGTTTGTTTTAGCTCATTGCAAAAGATGTTCATGAAAAGGACTATAGAATTGTTAAAAGGATTAATTTCATGGGTCACCTAATAGGTGTGAAGGAAATGATCGATAACAAAAGGGTTTTGTGAAGTTTATAACTTACAGTAAGAGACTGCCTTCATTTGACTTTTTATTGCTTTTTTACATTTAATTTTTATTTATGTTCCATTTCAGATGGCAGGCTTGTCCAATGCAGCTGAGCAGTTAGTTCCGGCAATCTTAATTCAGCGTCTAATAAGTGAGAAACAGGTGCTGGTTGCTGAAAACGTTATAAACCAGAATGGCCTACATTGGTCTTCCTCAAAGTCAAGTGACACTGTATATATCTCTGGTTCCAATGAAGATGTCCTGAAGTTTGCAGTTGAATATCTTGAGAGCTTGTTAGATCAATCTCGAAATCCTTTATGCTCTTTCTCAAACAGAAGACTACATTTTATTTTCAAAGGCACCCTTGGAAAGAAGATCCTTGAATCTGAAAACATACTTAAGGAGAAATGTAGGTATGTTTTTGTTTATGAGCATATATATTTTTCAGAAGTAGATGTAAAGTGTGACTTTGATGACTATAGCAGCATACGAAAGACTATTGATCAAATTAGATCTTCCACACCATCATCAACTGACAGCTCAAACTTACTGGATAAAAGTGTTATTGGAGGCAGAAGTCAATACAATAGCCACCCAGGTTCATCCAGCACTCCTTTAGTTCATTTTCAGCGCTCTAAATTCCAGTACAGTTTCAAGACAAACAATATCCATGTTTATGTGTACAAGGCATCCATCACAGATGTTACTGGCATAGATGTCATAGTGAATGCTGCCAATGAAGATTTACGCCATGACACTGGTGTAGCATATACAATATGTGTGGCTGCTGGATCTTCAGTGAAAAATCAATGTTTAGACCATCTCAACACATATGGCAGGGTTCATGTTGGTGATAACTGTGTGACAGGACCTGGAAACTTAATGCATCTGAAGGCCATTATCCATGCTGTTGGACCATGCTGGGATGATTACACAGACAAGAAAAAATGTGCTATGACCTTGCATGAGACAGTCATCAATGTCCTAAGGAGAGCCCATACAAAACTTTTATACAAAATTGCTTTGCCATCAATTAGTGCAGGTACTAGACACGACACATTTTTATTCTTATCCAGTTCAAATTAAGAGCGATCATTTTTTTGAGCCTGTATATCATAAGGTAGATAAATAACAAGTCAGAGATGTCAAAAGCATCATGATTCAGAAAGTAGAGTTCATGCAATACTAATAATTTTGGTTTGCATGAGAAAAGAGAAAGAGAGAAGTCTAAGATGCTTCCTTGTATCTAATCTGGAAATTACCATTCATCCCTAAAGTATTACACCATCTTTATATCAGAACCACCTTTATTGTTGTGGTATATGTACTAAAATCTTTGAACTGCAAATCAATTAGATTAGTTAAGATAAGATGATTAAATACCATACAGTTGAAACAACTTCATAAAATTAATGAAATTTAAATTTAATTAAAACACTCTTAAACTTATCTTCCATAGCATTAAACCCAGTCAGGATCAAAATCCTGGATTAATCCTTTACATAAAAGTTTAACTCAGACTCAAAATTGAACAATTTCGCTTACTATGTATAACTTAACCCAGAATAAAGTTTGAATAACTTAAGCTAAGAATTAGCTTACCATATTGATCTATGTGTAACATGCACCCAACTTCAAATAGCATAGAACACGATCTGCATACCTGTGATACTTTCAGAGTACAAGACTGTGAGATTTGTATGGGTTATTGAACTGATGCTGAAAAAATGTTTGTGTGGATGAATTGTTTTGGAAGTAATTGAATATCTTGCAAATCAACTCTCCAAAATTATGAATCCACATGAATATTTTAGTACAAATTCAATAATCTGTTTATGATATACTTTAAACCATCATTGAAAGAGAAACTGAAACATGATGTTCTGTCTTTAAAATTCAAGTTTAGTTTTATGTGAATTAATTTAAAAGACTGATCTCAATCTTAAATTCTCAATAAGTGATCCCCATGCATGCTATCTTCTTGATGATGTTGCATAATATCGATGAGATCAATTGAACTGTTACATTTCATTGCCAGTAAAGTTTTCATGGCAGTGTAAGTACTCTTGATTTTTCAATTAAGCATCACAATTTCTGTAAGTAATTAAGTGTTATCATTATCTGAACATATTCTTTTTCTTTTAAGTAGCAGATATCAAGATTTTGGTATAAAATCAACTCTAGATTGTACAAAATATGTCTCTCTGTTCTTTCAAGTGGCGGTTCTGCCAATTTTTGCACTTTCATTTTCTGGTTAGCAAAAATGAATCTTATATAGTAATTTGGTTAATAGCCAAAATTCTCTAAACTATTCACAATAGCTATACTGTACTGTCAACACCTGAATTGAATTGACAAGTTCATCTAAAATCTTGAAAATCGCTATTTCATTCACCCTGCCATCAGCATCTCTGGATGCCATGTTTTCTGTAAACAAAAGTAGTCATATTTCACATAGTTAACACCCTCTTACAGAAATAATGTATGTGGCTTGCAAATCATTTATGTTCATCACTAATGAAGGGCTTATAAGTTAACTGTAAGTGACTTATTCACTTTACTTATGGATCACTTATAAGTGATGTACAGGTGAATGATTTTAATTTTATATGCATATTAGGCATTCGCATTAACAGTGAAGTATGTTTCACTTATACTTTACTTAGAAATGAAGTATACTTTGACTTGAACAATTCTTTGCTTATCTAGATTGCATGTAATTTGCAGGTTTATAAGTAAAATATGAGTCAAGCATTTACTACTTTTATAAGTGACATAGGTGAAATAGAAGTCATTCACTTTGGCCACAGATTTCTTGTAGAAATGATGAATGGGTGTGGCAGGTTAATTGGTTAGTTGGTTTTTGTCAAAACATGTACATAAACACATTAATGACTAGATCATGCAGAGGGAATTAGAGCTAAGTTCAGTATTGCACCTTTGTTGCAATTTTCAACCCATGGCAACATCTCAAGCTGCTTACCAGGTGGAGTCTATGTTTTTATAACACAAATTACAGTGGCTACAGCCATACTCAAATCTTTTAATAATATTGAAACCTCTAGAAAACATATTTCATCATCTTTTCAGATTCCCTATCCACACTGAAAGCCTTCCAAAAACCTTAAATTTGACAACCTGAAATATTCCAAATCTTACAGAAGCTTGATTTATTCATACAATCTGCAAAAATGTATTTTGTACTGTTGGCTGCCTAGTCATGTTAGTAATAAGGGTAATGAAAGGGCAGATAAAGGCAAAGCTGCCCTGCTGTCACCTGTTTCTGAATGGAAGCCTCCATATACTGACTTCAAATAATATATAAATCGGTGTGTTCTGTATGCTTGTCAAAATATGTGGAATGTAGTTTTGATCCACAAACAATAGAAATGTCAGGATTTTACAGTGTACCTATGGGTACACAATAGTGTTTTTAAGGGACATTTTAAAAAAAAATATGGAATTCTTGCAATCCTGTGCTCTAAGCACAGCACTTTAGGTCTCTTTCAAGGACGCACCAAGGCAAGCATAATTTCTAGATATTCCAAATATATATGACCTGTCTAGAACTATACATGTCTGATATGTGCTGTTTGACTCTTGAGTCAGCGATCACACATACGAAAGTTGACACACATAGGATGCAATAGCGTGGAGTAATTTCTTGAATGGTGTAAGACAGGGGTCAAGCTAGACCTAAATTTTAGGGAGAAGTGACTTCTCCTTTTGGACAAAATAGGGAAAAGTGAGAGCAGAACAGGGATATATATGTGTGTGTATGTGTGTTCTGGTTCTCTTATTTGAACTGTGTCCAGTATTTCTCATTAACATTGGTTTTAAACAACACTTTATCTTCAAGTAGAAAATTCTCTGTGTTGTATGTATATTATAAACACATTTTGTAAGTGTATGAATGTATCATACTCATATGCAGTATATTCATACTTGAAAGTGTGTATGTTTAGATGGAGAGAAATATGCAATGTACTTTGGCCATATGACTTCAAAAAAGTAAAGCAGAAACTATACATTGTAATTAATTTAACTGACAGGAGTACCTAGATTACAGTATAATTGTAATTACAAAAATAGGTAAAAATTACTTAAGTAATTGCTACTTAACTAACAAATTTAATTTTTTGTTTCCTTACCAAAAAATGGCAATCGAAAACATTTCTAAACTAGTTTGAAACAACCCCTATATTAGGCTATAACACGCACATGAAAGCACATGTACATGTGTCTTCAACATCATAGTGTTCATCCACTCAAACCACAGTGGTCACTGATGAGTAATCTCAACTTTACAACTGCATTTTGAGGGAGTTGATTATAAATTAAATGTGACTGTCATTTTTTGGTGAAGTTTTTAAAAGTAGATGCATCTATTTTTAGAAACTGGGGTTTTCTTCATACGGCCACTCACTTTCTAGCTTCATTGCAACAATACCTACCGGTATATAGGATTGAAAATATATGGTTTTAACATTTGTCTATGTACTCGTAATAACATCATGTATTGGTTGGATATTTTTTTCTCTGCTACTTTTTCTCGTATTTTCACATAAATGAGTGATGTAAGAAAACAACTTTGACTTTAAGTTACAGTGCTTATCGATACCACAACATAGCATTATCCCATATGTTTCTGACCAACAGATGTGTATTTTTAGGCTAAATCTTGTATCACATATTAGTTGCACTTTGCTCTCTATGAATTGTATAATTTCTTTAATTTATGTGCCCAGTGAATTATGAAAACAGACAGTCTAATGAAGATGTACTTCCAAGAAACAGCCTGAGTCACAGCAGTGCCCGCCATTTTATCCCATAGGAAGTTCACTTACGGTTTCAAACTGATTTATGAAGAAAATAATGAAAGCATGGCAGCTAAAATCTTCAAAATATACATTTAGAAAGTGCTTTCACCAATTCTATTTTTAAAACACAAATTGTTATTTACATATAGATGATTTAGTTTCGAAACACAAGTTAAGTTTTCATCCTCATATGATAATTTGTCTAAATTGGGCAGCGATATCTTGTGGGGGAAAAGAGTTAATGGTCAATCAGCTATTAAAACACATGCCTGTGAATGTGCAAAAGTTTGTTTTGTCAGCGCAATTGATATGAATGTCTGCTAAGGCAACATGTAATCCATTTTGTCTGGGGCTTAACACTAACTACTTGACTGGGTTGAGGGAGCATTTTAAAAGCCATAAACTACTGTCACTCAGTGTAGATCTAAAATAAATGACAGTGCAAAGTCGTTTTCTCTTTCCTAATAGAAGAAGGCAAAGTTTACATTTTTTGGGTGACTTAGTCGCCCACTTCGCCTGGTAGCATGACCCCTGGGTGTAAGAGGAGTTGTGCAGCATTTTAAATGCAAACATGCACAGATGGGTAGGATAGCAATATCCCAACCTTTTTGTCTCAAAAGTCCTGGGAAAATTTTGGTAGTATCATAGGTTACCAGGATCTGACCTGTAAGCAGTGCCTGTCCAATCTCCACACACAAATGGTTCATAAATATTTTAATCAGGTCACGAAAATCCAAACATTTTGGCCAAGGGGTAACAGAGACACTAAGACTATCTTATAAGCCAACACAGGGATGGATCAGAGACAACAATGGTAAACATGTATCTGCAGCAAATAGTTTGCAAAGACTTAGTTGGTGCAGCCACATTTACTCTTTGCAGTATCTTTGTTACAGAACCCAGCTGCAAGTAATCTGAAACATTTGGTAAGAATTTTGCTGTACATATTTTGCAAAACACACCAACAATTTGAGTTAAATAAAGCCTCCCACCCCATCCATTCCCCAGAATGGGCTTGAGAGAAGATCATGTCCTTAAATACAAGTCATCAGATTGAAAGAATATATATATGTAAATGGCTATCAATAAGTTCCAGCATTAGAAAAATCCGTGTGAAAAATCTCATAGACTTCCATTTAAATGACAATTATTGAAAGGATTCCAACACACATTAGCCACTACTTAAAAACAGCTAAATATCAGAATTTTATTGAAATAAAAAAGAAAAGAGTGATAACCGTTAACATAATCTATTTCCTAAGTAATACATAAAATGTTTTTTTCAAACATGTGTCTACTTTAAATCTGTCATCATCATGTCTGGTACACTAAGTACTGAATTTGAAAGCAAGTTTTGATTCACCTGGCAGAGTGGGAAGTTTTCTTTCTGAATCTGATGGCCATTCTACCTCATCTTGTAAAAAATGTAGTCTGCAGAATTAGTTGTCAGCATGTGAATTATAGGATATTTGTATATATTACATGATTCTGGAATCACAAAAAGGAACACAGCAAGAAACCTCATTTGTTTTTTATTTACCAGAAATAGGACAGCAAGCATGACTAAGTTTAAATGGTGATACAGCATTTGCTCTAGAAATCCACAAGGCTCCAGATTTTCACCATTGACATGTCTTACTTTACACAGCTCATCCAACTTTTACATTTAAGGTATTTGAATACATGATTCTGATATTTATTTATTATAAAGATATTCATACACTGATACAAAGTTTTTCTCTAATGAAAATTATATAGCACAATATTTTTTTTTTCTTATGTCAATCCCTATATCACTTAATCCATTTAGCTCCCTTTTTCTGTCCATTGGTTTTATTTATACAAGAATATTACACTGGTTTAATGGAGGTCACAAAAAATTGCATGGAAACATAATATTTTTATGCAAAACATGCGAAAGGAAAGATAATATAGTCACTAATTTCAGGTAAGGTAAGTGGCTTTTTATTTTGTTTGCAAAAGTTTTTTATAATTTTTTAATGACCTTTTATCATTTAGTTATTTTCTGTCATTCAGTTTTTCTAGTATCCTAAATTTCATCTAAACAAATCAAGAAAGGGCATTTTATATTTTATATTTGGTATCACTGACAACCAATGTTTCTAGTGCAGGGTCTGAGTAGCCATAGGGTTAGTCCTTGTTGTAAACATTGTTGCTAGTGTACTGTAGCCAAATCTAATTGACTTGACTGGAATTATTTTTTAAGTAACTATTTGAAGAAGCTTTGCAAAAGAAAATTTAGCTGAAAATATTTGCCAAAGCTTTGTATTACTTAGTAACTATTTTCAGTCCCTTTACTGCCCAGCAGGGATGTTTGCAAACTGATTTTGCATCTCACTTGTGCCAAGCATTTGCAGATATATGTCTACCTTGCAGACTGTGATTTTGGAGAAAAAAATATATATATTTCATTTAGTGGGTGAAAATACTTTAGTTTTTCATCCATGAGATGAAATATATTCCATTATGTCTGGTGAATAACATATATTCCATTGAGTGGGTGAAAATACTTTAATTGAAGTAGCAGATTTCTTACTGTATCCCACATGATGATGTCAGCTGCTTAACATTTATGTTCTGATGTATTGTGTATATTCACACAGAAAATATTGGTAGTAACAATTCTCTTTCCTAATTCAAAAACAAAAACATTGAAGAAAAAAAACTAAGCAGATTGTGGGATTGAATCTGGTATAAGTGCATGACAGGTGGCGAATCAAGTTTCTTGGTCATAATGTTATCAATGTCTATTGACCATAGTGAAAAAATATTTCTTATAATTCACTCCAGTGAATTATCAAAATTATTTATCTTGGAAAATCCACTAATTCACTGACTAGCATAAAATAATGATTAATTCAAGGTACAAAAACGAAAACATTGAAGAAAAAAAAACTAAGCAGATTGTGGGATTTGAATCTGGTATAAGTGCATGACAGGTGGCGAATCAAGTTTCTTGGTCATAATGTTATCAATGTCCATTGACCATAGTGAAAAAATATTTCTTATAATTATCTTGGAAAATTCACTAATTCACTGACTAGCATAAAATAATGATTAATATTTTTTTTACTTACATTCTACCTTTACTTGCATACACTGACATTTCATTTATTTCATTACATATGCAAATTATAAGTAACTTACAAGTGACCTGTAGGTCCCCTTTAAATCAAGCATACTTTGCTTATAAGTCAGAATATCTACATTATTATTATAGGGGGCAGTACATCCCAAAGGATGGCTATAAATTGACTTTACCTATGTTTAATATGGTAAAAAAATATTGAATAGTTCTAGTAATGCAAAATGAATGGGATTTGGTTTAAAGTATATAATAAGACAAAATATTTGGTGAGATATGGATAAATTCTATGAGATCTAATATATTTCCATAGTCATCCATGTGAATTGATGCAATATGTAAACAAACTGGCCTTTACGTTTGCTTTTAATTTCTGTGAATAAGTTGTGGCTTGCATGGAATATGCACACAATCATGATTGAAATTAATCTTCTCTCATTTAATCTAAACATGCCATTAAACTCTATACATGTAGATCAACCTGCAACTTAATATAAAAACACTTGCAAGGTATGGTCTTTTGGTTCATGGTTTTGGTCTGGTTTTGGGGGTTTTAATGCCATTTTTCAGCACATTATAGGCTATACATGGCAGCTAGTATATTTGGTGGCAGAAGAACCACAGACCCAGGGAAAGCTACTGGCAAGCTTTCTCACATAACCATGTTGGTCAAGCTGAGACTCAAACTCGTGCAGACAGAGGTGAGATGTGTGAGTGATCTCTAAAGGCAAGTACCTTGGACCACTCAGAAAAAAAAAATCACTAGAAAAGAAAAAGTTGTAGCACAAGAAATTTATTATTCTGTGGGAAGTGGAACTTATTAGTATGTGAACGAGACTAAGATAGGCCAAAATTCTATGAGATTTTTCCTCACATATTGAGATATCAGATAATATGCTGGCAGATCAGGGTGTGGACTATTTGTGTTTTATTAAATCTTTAGCATAGCAGATATCTTAGATCCAGATCTGGCAGTGACATAATGGGACAGCAGAAATGGGCCTATCATGATTGCAGTTGGGTTTCATATATAGATAAATGTGAGCATATTTTCACTGATGTCATAAAATTTGAAGAATACCGTATATACTTGCATCTAAGCCAATATCAACTGCAAACTGCATAGACCCAGATCTGCCGTCGCATAATAGGCAAGTATATACAGTAGTGTTTATCATTACTGTAATAAGGCAGAGTTCAATATATGTACATGTACTAGGATATGTACAGCTAAACACCCATTTATTAAATAGATGTACAGCTAAATACCCATTTATTAAACCTTCAACTTTCATTTGCAGATTGTACTCATGGATAAGTTGACATCAAAAGTGATAACTGATAACTGAACATGCATGGTGCATCATCTGGCTAGTGAATCATGAAGAAAAAAGTAAAAATTTAGTTTAATTGGCAGTTGATTCTATTTTGCTGTGAAGCAATTAATTGTTCCTTATGATCAAGTGTATATTTTAAACCATCTTTCTTTGATTGTAAACTGCATCACCAGTATTCATATTTATTTTTCATCTTACAGGTATATTCAAAGTACCCAAGGATTTATGTGCAGAGATGTACATCAAGGCTGTCATGGATTATAGCAGAGATGCAAAACCAAACTACATCACTGAAATTCACTTTGTAGACGTCAAAGATGACATTCTTAAGGCAATAAGAGAAGCACATGAAAAATGGAAGAAATCTCCAGAATTGTTGGATTTCAAGAATGCTCTGAAGCATGCACCTCCACAGGGAGGGGCAGGGGCACGACCTTTAGGAAGAAGTTATTCCAACTCAGTCAGAGGAGCCAAAGGTAACTAATTTACTAATGTGATGGAGACATGTTGTGGGATATACATCCATGGATCATTGGTTTTAATTATCCTTCACATCAGTGGATGAGTGTGTGCTTTGTATAGAAAATATAACGATTTAAATGATCCTGTTCATCAATACAAGGATGCATTAGTGAATGCATGCATGCATGCATAACATCATGCAAGTCCCACACTATTTGATAAAGAACTTTTAAACCTCAGAATATTATAGGGGTGAACTGTCGATTATGAGGAACTGTCTATGAAATCTTAACTTGTACTTACTTCGGAGGTCAGGTTATCAGGTGGGATATTGGGATGGAAGCAATAATAGTAGAAAAGTATGGTGATCAAACAGTTTTGCTAAAGATTTATATCAGCAACATCAGAGGTAAAAGATAAGATATGAGTGAATGGGAATGATTCTAATTAATTTATATGGTATATTTTTGCAGTCCGATTTTCAGTTTTGATCCTTTCCAAGGAGTGAGGTCATAGATTACATAGGTGTATGGTTGAAAATTGGATAAGTGTTAGGCACAGGAAATGTTATTGAATACAAGTGAACTTCCCAATAGGGAGAACAATTCTTTTAGTATCAATAATGTCTCCAATCACTCGTATCAGTGTTTTGAAAACTACCGTCTCCCTTCTCAAGAAAAAAAAAAATAAGATACAAAATTTCCAGGATTGACAGTAATCTGAGTCGGTACTGGTAATGCTGTTTGATTATTAGTACAATCTGATTTACCTAATGCTTGCTAAGAAGGCTTATCAGAGTACTAGGAAAGTTGAGTGTAGTACATTACATAACTTAATCTGTGTGAAGTATTCTTTTTCTCATACTTTGTATCATTGTATTGAATCTGTAGATACCTTATTTTATTAGCAGCTTGATTTTGGCAGATACTCACAAGAATCATTCTGAAATTTGTTCAAAACTGGAGCAGTAATAATAATAATAATATCTATAATTTTATTATTATTATTAGTAGTAGTAGTATTAATCTTTAAGCTCATTATTTACAAATAATAAAAAACACATACTTTTTACTTTGTTTCGTATCCAAGGAAAATAGTATGTATTATGTGTTTATAATAAAGTATGAGTAATTAAAAAATGAATGGAAAATTAAATAATAGGATTATTTATAAAGTGCCATTATACTGCATTTTTATCAGAGACATGTTATATATGCCTGTTAATATTATCATTATAATCTAATGCCAGAGGAAAGAAAATGCTGGCTTTTTTAATTAAATAACTCGTATATGAATTGTTGCCAGTCCCCAGTAAATGCAATCTTCTTGTCAATTATTGACAGTTGGGCCACATAAATCTTTTATTTTTTTCAAATGCACGTTTTTGGGTCATTTTTTTATTTTTCACAGCAGTTTGCGAGTCTTTGTGTACATTGAAGACAAGCATTTTTTTTTTTTGAATGCTGATATTGAAGAAATGCTGAGTTTTAAAAATGTGCATGATACCTGTTCTGGTAACTTGTTACAACACTAGTAACATTTATATTTATACATACTTATCCTATGAAAGCTTGCTCCAAATAAGCCAAAATATCATACACTGTCTCATTCATTCAACAAAGTAGTATAGTATATCCAGAATTTAATAATTCTCAAATGAAATTCATTTTTATTGCTGGGAGTATAATATGAGAGTTCTAGTCACTCGACAGTTTAAATGAGCATGGTCACTTTACAATGGTATCAGCTCACCCAAATTATGAAAATTAGCCATCTAGAATAAATGTTTAATGCCAAGATACAGTATAGTCATTGTGGGTTCCTTGTTTGCCATGATTTATCATGGGCATGGGGCATGCATGGAGAAGATTAGCAGAAAAGTCCAGATCCATGGAATAAGGGAAAAACAATGCATGTTCTATGCCCTGTGAGTGACCCAATGACCAACATTAATTTGCTAAGGTTCACAATGGACAAGATATGTAATCCATACATGGCCCTGATGATTAATCATGGGTTCTAGGATTATCATTGTTCTACATGTAACTGCAAAGAGCTTCAACTGTGTTTGAACACCAATTATTTTCAAGAATTATTGTAACTTGTGTCTGATATTCTTTTTAAATTCCATAAATAAATAAACTTCATTTAAAATCTTCTTACTTGTGATTTATATTTTAGTTGGGATTGTTTTACATTTTAATGTGCAGTATGGAATTAGCATGTCCAGCTGAAAACTTGTTGTATTTGTGTTAAGAAATAGCCTCTCCCCCCTCCCTTAATCTTTCAATCTTTCAATCAGTTGATTGAATGAAAGAACAAAAATTTTAGTAGAATGTAGGTGGTTACTGTAAAATTTGGTTTTTATGAGATGGTTTTCATTTTGAAAGATGGACAGTAGTTTCAAGGTAAAAACTCAAGTATCTACAAAATTTTCCTTGTTGAAGTAAATTCTGGACAGAGGTTTTCTCCAAAATAGAAAATTACTGTAATATAAGATGGAGAGACAACGATGATAGGCTGAGCCATGATATGATAGAGTTTCAAGGATTTTCCAAACAAAAGTTTTGAAACGAAGGTTCCATGGAACATGTAATCTTGTCTTTTTTCTTGGAGTTTGATGGGAAAAAAGCATTCACCACATTCACCACTCCCTGAGCATTAAATATAGCAAGTTTCGTCACATTTATTCTGGCAGTTTTAAAAAATTAATCCCATCTCAATTGTCTAACTGTCTGTGACCTGTAGTTTTGGTAAAATCTGGTCAATAAATAAGGTCTTTTACTGTGAAAAACAGGGAGTCATTGTTACAGGGCTCTCTCTTATTAGCATACCCTTTTAACTCATGAACCCACTAACATGTAGGCAAGTGTGGATCCCATGGGATTTTTTTTGGAAGAGCAAAACATAGGCTCTCTATTGCTTAATATTAAAAATTGCAATTAAAATTGGATAATGATACTCCAATATATAGCTAATTTTACCATTGAGAATGGTGGTTAGTGCATGGTAATTTCCCCTACAAAAATGAAGAGCATATTTCAAGACAGTAACAAGCTCGCTGAAACTTCGCACATGAGAGCCCATGACTTCGCTGTATAGCACGTGGAAGCTGGATTTGGAATGATTCCAAAGTTGTGGCGAACTTCCAATGCATTCATCGCCCGTTTTCAACGAGCTTAGCTCGCTATACCCTTGTGATAGCACACGCAATTTTGCAGTTAGAATATAAACTCGCAGCTCACTCTCAACCAGCTCGCTAAAACTTTGCACGCGTGAGCTCGCAATGAACATACAAGCTCGTGACGTCCTGTCAGCGAGGTAGTAGGAAGCTCACTAAAACTTTGCATGTGCGAGCTTGCAGCAAGCTCGTGATGATCTCAATGCAATTGTAGCAAGTTCAATGCGAGCTAATGATCAGCTCGTGTTGAGCTCGCAATTAGGTAGTTGTACTTACTGGCTGATCTTCAGCTTCCTTCGCAATCCCTGCAGAGCTTCATAAATAAATACACAGTGAAATCTCAACATCTGCAAAACATAAAAAATGAAAGAAACATAAAACTCAATCTTACAGCCAAAACAAAAGGTTTTTCAATGCACCAAAGTAGTTTTGTTTTCCTCATCGGTGCTCAAGTTTTGATATATCTCTTTGTATTGTTCCAATTCTAGAAATGGGCGAAGTCGACACATTTTTGATGAACCAACAATCTATAGAAAAGTAATTATAACAATAACTATCATATATGGAAAATGAGACCTTCATTTCCATTTTTTAGGATAGTATTAAGAAAAAAAAAGTGGGTTTTAGAATCTAATATGGGTGAAACAATACACCTGTGCCATATATCGACACTATTGGCGATACACAGTCTGTGATATGATACATTATCAATACACATATCAACTTTTATGTGTGTTGACATATTGATACTGTAGTATTTCCAGTATACAGATTACAAACAGACCTAGACTTACCATCGGTTCATATTCCATTCTCATTCACGACAAGATAAAAGAAAATGCTTTCATACTGTCAAGCTTTTTGTTTGCTATTTATCATGCAGTTTCACTGGGGACCTCTAAAATCTATGAATAAATCAAAGGAAGCAAAGTGGAAGGAATGAATAAAAATTCATAATTGTTTCAAACAGTATTTATCATAATTGCTAGAAATAGTATTTATCAATTTATCAAAGTTAAACATTTTTTTGGTACACTTGTTCAGTATACCAGTAGTTTCTATCATTACATTTAAAAGTTTGTTAAAATTAAACCTCTCAATAAAGTACTATGATGTACTGATATGATGTTCCATTTCTTTTGTAATAGCACTTCGTACACAAAATACATCTCATTAGCTGTTACATTCTGTCTTTTTTAAATTAAGCATACTGCTTTAATTGCAAAATTATTGCACATAGAGCTAACAAAGGAGACTTAGTGGGTGTATGATCTGGATCATATCCAATGAATTATTAAGGAAAGATTCCAGAAATTCAGGCTGATCCACAGAAACACAAGCTGTTCAGTTTAAGGAATCTTTGACAGCCATTTTCTTGAATATGTGGGAAAATCTTGACATTTTTTTCCTGATGACTTTAGATACATTTTACTTCACTTCCATATAGAAATCCACTGTGTTTGTGTGTGTGTGTGTGGGGGGTGATGTCAGATGGTTAGGTTCCCCCTCTCCATCAGTTAAAATTATACACTTTTAGATGAAAAACAAGAATGTTAGTCATTTGAAATACACTAAACCACCTCTTCTAAACAAATCTTTTCAGAATAAAATAATGCATCATCCCCTGCATCTTGTATGATTTCAAGTACCATCCACTGAAATAGATTAGATTACAGCAACATGAACAATGTAACCTGGACAAAAAATATGACAATTTACCTATTTGGCAAAAGCATTTAATTTTTTAGTACAACATTCCAAAATCACTTCACAAGACTAAATTTCAGTTTTACCATCCATTTTGAAAGGGCTGCGACATCATATCTATCAAACGTTCAGTACTTTACATCTTTTAAAAAAAAAGCAATGAAAGTACTCACTTTATTCCTTAAAACCCTTGAAATAGAATCACTGCCATTTTTTGGGAAAAATGAAAAATATTAAAATATATACGTGACATCTAAACATGGTTCAGTTAAAGTTCACTGCATAAGGACAATTGTAGAATTTGATATGCGAGATGAAGAAAAACAGTCCCTAACAAAAACAGAAATGAGATCAACAAGCTTGCATGTAATTTACTATAATCTGGCTCCGGCCCATTATGAATCATACCCCACCTCCGGTCTTCGAAAGTATTTACCTGGCACAGTTACTCTGTAGCTGAGGATTATTTAACCCCTTTAAACGTTACAAATTTCAAACCAAACTTTGTTCTGTCTGCGCAGACTTTTTTAATTTGGAAAAATAAAGTCGTTAACGGTGAGTAGAATGTTAATGAAATCATATTTTCAGTAGATGGACAGCCTAATATACATTTAAAGGTGCATGCTTGTGGCACGAATGCTTGCTCAGGTAAAAATACAAGTCGGTACATTTATACTGTATACATGTACAACGTGTCAGATACCAACCCTAAAAACCAGCAAAATTAGAATAAAGGGGATGAAACTACAATGAAAAAATTCTCTGAATCATAAAATATAATGTAAGTAGAATATAGACTTTATCATTTGTTGGTAATTATATGCCACACATTCCAAAATAATGCAGTGTGAATAAAAATGATTGTAATATTTTTGCAAAATTCATATAAAATGTTTGTGCTTTGATTACATTTAAAGTAATAATTAAAATATTCAGATAACAATATTTTTGCAACTTTTTTTTTTACCAAATCAATGATGAATACATAAATTAGAAATAATATTGTAAAATAATGGTTGATAGTTTTATTGTAAGGTGCACAATTGTGATGTGGATCTATACTGTATACACCATGCAAGATGCCTACCACTTTAATGACTATGCAAAACGACAGTAACAAAATTTTCTAATCAAAAGTACATGTATATCATTATCTAAATCATAAATATGTCAGATAATTAGATTATAGATTTGTATCATTTTTATATATATGCAAAGGATTCCACAATAATGCAGTATGAACAGAAGTGTCTTCACCATAGAAATGTTTAATTCATATTTAAATGGTATTTAGCATCCCAGCAATTTGATTAACATTTAAAAAGATTATGTAATGCCAACAATATTATTGTTATTATTATTGTTGATGTTGTTGAAATACAATACAAATAATTCCAAAATATAAGTGTAAATGTCTGATAAACATATAAATCATTATTATTAAAATTATTTATTTCAAAATCTGAGTAAATTTCTTAATTTTAAAATTATGATAAAAAATATATCAGCCATTATTTCACAATATTATTTCTATTTTTATTTGTATTCATCATTGACGTGGTAAAAAAATATTATTATTGTCTGAATATTCTCATTATTATTTTAATTATTACTTATTCTGCATTCATATGTTCATGGTTCTTTCTGTCTTCTATAAGAATAATAAGAATAATAATAATAATAATATTGTCTGAATTACTTGCTATCTTAAATGTAGTCAAATCACTGACATTTTAAATGGTACTTAATTATGAATTTTAAAAAAATATTATAAAGCCATTTTTTATTCAGACTGCATTATTTTGGAATGTGTGGCATATAATAAAAAAGTTGGTAAAGTCTATATTACATTTTTATGATTCAGAGAATGTTGTCACTGTAGTTTCATACCCTTTATTTAAATTTTACTGGTTATAGCATTTGGTATCTTGCATGTTGTATACAGTATAAATGTACTGACTTTTATTTTTACCAGCGTGAGCATCTGCGTCACAACCATGCACCTTATGATGTATATTAGGCTGTCCGTCTACTAAAACTGGCATTTCTTTAACATTGCACTCCCCATTAACGACTTTATTTTTCCAAATTAAAATAAGTTTGTGCAGACAGAACTAGGTTTTGTTTGAAATTTGAAAGGTTTGAAAGGATTAGATAATCCTCATCTAGATTCATAATGGACCAGCGCCAGACTATAATCTCATCATCTCATCCTATTATCAATAACTGACAACATGGCATCTATAACTGCAGATTGTCAGGCGCAGCAGTAAATAATAATGATCTGCAAAATTATAGTCTCAACGATTATGTAAAGCAAGATTACTAGGTCATCTCATTTGACGTATTAAATCGTGGGCGCAACAATTATAAAACGGCTGACAAATTGCAGTCATTTAAACAGGCAAAATGCAAGATGATCTTGATTTTACTCACCAACATGATAACTCCATGATTTTCTATTGCAACAGTTATCTCCAAAATTCTATGATCAGTTGCTGCACATGTATTGATATTACTTGCAATGAAATTTCCCAAATTAAGGAGCTAAATTGTGACAGTTCAAAACAAAAATGGATCCTGTTTGAGAACGAGGCTGCCATGGTAATCCTGTGCTAGTTATTATGTCAAATAAGTTATGTGCATATTTTTTTTATCAATAAACCAGTCTCCAGACTGTAAACAAGGAAAATAACTGCTGTTACCATCTCGATACCGAATTAGAGCTCTCTTGTGGAAAACCATATTTCATTTTAACTGATTTTATTTTTTTATTCTTTTTAAAAACAAAAATTGGTGAAGCATAGTTCTTTATAGAATGCTGGCAGACTGAGATGGGTCTATCTCTCTCTCTCCCTCTCTCAAAGAAAACAATAATTATATACATTTTTAAGTTTTTTTTCAATATAAAAGAACTGCCAATTTTTTTTTTCTTCTGGCAGCAGATAATAATAATAATAATAATAATAATAATAATAATGATAATGATATTATTTCACACTCTTCACAACTATTCACTTACAGTAATAACAACAGGGACAGGTATAACTTGCATAATGAAAAAACAAAAGATTCAGAAGAATGGAATGTTATAAATAATGATCGATTTTTTTCACCTTTTGGTAAAAAATACACATTATTTAAGCATTTATATTGTATGGAAATGTATAATACAAAAATAAAAACACACATTTACTTTCCTTTAATTCTATGAATAATGGAGTTTATTATTATTATTATTATTATTATTATTATTAAAAGTTTTTATATTTAACACATTCAAAAATGTAGTGTAAATCTGGTAATGATATTAAGTATAACAAAATGGAATTACTTGAAATTAAAAGATAATCTTCATGTTTCATTTAATTGAGGGCATCTTTACCATAAAATTATTTCTTGTATATTTGCTACTTGAAATTGTTTCAAAATTCACTTTTTTGATACCATTGTTTAAAATACATTGAATATGCTGTGCAAATGGGATTCTTAAACATTAGAATCTTGTCTTTGAGTAATATTGTATTCAAAATAAATGTCTAATTTGACAATAATCTGGATGCCCTGCTCAACATCCAACATTTACACAGAATATTTAAGTACAAATTGCTTATGTGAAAACTCACATAAGAAAATCCAACTTAGGACAGATTTAAAATAAGTGTTTAATCAGAATCAAAGTCCAAATTTCTCATGTGATAACTCACATGAGAAATTAGAACTCTGCCTTATTTTCAAACATAGTCAAATATAATGGAAAAGAATGTTTTCTAAGTGATACTTTCTCAGGTGAACATTCAAATTCTCACGTTAGCAAAATCTGCACATGTGAAAATTTGGTTATATTTTCCTTGGCTCACAAGATCTAACAAACTGCACACATGAGCTTGCAAAGTCTACCCAATTTGCATATGTTTCTAACAAGGTTCTCATGTGCAAATTTTTCTGTACAGGAGTCTTACTGAAATTTTCAGAAATTTTTGCAAAATCTATGAAATTTCAGTGAAATATTACTGAAATTTGATGAAATACCAACATTTCTGCAAAATATGGACATTTCACTGAGATGCACTGAAATTTGTTGAATTTGACTGATAAATGTGCATTTCACAGAAATTTCAGTCACATTTCCACTAGGGTGAAGCTTGTAGGACCAACTCTTCAATGGTGTCTTGACAGTAACTTTTTATGTCTTGTCACAGATTGCTGTGCTGAATTAAGTACTGGTTAGTGTCCAGGATTGCTGCTGTTGCTTGCACTTATGCAGCAAGTAATACACAGACTTTCAGATGAACAGCTTAACCTTTTAACTTCAGTCCTTGGTATTAATGAACAAAAAAAAGTGCTTTATTTCTACAAAATGTATAAAGATGGAATTCTGTTTCAATCTTTACAGTATACTGCAGTTGAAGAATGAAACTCGTACACTGTTATACTGTTATATTCTATGAAAATGATGCATCAAAAAAATGTGGCCATGTTGAGAAATATATTGAAGTTTATAGGAAGTGTCACAGACACTGTACCATTGATTGTTTTTGTCCACCACAATATTATGCAGTCATAAAGGAATTGGCAATTAATACTGAAGTTTCAACTGAAAATGGTGTGATGAATGAAAATCCTGTTAATATAGTCCCTTTGAAATCAAATTATGTGCAGTACAAAATAGTTCCAATTACAAGCATCAAAGACTTGTGTTTATATCCGATTAAATGATGGCAAGGACACTGCTTTTGTTTTTGTGTCCCGCAATTCTGTTGAATATGACTGATAAATGTGCATTTATGTAGAACAGTTTCACCAGACATGTACATCAAAATAGAAGACATGAACTATATATACTGAATAAAAAACTTCATATGCAGTACAATACAATTTAACATTTTTGAACAACATTAACCATTTTAACACATTACCATTTTTATATTTCACTAGAGAGGTTTGTTTCCTGGAATATTTAAACAAGTGAAATATTCTTATTTATATCCAGTGCTGCATAATAAATTTTGTTCTCTATACATGGTGGCAGTTAAAATTGTACTTTGATATTGATTTGGTTGGTTGACATATTGCTGTACTTCCTACATTCAGCTTTTTATTTTATGTATGAATTCACTCTTGTTTGTTAAAATAGATTTTATGAACATTGCAAAAACCTTGTTCATGTTTGTATATATTTTATAACTGAATAAAATACTGGCATATGAATTATTTTTATTAAATTGTTGGTTTTTGTAAAAATAAAAATAGAAAATGCCACGTAACTTTTAATCAGTCATAACTTTTCACTAACATGAGATATCAATATTCACATTACATAATTAAGGTTATTCATTGATCAGCTTGTGCATTATAAATTCATTAATATTCATTAGGTACCAACAAATACATGCATTTAATTACAATATCGGTGTAAATTGTCAACAATTTGCAAACATATAACAACATCCACAGTGCTCCTGCATAATTCCCTAGGTTTAATATACCCATACAATAAAAAACTAAAATAAAATCAAATAACTAATAGACAGGGAATTTCAATACCTCTCCAAACATGTAAAGATTATTGATTTGATATGCAAATTAATGATTTTATAGAAAAAAAATGTTACATTATGTAGCAAATTTCTCACCATCACTATATGCCATTTTCTAGATGATACTTAAATTATCTACAGGGTTTGCTAGCAAGATCACACGAGCAACTGTACTTGGATGTTGCCAAATTTTGTATAGAAGCTTCTACGAGTTCGCCGCGAGCTCCCACCTAGTCTGCTAGCTACAATTAAGATCGTAAAAGCTTATAGTGAGCTTGCCACAAGCTATCACAAGCTCACGTGAGCTTGATTTAGGATTGCATTTTTATAAGGGAATTATCTCTCTCTCTTTTAATCAGCAATGTAACAGACAAAACTTTTATTTTCTTTATTTCTTATCTTTTTGTTATTAGGTTTATTTAAATTTTATATTCTTATATTTTTTTGGTTGAAAAGTGGTACAACCATGACCAATTACCAGTTCTACAGCCCGTGTGGCCATTATGCTGGAAACAATTTTTTTTTTTTCTGTTTCAATTTGTATTCTTTTTCAACTTGTTGACTTGATGACTCATGCATATGTTATCTTCTGATATTTTATTCATGATAGTCAAACATGTTGCAGCCATGAGTCATCATCCTGAAGAACCAACCTCAGTCAGTGTATGTTTTATTAAGGACACTACATTACCATACACCACTTCAAAGCAGTACATCTTTGGTATTAATAATGACCTATGGGTCCATATTTACACTGGATCTATCATCAGAGTGGACAAGACCGACGCAATTGTATGCAGTGTGGGAGAAAGCCTTAAAGGAGGAAAATTGGCTGATGCTTTGGTATCTGAGGGGGGAGAGGAGTATAAAAAAGCACTGGAAGAATTGAAGTAAGTCTATACACAAGTAGTTCTTTTTACTTCTCTACATAGGTTTAACTGCAAGGATCTTTAGATATTTTTCACAAGGCCCATATCAGAGACTTCTGATGGCTTTTCAAGATCTAGAAGTTGAGACAGTCTTTTCTGCTAATACTTTTTATTCATCATTCATTTAGCAGTTTTTATGGAATGGTCTGTTGTCCATCATCTGTCTGTCTGTTAGCACAAGTTTGTTATTGCTGCTCCTCTTAAACTATTTGGAGGATTGCCATGAAACTTTATACACACATTCATCCCATTGTCTAGTTGATCCTAAATGAAAATGGTGCCACTCAGACATCCAATATGTCCACTACAGTGGCCATCTTCAACATTTTGTTATCACCACTCCTGAATGAATGGCCATATCAGCATGGGGTTTTCACTGAAAAACTTCTCATGATGTCTAGTTGGTCCTAAATAAAAATGGTGCCAAGTATCTTAAAAATCTTGTCATCCTGAATGGAAAGTCATATTGAAATGGGACTTTCACCAGAAGACTTCTTATAATGTCTAGTTGGTCCTAAATGAAAATGGTGTCGATCTGACATCTAATAGGCTGCCACATCTGCCATCTTGAAAATCTTGTTATTACTACTTTTTGCTGAATGGATGATCATATCAACATGGGGTTTTCACAGAAAGACTTCTTATGGTGTCTAGTTGGTCTCAAATGAAATTGGTGCTGATCAGACCTCCAGTATGGATGCCACAGCATCCATCTTGAAAATCTGATCATCGCTACTCCTTCTGAATGGACGGTCATATCATTATGGGGTTTTCACTGAAAGACTTCTTATAATGTCTAGTTGGTCCTAAATGAAAATGGTCCTGATCTGATGTGCAATATGGCCACCATAGTGGCCATCTTGAAATCTTGTTGTCGTTACTCCTCCTGAACAAAAAGTTATATTGCCATTGGGTTTTCACCAGAAGACTTCTTATGCTGACTAGTTGGTCCTAATGGAATGGATACCACCTGCACATCCAAATCTTGTTATCACTACTCCTCTTGAATATATGGTACCAATCTGGTGTCCAATATGGCCTTCACAGTGGCCATCTTGTAAATCTTGTTATCACTACTCCTGAATGAATGGTCATATTGGCATGGGGTTTTCACTGAAAGACTTCCTATTATGTCTAGTTGGTCATAAATGAAAATGGTACCAACCTAACTTCGAATAAGGCTGCCATAATGGTCATCTTGACAATCTTCTTGTTGCTGCTTCTCCTGGATGTCTCGTCATATTGATATTTTGCTTTCACCAAAAGACTTCTTATGATGTCTAGTTGGTCCTACATGGAAATGGTGTGAATGTGATATCCAATATGGCCACCATGGCAGCCATATTGAAAATCTCCAAAATGGAAAGTCAAATAAACATGGGTTTCCACCAGAAGACTTCATATGCCATCTTGTTGGTCCTAAATGAAAATGGTGCCAATCTAACAACCACAAGCTAATTTGAAAATCTTGTTATTGCTGAATAATATCAGAAGTTCAACACTTAGCAGTTAAAAGGAAGAAATGGTCTTATCTTGAATTCTTGGAAATTCTTTTTGGACAGTAGAGCATCAGTCCAATCAAAGGACTCTTGTTTAGTTAATGATACTGATTTTTTGTGTGCAGTTCTTCATTTTTACATTTATAGAACTTTTAATTGGCACCATATAGCCATTATTGTGCTGACAGGCCTAAAACACTAATATATTGTCATGCCATACTAAAGTTCCCAAAATGACTGACATGTTTTCTATTGTAAATATAAATATGTAACTTAAGCATGACATGAAATTATTTATATGGAAGAAATTTACTCAAACAGTATGTTCATTATTTCTTCTGTACAAAAACAAGCTGCAAGCTTGGGCTGTGTTCCAAGGTCTTGAAAACTCCAACAGAAAATAAATAAATTATGCATTCAGTAAAACATTTCACTGCTATGTGTTATAACAGAACCAGAAAACATACATTTCTGCATCCAATATGAAATATAGTAGACTATTAGTGTAAATATTTATAGAATAAAACTTAACAATGTGAACCTCATTTTACGTAATAAGTGAAACACTGTCTTTATTCACTACTGTATCACCTTACTACTTTATATATAAAATTGTCCTTCTTGCAATAAATATAGGTTTTTAAGTACAGATACTACATCACAGAAGGCAGAAATGGAATGACAAGGTCATCACTTGCTGAAGGCATTGCCTTGTATCTTATCATAGAATAACAATTACAGTGTTGGTAACTTTGTTTGATAGCTCAATGTTGTATTTCAGATTGAAAAGTTTGCAGATTGAGTTTCAGTTTCAATGAAATATTTTTCCATATAATTGGGCATACCTGTACCAACAAGTCAATTCATTTGTTCAAGTATGACATTAGATTAGGTTGCTTGGTCTGAGCTGAGATAATAGGACATCAAATCAGTGCCAAGGGTATGACTTGACTTTACTTCACATGATGGTGTAATCTATGGAGATGGTTACAGTATGCCAACAGGGTGAATTCTGTCCCAAGTTCCTAGTCTTTTGTTTTTACTTGTGGGCTCCAGAGGGAGTTAAATTCAACCATGTAAAATTGAGGTGATTCAGTGACATATTGGCAGATTTGAAATAAGGAACCAAGGTAACAACCCTTCGAATTCACTGGAAGAAAGGACAATGAATCCTGTCCATGGGGGTGGCTATAAGCAGCCAAACTTAGGAGATAGCTTTCCCCAGGGACTGACAGACCAGATAGTGCAGATAGGCTTTTGCAAACATTTATAACAAAAGTTAAACACTGTAAACATATTCACATATCTAAACATTTAGTAGTGAAATGTGCATTGAAATATTGCTAGTAAATAAATCAATGATGAGGACTTTGATATTTGATTGACCTATTTCACAGTATGTGAAAAAAAAAATTGAAAGCTCATTTAATACATCTCAGAACTTGAAAATACTTAGGACTAACCAATAAAATGCAAAATTCTAGAATAAAATCAGTTTGTGGTAAATTTTGTCATTTTTTAAAATTATTTTTTTTTTTATTGCTTGTTTAATTGGGGTTCATCAAAACAGAAACATATTTTTTTTAAATTCCAGGAAGGCCTGACCATATTATTCTTCAAATGATGCTCGAGACTGATCCTTTTAAATGATGCCTGTCACTTTCCCTAATAATATTCTGTTCCAGGTGTCTTTTGGGAAGGAGGCATAAACCCAAAATATTTTTCCTGGTGGCAAGCTAAAGCATTTTTCCAAGTGTCAAGCTAAAGTGTACTTCCAGGCATCACTAATTTACATATTTTGCCTCAAATTCCACCTGACTCATGTCTCAGTTCCACTTGGTTTATGTCTCAGATCAGTTAGTCTTTATTAATTGCCATGCCTGGAATTTATTTTGAAATGACTCCTCATGTATGTATCATTTACAGTCGAAAAATTTCATACATGTTATGAATAAACAAAATGTTAACAGAATTTTCACTAAAGACTTGAAGATTGATTTCAGAGAAATTTAAATGACTACAGACTTGTACAGTGGTAACAATCAAGATTTTTATGAATTGTATAGAGATAGTTCTCAGCGAAGATGGTGGGTGGGGCAAATTAACTTATTAGCAGCTTTAACAGGAAAAGAAAATTTGGAAAGGAAGTAGGTCTGCCAGTAAAAAAAATGGAATAAAAGCAGAAAATATAATTTAATGTAACAGAGGATTAGGTTCAATTAAAAATTCATTATTCCTTGTTGTCTTTTTACAGCTTGGGAAGGAATTGTTTTGCATTGTGCATACAGGTATTACATTGTAACTTTGATAACTTAGTCACTTGAATACTTCACAAAACTTAATTGACTTACTGGGTAATCAATCTCAGTGTAAAATATGTTTATGTCTGTGGACCACAGGAAACTCAAATCTACTGATAACTCAAACCAAAACTATTGGCCCAACATACAGAGCTTCAACTTTTACATATTATGCTGTATTTTCCAAATTTTGACCTGAAAATTCCCAGTTCAGCTAGGTAAAGAGAAACACTAGAAATAAAAGAATTGATCTTTAAATCCTTTTTTTTTTTAAAAGAGCAAAAGTTATAAATAAAAAGCATAATGAAGAAACACAGATAATGTATACTTTTCTTTTATTTTAAAAATTCTCAGTGTAGGTCAATTACAAGCAGTTTTGCAGATTCCATTGGGACAAAGTTTGAAATTAGAATACCTTGGAAAATCCTTGACTTTAAACAAGTCCAAGCACAATTTTAACTCATAATGACCAAATGCCATAATGTTGAGTCATGAAATAGTACCCTTGTCCCAGGATCTGTGACATCACCACAATTTATGATAGACCCCATGGTATTAGAAAAAAAGAAAGATGCTGCTTTACAATGGTGCAACACATTAAAAAAATACACTAAAAGGGTTGAACTTTTTAAACCAGATTTTTTAAGAAAACAAAAATTGCCCGTTCCAGTGGTGGAGTCTGTGTATGGATTTTAGACAGCTCTCATTTGATCTAAAATAGACATAGTCTCAGCCTGCCTAGACTGTATCTACATAAAGAATTTGTAGATACATGTATGTTGGCCCCGGAAAATACAGTATATACTGTTTACATATATATATATATATATATATATATATATATATATAGATAGATAGATAGATAGATAGATAGATATACATTGTTTGTGTCAAGTGGATAGGGTTTGATCTAATCCCTTAAATATTAATACCATCAAGAGCATAATGTCATAATGTGCATGACTTCAAAAAATTAGTTTTGTTTACCTTGCAAAATGTGAATTTATATGCTTTATTTTCATTATGAAATTTAATTTTCCTTTCTTAATATTCACAGTGCTATCTAGTGCACCAAAATTTGAGGCATCTCATTTTTCTTTTTTTTTTTCTTCATTTTTTTCCCAATGCCCTGTCTTGG
The DNA here is from genome assembly GCA_029931535.1 of Margaritifera margaritifera. NCBI lineage: Eukaryota > Metazoa > Mollusca > Bivalvia > Unionida > Margaritiferidae > Margaritifera > Margaritifera margaritifera. The sequence goes on along the minus strand of JAQPZY010001174.1, from coordinate 1,055,821 downwards.
CCTTCCATTGGATAACAATGAAAGCCAAAGTAGGTCAAGTAACCCAGGCTAAAACAGACAGGTTCAAATGTCACGTAGTCAAATTCAACTAGATTCCCACATAGCTCTGTAAGATTTCAACAATACGAGGGTCTGTTCAAATGCTTTATTGATTTCTGTTACTGAAAGATGGAGCTTTGGTAAAACTTTGTAAAAGTGAAACTACAAGATATCTCTATCTGAAATTTGTGTGTATCTTCTGTAATTATTTAAGTTAAAATTATATTGAAAGCTTAAAGGAATATAATTTAACAGAACTTTGTAAACATACACTGGTGCAGGAGGTGTGTCTAAGTCAGCCAATACAAATGTCCAAGTGTATGTGAAATGTGATGTCAAGTTATCATCACAGTGACATAAAGCATCACCTCATCACATTGGCCAATGAACAAAGGGATCCAATTCTTACCCACATGCTCAGTAGCCAATTGGAATACAGCCAATCCAAAACAATTTCATCTGCATATCAAACCAGCTTGTGATACCCAAAACTTACAAAACACCATATTCCAGAAACAACTTATATCAAAACTTTTTTTCTACCAAAAATATATTTGAACAGAGGCTCAGTAAAGGTACTACTCTATTACTATCAAGGAGAAATTGCCCAATCTTGTATGCCAGCTTTTGGTTTGGTTGCAGCTCCGTACGAGCCAGTCTTTTTAGAAATCATCTATCACCAGACAATAAGTGTTTTTGTAATGATGTAGAAACCCCCAAACATTTCATCTTGAATAGTCCAAAATATACTGTTTTGAGGAATCGCACCATAGAAAATTTGCATAAGGATACAAATATTCTTGCTCTTAATGGGTATACAGTCGCTTGATAACACAGGAGGTAAATGAGGAAATATTTAATGCAGTCCAAAAAGTTATCATTAGCATTAAAAGATACATCTAACACAGCATTTTCACATTTTTCTTCGCATGTATTTTCCCCAAGAGATTTACAAGACCAAAGAAAATACCATTTTTAGCTCAACTGGTTGTAAGGCCAAGCAAGCTTGTGGCACTGTGTCCATCATCCATCTGTCCATCAATACTACTTGTTACAACTCTAGAGGTCATGTTTTTTATCTGATTTTCATCAAACTTGGAATATTTACTAATATCATGAAGATCTCTGACAAGTTCAATAATGAGCAAGATACACAGATATTAATGAGGTGATCTTGCATCTGATTGGCTGATCTTATTATCATTTTGGAAGCCATAATTCTGATCTGACTTTAATCAGACTTGGAATCTGTACTTTTGTCATCAAGCTCTTGAATGAGTTTGATAATGAGCAAGATCCATACATAATAATGAGATAATCTTGAATCTGATTGTTACCTCTTTTGAGGCCACATTTCTGATCAGATTTGGATCAAACTTAGAATATAGGTTTATATTATCAAGATCTCACATGATTTCAATAATGAGCAAGATCTACACATATTAATAAGATGATTTTGCATCTGATTGCTTCAACTTGTTACCACTCTAGAGACAATTTTTTATATGATTTTGAGTAAACTTGGTAAATAAACTTAAATCTTCAAGATGTTCACCAACTTTTTTTTTGAGTGAGATCTGCACATGCATATAAAGCTCAATTAAACTTCAGTTTAAACAACTCAAAAGTAAATATCCCAAAATATGTCCATTTCCGCAAGACAAAAACAGTGTTTCCCTTTACCCTCATTTGTGCATCAGGGATCCCCAAATTTTTTATTTGATCCCCAGTTCTGACACCAAGGTTTGTTTTTTACTCAATCTGACTCCCAGTTTTGACACCAAGAGGATTTTTGACTCTCAAACTTGTATCTAGGGGATACACTGAAAAAGATCTGCATAATATGATGTGACATAAAACTGTTATTATTAGAGTGTTTTGTGCTTATGGATGTATCTTTGATGGTCCCAATTAGATGTTAATTAAACACAAGAATCATTAGTTACAACGTTTTTAGTGGTACCAAGGAATTTTATTTTAGATCTAACATTCCCAGATTGAATAACTTGGTAGTTAGGGGCCAATTCATCTTTGATTCTGCCTGTTCTAATTATTAAAAAATATAGAAAATTATAAACCAATAATTTTATTAACAATTATTGATCCATTGTAATTTTGTAGGAAGACATCCAAAAATATCTATCCAGGCCATGTCTATAAATGCAGTGGAGGGAAATTGAAGGCAAAGAAAGTCCTACTTGCTGTAATGAGTGCACCAGTGAAAGATATTGAAGAGAAGACCATTGAGAGATTGAAGATGATATATATGGAGATTTTCAAATCAGCTGACTCTCATTCGATCACTTCTCTGGCTACTCCTCTAATTGGAACAGGTGTCATTCATAATCATAAAAAAAATCTTTTCATTTCACCTTGAGAAACCTGACCTTGGGGCAAAGTGAGCTTATAGTACAGCCCTTGGCCTTGTCCATCATGTGTCATCCATATGTCAACATCTGAGTTTTCAACTTCTCAGATACCAGTACCCCTCGATTACTTTGTAACATATTTATCATAAGTTTCTTCCCATTTTATTGTCAAATCTAACAGTTTATTGACTTATAAATAAATGACACAAAGACAAGACACAGTGGTCACAAATATCTGTCCATCCAGCATCAACTTTTGGTTTAAGTTTTTTAAAGGGCAATATCAGAGGGAAGGAATATCCCTAGAGATTGAAGGCCAAAGAACTTGAAGGTCAAGTTTACAGGTAGCAATTATTTTACATTTTTATATGGGATCAGTAGTTGAAGTTTTTTGATCTGGCAGTACCATGTATTGTTGCCTGGGATAAATTAACATCAGACAAAGTGTAACAGTTTACTATGTGATATACATATATAATTACAGTTATCAGTTTCTTGTATTTCATGGGTACAAAATCTTATATCATGTGTCTATGGATATGTATTAGACTTTAACCAGATTCACTAGTGTACATGGCACATCCTTGGGGATAATGGATCCAGGTGTAAGAGGTCAAGGTCACAAGGTGAATAGTTTGGGTTTATTGAGGTAAGTTATTAAGAGCTGTATGAAGGGGTTATATCTTTTATTTCTGTTTCTGTATTGTTATAACATTTATCATGTTAGCAGAGGAATGGAGTGGTTAAAAAGTCAGAGGTCAAGGTCACTGGTATTGTTTTGTCATGTGTTACTAGGGCTGTAACAAGATCGTCACAGGCAAGACAATAATTTACAGATTTTTACCAGTGTGATGCCATCTCTTTTTTTTCTTCTTAACAGTTTATCACCAGATCTGACAATAAGCTGGCTTGATTACAAGTTAGTTAAGTTGCTGTTTGATATTTTCAATTGCAGGATTGCAAAGCAGTTGTGGGTTATGGATTGATGGTGTCCATCCATCCATCTGTTGGGCACCAACACTCAGGTTAGGGCTTGCATTCAGGTCATTTTTCAGACACTGTTGCTCATAGAGTCACATAAGTTGGTATTTAGTGGAGTACTACACTATTTCAACATAAATAGGTCACTTGTGCCTATATTTCAGAGTTCAGGGATTATGGTTAACCTTGCGTTAGCTCATGTTGTCAGGCACTATTGCATTGATGTGTGATTGCAGAATTCATGCTAATTTCCAAACAAGTAAATGCAATATTGTGCATTATATTTTCAAGCCCTGCTTATATTTCTCGATTAAATCCCTCATATATTCAGAAAATGTCTCCCTTAGCTTTAGATGGAGGTGGGAAAGTTTTCATTTGCAGAATAGACCCTGCTATTGACTATGGGGTCACATAATTTGCTGGGTACTATAGCCATCAGTGAAAACTTGATCACTGTGACCTGTATTTTACAGCAGTGTTCTCCCGAGGACCTTTTACCGTAGCGGGCCCACTACGCTATCGTTTCAAACTCTGATAACCCCAACGCTTTAGAACCTGCCGCTACGCTATGCTCTTGTGTCACCACGCTTTGATGTTTCTCACTACCCTTATAAAATTAATCTGTTAAACAAACATCCTGTCACCTAATTCAAAGCCCCACTCAAATGACACTTGTTCTTACCTCTTCTGGGGTATTTTAATAAGATAATCCAGGATAATTGCCCACTCACTTAACCATTATCCATTGTACCTGGCTTGTGTGACCGCCGGTGTACAACCTTTGGTGAGGGTTTCATCTGCACCTAGTCACATGATTGGCCAGCAACAATGGAGTCTACTGGTAGTGTGTTATATATATGTCAGTCGTTTTCATTAACAGCCAAAGCAGTTACACCGATTAAATTAAAAATTATTGTGAAAAATGAACACACCACCTTCCAAGAAATGAAAAATTACCCAGCGCCCTGCTAGCCCCATGTTGGCCTGGTTACGACAATCAGAAATTGGCATCATGAATAGTGGCAGTGATTCTGATTCCGATAGCGCCAGTATGATTTCCAAAAAGAATGATATCAAGAAACGAAGGACGGGATTTCATAATGAATGGAAGACGTTATTCCCTTGGGTGGAAATTGCTGGATCGGATGGTAAGTTTTCCATATTGCTAACTTAAGTGAGTGCTGCCCTATTAATTTCTCATTTCTCTTTTCTGTCTATCCAAGTAATAAACGGAACAATTTTTATCTTCCAGTTTTACCTCTTTTGAAAAGATATAAATAAAAAGTATTCCTTTATAAATATAACTAAAATAATTTCATCCATATTCTTACTTATTATTCAGTGAAGTCATGACCTCAAAAGTTTATTTCACCCAGTCTATATCAAATTCTTGAAAATAAGACTATGTAATTATATATATATTTTGCAGGTATGTTGTGTAAATTGTGCCTGAAGAATTTTTCCATGGTAATTAACTTAATTAGGATTCAGGTATATTTGTCTCTTTTTTGTACATCCATTAATAAATTTTATGTTCCATTTTTTCAGATTGTGAAAGGTCATTCTCTGCAATGAATAGAATTAAGAGTGTTTTAAGGAACAGGTTGACACAGAGGGTACTGAACTACCTGATGACAATCAGTACTGAAGGACAACCCTTAAAAGACTTTAATTGTGATGTTGCAGTCAGTTTATATGGTGAAATGAAGAAAAGACGAATATCATTTATTTAAATTAAGAAATAAATGAGATATGCATTGTTGTTACTGTGATAACCAAGGTAAATAAAAAATACTATGTAAATATATGCACTTCTTTTTATTTCATTGATATTAATTTGTTTTACTTTTATGACGTAAACGCGCGCTTTGTAAAACATTTTATGACCCAAACACGCGTACCCCGATGCTATAGAAAATTTCTGGGGAGATCACTGTTACAGTCTATTGATTTTGGCTAACCTTTGCATTGAAATCATTTTTTCAAACACCATTACTCACAGCATTACATAACTTTTATTTAGACACATCATTTGGAGAGCTCTACCAATCAGTGAAAATTAATTCACTGTGATGTATATTTCATGGTCCATTGATTTTGGTTAAGATATGTGTTATGAATTTCTTGATTTTGAAAAGCTTTGTGCTTCGGAAACAATCTAGCAAGAAACTGGCTCTACAGCAACAATTGTACAATAAAGTGGCAATAATCGGGTAATACACAGTTTATCTGGCAACAATTTGGCAATACACTGGCAACAATCTATTTGGAAACACTTTCACACTATTGCCAGATATTGCCAGTGTTTTACCAGTTTGTGCCAGTGTCTTCTCATCATAGCTGACAGAGTGCTGGCATTAAAATCTTGCTGGTAGCAGTATGGCAACAAACACACACAGAGGCAGTACTATGACAACACTGATGATACACGGGCAATACAATACAATTACATAATCTGGCAATACAATACAATTACATAATCTGACAACTTTTGTAGTAATTAAAACAAGACTCTTTACCTGGATAAAATTAAAAAGTGATTGCAGTTATTTTATGGCCAAGCAGATGGACCTAAAAGTTTAGAATTAGTGGCCTGACTAAAATCAACCAATCAGAGATTAACAAAGTGGTTGGGGTGGGTGGGTTGAGGAATAATTTAAACAGAAAGGTCATTTTCTCAAACACTTTCCCCCCTCCATCTAAAACAAAGGGATAAATCCAGTGTCATGGAACCTCACTGGGGATAACTGACAACACACTTTCAACAAGTTGACAGTATTCTGGTCAAAAGATATCAAATAAAACAAAAGATTTAGGCTACTAAATTTTATTGTTGCCAGTGTATTATCAGTTGATCAAACAATATCAATTTTGAAAGTAATTAGTTAAATTGTGTTGTCTTATGCCTATATTGTTAAGCAAATTATGGAAAATTTTCCAGTTTTTCTTTGCCAATTTGTTGTCAGTGCATTACCATAATATGGAAACATGCTGACAGTATTGTCAGGTTATTGCCAGTAATGTAATTTTCTTACAAGTCTCTTGTAGTACTATTGCCAGTTTGTTGCCAGATATGAATCTTTCTTGTCAGACATATTGTTGTCATAGTAGTGTCAGTGTGTTGCCAGATATCCAGTCTCATAGGGGTAGGTCAATCCCACAACTTGTTTGATAATGACACTGCGGCATTGAGAGCACATGCTGTACATTTAGTTTTGCCAAACCCTCAGATTAATTATGGGTGGGCTGTTTAAAGCTGCATGTACCATGCTGGTGTTGTATACTGTTTGTTCACTTGTGCTTGATAAACAATGTACTGGAAAGCACCCTAGTTTCTTTGACAGATAGGTGTGTGGACCTGTTGGATTCTTCCTTTCTTCTTGATTATGTTTTACAATTTTGTTGAGCTCTTATTAGTGGGGTGTGAGATATAGCAGTCACTTTTCTGCTGCTGCCATCATCATCAGTTTGTTAAGGTTTGGGTTTACATATATTTCATAAACCCCATGATACATTCTCATCATACTTGACATGAAATCATTATCAAGCTAAGACAGTTAATTCCCTGACATGCTTGCTCACTCCTTTTACCTTAGGGTCAAGGTTACAGCAAGGTCACAATAATAGAAAATTTGTGTTAAGGTTTTGGTTACATTTGTTATGGTTTTGGTTAACATTTTTCATTTGCTTATAATTTTTCTAAACATCATGATGGATTTTTTTTCATACTTTAGATAAATGATTATGATTCTAAAACAGATCATTCTGTGACACACTCACTTGCTCTATTAACCTTGGGGTAATGGTTACAAAAAGTCCTAGAATAATTTCAGCTAAGGTTTTATTTAAAGTTTTTCATTTGCTCATATTTCCCCTAAACCACTTCATGGATTGTTTTCATACTTTGGATGAATCATTATGAAGATAAGATAATTCATTTTTTTGCACACTTGCTTGCCCCTTTGACCTTGGGGTCAAGGTCATGGTCATAGAAAATGTTTGTTTAAGTGTTGGTTAAAGTTTTTCATTCCCTTGTATTTCCTAAACCTCTTAAATGATTTTTTTTTCATACTTGGGATGAATTGTTACAAAGCTGAGACAATTCATTCCGCAACATACTCGCTCACCCCCTTTGACCTCAGGGTCAAGGTCATATATCTTACAGTGATGCTTTTATTGTGGGCTAGACATGCAAACCCTGGCCTCCTTGTTTAAAAATATTTTAAAATGTTTTTTATTAATAGAAACATAGTTGCATGCCATTACTTATCTCAGTTTACAATACAGTTTTTTGTACACAGACAGGAGTATAATAACTGTCCAAATCTGTTTGACAGTTTGTAACAGGTCATCATGGGATTTTGTATCACTGCCCTAAATGCTTTGACTTTCTTGACATGAATTATAAACTCTGACATTTCTTGAACATTTTCTATAGAATAGAGTTTGATTTATCCATTCAAGATGATGCAGAGAACTGTTAAAAGGCATAGGGTGAGGCCCTATTCCATGTCAGTTGTGAGAAATATACAAATTTCTTTTTACTTTTAAGGCCTCAGATTCTAAAATTGACCATTCTCAATAGTTTAAAGATCTTCTGACAGTTAGAAATCAACATACAAATTAGTTTATGACACTAATTTTGATTCCAAAGTGTGTTTGTCAATGTTTAGGCAGTTCATTTACATGCAGTTTTGTATTTCTGAAAATGATGGATAGATCTCAGAACCTCTCATATTTCATCTTAGGTCATATACAAGTCATATACTTTATCCAGATCCATTTATTGAGAGAGTATAAGTACCATTTTAAACAATTTGGGGATATCTTATTCCCAAAGCAAAAAGCTGGGTTGACATTATGGCCTAAAATTGTAACAAGTTTTAATTTTTCAAAAGTTAAATATTAAAAACATAGTAGAATTGAATAAAACTGTTTTTTTTTTTTACAAATAAATGTATGTCTAGAAATATATTCTAACTAGCTCAACAATATCAAGGAATTTTCATTTCTTGTTAAGTGTGGCAAGTGAATCATTGTGTTTTACATCTGTCACCTATGGCATCATACATCAACACTCCACTTAGACCAGTCTCATGTAAGATCAATTGTACTATGCAGCAAATCACTCTGGAGCAAATGCAACTAAAATTGATAGGTGTGTTTCAGTGTTGCTATAGATACAGATAAAGCAAATTTATTAAACAGGTTTAACTTTTGTCATCTCTTCAAGGCATGTGTATCACTACACTAATTGAGCCAATTGCCTATTACTGCATCCTTATGTAGTCCCTAAGAAAATCATTCATATTTTACTCATATTTGGAGTTTTTCAGACCAGTGAATAATGTTTACTTGTATTCAGGAGAAAGCAGTATTAAAGCCTTAACAGAAAAAAGTTGAATTGAGTTCAGCTTCATGACTTTTATGTAGAATGACAAACAGGTGTGATTCGGCTGGTTCTAGAAAGGTCACTTGCACTAATATTCCAGTCAGTTTTATTTAAATGCAACTTTGCTAGAAAACACAACATAACCTATGCTGAATTTTATATATGTTGTGTCTAAGTTAGAGTCTAACATAGGTAAAATTCTCATGGTGCATCTGAACTTATAACTAACATACTGGATTTTGTAAAATAAAATGTAGAAAATGAAGAAGATATTTATATCAGGAACTTAATTAATTTAGTGATGCCTAATAGTTTAAAGATCTTCTGACAATTGGAAATCAATATATAAAATAGTTTATGACAGTAATTTAGATTTCAAAGTGTGTTTGTCAGTGTTTAGGAAGTTCATTTACATGCAGTTTTGTATTTCTGGAAAATCATTAATATTTTACTCATATTATCCTTGATATTATTTGGACCAGTAAATAATGCTTACTTGTATTCAGGAGAAAGCAGTATTAAAGCCTAAACAGAAAAAAGTTTTACTGAGTTCAGCTTCTTGACTTTTATGTAGAATGACAAAGCAAACAAGTGTGATTTGGCTGGTTCTGGAAACGTCACTTGCACCAAAAATTCCTGTCAAATTCATTTCAATGCAACTTTTCCAGAAAACACAACATAACCCATGCTTAATTTTGGTATGTTGTGTCACAGTTAGTGTCTAACATAAGATTGAACTTTAACTAACACACTGGATTTTTCAAAAATGTAGAAAATGAAGGAGATATGTACATAAGGAACTTAATTTAGTGATGCCTAACAAAGCCCCTTGTTTAAATATTTGAAATTTCACAATTCCTTGATGTAACAACTCCTTTTTTTTCTCACAGGGAGGCTTCCTTCAATACCAAGCCACTATCAGTGCTGCTGTGTAGCTTTGCTTAATGCTTTGATTGAAGTAAAATCAAAATATCCTAATCATAGTTTAAAAACCCTTAAGCTGGTGAATGTAGATGAGCAAATAACTGGAGAACTAGTCAGAGTTTTTAAGCAAAGATCCGAATCTGTGCCACTTAAAAGCCACAGGAACAAACTTGCTACATCTCAGCAGTTTCCTAAGCAAAAATCAAGTGACATTTTCACACATGGAAACCAGAAGCAAAGAGCAGTGATTGAGGAAGCGAGAACAGATGATTGGCCTGAGAAACCTAGAGTACATAATCCCAAGAAGATAAGCAGATCATTGTCAGATAATCCATATAGGTATCGTGATGATACTGACAAAGGTATGACAAAATCTTGGTGTTATTGTCCCACCTTTTCACAATTTGTGTTTCCATCCATCCTTCTTGTCGCTCCATCCCTCCATCACTTTCATTTCCACACTTTAACTTTGATGCCATTTGAGATTAAGGTATGAAATCAAGTATACTGATACATTTTCATCACTTTAAAATGTTTTGTGTATCACATTGGGGAATCTGTCTTCAGAGTGATGGTTATGGGTCAGTATTTAAGTTTCCATTACACATTCCTTTCTGCTCTATAACTTATAACTTGAAAGCTTTTTGAGATTGAGTGATGAAACTTTAAAAGCTTATAAAAGCCCCTGATGTATATGCAGAATTACATATCACTAGAACAAAGAAATCACTAACAGCAAAGAGATTATATTGTATGGAATCTGTTATAGGTTATGAAATGAACAGTGATCCTGTGGAAATTTAAGAAATCGAAATAACTAATGCTACACCTACAGTTAATGTGGTCACTGATAGATTGAGAGATGAAAAAAAAACAAACAAATAATGACAGTTATTGGAAACAATTTAAGTACAGAAGCACAATCTTGTTGTATTCTCTGACTTTCATATTACACACTAACAAAATAAATACATCAAATTCCTATTTTAAAATGAAAATTATCAACAATAACTCTTCAGAAATAAACTGCAACTCTTTGAACTGGTACCTGTAACCCCTTATCTTCTAACATGAATTTTACAATGTTCAACTTAATATTTGCTGCTATCAATTTCTCCATCATAAATCTATAATAGCAAACTGAAACTTAGCCAAGGGAGGTAATTCAGTCGGTAATTTTGGACAGTCCAACTCCTCATTAATGTAAATTTTGGGAATTTGGGTTGGAGTAAATTTTCTTGGAGAAATGTATTTTTAATCTACGCATTATATTCTATTTTATTTTTGAAGATTTTCTCCATAATTGACTTTTAAAGCTGTTTGAGATTAAGGGCTGAAACTTGGTATACTCATGTAACATCACTAGTTGTGTCCCATACTACAATAGGTAGTCTTTTAGGTTAGTGTCATAGGTCAGATATTTTAAGTTTTCCTTCATACTTTTCTTTCCACTCCATAAGTTTATAATCACTGATGATCATTAGATGAAACTTGGTGTATATACTGTATATGTCTTAAGTAGATGCTGTATATCTGAGGTCCTATATTCAAGGCCAAAGTCACAAGTCAGTATTTTGAGTTTTCTTTCACACTTGACATGAAACTTGGTAGATTTGTGTAATGTCATTAGAAGATGTGTTGCATACTAAATTCAGGGTCATATCTTCCAGTATGAGGTCATGGGTCAATATTTAAAGTTTTGTAGTTTCTGCTGTAAAACTTATAAGCTGTTTGAGGTACTGGGATGATCCATGGTATACTTATTTTTGAGCTTTGAGCCATATTACAGACAAGATCATATATTCAAGATCAAGGTTACTGATCCATTTTTATATGTATTATGTGTTATGTTGTCTGTCCTCCCATCTGTCTGTTACCAATTTCGTTTCTGTACAATAACTCGAGTTGTCCACATCTACAGTTACAAAACTTTGTGGATAGCTTGCACTTGGGTTAAGGAAGAAACCTGTTGATTTTGGAGTCCGAAGGTCAGGGTCACTGACTGAAAGGAAAAAAATTGGGTTTTGCACAATAACAATAATTCTACATTACATACCAGGACCAAACTTTGTGGATAGCTTGCACTTGGGGTAAGAGATAGGTCTATTGAAATGGCTAAGTTCAAGGCCACGGAAAGAAGAAATTTTTTACTGTACATCATGTTTACAAGTGGGTCAATGTGATCCTTGTTTAAATACAACAGTTAACAGATAAGAGCAAACTTTGTGAGACCAGTGAAATTCAATTGTTGGAAACAAAATTTCCTAATGAATACATATTAGTAGAGAGTTTGACCTAGGTCAGTAAATCCATATAAATTTATTCCTGTGAACATATTATTACTGTACAACATAAGAGTCATAGCAAATGTAACAAATGCACTTATCATCAGAGTAGAGATAACCACACATACTCATTAGTATAGCATATCATTCAATCTTACTATTTTATGTTGACACTGCATGTGAATTTACATTTATTTTCGAGTGTATACTGAAAATTTCATAAACAAATGGTTGAAAAATGTTGCAGTTAAGATGATTTAAATTTGTATATGATATATAGTGACATTCACTGAGGTGATGGAGATTAAGTCTGAATGTCCAGCAAGCTTTCAGTGGACCTGTAAATCACATGATGCCTCATACAATTGCAGTATTGGTCAGTGATCCATAGGTATCAGCATGTGTTAAGGTTCAACTCATATATGGCTATATATTAATTAGAACCTAAGTATGTCTTATGCTGATAAATGGTTTTATTATACAAATCACACTACATTTCTCATAATTCTTGCTATTCAGATGCAAAATCTCACAATAATGAACCACAAGGGAATCTTCCAGACACAGGTGATGGTGTACTATCCTGGATGGAGCCCAGACATGGTGGAAAGGCAGGAAACCTTAATATTATTGGTGTTGAAGCATCGGACCAGCTTAAGACATGTAGAAATTTGAAAATTAAAAAATCAGGTGAGACGTGTCACAGTGGCACCTGTGACAGATCAGCAGAAAAAGCATTGGCTTGTGGACACAAGTTTTGCCAGATATGTTTCATTCCAGCGGAAAGAAACCTTGTGTGTACAATATGCCCTCAACATTCTCTTGAGACCATGTTGGGAGCATCTTACTCAAAAAAATTCAAGTGAGACATGTAACTTGGCAACTCTGATAAAAAATTTTGATTTATAGTATTTTTTAGCCTTACTAGCTTCTTTTTTGCACTAATTTTAAATGTCGTGGGAAATTAGATAAATAATAACAATAGTTGATTGATACACTGAAATACAAGTTCTGTGCTTTGGACAATGAACTATGATTCTATCAATGTTTGTATCACATGTATTTTTAATTTATCTTGTTCATTCTTATAACTCCAACTTTATTAACAACAGCAGTATGCCTGATGTGATTTTTTTTAAACTTCATTTTATATTATTTTGTCCAGATCAGCAATTGCACAATGTGTTGAATTTCTGAACCATAATACACAGTTAATCCACCTGTATATTTTACTTGTTTCCCAGTGAGATGTGCATTCAGTGGCAGCTATTGTGTATTTTAGCAGATAAAATCTGCAATGAAACTTGTTGATACCTTGCTGAAGGTATTAATATACTTCAGACACTTTTCCAAATCAAGATATTGTTTGAAAGGAGACAGTATAATTCTCTAATTTCAGTAGTTATTGATAACTTCCCCCCCCCCAATTTGTCATTGCTGGATATTGGGAAATCTTGGTTTTGCCAACCACAATTTTATCCACCTGTTTTGCAGTTTAAAATTGTTTTTTGTGTGACACAGTGTGACTTGGGTATTGATACAGGTAACAGTGATATATAGTGTTCTGTATGGCAGGATTCACAGTACATACTAAACATTTGACATTAGGCTGAGACTGTATGTGTTTATCTTGAAAATAACTCCTCCAATTCTCTGGGAATTAAACCAGCCTACAAAAAAAAGCCTATATATTTATTGTATATGTTGATAAGTTACGCATCATAGATGACACACAGAATTTCTAAACTGTCACGGAAAATCTATTTGAAATTCATATCTCAGTCAAGATAGAAGTAATATATTCTTCAGCAGTGCTGAATTTAGAAGTATGAATTTTTAATTTTTTTTAAACATTATTGCAATATACATAAGTAATTTTACAGAAACCATGTTCCCATTATGCTTATATTTTTGGCACAAAAATAAAGTCTTGAAAGTAAGCCAATCAAAAATTACTAATGATCAATAAACACTATGATATAATGTGTGCCGAATATGTCAAAAATTGAATAGATATTTCATGAAGAAACTTGTTCTCATGAGTCATTTCCATGAAGATTGCACTTTTTTATGTCATAGATTTTTCATTAAGAAACTTGTTCATATGAGCCCTCTTTGTTTATGAAAAAGTCACCAATCTTCATGAAGATTGTTACTTTTTTTTTAATGATGTACATCTTTCAAAGATTGCGCATTTTTTAAATGAAAATTGCACCTTTTCCACAACAAACTTCACTTTTATGAACAATTTGCTCTAAAATAAGGGCACTTTCATCATGAAGAAAAGTCACATTCTTCATGAAGATTGCACCTTTTTCATCAAAGAATTTAAATCAGTATGAGGATGTTTGACCTCGACTATCTATCTCTCGTTCTCTATTCAATTTATGCCATGTTTGATCAGGGTGCACACTTTTTCTATGAAAAAGTGATTTCTTTTTCATGAAGATTTTGACGGTGTAAGCTAGACAAATCTTTTTTCACCATAAAAGACACTTTTTTCGTGAAGAATGTCAGTTTTTTTGTGAAAGCGTTCTTTGTGAAGAATCACTAGATTAATGACATGAATGGCCATTCATAGTCTCTGTGTATGTATTTTGTTGTCCCTTAAGGAAGATCTTACTTTAGGTCAAAATGTAGAGAAACTTTCGTTTTTTTTTTCCCCTGTGCTGTTTTACAACTTTGGTGTCTTTTTATATATATATATATATATATATATATATATATATATATATATATATATATATATATATATATATATATATATATAAACATAAATCCTTGGATTTCAAGCAAATAAAATTAAATTTGACCAAAAGCATCCTGGCATGAAGCCCTTTTAAACCTGTGGAAAGGATGCAGAACCACTATCAAATATAGTCACTGGTACTAAGTGTAGAAAAATGTCTGTTCTTCTTCAACAATTGTTTTTTTTCAACATCTTAAAAACCTCCAGACCAGTTTCAACTAAACATGGTACAGAGTGTTCTGACATAAAAGCCTTCTGAATTTGTACAAATGATGCAGATATTCCATCAGATATGGCCACCAGTACTAAGAACAGAAAAACCATTAAACGACTTCTTCTCCAAAACCACTGAACAATATTTGATCAAAATTGATATATCATCCTGTCATGGAGTCCTTTCAGATTTGTGCAGATGATGCTGATCTGCTTTCAATATAGCCACCATTAATAAAAATTGGAAAACATTCAAATGACTTCTATAAAACCACTGAAT
The DNA here is from genome assembly GCA_029931535.1 of Margaritifera margaritifera. Lineage (NCBI taxonomy): Eukaryota > Metazoa > Mollusca > Bivalvia > Unionida > Margaritiferidae > Margaritifera > Margaritifera margaritifera. The sequence goes on along the minus strand of JAQPZY010001174.1, from coordinate 1,040,589 downwards.
TGCATTTGACCAAACTTAAAAGAAAGCATCATGGCATGAAGACCTTTCAGATTTGTAGACATGATACCAATATTATCTGCCATCAGATACAGCCACTGTTACTAAAAGGAGAAAAACTTGTAAGCAACTTCTCAAAAGTTAAACATAATTCAACAAAATTTGACAGAAAGCAACCTGTTTAGAGGACTTTCAGTTTTACACAACTGATGCCAAAGATCCACCATCAATATGGCCAATGTTATTCAATATAGAAAATTCTTTGAATGATGTATTTTTAAAAAACTGCTCAACAGAATTTTACCAAATTTAACATAAAGCATCCTGGCATAGCGGGCTTTCAAATTTATACAAATAATGCTGATCCACCATCCAGTATGGCAGCTGTTAATAAAAATAGTATAACCTTTCAAATGACATCTAAAAAACTGCTGAAGAGAATTTTACCAAACATTAAAGAAAGCTTACTGATGTAAAGGGCTTTAAAATTTGTAAATATGTCATTCCACCCTCAGATTTGGTCACCATTACTGAAAATAGGAAATAAAATTAAGAGACATCTTTTATGAAACAGCTCAGCAAAATTTGCAATGAAATTTAAAAGGAAGCATTCTGGTACTAAGGACTTTAAAATTTATACAGATGATGCAGATTCATCTTTAAATATGGCCTCTGTCTCTAAAAATGAAAATCCTTTAAATGATTTCTTCTAAAAAAAACACAACAGAATTTTACCAAATTTTACAGAAAGCATTCTAGCTTGAATAATCAGGGAGCATGTGAAGTCCTGTGAGAATTTTGTGATGAAAGCAAGCCACTAGTCTAGATGTCTTAAGTGGACCCCGAATAACAATCAAAAAGTTGTTGGCAGTCTGTAAATTTGCCCTGGTGTCAGCTGTGAATTATTGAAAAATAAATCCAAAATATCAGTTTGAAGCCATTTCTGTCAAGGAGATAAATACAGTTGTAAGTGTATAAAGTGGACCATTTATTTCTTAGATATGTCGATATGTATGCAAAATGAAACTATAATAATCAGAGTGACCACAGGCATTGGCTATGCCTTCATCACATGAGTTTATGAAAACAAAATTGTCACTTTCATGTAAGACAATGATCGAGTTCTTACAATTTATGAAATATATTAACCTGAGCCAATGAAATGAAACAGTCTGGCAAGAAGTTATTCTAAGTACTGCTATTACTTGTCATATAAACTTTGTGTACTGATTGCTTTAAATTCTGATATTTATAGACCAATCTACACCTATATCTTTGTTGACAGATGTTATAGTGTTATAGAAAAATGCAGATTTACTGTACTGCAGGCTTAATATTTAAGAGTGTACTGCTACCACACAAGCAATGTCCACATTTGCAAGTACACCAGATAGTTCACAAGAACATGTCTTCACGTCTCCCTCCTCCTCCTCTTCATTCATTGGGTTTACTTGTACCATGTTGTCACATGCCTTCCCAATGTTAGAACAGCCACAGATATCAGTGCAGCTGAACCCTGCTTTCTGACAGATGCACTTTGCTGTTTGGCATCTCATCTTGGTGCAGCCATACTTTACCAAGTCAAGTACAGACGTTTGTGCTGGAACTTGCATGGTTATGACTGGAATCCACTCTTCCCCATCTAATTTCCAGCCATATTCTTGTGGAGACAGGATCTCAGGGTTTGCCATGGTGTCTTTGTTCCAGATAATGGCCTGGTAGTGAGCCCATGGAATTACTTGATGGTGTGTATCTTGTGTAGGTGGTATCCTTCTGATTGTACCTGCTTCTTTTTGAACAGCCAACACCTCAGTTTTGCCACCTTTGAATAAGAGTTTGAGGTGGGTACACCTTGCAGATGAATTGCTTGACAGCAGTGAACGTGTCATCAGTAGGAATTGAGGTTGTGCCCAGGCTTGTAAGTGCAGTTATACTGTCATCACGGGCATCTTGGAAACCCTCCCAGAAAGCTTGTTTTCCCTTTCTAGCAAAACTGCCTGTATTGTCAACACCACTGATGGCATGGAATCCTGGCAAGACATCAGTCTTGCTAGGTCCAAGGGCTTCGTGGATGGGACTCGGTGTAATGATGCTGTGCCTCTGACCAGTTCCAGTTACAAAGTTGGTGTCCATACAGGATACCGTTAGATAGACAGCACAAAGATGTCAGTATCTGGTGAGTGAATGCTGATGTTGGAAGCCCCACAGGCTTTTGCATCAGCTGCATGCAGCAGCAGCGGCTTTGTATTGGCATCTTCTTGATCACTTTGAAGGTGTCTCATATCTCTTAGAGTTGCTCTGCACTGAGACCCCCATGCCACCACAATGTGCTGTCTTCAATGACACAGGCACATCATATCAGTCAAATATGAGGTGCAGCTCATCCATGTTGCTGTGTCTCTCCAGTATACAGTTGCTGTAGTGATCAGCCATTTGGCTGTAGTTCTTTATGCAGTGTGGCTTTTCCAATGACTGCAATTCTGCCATTGCATCCACAAGTGCCACCTTCACTTAAGCAGACTTGCCACCACCAGAGTCTGCCATGACTTCTGTGTCACTGCTGCTTATGCCTTGTCCTTCTGCATGCTCATTTGAGTCAGACACTTTGTCTTCCCCTTTGGGTGGCTTCTCAAGGATGGCCATCAGACTACTCTTCACTTGGCAGTGTAGCATTGTTCCATCAGCAGCAAACATCAACCTTAGTACAATTGATAGCTCATGCCTCCATACAGTTTCCTCTAGGTTGATTTCTCACCTTGACTTGGACACCAACAACTTGTAAGCAAAATGGTTTCAGGGTTCATTTAGCTCAGCCCTCTTGTCTCCAGTGTTCACTCTCATTTGTTTCATTGTGGTTTTCCATGTCTGTAGCTGACATTTTGTCATTGGGGCCTACATGTTGGTCATCTCTGACTTGATGCATTATGAGACAAATTCATCAAGTAGCTTGCTGACAATTGTCCTTTGTCCACAGATATCTTTCTTGACCTTCTAAGGCATGACTGTCTTTGTCACTAAGTTGAATAGTTCACCACAGTCCTTGGTGAATGGATAGGTAAAGCTATTCAGAGTGGCAGTGAAGTGTTTGGTGTTCTTCTCTTGCCACATGAGCACTGATGTTGAGAGCGCACAGTGATGCTTTTGCGTAGCTGATGATATGCCAGCCACCTGCTGAGCTTCTCCAGCAAGCCTCACTAGTTCTTGCAAGATTAACAAAAACTTGGTGCAAGCATTTGCATTCACAGTGATACATGTACATATGAGTCCACAAGCTACTTTCATCGAACAGTTTGATATGCTCCAATGCATGATCAGCTCAGTGGCACAGAATGGCACATGTGGATACTTGTTCACAACCCAGCTGCCATGCAGAAACTCCTGGTAGATGTCAGTGTCCAACTCCAATCAGTGATTACAAGTCTGCTAGGTACAGTGGGATCATCCGTGCATAGACGAGCTTGTCACAAGGAAAGAAGTGTTTGGTGAATGCCTCAAGTGCCATCAAATGTAGTTTCCAGTCACCCTTTCTGACAGATCTGATGAAGAGTAGCATCTCAATAAACATTTGCATACCCTGATGCATCATGACTAGTAGTGGCTGGCTCCTATTCTTAGAGTTGAATCAAGTCATCTCTTCCATTACTTTCGAGGACTTGATGGCCTGCACCATTTCTGAGTGTGCTTATTGTATCTCTTAACAGCTATTATCTGCACATGACAAGTCAAGACCCTCAGCTGCAGCTGTAAACCTTTCTTGCAGGTATGGTTGCTCCTGGAAGAAGGCTTCCTGGTATAGCATGAACAGCGCCTGCAAGGTGATCATGTATGCCTTAACTCCTCTCTTCACATGATTCCCCTCAATTATTTCCTTGACTGCACAGATCCTTGTTGTAAGAGGCTGACTAAGAGTGAGTGAAGGTACCACTACAGAATGAGTGAGTGGAAGATGATTCTCATCTGCTACTCTTCAAATTTATTCACATTTCATATCATTCTTAGGCTCTACTGAACATTCCTGCATTGACTGTGTCTTGATAGCACTTTCTGTGCCATGTGGCACATCTTGATTCAAGATCCTGGAAAGTGACATCACCAAGACATCTTCTTATCTCAGGATAGTCTTTATTGCCATAGTGAGCACACTCCCTGATGAAGTTCAGTACTTTCTCATTGGCACCTGGTTTCTCCACAAGTGCCTCACATGTCCCTGTTTGGCAGATGATGTAGAGTGAGCAGTTGGTGTCATATCTTGACATATTTGCAGCCAGCACTTGAACTTGAGCTGCTGTCTCCATATTGGTAGAAGAAAATTACCATTGTGGCAGAATGTTCATGCAAACAGAATGTTAGTTTTAGCAAGAGAAAACACAACACCACACAGGCATCTAGTCTGTGGGGATCAAGGATCTAGTCTATACTGTTCAGGTTGATTTCTGTACTGTTCATGCTGTTTATGTTGGATAATGCATGTGCTCCCACCACCACAGTGCTCACCTGCATATATTGAGCAGAGTAGAGTTGACACTGGATGAAATCTGAAACACCATCAGAACAAACAGATGAATTTATCATGTTCACTTGGTATAAAATACTACACAAAAATGCACAAATCAGGTGTTTCCTGCACTGACTCATCACCATGATCAAAGCAGATTCCCAGACTGCTAACAATTGTTTTGATGTTCTTTGGGTCCTTGTAATATATCTAGACTGGTGGCTTGCTTTCATTACAAAATTCCCCAGGGATTTATTTCATGGAACATGCTACCTGACTAGAAGGGCCTTTAATGTTTGTACAACATTTATGCCAATCTGCCATCAACTGTGGCTGTTGTTACTAAAAGTATAAAAACTGTAACAAACTTTGATCAAATTTGACTGAAAGTGCTATAGCTTGAATGTCTTTAATATTTATACAAATGATGATATTCCACCAACAAATATCCCTGCCATTACAAATAGTAACAAAACATTTACAACTTCATCTAAAAGAAAAAAAACACTGAACAGAATCTGACCAACTGTGACACAAAGCATCGTGATATAGGGATCTTTCAATATTCGACAAATGATGCAGCTGTGTGATCAGATATGGCTAAAGGTACAGAAACCAGGGAAACCTTGAAACTGTTGTTTTCATAACATATGTAATCAACAGCATTGGAAGAACTTTAAACAGAAAGCATTCTACTGACTCAGATTTCTTGGCCAACTGCTGTTGTATTTGGCTATTTGGAAGATGTCATCCAGGCAAGTGCTATCAGGGCCACTTAGGCATCTTGTTAAAAAGTATGCTGCTGCTGACATTTGTTCATTTCTGGATTTTATTCCCCTATGTATAACCAACGATGGTTGGTGTGTTAGGGTTTTGTCTATATTTACAAACAGTTTATATAATGCAACGCTTTCATATTTCCAATGGGTCTGTATTTCATAAATGTCATTTCAAGCAAAAATGTGTGTAAGAGCTCATGTGTATACCATTTTTTTTTTTTAACTTCAGAGATATTTTGTTTTTTTTGCAGAAACCAGACAAAAACCAGTTGATACCGCTCAGGTAAAAACCAGAAGTGAACAGTTATACAAAAATACTTGTGAGTCTTCATTGTCAAATAGTGAAAAGGACACAGAGGTAATCGAACTGGAGGAAAAATTGAGAGATTTAGAGGCAAAGATAAAAGCAGTGATTAAAGAAAAGAGGAAAAAAGAGTTGGTGGAAAGAATCAGGCAAGCAGAAGAAGATTTGACAGTTATGTCAGGTATATATGAAAAGAGTGAGGATAGGCATTAAAAGTCTTACAGATTCTGTCTATCTACAAGACTTGTCACAGCCAATATGGTTAGAAGTCAGTAAAAATTACAAAATTCCTTTTTTGCACAATATATATCATAGCACCATAAATTTGAATGTTTTTGCTTGGATTTAGTTTTGTTGATTGATGTTAAATCTGGATGTATTTTGTCTTTTGCTTCTGAATTTGGTAGATGTACATATGAAGTGATTTCAGTTTTGTTGCTTTCATTCTTGCATACCAATATATTCTGTTTATATCTCCCCTGAGCTTCTCATTTTCAGCTTTTAGTTACAGAGAGATATCTATTGAGTCCGATTATTTATTGATTAAAAACTCACATAACATGATACCTGTTACAACCTTTGTGTTAAAAGTATGGTAGGGAATCACTGCCATAATTCTGTGAATGTACAGTGTATATCCTAATTTGCATTATTCTGTTTTGTATTTTCTTCTTATATCGGTTATCAATTCTGAGTTGCATCTTTACACTACCTATATTTGTTACCAAATTTGTTAAGTTTGATCCTAGAATACTGCACTATTGCCTTAAGATTCCAAAGGAGTGATTCTATCTGCATATTTTTAATTTACACAAGTTAACATTCTTAATCACGAATTTTTAACTATGTAATGTCAGACATTTCAGAATTTAATATCAGTGTTTTATACTGGATAATTAATCAGTTAAATGTAATTTGTACTAATTCATAATTATATAATTTATCTGATACGTAATTGGTATAATGCTATATCAAATATAAAATGCAACAGATACAGTGCATTCAACTGGTATTATATACATCTTCAGTCATAACATAAATCACTTTACATGCTAGCTTTTTGCATTGATATGTAATAGCATCCATTCATTTACAGCTCACAGTTATCCCGCAATTTATATCCCACAGTTCCATTTTACCAATAAATGGAAATCTATCATACCAATTAAATACTATGATAACTTGCACCAATTAAATTAAATTTTCTTCCAAATGCATGAATATTTTTTAAGTTGAATGACTTTTGTGCTAATATGCATGTATCAACATTTATATTTATCTAAAACTGAGACAAATGTTGGTTACTTTTTTGGTCTTCATGAGTAGATTTGTTTGTCCTCTTAATACAAAATCTTTGTTATGAAACAGTTTGCAACTGCATAATTACCAGAAAATTCATAACCATATCAGAAATGTAATGCTAACATATTTTTCATCAAACTTTCTGTATCAAAGTTCATCAAAAATGTGTAAACAGTTGCTTTTAAATAAATTTCTGGTTCCATATATATATAACAAGTATTTCAATTTAATGATACAAGTGAATGGTTATGATTGCATATAAATGAAAAAATGTAACATATAAAGCGATCTTTTAAAGCCATTAAATACTTATCATAGCAGTTAGATGCAGTTTTTTGCATATGAATTACCATTACACCATATACATGTCTGAAAAATTACACATGATTAAGTAAAATATTACATTTTGATTATTAATAATTCAATATAAAACACTAATATTCAGTTTCACATTTGACATGCTATAAATGACATACTGTTAGGTATCATACTTGGAAAAAGTTAACAGCCTGGAAGTTACAATGTAGCACATTGAAAGTTGCAAGTAATGCCAATTTTAATAAAATACTGTCCCATTATGACAACAGATGGTACTGTGACAACTAACTGAAAACATTTGCCCCAGGTTTAGTATCTTTTAAATTCTAATAATGGAGCATTGATCTAAGATATTAATAATAGATTACTGATCTATGGATTCAGTATAATCCATAAGTCCAGGATAGTAGGAATGCCATGTCTGATCAATAAATAATAATTTGATAAATAACTATAACAGTCACTTTCAAATAAAGCAATATAACTGCTGTTTTCGTCTGGATTATTCTTTCTTTTTTAAATGAATATGTCTCTACATGTTGGAGAATGAGTTTCACTTTTACCATTAGATTCAGCACTGCAGCATCTCAGTTTTCTTATTAGTTCATTTTTCTTTTCTTTTAATGTACATCTTTTAATCTGACACTCAAATTGAAAATAAAAAGGAGTTTCAAAAGAGTTCTACATGTCCCCATCCCAAGTGATAAATCTGCCTGGCATTTGATCTCTCACTCTCTTTCATGTTTACAGGATGTAGCATTTCAATATACATATATATGAAATCAGAAACCTGAGTGTATTAGCAAGATAGGTCCCTGATGAAATAAATCGATCCCTGTAATCAGTAAAGGGGTTTGACACATTGTTTTGTCAGAAATGTAGAATTTTACTTCTGTAAGCTTGTGCTTACCCTGCAAAACAGCGATATAATTTGATGTACCCATACATACTTTAAATCATACATTTCTGACAAAACAGTGCATCAGACATCTGATTTCTGTTTATGTGGACAACTTTCAGAGCTCCAAAAAATCTGATAGCCCAATGTCCAGGGTCCCTCTACAGCTAGATCGGATCCAATTTCGGAATTCTAAGTGAGTTGCTTGTGTGGTTTGTCAAAATTTTGTTTATCCAATCTGCCTGAATGAAACTTCGATCGCACTGATGAAATTTAAAATTTTCATTTTGATGTTCTTGAATGATAGTGGTAAATTGTTAATATTTAACCCTCTGCTTGGGCTCCATAAATTGTAGGTCCCTCCACCTTATGAAGATTGTCTCCCTAATTGTATTAAAAGCTATCAACGTTATGTACAAAGTGACGCATTAGACCTATGAATGGGGGAACAGTACTATTTCTGTTCTCTGTATTTCATTTGTCACCTATAATTAGCACTTATTTGTCCTTAATTTGTAATAATGTGCTGTCTCTTGCTCATGCTCACAGTGTATGCAACACTGGTTAAATATATAAAATGGTACCTACCTATGTGATTGTTTGACAGTTAAGTTAAGCTTGGGGATTAGCAACTTGTAAAAGCATCCAATACAATGGTGGTTTTTTTAACCCTCAAAAAACAGAGAGATAACACATGCTTAGATATCTTGACAAACTATAAATACTGAAGCCAAACTGACCTGTTTTATGATTCTTGAGCTCTTTAGTAATCCAACCAAAATCCATTAACATCTTTAATCCTTTCCAAATTACTTCTGATCACACAGTATAACCCATCACAACAAACTTTAAACACTGAAGTCAAACCAACCCTGCGAATAGAATCCAAGTAATATTAATTTTTTTATGCTGCTTGAGCTCTTTTGTAATCCAACCATAATCCATTAATGTCTTTAATCATTCCAAATTACTATTGATCACACATAGTATAATCCAGTGATTACTTTTAGGTTATTGTCTGTCAAAGTAGCCATTAAAATTTCATGCTCACCAGTTCACAGTCATGTGATCACAGCAAGTTTTTACCATAGGTATACTACCGGTACATTGGACACAAGGTGTGGAAGTCCCCCCAAAAAATGGAAAATTTATTTTCTGGAATCTTTTAGATAATAATTTTGAGTACGTGGGAGATTTCAATGAGTGGTGGGAGACACCCCTCATCGCAGGAGGAAAACCATTCCAGCTGGGAGGTTCACATGTATGATATATTTTTCATTGTTTGCTCATATTTATGAAAAAAAAACAACTAAAATCTTCTTGTGCAAAAAATCAGGTAATAAAGTATGATTTTTCTTGTACAATTGCATTTTTCATGAAATGTCTTGAAAAATGACAAAAAAGTAAATAAGATATAGAGAGGCAGGGAAATAGCAACTAGTACTATTTTGTTAGATCACTATCACAAATCCCTACATGTTTAATTAAATAGCTACTAATTTGAAACAGTAACATCTTAAACCATCTAGTCTCCAACCACTCCCCAACTATGACTCATTGGTCTTGACCCAAAATCTGTTATATATATATATATATATATATATATATATATATATATATATATATATATATACTGACACTAAGTTGAAGTCAATGTATCATTTAATCCTCTGACATGAAAGTGATACATGTAGTATATTAATTGATGATGTCAAGCATTTGTATCTCTGTGTGTATCTATATCAAATAATTATCCAGTTTCTGTGATGTTGTCAATGAATATTTCCCAATCAGTCTATTTTGAGAATAAATAAATAAATAAAATTAAGTTTGCAAGAAAGAGTAAGCCATTTTGCCAATATAGCTGGATTGAGATCACCAAAGCAATAAATAAGTTTCTCTTTCTACTAAGTTAACCAGGGCTTGTGGGTCGAATTTTGAACCAGTGAATAATGTCTTATATGGTTAGAATCTGTAATATACTAGATCATGGACAGCTATAGTTTTCATTGAAAGATGTGACAGCAGCATCTGTTGTCTTAATGGGTAATTACTACAACATTATGACAACAGATGGCATTGATTGCATTATTCCAACTTGACATCATCCTTGCCACTTTCACTGTGCTACATTGTAAAGTCCAAGATGTTATTTTTTAAAACTGTTATGGTGATTAATATGTCATCAAATGAACTGTCAGAATGCAGAGGGGAAATTTAGAGTTGGAATGATGTAGTTTAGAATGTTGACATATGTAATTTTTAAAATATGTACATAGAATCACTCACATGGAACTTGAAAAGTTGAAATTGCAGTATTCCAATATCACACATATCAGATTTATTTAGAAAGAACCATTGACAGATGTAATGATGAAACTCAAAATATACATCCTACATATAAAGAAAATACAACTATAGAATAATGCAAAATAGAATGTGCATTGTATATTGATATAAAATATATACATAGAAATATGGCAGTGACTCCCCTCCATAAGGAAAGATGTAGTGGTATAATTGCCAGTATGAAAAATCTATGTCTGTAAAAGTGTGTTTTAAAATATCAGAAAATGTTAAGACTTATGTATACTTGTAATGTGTTCTAGACAATAGACAGGACTTTTCTGATGGACAGTTTTTAAAATATTTATTTTTGCATTTATAATTTTCATATTTTTGAGAGACCAGCAAAATTTATAAAAATTTATATACAGCAAGTATTTCTAGATTTGTGGTACTTTAGCATAATCATGTAATATTAAATAAACATACAAATGTTTACACTGATATCTTTTAATTAAATGATGAATACACATGTAAATGCATACAACTGATATTTTTAAAAAAAATCTGATATACTGTACTTGATTTGCTGATGTCTGGTGTACTTGAGAATTTGGTGCATATGCTATTTCCACTTTTTAATGCCAAGTTGAATGCAAATAAAACCACACATTTTGCAACACATATTGGAATTTCTTGCCAGAAACTGGGTCATTATATAAGCTACAATGTTCTTTAACATGAGAAAAATAGATTAGAAGTGAGAACTTGGAAATTTTTTATTTAACCTAACCTTCTAACATGACTTGTAAAGGAATTAAAAGTACCCCTTTTTCTGAAGCTTCAATTCAAGCAGTTTTTGCTGTGGACATTTGGAAGACCATGTATATAATTTAAATTAGTTATGCAGTATGTGTAAGTATTGTGTTCAATAGTAAACTTGTAGGAAAATGCTTGGAAGCCCTCACAGTACATGTCAGAGTATAAAATATGCATACATTCTATGTGTAAAATGGTCAGACTTTTATTATTGTATTTCAGTCTCACAAGACTGAGTTGCAATCACGTCAAAATGCATATATTTCATCTGTAAGATTAAACCTCCATTTCTCCAATAAAATTTATTCCAACCATTTTCCTGAAATTTACCATAAAAATTGATGAAAAGTTTGATTGAATTACATCCCTTGTCTAAGTCTCACTTTGCTGTTAGTGTGACATCATTCTAAAGTCAGCCAGCCACAAATGTTGTGCAGAGTATAGTCACAAATTGTGATTAAAAAGCCAGAAACATATCCATTTATTTTCCTTTTTTAAGTTTCTAAATGAAGAAAGATGCAGCAAATAGGCATTTACTGAATATACTGTCAGTATATCAAACCAGGAAGTATTATGAAGAGCTTTCTGAGTCGGCCCATGACAGATTTTCTTTCTGTTTGTTACAAGGAATTTTGAGATATAAAAATTACATCAGTGATTTGTTATATCCCACAATTCCATTTTACCAACTGAAAGGTATGTACACCAATTACATTAAATATTATAAATATGCATAAATATTTTTGCAGTGTAATTACTTTTGTGCTAATACACATGCATCAACATTTCAAATTTAAAGGCTGAGGTAGGGTGTTTGTGTTTAGCTCATTACCACATAGTTTTTTTTATCTCCAGTATACATACTGTTATATTTAGAATTATAAAACTTGGTGAGTGGATACATCTGGTAAGTACTACACCCTTGTTTCATAATGAGGTCTATGTGATTTATATTTCATGGATCAGTGACTTTTTTGACATTTTGTATTTAAAGGTCATTTATTGGGTGCTGTTTATGTTAGAATTATTAGGCTTTTTAATTTGATGCATCTTTGTTAGTCACTATGACCTACAATATATTCTGTAGTAACATAGATTAAGTATCTGTGTTTAGCTCAAGACCATATAGATTTTTCCTTGCTATATACAGCCCTTGATCACCACTACAGTTGGAAGCAAGAATAAATGTGTTACCTTTACTCAATAATAAACTTTCCATATTATTATGATAGGTTACCATTAACAGGTTAACTGTGTATTGATCCTGAATGAGTAATTATGAATGAACTGCATACTGCATGCTTTTCATGTGCAGCCTGAGATGTAGTGGCTAATTAAGGTAATTGCTGCATGTACTTTGCTTATACTACTGGCAGTCACTGCAAGGTTACTCAAAGCCTGTTACTTTATTTCAGTCAAGACGTGGACAGTGATAATAGCTTTTGAAGCAGATTTTAAGAACAATGGTTTAAAAAACAAACACAAAAACAAAATTAACCTCTGATTTGTATCTGTTTAGTATAGTACCTCTACTTTGATACCATAAAAAAGAATGCTAGTTGCTATTGTTTTATGTCTTGTATGCCCTGTCAGTATATATGTATGTATGGAGGTATGTATGTATATGGTTTATTGGTATGCTGGCACAATACTACATAGTACCAATACAATTTAAACTGTTTAATTGTATAAAGATTAGAAGTTAAAATGTACAGATACAAAATTGTACGCATAATCATGTAATATACAAATATTTAAACTGATGTCTTTAAATTAAATGATGCAGATGTGTGTATAAATGCATACAACTGAAAATAAAAATAAAAAACCCAGATGTTCTGGATTCGCCAGTACCTAGTGTACTTTAGAATTTGGTGTGTTACACTATTTCTTCTTCTTAATGCCAAGTTGAGTGTAATGAAACCACACATTGTGCTGACACAAATTGGAATTTCTTGCCAGAAATGGGATCTTTTTATAAGCTATGATGTTCTTTAACATGAGGGCTGTTTTAGTAAAACATATATGGGAGCCAGGGAAGGCACTTTTAATGTGGAGTAGTCACCGATTGATGTAATTTAGAATTTTGTATCATTTTCATATGAACTCTTTGAGTAATCAGAGTACCGTGGCATATATTTTTAAAAAGTGCCTTCCCTGGGCACCATGTATCTTTAAATGGAACAGCCATGAGAAAAATAGATCAGAAATGAGAACTTGTACAATTTTAATTTGACCTAACTTTCTAATATCATTTGTAAGGGAATTAAAAGTACCTCTTCTTCAGAAGCATCAATCGAAGTAACTTTTGCAGTGGACATTTGGAAGACCATGTACATGACTTACATCAGTTATGCAATATACCTAAGTATTGTGTTCAATAGTAAACTCATAGGAAAATGCTTGGAAGCCCTTACAGTATGTGCCAGAGTATAAAATATGCAGACATTCTGTGCGTAAAATGGTCTGAATTTTATTGTATTTCAGTCTCACAAGAACGAGCTGCAATTGCATCAAAAGTATTTCATCTGTAAGATTAAACCTCTATTTCTCTGGCAAAATTTACTTCAACTGAATTCTTAAAATTTACCATAAAAATTGATGAAGAGTTAGATTGTCCAAAATTACCAACTGCATTACCTCCCTTGACTAAAGCTTGCTTTGCTGTTAGTGTGACATCATTCTAAAATAAGCGAACTTGCCACAAGTGTAGAAGTCTATTGATTTCATGTCATTGCAAGTAAAAGTATGGATTTTGTGCAGAATACAGTCACAAATTGTGATTAAGAAAAAAAGAAAAGAAAAAATGGCCATTGTTTTCCTTTTTTAAGTTTCTAAATAAAGAAAGATGCAGCAAATAGGGATCTTCTGATTATACTGTCAGTGTTTCAAACCAAAAAGTATTATGAAGAGTTTTCCAAGTAGGCCAGTATCGGATTTCTTTCTGTTTGGTTAAAGGAATTATGAATTATAAAAATTATATCAGCAAGTTGTTATATCCCACAATTCCATTTTACCAATTGAAAGGTACGTACACCAATTACATTAAATTTGATTCCAAATGCATGCATCAGCATTTATGGAGTACCACACTGTTACAACAAAAGAAGTTCACTGTGGCCTACATTTCACATTTACTGGTTTAGGTAGGGTGTTTGTGTTTAGCTCATTGCCACATAGGTTTTTGCCTCCTGAATGCATACTGTTATACTTAGAATTATGAAACTTGGTGAGGGGATGCATCTTAGTATGTACATTTACTACACCCTTGTTGCAAAAAGAGGTCTATGTGACTTATATTTCATGCATCAGTCAAATTTTGTGTTTAAAGGTCCCTTACAGGGTGCTGTTTATGTTAGAATCATTAAACTTTTTAAGTTGATGCATCTTTGTTAGTGTTACACCCTTACAACCAAATGTCACTATGACCTACAATATATTCTGTAGTAACATAGGTTAAGTATCTGTGTTTAGTTCAAGACCGTAAGGATTTTGCCATGCTATATACAGCCCTTGATGACCAGTACAGTTGGAAATAGGAATAAATATGTTAACTCAATAATAAACTTTCCATATTATTGTGATAGGTTACATTTAACAGGTTAACTGTGTATTGATCCTGGATGAGTAATTATAAATGGACTGCATACTGCATGCTTTTCATGTGCAGCCTGAGATGTAGTGGCTAATTAAGGTAATTGCTGCATGTACTATGCTTATACTACTGGCAGTCACTGCAAGGTTACTCAAAGCCTGTTACTTTATTTCAGTTAAGACATGGACAGTGATAATAGCTTTTGAAGCAGATTTTAAGAACAATGGTTTAAAAAACAAACACAAAAACAAAATTAATCTCTAATTTTTATCTGCTTATTGTATTACCAATACTTTGATACCATATAAAAGAATGCTATTTTTTATTGTTTTATGTCTTGTATGACCTGTCACAGGATGTATGTATGTATGGAGGTATGTATATATATGTTTATTGGTATGTCAGCACAATGCTGACTATATAGTACCAATAACATTTTTAATTTTTAATTTTATAAAGATTAAAAGTTAAAATGTTCAGATACAAAATTGTACCCAAGAAAAACTTTAGTTAGAAAATTTACCAACATTTTGTTGTCAGAATTTATTTTCTGCTCTGTAATTATTGTTTACAGTGGCTACTGGAGACATCTACAAGCTTCATAGAGGGTAGCTACATAATTGTTGATTACATTCTAGTTTAAAATGAGTTTTTGACTACTGTTATCTGGTCAGGTTTACCTCATGAAATTAAGAAATTATTATGACATTCGTCCTAGTACCTGCATTACTTTCGGTATATACTTTTATTTATGTTCGGTACGAAGGTTAATTTCAATCACAATCACCTGTAAATTTAGTTTCGCTTTTCACAAGCTGATATTATTCAAAGTATCCTAGTAAATTATTTTTAAAAATCTTGATATAACAAACAGATACAAGTTATGTAAAAACATCTCATACAGAGGAAAACCCATGGAATCCTGGGTTAAATCCAATCAAGAGGGTCATGATTTACAATATTTCACAGTGTGACCAACTAGTTCTGGGAACCCATACCTTTTCACTTTGAGGTACTTACTACAATCCAATCTTCAAATTATTTCAATAAATTATTTCAATATGAATAATTTCTGGATGTGAATAAAATTTGTAGTCTTCTACTTTGAGGGACGAAAATGCACATCTAATTATTTAGTGATAGGGGCTAAGAAATTTAATCTTAAAAATATATGTTTGTACAGATCGTTAAAGAATCATTTTGGAACATAAAGCTAAAACTCTGTGTTCTGTGAGATTAAATTCTGCATGTACATTTTTATCTCTATTTTCTGTAGCTGTGTAATATAGTGTGCATTTACAAGATGATTTTACATTCAAACTCCACTGATGATGGTAATATAGCTGAAACATTTGGAAACTTAAAAAGACTTTATTATTTATTATACATGTAAATTGTATGCAAGTAAGACATTCTAATATTGATATTGTTAACATGTAACATTAAAAATATTACTAAATTAAACAAATATAATGTAATGTACATTTATGATATGGCTTTGAATAACTCAACTTACAATGGCAATACAGCTCAAATAGTTGTTAACTTATTGAGACTTTGCTATTTCTGATACTAATAAAATTGTATGCAAATAAGATATCTTAAGTAACAGACATTTTAAAATATGTAAAAGATATCTTAAATACTTAATAAATTATCCTTTTGTGGAAAAAAATAGAATAATTTTGCTTGCATATATGAGATTAATGCATCCAATTTTTTAATGATTATAAAGCATGTATAATTACCAACTATTTATATGCATCTATTTAAATTTTTCTTATAGCTTTTTTGAATGAAAGAATAAGGTCTTTTTTCAGTTTATGCATGTCTAGATATTTCTTCCAAGGGATCAACCTTGATCTAACGAGCTCTTGATTCTGAAAATCATTTTAAATCTGTTACAGTTCCTGTGGGGCAAACTGCTTATAGGTTTCCAACAGGAACTAAACATGAACAGTCAAATAAAAGTAATCCACCCATGTCTTCATCAGCTTTTGAAAAAGACAGAGAGGAAATAGAGCTTGAGCAAAAATTAAGAGAGTTGGAGGAAAAGAAAGTGATAGCGGTGAAAGAAAGAAGGAAAAAAGAACTGAAGGAAAGAATCAAACAATTGGAGGAAGATTTGTCTGTCACAGAAGCAGGTGATTTTAGATTAGAAGCTAATTATAAGCATTTCTTCCAAGTAATAAAGCTAAAGATAAAGCCATAAGACAGAAACAATTTATTGAAAATCAGTAAATAAAAACAAAAATGTATAGGAGATGAATAAAACTGAAATTATTTTATATCAATAAAATTAGATTTAAATAGTTAAATTATTAGCAAAACTTTATAACAGTAAAAGCAGCACCTCTAATTGTAAGGTTGGAAACCAGTTCAGTCTTCACATCACTGTTATTTAAATGTCATTATGTAATAGCTTGGTAAGGATGAGATATTTACTCTACAGCTTTATCTTTTATCCTGGTGCTCTTATTGTAGGTTTGGAAACTGGCTCAATCAGCACATCATTGTTATTTAAATGTCAGTATGTAATAGTTTGGTAAATTTGAGTTTGTATAGTAATTATCCAAGGGCATCAGTGTCATATTGGCATGTTTTCTACTTTTGATGTAAAGTTTAGTACACCAACCTATTAACTATTCCCATAATTTTCAGTTCCTGCAGAAGACACTCGAGAGGAAGATAAAAAATGCATATTTTGTACAGATATTCTGAGGAATCCACAAACGCTTGGTTGTGGACATGAGTTTTGCAGCAAATGTATTGGAGAAGCTATTGAATATCAAGAAGCATGCCCAGTATGTGGCACAAAATTTGGGGATGATGCTGACAACCAACAAGGGTTATCAAGTGATGCTCTTCTCTCTTGGTACAATAGTTCAGATTTTATTGAGAATAGCTGAGAGTTCTACAGCCAAGAATTAGCTCCTTGGGACCCATTCTACAAATTTTAGATTAAATACAATGTATATATTTACTGGCAATTTCTTGTATGGAACTCTATGCACTGCACAAGTTTCTCTTAACATTCAAACCGACATACATTAGCCCATATCTACACCATTTTAGCCCTATATCTCTGCAATTTCAGTGATATGCATCTTGAACAAATATTGCTAAATGTTTTCCGATGATTATACCATCTACATTTTTTATTTCATTTCAACCAAACTTCCCAAATAGATTCATCTAAACAAGGTCTCAGATAAGTTTTATATTCAGCAGATTATACCATATTTTATAGAGTTATGACCATTGCTTGGGATATGTAAAATTACCCTAATGGAGTGTGAGATTGCTAGTGAGTTGTTCAAAATCATATTTGCAGTGAAGCTTCATATAAACAAGACCTTGTCTGCTAATGTTTAGACAGATTTTGAGTTTTTACTGAGATTTTGATCATGATTTAATCTGTACATTTATGATGCATAATACAGCCAGTTCAAATTGGTACACTGACCTTTTAGTGGTAGCTTCTTGGCATTTTTATCCCTTCACTTCATAATATCTGCAATCCCAATTTTCTGAGTTAGACAATACATATGATTTAAACTTAAACACTGTACAGGTATTATTGGAGTTCAAAAGGTGGTCAGATTCTATGAAAACGTACATGTATTATTTTCTCATCAAAATACGAAATACTCCTCAACTTGAATATTTATGAGTGAGTGTGAGTTTTTAGTTTACTGTATTCTTAACTTTTAAAATTAAAATGAAAATAAATAATATTTATCATCTCTTTCTAAAAATGCTGTATCTTCTTCATATGATCTCATAAACTCACAAATAAAAAACACACATAAGCTTGTTCTAGAACTCGGATTCTTATAGTCCATTCAGTAAAAGAAGGGGTAATATTTTTATACAGAACTATGGGAACAAACATTTTATACACGAGTATATGCCTTATAGTTACCTGTGTATGAGTGTTTCTTTAACCTGTGAACGTTTGTAATAATTGCCTCACAAGCATGTACTTAATTGCATTTGAATACATCAATACATGTAACATATTTCTCTTAAATTTCCAATATATTTTAGTTTTAGATTTTTACGCATGATGACATCTTGGTAATCCCAGCAGTTCGACATTATACAGTGATAAATTGTATCTGCACTTTATACACTGTATAAGTTTTGGTTCATGATCCAGTTTCTTAATTTGCTTATTAGAACATTTTCAATCATTTGTTTTATGGAAACTGTTTGTCTTGGATTCCTTTGTATATAGTATGTAATCTTAGCTCACACAATTAGCTAAAAGCTAGTCTCCCCTACTGTCTTCAAATAAATGAACAGAATGTACAGACATTTAGAGTAACATATTTTACCAACACCATCATGAAATACCAATCTATATAATTATACAAGTCAAAAAACAAACAGACAGAAAAAGAGAAGAATATAAACAATAATTATCCATTTATGGCATGTCTGTATTTAAGTTTTAATTCTTGCCAATTGTGTGCAGCTGTAACAGATAATGGTAAAGAGTTCCAGGTCATCACACCAGAGTACTGGAAACATCTTTTGAATAATACTGTACATGGTTTTGGAATTTGAACATTATTTTGAGCCTCAGATCGTAAGTGATATTGTTTGTTTTTACACACTTTGAAAAGGTTTTGGAGATAATCAGGTACCATTCCATGAATGCATTTGTAAATAAGAACAGCTCTTAAATAGTTTATTCTATCATGAATAGTCATCTAGAGTTACTGTGAAAATAAATACTTGGAGGAAATATCCCATGGTGCATCTAAAATGATACATGCAGCATGTTTTTGGTAACTTTAAGACTGATTAGCCATGATTTAGAACAGTTCCCCCAAATTGTTCCCCAGTAGTACAATAGTAGTTAAATTCATGCACTGAAATACAGTACTCTGTGTCATGGTGTAAGTACTTTTTAATGCTGCTTAACAGTGATAGTTTGTCTGCTATGGACTTCCATAATCAATGTGTGTGCCATTCCATGTCATTATCAATATGTACGCCCAATATTTTTTCTGATTGTACATTTTCAATTGGAGCATCGTTTACAAAAAACTTAAGCTATGCATCCTCTAATCTAGCTAATCACTGTCAGGAATCCATCAACATACATTTAATTTTACTTTCATTAATTATCATTGTATTTGAATGGCACCAATCAGGGGCTGCATTGCTAAGGTCATTAGTCAGTTTTATCTGGATTTGATCAAGATTTTGATCGGAGTGTGTAGGGTAGTATCATCTGCAAAAATATCTGATTGAACACAGGTTGCATACAAAGGTAAGTCATTTGTAAATATGATAAATAATAGTGGTCCTAAATTGGAGCCTTGTGGTACACCTGAAGTCAGGAGTAAAGACTCTGAATTTACATTCCCAATGCAAACTACCTGGAACCTGTTACTTAGTTAGTATTCAAATCATGTATTGCCTGAGAGGAAAGCTTGTTCAGTTTTTAGCTTAGACAAGAGTATTTGTTGATTTACCAAGTCAAAGGCCTTATAAAATTTCTGCTTAATTTCCTTCCTCAGTGGGCATCAGCCATTTTGCAGTAATTGTTGGTAAGGCTTTTACACAGTGGTATGAATCAGGAAAGCATGATTCACTCTTATGTAAAAGATTATGCTCTAATAGTTATTGATAAAGTTACTTGGCAACATGCTTTTTCAACATTTTAGACAATGTTGGAAGTATGGAGACGGGTTGATAATATCCTGTGACATCTTTCGCACCACTCTTATTGATAGGCATACTCTTATACCTTTAGGAAGTCTGGAAAAACATTTGTATTAATATCCAAGTTGACAAGACAAGTGATTGATTTTGATATTTGTAGGCAAAAAGTTTCAAGATTTTGGTTCCTATTCCATCTAGTCCTGTTGATTTGGATATGTTGAGTGTACATAAAAGGTCATATATTTCTTTCTCAATAGCTTGTCACACAGAGAAAATTGTGATTTCAGGCACTTTATTATTTAATGTTTTTCCAACTTCTGGAGATTTAGCATATTGTGACTTGTAAATGATGCACTAATTTTATTAATTACATAATTGAAAAATTTATTGAAAGTACTTGCTGTATCATCTGGTGATGTAAAGGTCATATTGTCACATTCAGTTTGAGTTGGAAGTGTACATTTCCCTTTTGAGTTGAGTCCATTGAGGTTGTCCCATATATGTGTGCTGTCTTTATTCTCCTGAATAGCTTGAACATACTCATTTTTCTTAGCACCATCAATAAGATAGTTGGCCCTGTTTCTTTAAAATCTATATTTTCCCCATTCTTTCTTTTGATGATATAAATGTTGTTTTAAGGATTTTACATGTGTTAACTTTCTCTGCTATTGTATATACATTTTACAGAATTTTAGCATCTTTATGTTTTATATTTTATCTTGTTATACTTAATTATACATCTATTTGGAAGGCTTTATCTTTCTAAATTTTTGTGCAGATTTTCTTTTACATTTTTCAAACTTAGCCTTTTATTAGCACTACATTGTCACTTATATGCTGAGGTGCCATAAAACACTACTACATACATACATAATACCCTCTGGTGTCTGGCCTTATTTACTCCGGGTGAACTTAAGTTTACTATGATGTTTGACTCATTTTGTTTTAATTGGTACATGCTTATCCAGAACATCAACAAATAGTTTGTACTATAGGATTAAACCTTCGTAAACATCAGATACAGCTTTAATTATTTCAAAAGGTACACTTTCTATCACTCTAAGAAAGTTAATTTCATTGAAATTGTTGAAATCACAATATTGATTTAATTTGTTCTTAGCCCTTTTAGGCAGATGCCTTGTGACACAGACTGGATATTGGTCACTAACTGCATATATTGGAACTTGTATTTCTTATATATTTTCAGGACGGTGACCAATCATGGTTGAACTGGTCTCAGTCACTCTTGTTAGTTGATTTATAATTTGTACCAAATTGTTAGTTTCAGTTCAATCCAACAGATTTAGGGTAATCAGTGCTGAAGTTACTCATTAGTTTTACCTCATCAGAATCTATGGAGATCTTTTCTAGTTCATCTTTAATTTTGTCAAACCAGTCCATATTGGAATTTAGTGGCCTATATACAGAACAAATAGGAACAGAGGCTGAATTGGGTGGATGAAATTGTTTGAATGCTGCTAGTTTCAAGATCATATCTTCTTTTGAATTTTAATGTTTGGGTTACATAAAGAATAATACCTCTACCTCCTTGATCAGAGTGATCCTTTCTTTCAAATACAAATCCATCAATTTCTAATTCTGACTCATATACTTGATTGATAGGAAGGTTTTGTATATCTCAAGAATGTCAACAGATGTTTTTTGTTACATGTGAGCTTCATATTATCTAATTTTGGAAAAATATGTCGTACATTTAAGTTGCCTATTCTTATACCCTTTTTAACTAGCCCAAAAGATATAATATCTTGATTGTAGTTATAAGTATTTCGCTTGTCATTAGAAGTGAGAGAAGCATTGTTATGTTTTGAAGCACAAGTACTGTAATTTTCTGTATTACTACCTAATGCATTATTAGGTTGTTTATCATAGAATTACTCTTATGTGTTAGTACATATGTGTGGTTTGTTCCATCATCATTAACTAAGCACATAAACTCATCAGATTGTACACATATTGTACAATTATGTACATGTGTTTTGCCATCACTGCTTACTCTATTAATACTTACGTCTATATTGAAATCAATTCTAGTACAATAATTACCACTGACTTCACTCTTTATATCCAAACAAGTTCAATAAATTGTCAAATAGTAAGGCCTTGGTGGAGGTTACAGTGGACTAACATTCATGTACAACTTCACATGAAATTTGGTTAGATTGTAGCAGTGATTTGTCTAATGTTTCAAAAGAATATGCACAGTTGGATATTTGTGCAACACAAGTACTTTAATTTTTATATTCTATTTTACTTTCAGGATCACAGTGTGGTTTTTGACAATTAAAATAGTGGATTGGTGTTGTGTATTTGCACTTAGCTTTATTGCATTCTGTGCATATTTTTAATAAAACATTAAACTTGTTATAGTTTATTTTGCTAATGGGCTTATGGAAAGTAATATTCAGATATGAAATACTGTTGTCATTATCTTCATCGCCATACCCCTAAAAGTTATTATTTATTGAACAGAGTTTTTGCTTATGGCCAAGTCCATTGCAAATATAGCACCTGATGGCCTTGCCATGATGGCCAGTTTCTGTTACAATACATGTCCTGTGTCACCACAAAAATGACAATCATTGGATGTTTTCCTTATAATAGGGCTATAGCACAGTTTATATTTCTTAGCAATAAGTTGTTCCTTTTGCTCTCAGGTGAATCTTGTCCTTAGAGTACAGTTTAAGGTTCACTTTATTACCTGTGTTTCCCAAAAAGAATGAAGGATGTAAGTCTGTATAATGGAATTAAAGTGTTCACATAGATCAATAAGTACTTAATTTACTTGGTTTTCTTGTGCATCGATATGAGGAGGTATCCCAGACACTATTATGTTGCATGTACATTGAGAATGCAGAGTGTAAAGAAGACTTTTGTCATCGTCTTTGATTTCATCCAGGCTATGACCATAATTAGCATCATCTCCATCTATCTGAACTACTTCCTATCTGAAAATTATTCTTGTATGGTAAATTTTTAACTACAGTTTGCCTAATCTCAACCACTGGAGCTTAATTAATGACTAATATTTTTGATATAGCAACTAGTGCTTTAGTCAGATGCTCTGGGTTCAGAGCATAACATGATTTGCAGTTAAACATGGGTAGTTATTGATGCTGTCTATAAATCATTTTGTTTTATTGACATTTCTTCAAACATTGTACCTTCTTGCAATAACAGTTTTTTAAGTTACTCATAAATTTTTCTCAGGATGCTATAACTCTGAGGATACAATCAAACTCAGACTCATAACTTCATTTAACATGATCTAAACAAATTTTTCAATTCATGTTTTAAAACACCTTTGATACAAATAAAAGGGGGTAGAATAAAATGTTTTAAATGACAGCGATGTAACTGTGCAAATAAATTTTTTTATCATGGTTAAAGTTTTTTGAGCTTGAGCCTTCACATTGGGTTATTATGATGCTGAAAAAGTTTTATAATCTTGACATAATTTAATTTATACATTTAGTTTGTATGTTGTAGTTATATCTATTTATACATATATATTTTTTAGATCTATAAATATATTTATATATCTTTGCCTATATCTATATTGATACTTATACATTTGAAAGTATTACGACCCTTTTATAAAGAGAATATGAATGTAGGTACATTGTATTTCCTAATTAATGGGGTTTTTTTTCCCCCAAGTTGGCAATGGTAAACAATTGTCTGTTTATGTTAGTCATGCTTCCATTTAGTTAATTATATCTTGGTTCTTCACAGGAAACATTACAAAGTGACCTGTGGCACATTATGAAGAAAAACATTAGATCAGTGATATCCAAAGTGACTGCATTTATTATGTTGGTTTACATTATATCTGTGATGTATGTGGAGCTGTTCAGGGATCATTTTATTGGCCTCCTCATAACAATATGGTTCTGAAAAAAGTAGATTATGTTGAGAAAATGTATAGTTTTTTACCCTAGCTGAATATACACTTTAATTCATAAGCTGGACATGCACTTTAATTCATCATGTTATATTGCATGCATCATGTTTTTTTTTTAAATCTTGATTTGTTATAGAATATAATCTTGTAATTAATTTTCTCTTCTTGACTAATGAAAAATAATACTTCATGTGTGCATGGGAAATCCAACTCAGTTGATACTTAAATTTCTTGTTATCTCCTGCCTTTTTGCCAGAAAATAAGATGCATATTATTCCTGTTTCCATCCATCCTTTTTGTCTGTCTCTCTGACTGTCACATTCTCTTTTTCACTATGCAGTATTTAAGCCATATCAGGTAAATTGATGAAATGAATTCTATGTACATGTACTTCTGTTTTATTGCTAGAATAATTATGTATTGCGTACCATATTTGGGACCTTATCTTCAAGATGAAGGTAAAAGATCAGCGTTTTCAGCTTTCCCTTTATTTTACATTGTGTATCTTCAAAGCCAAATATGATTTATGTGTCCTGCCTAATGTATGTAGGAAGGACACTTAAAGTGGTACTTGATACATTCATTGCACATTAGTGATACACATGTATACCAAGTTTAATATCTCTATCTAAAATGTAAAGAACTCTGAAATATATAGATGCTAGGAAAAAGTGAAAGTTTGATCCATGGCCTTTACAATGAAGATAATGACCCCCACATATGATATGTGCTAAATCTTCCAGTATGTGTGTGTATCTGCAGACCAGTCAGGAAGAGTAATAGTAGATCATGATAGGCATTAAGTGTGTCAAGCCTAAAAAGAAATATACTGATACCTTATGTTGCTGTGTTGACAAAAGACAAAAATTAACGAGTCTTGTTTCTGTAAGGGTTCATCCAAAGGGTCTGGTATAGTATGGACTGTGATGACTTAATCAGATAAT
Source organism: Margaritifera margaritifera (assembly GCA_029931535.1). Taxonomy (NCBI): domain Eukaryota; kingdom Metazoa; phylum Mollusca; class Bivalvia; order Unionida; family Margaritiferidae; genus Margaritifera; species Margaritifera margaritifera. The sequence continues at coordinate 1,015,251 of JAQPZY010001174.1, read as the reverse complement.
GACTATCAGACACATGAGAATTAGTGTGGCCTATTACCAATAACAATCACCCAGCACCCAAATATGGAGTTATATGGACATAATTTAGGCATCCTGCTGTAGATATCCAGAGGGACAACTTAATTATCACGTTTGTCACTGGAAAATATGATAAATTCCATTATAATTTTTAACATGATAATTTTGTAAAAATCCTTTCCATTGCCTGACTGGATGTTCACATTTGAAAAAATTACTGTCCAGCATTAATTTTTAGTTGTTCCAGGCTCCCAGGCAATGGATTTTATTTACCCTTGTGTGTGTGTGTGTGTGTGTGTGTGTGTGTGTGTGTATATATATATATATAGAGAGAGAGAGAGAGAGAGAGAGAGAGGTGTACTGTACATTGACCTTCTATCTCAGACAGCTTTAGTATTATTCTATTAGTACTGATCTATGACCTTGACCTTGGAGATAGCACCTTAAATTTGGTGTGCAAAATACTCTCTAGTGATGATATATAAGTTCATCAACAAGTATCATATTGTTAAAAAGTTGAAAAAGTGAGAAACAAAGTTATGACCAGACAGAAAAGCTGAAAACACTGATCTTTGACCAAGACTTTAAAGATGGGACTCCAAACGTGATACACATCACACCCTCTAGTGAGGATATATAAGTGTACCAGTTTCATTAATTTGTCTCATACTGCTTATAATTTACAAAGGGGAAAAGAATGTGTTATGGTTGGCAACATAAACTAAAATTGCCAATCTATACCTATAACCTTGACCTTGAAGATATTTTTGCAAATGTTGCATGCAACAAACACTCTTGTACTGATGTGTACATGTAAGTGCACAAAGTACCATATGATATCTTGGTGTCTCACTTCTTGAGTTCAGTCTCTCACAGAATAAATTTCTTTCGTTCTGTTTTTTTTCTTTGTTTTTGGGTGATATTTTGAACCAAAAGACCATACTTTGCAAGTGTTTCCATAGGTTGCATATTCAAGTAAACCAGTACATGGAATCTAACATGGATCATTTTAATCCTGATTTCACATATTTCACACAATCTGCAACTTAAAAACACAGATTAAAGTGAATATAAAGAACAATTTGCATTTTAAATCAATCCACATGGATGACCATCAAGCAAATTCAGATTTCACAGAATTTATTGAAATCACCAAGAATATGAATGCCAGTGTCAAAGTCTGGTGCTGTGAAGTATCACAGGTATGAAACTTTCATTGGTCACTTTTATCTCTTAGTGGTCAAAGTATGCGGTAAATGATTTTGTAATGATATATATGTGTACCAATATTTATAACTGTTAGAAGTTACGCACCAGAACAAAAGTATGATGGATGGCTGAATGGGTGGACAGAAACATGAATACAGAATGCAGCACACACACTATAATGCTTTCCATGGGAACCATCGAGTATATTGCCTCGTAGTGAGACTGGCTTATAATGAAGTACAAGATACATATAATTCAACTATTGGATAATGAAATGGGATCCATGACCATACCTGATTTGTAACAGGAAATGTGTTATAATGAAGGGCCCTACAGTGATGGGGTGCTGTATTATGTCTGGGCTTTTGCAAATAAGTGAAAGAAATAATTATTTGTATACTTATCTATCACTACCAGAGTGTGTGTTGTGTACAACATATGAACAGTATGTCAAGGTCAAGGTCAAAGATTGGTATTTTCAGTTTTTCTTTTCTTCCCAATAACTATAAACCTGTCTGAAATAGAGAAACAAAACAGTAGAAATACATGTATTCTCATCTACACTTTCTTGTGGAAGATGTTGGTACAATATATTTATTTAGTTTGAGTTTGTATGTACCTCTACAAGAAGACTTTTTTTATCACAGTCTGGGTCATATATTTAAGATTTTAAGATAATGGATGAAAATTACTGACTTTTTTAGCTTTAGTGCATGTTTTGTGGCATCTTGGCCATAATGGAAAATTATATTTAAGCATTAGCTGATTTGAAATTGAAATATGTTAATATTTCTTTCAACTGTGATTTATCCATACGTGTATTTTGTACTGGTCAAGTTCTGAGTCATTCCAAGCATACCTTTTATCAACTTAGCTGATAGCAACAGAATTTTGTTTGATTTATTGAAGAAAATATACAAACATATAAAGGTATATGCACTGTTTATACAGGATACAGGGATATAAAACTGTCAAAAAAGCTCTCTCTCTCTCTCTGAGATTAGATTTATTATAATTTTTTTTTATAAACATGGCCGTATCAAGGGGTTTGTGAGTCAGAAATCATATTTTTCATGTAATATGCCATGACACGGTATGCATAAAATGTACAAGCATATAATGATAGTTACCTCAGTAAACACTAGTAAAAGAACCTTTTGTATATTACATGTCCAATGATTGATTTTGTTGACAAATGTCAAGGTCATTAGGAACTATAGCAAATTGAGAGTAAATAGGTCAAGAAGAGATTTATACTTTATATATTTGTCTATGCTCAATGTGCTTTTAGGAACAGGAACTATATATAATAGGTCAAAAGGTCAAAGGCTAAAGATTACTATGACCAATGCAGAGCTAGTGTTTTCAACGTGATAACTGAAATTTTAAATTCATTAGGGATTATAAACACATGCTGCTGTGTAAGCTTCATCAAAATGTATGCTTCAGATTTTAATGAAATTTTGTGAATTGCTTATCAGTATAGAAAAAGAACGCCTGTTAATTTATATTGTAGAGTTCAAAGGTCATATTTTCAAGGAAAAATACCTTGAATGATGCCAGTTCAAGAAGTTGTTTGCATGTTTGTTTTTTCTCCAAAGAATACTAATTGCAGATTTAATCAAACAGCATATGGGAATATCTTGATATTGTTACAATTCATATTTGAGATTTCACTGAAGGAAATCAATATCATCCTGACAACTATTATAAAAAACACAAAAGATAGACATGGAACTAATGAAACAGGTATATGTCCGATGTCATGAATTATAAAGGTTTTTCTATTCCTTGACAAACAGAGCTTAAAAATAAAGAGGCCATTTTGTTGTTGCACTTTGGATGGGGAAGAAGAGTATTGATTTAGGAATCAAAAGGTCAAAGATGAAGGTCACTATGACTGAAAGAATAACATCAATTTTTTTATACATATCTCATCTGGACTTTGAGGATAGCTTGCACTTGGGATAAGGTAAGATGCAGATTAATTTTGTGGTCAAAAGGTCAAAGTTCAATTCATTGTCACTGAAAGAAAACTGGTTTCACAGAATAACATTAGTTCTACATCACAGATCTGGACCAACTTTGTGGATTGCTAGCACTTTGTTTAAGGATGAAGCCTATTAATTTTGGAATCAAAAGGTCAGAGGTCAAGTTCACTGTGACTGAAAGAAAAATGTTTTTTGCACAAGAATTTCAGTTTTTCTACATAGAGAACTATTAAACATGGGTCATCTATATAATGTGTCATTCATGGTACTCTTGTTATTTATTTATTTTCAACCCTGTAATGGGATACAAGAGCATTAAGAATAAAAATTTTAATTTGCTAAACTACCCCTATATCAATGTATTACTGTCTCGTGTATGGATAGGATGTTCCTATGGAACACCTATAATTTGGAGATGACAATGTTTCTAAGACAATCAGTAAAATACTAGACCACTCACACTATGAAGATAGCATTGTGTTCCTTGGCACATGTTGCACCTTCAGTTCAAGAACAATACTAATTTGACTTTTTTCACGAAACATAAATAGTGGTACAAACAAATTAATATATATGGCAAGACTGCCTCAATACATTTCACATGACTAACACTCTATTACTGTGTGTTTATTGTGGAGTGATCCATAATTGCAGACCTGTTAAATTACAGACATTCCTACAATAGGTACAGAGAGCAATTGTATCACATTAAAACAGAAGTATACAAGTGGTAAAATTGCATAAGCTTTTACCTCAAATTAGTAAGTACAACTGAATGAAAGGTTTTTTGTTTATTTTTCAACAAAACAGACACATATTTGCTGAAAATTCAATAGAATTTGAGCATTCATTATGGATAGAGGAGTTGTCTGCAGCCTTGCCTGTAGTGATAACCTATATTTGCCTTGTGATCTCATTCACAATTTCTTACCATTATTGTTGATTTATTCATACATTTGTTAATATAAACAGACAAATAATGTATATTTTATTATTTATTAATAAAATGTTAGGTTATGAAGTAAAACAATGTATTGACAGGTATTTTTTTTCCCACATAGAATTCACACCAAAGCTAATTTTAGAAAATGATGTACGGCATTCACGATTTGCTAAAGAGTTTTTATAGAATAGAGGAGGAAACTTTGACCAGCTTTTTTATGAGGATGATTTTAAAATGTTCTAGCAATATTGAAAACTGATTTATTTTATTTTCTTGAGCCTACAGGGATCATTGCTCATATAGGACACATGTATATTGGACATGTGTAATATGGAAATCTGCACTTGATGAACACACCCATTTATAGTAGAGAGATAGTTTATAAATCTGATTGACATAAATACAGATTAATTTATTCACTGTGTTTGTGTTGTTTATCAGTTCGCTGACAGAAAATATTTTTGTATTCTTACTATCTTTCCATACAATCCAAACACTATTGATCAGTTGCCTATCAGTCTGTCCTACACACATGCAAATTGTGACATGCACATTCAATTTTTGTCACTTAAGGATATTTTGAAAGAATTTTAGTTAAATAAATCAAAATAGTGAACCTGATTGACCTTTTTCATACTTAAATAAGTAAAACTAAGACTTTTTTAATCAATCAACCAATTCCAATACAAATTTAAAGATAATTACAGACTAAGTATTCAAACTATTACAGAATTCAGAGATACCAATAAGAAAAATTTAAAATTGTAATGAAAAGATGTAGAGATTTATTTCATAGAATTTTACTGAGTACAGATTTTAAGGTAGCAACAATGAAGGATTCAATAAATATTTAAACAACATTGAACCATACCTGATGAAGATCATCATTCAAACAATTATACAATTTTGACCCTGTGAAAACTTCGCTAGACTTAACTATCACACTTTATGAAGAAACATACCCAAAAGGGATAGCAAGTGGAGAAAATAAATCTGTACCACAGAACAAAGTTTCTAAATATTTTAAATAGAGGTGAAGTGGATAATGGTGAAAGTACAAGATGGATGTTTGCCATGATTTAATATTTACTACTGCACGTAGATATCAAAGGCTCAGAGGAAAATCGTACATGGATTTGACTGATTAGGTTGAAAACAAAAAGTGTTGCAAAAACAAGACAAATAATGATAATAGGTGTTTCTTTTATGCTCCAGAATATGTGTTAAATAAACCAAGTGATGATGCAGATGGGCCATCAAAATACAAATTAATAGATATATGCTGTCATTATTTTAAATAATTTCCTATACAGATTGAGGATATTTTAAAAAAAATTGATAAAGAATTTTAATATATTATAAGTTTATGAAATATTGGAAGGGATAGTCCAGAGAGATGAAGCTGAGAGAAACTACATTAATTTTGCTTGAATAGCGTAGAATAAAGACAAAGACATGTTAATCATAGTACAATGTCTTGTTCCTAATGACGATGATGATGGAGGGTACCATTCTAATGGAATAAATTTATTAAAATTGGTGTCATCACATATAAATATATTAATAAAAAAAACACCTGTGTAAAAAGTAATGCTTACTTTTTTTAATATACAAGAAAAATTATTAGAACACAAAGACTATGTTACAATGTAGACAACTCAATAGACATAATGCTCAAGAATGGCTCAGAAGTATAATTTAAAAACCATCTGAATCAGTTCATAGTTCAGTATAATATTTATTGTTATTTCAAGAGGATGATGGTACAGTTGTGTACCAGAGGTGTTACTGCTGCATACAGATACAATATTGGACATTAAAAACAGCTTAACGCATTCCATCAAGGTTTTGTTTGTATTTCAAATCAAACAAAAAGATATATATACATATATATATATATATATATATATACAAAATCAAATAATGTGTTTGTAGGAGATATGTTGTTTGAGCTATTTGATTCCAACAATGCAAGGGAATAAATGGAAAGAAATGGGAAAATGGAAGAATTGCAGAAGAAGACTGCAGAGTTCAATCAGAATAGAGCCAATACTTTAGACTACTTTAATCAGAGATTGGGTGAACAAGGCCTGGTAACGTGGTATCTAACCAATGTGGATAATGCCTTTTCACTCTATGCTTCAACACATCCAGATAAGCATGCCATTTTGGATATGCCCAAGTCTCCCCAACTTGAATAGATAATTACCTAATGCTAAACAGTTAGTAATTGCTCCTCTGATTACTTCTGCTGCTGTTGTCATTTAATGATTGTAAATTTTGGTTCTGTCACCAATAATAAAATCTTAGTTTATAGAATGAAGAATATTATCTTCTAGTGTTCTAACTGAAAAAAATAAATAGTGTTCTCTTCCAAATATGTTTTTGACTCTTTAATTCTAGAAGATTCTACTTGTTGACCCTGACAATCTAAAAAAATTTTTACTACAATTTTTATTTATATTTGCTACAGAAGTATGATTTGTATTATTTACCTCTGATGCAATATAATATTTTAAATAATATGTAAGTTGCATGTTTAAGTTTATACAAATTGGATATAAATCTGAATTATTTTTTTCTAATAGCAGAATAGTCTTCGATACCTATACAATGTAACTTGTATTCAACAATATGTTATGGAACATAGTCAAATCCATAAGTAGTAGCTATTGTCTGTCATGTTGTGAAACCAGATGATATATCCAAAAAGAAAAATTTCAGTCCCGTTTTCATATATAGAGTAAACATGTGTTTCTCAATTGGTATTAACCAAATTAACACCTTTTGGTTTATATAGAAAAAAACAATCAATATACTTCTAGGCAGTTCATCATAAATTTTTTCTAATCTATTATTATGACCATCCAACCTGTTTTTAATCTCATCAACTGTAGCTTTTATTGCAATAATCTTCAGTCCAAGGTCTACATTTAATCCAGTTTTAAATGTAACGTTAACATCTTGTTATCTACTTCTGTTATCTTTTATTCTATATCATTTAAGTCTTTTCTTAATCGCTTAGATTTTTTAAAATTTAATTCGTCAGTGCTTCTTTGCACAATACCAATATTATTAGTTCTCAATCTCTATATACTTTATTATCTGTTAGAATTGGTTTGCTTTTCGTTTCTATTCCATCCGATAGTTCATTTTTTGGAATTACTAAGTCATCCTTTAAAAGTTTTATTGTATCATTTAAATCATTGATTGATAAATCATAGGTTGTTCTCATAGATCTAATCGTCTTTTCACTCACACTTACTTTTGATTACTTTTATTATTATTATTATTGTTATTATTATTATTATTATTATTTGCTTTCATCTATATTTGGTTATTTCTGTTTAAGTCATTCTTTCTCTGCAACTAAAGTATTAGTATTAGAAGTTATCTTTTATTTCTATTTTAGTATGGAATCTTTAAAATTATCAAATAAGTTTTTAATATCATTCTGATGTATTTCATTATTTAGTTCTTTATTTAATTGTTCTAACTGTCATTGTAAAGTACTGTAACGTTCTAGACATTTCTTCAATGTTTCCATGTCGGCCTCTAATGTATCGGTCTCTGAATTTATCCTTTGATCAATTGGTTGCAAGTTTTGTTGAATAGCCCTTCCATCTGGTCTCTTTTATTCTCTCACAGTTTACCATACTTGCATAACATCAGACAAGGTACTGCTTATCTGCTTAAACAAGTCATGTATATTTTTAAAAAATCTCGTAATCATCAATCTGTTTTTGTAACTCTTCAGTTTAAGTAGTTCCTTCTGTGATACTCTGATTAATAACTGTTAATTTTATTTTGTCAACTTGTTCTCTTTATGTTTTGATATCTTTTAAATTATTATCATACAAAATCATAGGTCTTTGTCCATCAAAAACTATTTGCACAAACCTACTAGTAGCTGCATCAGTTAATTTTAGTTCAGTATTATTTCTGTACCTTATCATTTTGTCCATCTTCCTCCGAGTACTAAAAACTAAAAGCATTTAAAGATATTAGCCATGGGGTTGATAATATTTCTGTCATTTATTTAACACAAATTAACAGGAGCTATTCTAAAGGTATATGCTATTGGCATACCATGAAAATCTATTACTTTTTCATCCCTGTCTTTAATGTTGATATTTAATCTCTTTGTAATTGTTTATATTGATTATTAGCATCGTATGAGAAGAAATCACCGTAAAATACATTTTTAATAGGCAGGGGTACTACTAGAGTAGTGAAGGAACCATTACAGTAATTCATTGTGTTGTTTAGTTGATCAATGAAAATATCTATGTTTTCAGCTTAAAAACTGCACAAACTATATCTGATTCAGTAGATGTCTGTATCAATCTCCGACTTTAAATCCTAGTAATTTTTAGTTGTAGGTGGTTATATTCACTGTGTGATTAATGCTCAGAGTTATTAAAACTGTAGAGTTATATTTCTAGCATTCAATATCAATGTTTTCTTCATTGTCGTTATTAGCAACCATGCATTCTTCGACTTTTTCATGTACATTTCTAAATTTTACAAACTATCAGGTATTGATATCTTGGTTTCAGTCTTATGGTTTACATAATAGAATATACTTTTATCTATAAAAATATTGTAATAACCAACTTCAAAATCTATTCTCTATAATGAAATGTATACTTTACTATCTCTGTTATCAATTGGATTTGAAAATATATTTCTTTCTCAGACTGTCCTTTCACAGTAATGCAGCTAGACTTCGCAGTTAGGTATGGTCAGGCTTCCGTTTAAGTAATGGGAATCCTTGAAGGAATTTTGCTTTGTAACCCTTTGCAGTCGGCTTACCGTTACGTCATTGCAGCCATTTGTTATATTCAGTAACTATGATATTAAATTCGTCATAACTTGTTTCATTATCGCTTATTGCTTTACTAACCATTTCATCAGTACTATGCAATTTACTTATAAGGGAGGTTACAATCTCAACGTCTTTAAAACTTTATGATATGATAGATTGTCTTTTAAACCTTTTGCAACAAACCCTAGTAAAGTTGCAATAAACCATGTAAAAGCTAGAGGAATAATAAATCCTATTGATATTCGTCCAACTCATAAACTAGCAGATCCAACACCCATTCCGCAAAAAAACACTTTCCACTCCAACCTCTATCCGTTTTTTTTTTTTTTTTTTTTTTAATTATATGCCGTTTTATGCCCTTTTCTTATACCTCTGTAATGTTTTATCTCTTTAACTAAATCATTCTTAATTTCATTAGATTTCATAGATTAACTGTATTGTTAATAGATTTACCTAATAATTTTATCTGGCAGTATCCCTTGTGCAATTAGATAGTCAATCCTTAACTTAGTCAAAGAATAGGAATAAGCAGTCTTATGATTTCTTCTATACCCATGTTAATTGGCGAATCTATTTTAAGATTGTATATTGCTATGCCGCTACTTTTGCGTATCCTCCGATCAGCTGAATTTAGTCGCACCACGTTGTTATATTAGTGCGTACCCATTTTGAGATGGCCCCTCGTACATCGAAATGCTTGTTACTCTTTTGTGTATTTTGTACAACAATATCAAATAAAATTACCTGCACAAACAGTCAAAGATTACAGATTTATATTCGGGTAAGTTTGTAATTTCAGATCACATCTCCTATTATCGTATGAATTTAGGTGATTTGAAGCACGGAGTTGTGTGTGTATTTCAGTCGCGAGGTTATGTTCCCACGGCAAGGTCGTTTCAGATTGACCGATCGATTGGAATACCCACCAATCCATGCTTTGTTTACCAGAATATTTACACGTGCCAGTCTCGTATATAAACAGAGTTGGCGTGCAAACTTTCGGACTTGTAAAGTTTGAGCCCATAGAGTAAAGGTTAGAGAGCGAGATTCAAACTTTCAGAAAATGATAGAGGTAAAAGATCTAAAAATGTTAAAAGGAAATTTCATCTACGAAAATTTGATGTTTTGGAGCCAAGAATTTGAACAACAAATTTCTCATTCCATAAACAGACGAACTTTATCTATGAATTTCGGGTTTAGATATTGTGGACATAAAATAAAACAAATTATTTCAAAGTATAAAATTTGCCCACATTAATAACTGTTTACAAATAGCCTGAGTCATTGTATGAAACAGGAATTGATGACACTGTTGAAATAGTGGAGAAATTCTTGATATGTTGGAATTATATTTCTGTATTTTAAAACTGAATTTGTAAATTGCATAGAGAACATTTCTCTTCATATCATCCTGACAAAATAAATATGAGAAAACATCGAATAAATATGTCCTAAATTTTTATCTTTTCCTGGATATTGCTTTTTATCCCTATGGCTAGAGTCAGTCGAACCCCTTGTCGCTTCAAGGTCTGGAAAATCTGAAATCCTGACTAATTTTCCATACCAGCGAGATTGCATAATCCTCTTCAAAAGCATGTTGAATTTAATGCTACTTGCTAAAAAGTGTTAAGTATGTTGTTCGTTTCGTTTTAATCTTTAGTATTTACTGTTTGCTCACTTACCTTGCTCCGCTACAACATTTCTGGAAATGGATTTGCTCTGTTTATAATACTGACGTTATTGTTAGTAGCCTCCTCCGTGCCTAATTCCTTATGAGGCGTTTTATTTTTTAAAATACATCGTTTTAAATATATAACGCGTATTCCTATAGCAACAACTACACCATCAGTCAAGTAATAAATGCTGTTTGATATTTTGCCACAAAGTATACAGGCTTTGCCTTCTGGTCTTTCTTTGCTCTTTTCTGATCTGGCTTTTTAAAATTCTTGTGACTTTTTTTCCAAGTTGTTATCCAAGTTCAATTCTACGTGGATGTTTTATCTTGTTTCAAGTTACCTTCTCTGGTGACTTTGGAACCTTAAATTTTCTTCAATTTTACTTTCGCCAACTTCCACTTACTTTGCAATGAAATTACCAATTTCCTAAAGAGTTATTGAAGTTCTTTTGTTTCTTCAGCTTATTCAAGTCCTGGTTAAGTTTTCTCCATTGGCTTTTTTAATGGTTTCTAAACGTTTTCCAAGGTCAACTCTACTATGATGTTTTATCTTTTGTGAAGTTATCCTCGCTTGAGATTTAGAAACCTCAGAATTTTATTAAGTTTTACTTTCACCACCTTCTGTTTATTTTTTAAAATCAAATCACAGTTTTCCTAAACAGTTGTGCAAGTATTCAAGTTGTTTTTTCATTTCTTTTCTTTTTCTTCAAGTTATTTGAATCATGTGTCAAGCAACATGCTTATCGACTTGCAAATATCGTGAATTAATGTTAAAAACATTTATTGTAAATAAATTGTTCTAACCTTCTGACGTAAAGTCAATACTATACATTACGTCATGGTTTTGATCTGTTTGCTTTTTAAATTAATGTGCTTAAAAGAGATAAAGCTAGCACTTTACGCTGAAGTTGATAATCTCATCTTTAAAGATAAAAACCCAGCAAATTATATATTACCGTTAGTTGTTAAGTAATCCTCTTCAACTCTGTAATTTATTTAAATTATCCATTGGAAGAAATTTACTAATCGAACATGTTATTCCTAGTATTAGCATACAATATTTTAGCTGATCTAGTATTTTACAAAATTCGTATGTTTTCTTCGTTTGTTTTGAATCCTTTTTATCCAACTCCTTGCCAGTTAAATGTTTACCAATTCTATCCTAGTACCATTTGCTATACTAATTTTTAATTCCAGTTTGTATTCTGTTCCAATGATTCGGTCTTTATCCACGACGGTGATCTCTTCTGAGAAACCTAATTCTTTTTCAAGTTGATTTAAATCCATTTAAATAGTTTAAAATGGTAAAAGGGGACTTTGGACAAGATTTTGATAATCCTGTTTTTGAGGATGAGTTTGATGAATATTAAGACAATGATCAAATAAGAAATGGAAATGTATAAAATGAGGGATTTGAAACTCCTCTACAACCAACTCAACAAGTAAATACACAAGTAGTTCATGAATACAAAGTATTTATCAAGCATAGATAATATATATATATATATATATATATATATATATATATATATATATATATATATATATACAGAGAGAGAGAGAGAGAGAGAGGTGGCAGTGATTTGTTGTATTGATTAGGTTCGACAAAAAAGAAGGAAATAAATAGTTTCCTAAATATTATTATTAAAACAACCAACAAATTATAACCTTCAGCATTCAAACAATATATTCACGTGCAGTTTCAGGCTAAATTCTACCAAATCATCTTTTATACCTTCAACAGTGACCTCTTGGAACAATCTGGAACAGGATACAAATTGCAGCATGTCTTACAGTGCTTTGAAAAAGTGTTTATGTCCAAATATCGAATCCAGTAAAATTCCTTGTGTTAGTCATCGAACCTTGGACATTAACCATAATAGATTGCGACATAATGTAAGCATATTAAAAGCTGGTCTTTGCCACGTTGAACTTGATGACACCCCTCTTTATTCCTGTGGTGGGATAGAAACCACCGTGCATTTCTTAATGTTCTGTCGCCAGTATAGTCAGCAACTAGCCGAGTTGATGAGAAAATTACTCTCAGTGCCATATCCACCTGTTAGCTTAGATTTACTGCTTTGAGGAAAGGGTGATGCAAATGAAAACTATAGAATTCTGCAACATGTGTGCAAATATATAACTGATACCGGAAGACTTAAATAACGTATTCCAGTCACGAATGCTGTCATTCTCTCTCTCTCTCTCTCTCTCTCTCTCTCTCTCTCTCTCTCTCTCTCCATTTGTCAATATTAGTTTTTGCTACACTGTTGTCATGTTGAAATATGTTGAAATACTTATATCATGCAGGGAGAGTGCTCATTAAGTTGTTAAAACTTGTACCCATTTCCACTGTATCATATTGTGACAATAAAATATGTTTAAACTAACAACCAACAATATTACAACAACCTACTGGGCAGCCAACTAAGCCTACCGAGAAAATAGAAATTACAACATTTATACACAAGCGTCCTCTAGAGCCAGTATTTACACTCAGACAGGATATACTACTTCCTTAGAAAATAGAAATGCAAGAATTCAATACAAATGAACCATTTGACCATCAACTAGTAGAAGCAGAAACTATAATTGACGAAAACTACGGACGAATTAACAGTGATACGCCTTCTACATTATTTACGGTGAAAGAAGAAGGCGAATTAAGGAGTTATGTAAAGTAGTTAATTCAAAAATTGAATCATTGCAATCAGATGTTGAATTCTATCAGGAGAAGACAATGGTCATAAAAAAAGATATTGATAAAGTAAAAGATCCGCCTAAGAAAGCTAAATTGCAATAACATTTTCAACATACGGAAAGCAAAAGCTCTCAAATAATTGGACATTTAACAGGTTTAGAAAAAAACTTTAGACATTATATCAACATAAATTTCAAAGTTAAGGAAAAGTTACCATTAGGTAAAGGATTAAAACGACTGATCAAAGATGCAGGTGCAACCATTGCAACTGTTTCTACAGCTATTGGTATGGTAGCAGCAACTCTTCGTATAACCATAGCAAATCGTTAACAATAGGATGAAGTGGTAGCGCTAGTGGTGGAGGAGGTAGCTGTGGTTCCACCGATTCTTTTCTTGATAAATTTAAGAAAGGTATGAAATATATTGCCGAATATATGTTTAAGTTAGCTAAATCAATGCAGCAGAAGCATTACCTGGTATAATTGGTTGTGTAATAAACTGGCTATTAACATTAGCCGGAAAAGTCAGTTTTTGAGCAACAGATAATGTCATTTTGTTAATTTTTGCATTGATTGGCTCTTTCTCTGCAATTGTTTTTAAAGGATTATTTTAGTAACAAAAAGAATAAAGAACTAGCTAGTTAATTTATTTAAAAGGTAACTTACACCAGCTTCTGGAACCATATACGTAATTACAAACGCTTGTTTATTTTGTCTGATGATCTTTATTGTCTGTTTGTTTGTTTTTTTTTTTGTTTTTTTTTTCTTCTAGCTTATCATTAATTATACAGTTACCATTTTTATCCTTCTTGTCTACATCCATCTTATCTACATAATTCTTATTAAAGTTATTCTCTTTGCTGTCTGCCATGTGACATCAACTTCTCTAGTTCCATTTTTCACGTCAGTATTTATAGTGGCATTTATTCCTAGTCCAAATGAATCTGATGACTTTTTAAAATTCTTATTGTAACCTAGTGTACTATCTATTTTCATCGCCATATCACTAAGTAATAAAAAAAAATATACCATCTCCAAAAACTACATAGTTTAGTTTAACTTTTGAATCTGAAATATATTGCTGAAATCTTGTTGTGATGTTTTCATCTGAGTTACAACCTTGTTCTCATCAAATAAATTTTTCAAATTACTTTTAATGGTGTCTTCAACAGTAGAAACAGACTATGTAATAGTTGTTCTATTTTGTACTTGAGCACCTAAAGTACATATCACATACGACCTAACACTCTGATTCAGGGACTAAATTAGACGCGATATTCCTTCATTTCCTTGTCCGTTGCTATCGTGCAGAAAGAAACAAGTCATTCCTATTTTTCATCAGGTATTACCATTTTATTAATTTCTTCAACTGGAATTTTTCTCCAGTATTCAACAGATCCGTAATTATAGTTTCGTTGTAAGCATTTAACGCAACAACTGGTGTAGGTTCTCCGAATCTTTAATATACAGTTTTATGCTGTACAGACCCGTTATCAACGAGATATTTAATATTTCCATTAATCTATCTCTAATAATGATTAGGAAGAATATTACAGTTATTATCAATTATAATACATTGTTTTAGATCTATCTTGTTGATTAAATGATTCATCATCTAGTAATGGTTCTGATCATTCAGACAACAGTTTTCGTATCTGAAAGTCTATATGAAATCTATATATTGATTTTAGTAACTCTGGTATATATTAATCTCATAAATACCAATTAGAGATTCCACATTCTGATGTTTCCATCCATACTGCCCGTTAATTGATTCTGCCAAAATTGCACACCACATTGTGTGATTGTGATTTATTGCATCATCCGTGTTTGATTTGAAAGTGATATTATTTAAAATGTTTAGTGGTTTGCGTGTACGATAGTCCTTTTCTGTATAATATATTTTTATCTCGTTAAATACATTTTCTATATTACTTTGTATGACCCGAGTTGCAAAATTGAATGTGTTAATCTGGGTAGCAGGACAAAAGTAAAGTGCACTGCTTGGTAGTTTTTTTGTTTTTTTTTTTTTGTTTTTTTTTTTTAATCGCAAGTTTATGATTGATTTATATAAAATTGTTAATAACGACTATATTTAATGACTAATAATTTATATTTACAGAATTTTAAAAGAATAAAATAAGACAGAGGTTATACCGATAATTTTATATATAAGTATTCATATTCAAGAAAGCTAAATACAAAAGCATACTACTGTATTTTTAAAAAAAATGTTCAGCAATTAAATAATGAACATATCAATGAAAGCGTGTCGTATATGTAAGAACATGAAACCTTTAGAAGAAGTAGAAAAGAGAAATGATCAATATAACTGCTGTAATGAGTGTGCAGTTATCAGACATAGGACCGATCATTAAAAATTATTCTAATAAAATACTCAGTAAAATACTTTGTTAATGTGGATCATATTTAGTAAAACAAGGGTATGAGTATAATATTTACTCTATCAAAAATAAAATGGTAATTGAAATACAGAAGTTTAGAAAGCATATGATAAATGCTGTGATTAGCGAGATAAGTGTGTAAGACGTTTAAATAATTGACATTAGTTGATGATAAAAGTAATGAGTGTATACAATATATGTAAAAATTGTAAAAGAAAGTTACCTAAAACAGAAAAACCAAAAAGAAATTATATTTTAAAAGATGTAAAACCTGTCCGTCAGATATTGCGAAAAGCCATTATCATGCAAATAGTGATAAAATTTTACAGCAGATAGCGAGTGGGTGTAGATCATTAGTAAATATATGGTAATTACCATATTATTACAAAATAACACAAATTATTGTTAGAATCTATATTATTTGATGACATTTTAATGAAGTATAAGCCAGAATTTTGTATATATATTATCTTTGGGATAGTCACTTCTATCGAGAGAGTCAAGCATTTCAAACAAATCTGTATTAAAAAATCTTCCGTTTCAACGTAAAATATTAGTGAATCTGTATCTGTCCCAAGTAATATAACTTTATTGTTATAACGGGCTTTCAAAATATTGTAGAAAAAGTCATAAATAATACTTTTAATAACTCTAAGATGATAAATCCACGATATATTTGTCTATCAGCAGAAATCTTCTGTTTAGACATCTCAACCAGTATAATATCCGCAGCAAATATTTTTCTGCTCTTATAATTGGGTTGAACTTGATACTGATTCAATCGATCTTTGTCACTAGTTATATGCATTATTTTCCGTCTTCTGTTATATTGTATCTGTTTATTAAACACGGAATTATTCTTCAGCTTGTGGAAATCCTTTATGAAATCATCGGATGATTCTGTTCTGAGTCTCATATTCAGATCAATATACTGCTGTAACCATTCTTTTTAAAAAAAATAATATAGCTTTATGCATTTTAACTAATCTAGGTCCTAATTTCAAAAATAATTTCAATCGTCTATAACGAACCAAGTACCTCTTCTTGTCATATAATATACATATGAGCTTCAGAGTGTGTTGGATAATGATCCTAATAGTTCTAGTTGATATGGTAAAAGGTCCTTTGGTATTCTGTGTTCGGGTGCTAATCGATAATTTTTGAAGAAATCATTTAGTTATTTTTGTATGTTGAAGCTAACCTCGTAAAGGACACAAATTTTATCATCTTTCGACCAATTTAGTAGCCTTTCAATAATAGCTTTTAGTTGGAGTTTATTTGCTCACGAAAAGTCACTAGTTGGAAGTTGTTGGGACATTGCCCAGTTATATAAGTTGCAATGAAAGAAATGCATCATATATGCTTTTGGGTTATTTATTTTTATCATAGACACCATCCTTGTCGACATAGTATTAACTGTGAGACTTTGCATATCTGTTAGAAATCATAGATATTTACCCTCTAATATTACTTTCTATCAGTAGATACATATCCTTATTATATACCTACCAATTTTCTACCCAAGAAAGAGCCAGAATTTTACCGTCATTTCCTACAAGCAGGAAAACGATATTGTCGTTTTCTAAACCCGTATCACCATACTCTCAAACGAGGCTGGGACTACTTTATCCTCGAGGTTTCCTGGTGATAACAGCAGCTCCCCTAGAGATGGAATACCAACACTAGCAGTAAACAAAGCTCTCACAGCGACGTTAGTTAAGAAACCTTGCGTTATATGTAAAATATCTGAAAGGTCTAAACCATGTTTTTGTCACAATAACAATAAAAAAGCATTTATTCCTTTATTTTGAAGTAGTACAATATTGCCAAAATGTTCGTCTGAATCAAGATAATATTCGGAAATCGCGTACCAAAACATTCCAGTTGTACAGTACAACCCATTTACGGAAATTCATAAATGGTAACGTTAGTGAGTTTCACGCATAATGGATGAATCTGAAATTATAAATGAGTCATATTCTCTGCAACAAATCTGTACCATCAAGTTCCAACAATTTCTCCAATCCCGTTGTAAATAACTGTCAAAATAATGTTGTCATTTCCGTATCGAGTTCCCATCGGAGCCCCTCACAATGTTCCGCCAGAAAGAACTTTCCAGTCAATCAGCTAGTGAAAACTTCCGTGATGCAAAATTTCAGAACTGCACAATAACTGTAAATCACATATATGAGTAGTCTGCCCTCATATATGCATATAGACGCTTCGCGTCTCGTAATGATCCGGATTTTCTAATGCTGACAACTCGACGTGATCTAGCAATCAAGATCGCGTTACTGTGATAATACTTTTTATATATATATATATATATATATATATATATATATATATATATATATATATATATATATATATATATATATATCAGCTAATGTATCTAATTCAGCCTAAGCTGTCTTCAGTGAGGCATCATTTAAAAGTCCTGGAGCTTTGTAATAGTATACGAGTTCAATATTGTAGCTCAAAAGACACATACCTGTATTTCTAAACTCTTCAAATATATCTGACAGTAATCAGATACCTTTTACAACGTAGTGGTATTATAGATATCTAAGGGTCTAAAATTTAAAATAGTCCCAAACAGTATGACCATTATCGTAGTCTTCTTGAGTTATATTATCATCTCTGAACGACCTATAAAATGGTGTGTATTCTGGTAGTTCAGTTTCATTAAATCGTTCGACAGCATCCAGGTGTGTGTGTAAAGTCTATGAAAAAGGATCAGTTGCTTGAGCTTGCCAGGTATTATGATCTTTCTGAAGTGAAAGCATCTTTAACAAAACAAGAGATAAAGAATATTTTGATTCCGTATTTAGTAGGAAAGGAAATTTTGGATAATAGTGCTTTGGGTTTGATTGGAAAGTCTCTATCTGATTTAGATAGGAAATTAAGGAAATTACAGCTAAAAAAAACAGATGAAATTATAATTAAGAAATCTTCAGCTTTAGAAAGAAATGATGGAAATACAGATGCAGAGAGAGAGAGAGAGAGAGAGAGAGAGAGAGAGAGAGAGAGAGAGAGAGGAGAGAGAAAGGAAGGAGAGGCATATCAAAAGAATAGAACTGGCAAGCGGAGCACACACACCCCTCCCCCATCCCCTTGCACACAAGTTCAGGTTTTGATGTTACCAGATATATTGATATATTAGGTTAAAATCCCATTTTCAGGAAAAAGAAGTAGATAAATACTTTCGTCACTTTGAGAAAATTGCTGAAAACTTTAAATGCCCCAGAGAGCATTGGACTTTGTTACTACAAAGTGTACTTATTGGCAGAGCTCGTGAAGTCTACACTTCACTGTCGGTACAACAAAGTACTGGTTATGATGTGGTTTAGGAGTACATCTTGAAGGATTATGAGTTGGTACCAGAGGCATATCGGCAAAGGTTTAGGAATTGTAGAAAAGAATTTGGTAAAGTTTTTTTTTTACATTTGTGACCAGTCTGATCAAGGGTCAAATTGTATGTCTGGAATTTTCAACAAGTTATGCATGAATTAGGCATCAAACAGTCTAAATCTTCTGCCTATCACCCTGAAAGTCAAGGAGCTTTGAAAAGAGTCATCAAACTTGGAAGAATATGATTCGGTCATATTGCTTTGATACAGGAAAGGATTGGGATGAGGGTGTTCATTTACTGTTGTTTGCTGTTGAGAATCAGTTCAAGAATCATTTGGTTTCAGTCCTTTTGAACTGGTTTTTGGTCATACTGTCCGTGGAGCATTGAAGTTATTAAAAGAGAAACTTCTTTCAAAATAAAGATTCAAAGATTAATCTTCTTGACAATGTCTCTGATTTCAAATATAAGTTGTTAAAGGCTTGTGAACTAGCGAGGACCAATCTCCATACTAGTGAGTGAAAAATGAAATTAAGCAATGACAGAAATGCTAAGGAAAGGAGTTTTCAGCCTGGTGATAAAGTTCTGGCTCTCTTGCCCATACCTCAAAATCCCCTTCGGGGTTAATTTTATGGTCCTTATACCGTTAAAAAGAAAGTAAATGACTTAAATTATATCGTATATACTCCTGGGAGGCGAAAACAGAAACAACTTTGTCACATAAATATGTTAAAGAAGTATTCTGACAGAGATAGCACAGTTAATTATTCAATCAATTTGGTTGTACCTATTCCACACTGTGAGGATGTAAACGATGGAATACAATCTGACTGTAGTGACTCTGGTGTGACCAAACTTCAGAATTCAGAAAGATTAAACAATCTGGACCAGAAATTGTCATATCTGCAATAAAAGGAAAGGAGTGAACTAAAACAGCTATTACATGAGTATGAGCACTTGTCCTACACGAACAAATAAAATCTATCATGACGTTGACGTGGTAGATTCTACACCTGTGAAACAGCATCCTCACAGAATTAATCCTCTTAAAAACAGGAATATTTGAAAAAAGAAATTCAATATTTACTGGATAATTATTTTATCGAACCAAGTAAAAGTAACTGGAGTTCACCATGTATTCTTGTGCTTAAGTCAGATAATACATTCCGCATGTGTACTGACTATAGAAAAGTCAACAGTGTCACCAAAATGGATTCATTTCCAATGTCAAGAATGGATGATTGCATTGATAAAATTGGAAATGCGAAATATGTCACCACGTTTGAGCTTTTAAAATAATTCTGGTAAATTCCATTCACGGAAAGAGAAAACGAAATTTCAGCATTTGTAACTGCAGATTGGCTTTATCAATATAAAGTGATGCCTTTTGGTATGAAAAATTCTGCGGGAACATTCCAGCGTCTTATGAACATGATAACACCTGGTCTAGATAACTGTTACGCGTACACCGATGACATCATCATCTAAAGGAACACTTGGGAAAATCACTTGGACACCATTCGGAAATTCTTCGATAGACTCAGTGATGAAATCTGACGATTAATTTTAGCAAAAGTGAGTTTTGCCATGCTTGTGTCACATTTTTAGGACATAATTTGGGACAAGGTCAAGTTAAACCTGTAGAAGATAAGGTCAAGGCTATCTCTGAAATCCCTGTGCCTCTTTGTAAAAAGCAACTGATGCGATTTTTAGGTATGGATGGATATTAGCGGAAATTTTGTTCACATTTTTCCATAATTGCCGAACCTTTGACAAATTTGTTGAGTAAGAAATCCTAGTTTCATTGGTCTGACCAGTGTTAGGAATCTTTTGATAAATTAAAGGCCATGCTTAAGAATGCACCCGTTCTTTCTGCGCCAAATTTCAGCCAATTATTTACAATGTCTGTTGATGCAAGTAATGTAGGGATTTGTGGAGTATTGATTCAAGAAGATAAAGATGGTGTGTGTCATCCTGTGTGCTATTTTTCTAAAACACTAAACAAGCACCAGAAACATTATTCCACAATTGAGAAGGAATGTTTGGCTTTGATATTGGCTTTAGAACATTTTGAAGTGTATGTTACCTCGGCTCTTTCTTCGGTTATTGTATTCAGTGAGCACAATCCCCTCACTTTCAGTAACAAAATGAAAGATAGAAATCGAAGATTGCTTAGATGGAGCTTAATGCTGTAAGAATACAACACTGACATTAGACACATCAGGGGAAAAGATAAAGTGATTGCAGATACACTATCCCGTGTATAGAAGTACCATATTGTTTTATTTTGTGTATATTTTGTGTAATTAGGCTGAATGTCATTTATAAGACATCTTCCAATGTATTTTTGATTATTGTAGTATCAGATGCATATTTAAAGATAGCTTCATTGCATAAATCTTTTTCTTTATGAGGGGAGGTGTTATGTGCGATGTTTTACATACTTAACTTTTGTTTATGATTGTAAGTTGTGTGGTTATTTGAAAATACATACTTAACTTTTGTCGAGTTGTTTACATAGTATTTCGCAACATGTCATATTGTGACATATGTCAGGTAGGCCATTATGTTTCCATTAGAATTACTCATATTCTGATGTGACATAGGTCATGTAGGCATGTGCATTCATATACAGATTTTGATAAATAAATTCATTCCTGTTCTAGAATTCCAGTTCTAAAGATCAGTCTGTAAGGAATCTATTTTAGTAATTACAGTTGTGTTGTTGAAATCAGATATAATTTGAGAGGAATTATTTATTTAAAATATTCATTGGAATTACTAAAGTGCTCATTAATTTTTGGATTAATACATGATTTGGGGATTTATGTGAACTCATTCAAATACATTCTGCATTACATCTTTGTGGTACATCAGGACATTCAAGGCAATTGGAATTAATTCGGAACAATCTGTTATCTTGGACTTGTGATTAGGACATTTTGGATTATTTGGAATTTAACTCACAAATTGTAAGTGTCTTTTGAATTTGTACTTTAATTGTCTGGAAATAAATTCCTATTGATTTTACTTTATTTTATTGGTTTCACTTTCTTTCTGTTACATATTTCATATTTTAAGACCTAGAGTCGTAACAATATACATGTATATATATATATATATATATATATATATATATATATATATATATATATATATATATATATATATACACATGTATATTGGATACTACAATTGAAAACTCATGGAGATTTCGGACTAAACGAAAAAACCTAACCTTCCCGTTGCAGTCTTATTAAAATTACAGCCAGTCATCGGTTTTTCACCCGTACACTATTTTTGCTACAATATTTGCCAAATTAATTACGTGTATTAATTTTTTATCATGTTTGTTGTAATAATAATAATAATAATAATAATAATAATAATAATAATTATTATTATTATTATTATTATTATTATTATTATTATTATTGCTGATGTTCTTGTTCTTGTTCTTGTACATTATCTCGATACATAATTCTCTTGACATCTTTCCTTTAGAACCTCCATGCATAACTCTACCAGGATAAAATTTCTTTAGCAAATCTTGTAGATGGCGTCGATTTTTCGTAATGATGTGTTTACGTCCTTTCTTCACAACCTGGAATTAGGTCAAAACATGTCGATACTTTCTGTGATAGACACAATAACCCGCTCGTTTATTTTTTATTATTATTGTTACACAACTTTTTATTATTATTATATCTCTTGTTCTAAGTTTCCCCTAGTGATTCTAACAAGTAGGAGTCCAGAATATTTCTTAGATTTTGTGTTTAGTGTTTGTTTTGTATATGTAAGCTGTTTATTCCTCTGACGAAGAGCTTGTTTACCTCGAAACGTTGGGAAACCGTTTTTAATTTGCGCCGTTATCAATTTATGTGTGCCTATATATATATATATATATATATATATATATATATATATATATATATATATATATATATATATATATATATATATATATATATCTTCCTTCAAGAACTCTGATGGAATATCCTGAAAATGCCTTTTTGTATGATGAAATAATATCGTGTTCTAAATTATTCAATGCTACAATGATATACTTAGAGATTTTGACATGAAATAAAACGAATCAAGAAATCTTGCTGTCTTAGATATCTTATCATTGATACCTTGTATGTTAATCACTTGTTTTATCAAATAAGACTTACTTAATATCATATCTCTCAGTATTTTCTGTTATAGCACCAAACTTTTTATTTTGGATCTTTTAAAACTGGCTCTTTTATAACTAAATGTGAACTTTTAAATTATGAATGATTATTGGAAATTTTCGTCTATATGGTTCATAACGAGCAAATTGAAATGTTAACTTCTTGATGTCACTAAAATTTACTAATGGAGTCCTCTCCTGTATATACTATAGATGAATATTGAGCATATTCTGCGACTTGATACAAACAGTAACCAGAAGCAACTTTATCTAGCATTTACAATTAAGTATACATTGAAAGAAGTTGAAAATATACCTTCGAGAAATGAAAAATAATGAATCTTTACTGGATATTTATAAAAGAATTCAGAATATTTTGAAAGTTTATATTTACAGGTTTATCCTTATCTGTAATTGGTGAGTTAGTTACTGACTCAAGCGCATAAAAAAGCATCGATCATTATGTTAACATTTATGTTTGCTTCCTTATATTTGAATCAGTCTGGTAGTTCTATATCATTCCTGCCAGCTAACACGCTTACATATTTATTAGCTTTCATTTCATTTTTCAATATTTTTTTCAATTGGAACTAAAGAACCTTTATTAGCCATACGTTCAGTAATCTTTTCTTGTATATCTCCTATATTGGAATTTTCAAATACATTTAAGCTTTTTGAAATAAAACCATATACTCGTTCGGAATCGCCTTGAATTCTGGTTATTACAATCATGTTCATTTGTTACTTGGCTTCTTTGTACTTCCTTATAATTTCTTTCATGTCATCTAGTATATTTTTTATTTCAATAAATTGAAATTAGGGTATGAATTGGTGATTGTAAGGCGTTCATCTACTAAAACAACGTGTAATCTAATAGCCACCGGTGCCGGGCTGAGTTAGTTTCTGTATAATCTACCTTTGGTGTGTATATTTGAAGTAGCTCTTCGGTAGATACGCTTCTAAAAATTTTGAAGCCTCTTCTGGCTTACTTTGTGTTCCTTTTTCTAAAGGTTTAATTACAAAATCTCGTAGTGTATACTCTCTGGGAGCTCCTCGATGCAGCTTTGTGAAACTTGGTTCAGTAAATTTCTCCTTATCTCAGTCTTGTCGATGAGTTATTTTATCAAGTTTCAATGCAAACGTTTTACGCAGCATTTATACGTGGCAACTTCTTTCAATAATTTGTGTTCCAAATTTTCTCTACAATTATATCAATCTAAGCTTATTTTCTTTTATAATTTGGTTGTGTATTGGTGAGTTTAGAGACTTAATTGGTAGGTATGTACGACCGTTTTTTTTTGGGGGGGTGCTTTTTTTCTTTTTTGCTACAATATTTAGTAGTTTAATTTTATTTAAAAAAATAATAATACGTAAAATAGGAGGATTTTGGTTTTAAATGTTAAAAATAGATTCAAAATTCTTAGGAAGTTAGGTGTAAATATTGTATCTGAAAAATTTCGGACAAATCCAGTAAAACTCGGTTTTATTCCCCACTAGAAAATAGGGTTAAAAAAAGTCGGGAAAAAGGAAACAAAGAGAAGAAAAAAATGCATTTTTATCCTTTTTTTAAGAAAATGACCAAACAAATCTTAAAATGGCCAATAAAAACACTTTTAGCACGAGAATATACTGCTCAAGACTGTACGCTCTGAGTACATTAATCTGTTGATAATATCTTTTATGTTCAAAATGACAATTTTGGTACATTTCGAATTTTAAATACTTATGATCTCGCATTCTTTATTCCTTTACAAATTTTCTTTTTATCTTTTTCCGTCTTAAACGAAACAGTTTTTACTTTAACCCACACAACTCTCTAATTGGTACACCAGTTATCTCATCTTTACAAAGTCCAGGAACTGTTTTTGTATCTATGGTATGCTATACACGTTGTCCTTGGAATAGTTACTAATGTCTTAGAACTTGATGACATTCTTCATTTCGCCGTAAAAGTCTTCTGTCTCGCATCTTTGTCTTTACAGATTTTACTCACAGATATGGCATGCATTTGTTGATTTTAAATGTTTTTCATCATTCTCTGTAAAAAAAAATACAAATCAAAAACAACAAGTTTTGCATGTTTTGGCCATAATTCGTCGTACAAGATTTTTGCGATCCTAACACCTAAATGCAGTCACAACCTTTGTTTACCACTGGCCTGTAACATTTACAAATTGGCTGTACGTACATACAAAACCCTGATGGACTGTTTTTAGAAGTTTGCTTTGTCTATGATATATTTAATTGATGAATAACACTTTTTAAGTGATGCGCAACACAAACACTTCATGCACGGTTGAAGGATACATTCAAAATCAGCACAGCACATAGAACTTTACTTGATGCTGATGTTGTTTAACAGTAACGGCTCTTTGGGACAAACCTTGCCGCTTAGTGTCTACGTCTCCTCCTTCCAAAATTTCATAAACATTTTTTTGTTTTTTGTTTTTGGTGGGAGGCATTTAAAATTGACTTGATGGTGTACAAGAAACATTTGTTACCTGTACTTTATATATTGATACAAGCTTTTTTATTTTTAATCCATTCACGTAAATCTATATACTAGTTTCCTCTAAGCGTATGATATGTATCTTTGAGCAATTTTAAATATTCAATCCTATCAAACAGCTATTATTTACTTTCGTTTAATTCCTGTCCAAATTTTGGTATGTAAGTTGTCAAATAGTGTTATATGACATTATCTATTTGACATCTGTCCGTTATCTTTGACATCTGTTCTTTATCTGCATTTCAACTTGCCCTTCATACTGGGTTGGTCTCTTCATAAGTCCGATCGCTGTTAAGTCTGACTACTTTTAGAGAACAAAGTTGTCTAATTTTAAGAATGCCGATCTTGGTAAGTATGGCTCAATGTCATTTTGAAAAATTAATAAAAATCTTGATTTTACCGCCATAAAATCTGTACTCATTTAATTTTCCCTTAAAATGAATCTCTAATTATTTTAGAGATAATTATGTTTAAATTTTGCTTATTCATACGTCTTAGTTCTTTTCGAGTTTGTAGGTGCAGTAATGGAGTTTTGTAATAATTTTTCACTTCATTTGGAATCAGTAAACTATCTCAGAATTCATAATTAAATATAAATATTTTCAATATATAATTCACTACCAGTTGTTTAGATGTGTGTGTGTATGTATGTCTGTGTGTGCAAAAAGAGACAATGTTTGTATCTGACTGGAAAAAGAGCAAGAATAAAAAATATGCCAATTACCTCGGTATGTCTATTACCACGACATTTGAGCATTTCCGTTCAGCTCTGTCATCATGCGTGACGTCTGAATAACTCGTATGTAAACATAATGTCAGGAAGTTCACATAGCCGTGAGGATTAAAAATTCGAAAAATAACTCTAATCATGGTTTTAAAAAAAATCTTAGATTTTCCTTTCATGTACACATTTAAGTAAGTAACCAAATCCCATTTCTACCATATCCAGTTCCAATCCAGTTTTTTCTTTTTTTCATTCATAAAATCATGCCGAGCACAATGTCAACAAGTTGTCTGCTTCAGAATTTAAACCATACAGGTTGAATTGGGAACATGACTAAAGCTTCTCAATAAAACTTTTTATCTAACTTATAGGGGCCCATGGGGTACATTTCGAATTTCGAAAAAGTGTTTTCATTGCCCTTGTACGATGAATTAAGGCGTGCTGTAGATCCGTAGCATAAAGGCAAGTCAATAAACCTTGTCATCCCTTCAAATTCATAAAAGGTAGTAGCGTCACTTTGGACTTTTAAGACCGGAGAGCTCGGGACAAGCGACTGCATGAGCGATTGGGTTTGGAAAAATATAATCACACACACCAGTGAAGTTTTCAGTCAGGCCCGAATTGTTGATTGCTGCTATACTCGGCGGAGACAAAAATTACTACCACGGACATAATTATAAGAGCGGGAAAAAATAGAGCAACCACACATTTCGGGAACCAGACAAACAAACTAGCCACAACCACCAAAACTGTTGCAAACAACTAAAGAAACAACACCGATAACGCCTACAACAACGCCTACAACGCCTGTGACACCTGCAATAATACCGACAACAAAACAACTACAAAATTTCGCAATTGTCTTTCTATCGGCCCCATTTTGTTTTGCACGAGTAGGGCAAACCAAACAACAATTTTGTCTTCGACTTGTAGAAATGTTACTCTACTATATGTTTGCCGAAACAAATTCCAGCAACAAACATGGAAGGGAACACCCAAAGCAGCAGCAATTAAGACAACATCGTGGATACAAAGGCGTCGCAGACACCGAAAATTCGAGCAACGTTTGCCAGTATGGGACTTCGAGTGGAAACGAGCGTAGTCGTATATTTGCTGCGCGAGAACGCATACGAATCCAATCTGTCTGCAGACATTTCCAAAGTGGACTATCTAGCCGGAAACAAGGGACCTACAGCATTGCAAACACTCAAAGACTACCACGATTTTGCAAAACAAAACATCCAATGCGAACGGCACAACGGAACATCGATATTTGTCGACGATATATATGTGTTTGGATATCTTGCCGACAACGATATTGTATACTCGCATGGAAAGCCTCCATTGACATCTGGCGAAAACGGGGTTGCCAAACAGGTTGTTGGCGCAATACAACTGGCGCTACAAAACACAATTGCCCGCGCCGGATGCGAGAATCCTACTACAACATATATTCCAACAAAGATCGCGCAAACAGTTTCTCGAACAAGAAAAGGCGTAATCGCCCGTACCATCGCGGAAATCGAATACCGAACCAACAAAAAAGCCTGGCAACAACTCCATGGAAACAATCCTGCGGTCGCACTATTCGAAGCCACATAAGATGTTTCCCAAATCGCAATGGAATTGTTGCAAGCAAAACTGCAAGATTTCAAAAAATATTTCCTCGCAAGCGGGTTTGGTTTGTATTGTATCGACTACACCCAAGACTTCTCTGGTGTTCTAGATCGTCCAAACCGGGTCCAACAGTTGTGCGATAACGGATTTCGAATGCAAAATGACAACAACAACGACAACGACGATGCCATCGGAACAATACTAGACAGCATAAAAGCGTTAGCAACCAGACACTGTCGTATGTGCTAACTTCCCCAGTGGGCTACACAATGCGCTGCAGGATCTATAACAAGGTCGTTTCGAACTTCGAAGCCGGAGAAGTATGCGAAAGCTTTGGTAGACATCTAGCGGACTATGTGGATTGTCCAAACAAACATCTTCGCAAAATGTTTCTGCATCCAGATGTCCAAGCACACGGTTGTACTAGAATCGAAATATCGTTGTTTGCATGTAGACAAGGTATAGAGCTACACGCGGACACGGTCTGAGAAGTTTTCAGCGATGTCTTGGAATTGGTCTGTCCGGAGAGTTCTAGCACTCCAAAATCCCCAAACGGGTCGTTTGTAGTCCAACCACCAAATCGGCAATGGAACTATCTTGCAAAAGAACTCGATGCGACTTTTGTCCTTGCGGACCAACAAAACAAAACCATCTATGTTGCGTGGTATGTACACACACAAACAGGTCGCGTTGGAGCAATAAGTGTTTCGCCAACCGTCGACACCGACAAGAAATTGGAGCGAGCCGTGCTGGCAACAATTTCTGACTTTGGATTTCGCGGTTGTTCAATCTTTCGGGCGGATATGCAAGTGCACCGCGACGGAGTCAATCTAGCACTGCTCCGATGCTTTACAAAAGATCCAGATGCAAACACGATATTGGCTTCGTGCAATCGTCCAATGCAAATCCGCGACGCATGAAGCTAGCGCAAACCCATCGCGGTTGTTGCCGGATTCCACACATGTTGGTTGGGTTTGGCGAGCAAAGAAAGCAAGCGCATGTGGCAGAGACGCGCATGGCGATGGCCAATAGAGGAGATTCCAACCGATTGATGCATATCTTCAATGTCGGCACGAGAACTGGATCGTCGACTTTCGAAATGGAAGACGATCTAGCAGCTGAGCTATGGCGAGCCAACACCAGGCAGTATATACAACAAATGCAACATCGACGAAATGCCGAACTAGCCAGGTTTCAGATATTGCTTCTTGCCAAACGAGCATACAAAACACGAACAAACGTTCTACAGATTCTTGGGTTTAGCAGGTATTGTTCGGATTCATGGATACCTACGCACCGAAGAAATAACTATTTCCAGGGATATGGGCAACAACACTGTGCAATTTTCCGTAGTTTGGAGCACCAAAGGACTTTTGGTGGCAATCGTCCAATCCAAAGATGTATTTGTTGTGGAAACAGATTCGCACGCGAGGACGCTTGGGCTTTGGGTCGACCCGCACGAGTTGGAAACATATTTGGAACGGTTAGCCGAGCCTGTACGATTCTCCCATACCACATATGGCAAACAAATCGTATACACTCCTGTTTCCGTTCACTCTGCACCTTCGTCCAACGATATATTCCAAATGCAAGCTTGTATTGCCAATGCAGAAAAATTGTTTATAAAAGTCAAGCGTCTTTGTAGAAGCAACGACATAGATATAGTTTTGGCGGGACGCAGAAATACAACACATGAAGCGAAAATCTAAAACGTGTTGGTGGTACCAAACAAAGATTGTACAAAATCTCTAGTTCTACAGCATGGCGAATACATATGCACGAGGTTTTCCGAAACATTGTATCGAGGAAGCAAACGAACCTATCTGATTTTGCAAGCATGCGATGGTGGTGGTAATCGGTCGGTCGATACCGCGGACAATGTCGATGGTGCCATTGTATATATATCCTAGGCACATCTATTATTCTATCGGTAGTCCAAGATGCCGCAGCTAGCAGTAGGTTTCGCGAACCTTTGCTTGGTTGTCAAAAGCAAATGTCTATCCAGTGCGAAATGTACTACCGCGATTGTGTTGTTGCTGCGCCAGATGCTTGCGTCCAATTCCAGTTTCGATGCAGGTACAACAAAGACATCTCAAAGAGATGTGCATATTGTTGGCAGCGACCCACCCACATCCAAGACGGCTTTGCCGTCCGCATACACAAAATACATAGGACCAAAACGCTCTGGCGAATCCAGCAACGATGCAGCCGACACATGGCAAATACGTTCAGCAATTCGCGAGACGGCTTTGCCGTCCGAAACGACTTTGCTATCAGAGACGGCTTTGCCGTATGAAACGGCTTTGCAACGTTGCCGCATACGTGCACAAAATTTCGCAGGAGTTTTTGCCAAAATCGGGGGGCGTACCATTGGACGTGCTAGCATCCAGCAACGCTTTCTTCCACGCCGCTGTAGAAATATGCGGTGGCCAAGTAGGGTATTTTTGCGAAGGAACAAAAGCAAAATTGCGGCGGCACCGCTGGTCTGGTTGCGTTGGAAGCTTCGGCAGCGCTTACAAATCGCGAGTTCAAAGACAACCACAAAAAAAAAACCGGCCACGGGCACGTCTCCACTTACTCGCGCCCGAGCACTGTCGCAATCGTGTCTTCCTTAGCAATACCCAACCGACCTATTGGGCAATCCAGGTACATACGAGCCAATCGCCCTCAGGCCCTCACAATGCGCCATTGTCTGGTTTTGCAAGATCGCGACAGAGACTGTCCACATACTCCGTGAATGCTGCCCGCCTGTCTGGTCGAAATATATCCACGCATCCGCGTACACAAGCTATGTCCAAGGCTAAGTCTGAGACGGCTTCTGTACTTCGCCACTCGCGTCCAACATTTCGTATAGAAACATTTTTTTTTATTTTTCGACATCTCTAGATGGCTTTGCCGTCCTTAATCGACATCGCATAGTTCGCAAACCAATTCGACACAAGTATCCGCATCCATGTAGCCTCTGATAGCCAACCGGTGACAGAGCGCGCTCGCTTCTTCTACCATCTCGGGTGATTTGTTGCCGGATCGAAAAGCCTTCAAAAACCTCTCCAACCGTGTAGCCGCTAGATCTGCCCAATCGGGTAGACCACCGTTGGGTCCTACTTCGAGTTCCGATCCAGCAACAAATCCTCAAACTGTCGGAAGAGGCGACCGCGCTCTATCACCGATTGGCTATCGCAGGCTACATGGATGCGAATACTTGTGTCGAATTGGTTTGCGAACTATGCGATGTCGACTAGGGGCGTCAAAAAAAAAACAACAAACAAATACGTGTTTCTATACGAAATGTTTGACGCGAGTGGCGAAGTTACCGAAGCCGTCGCAGACATTGCAAGTGTACGCGAATGCGTGGATGTATTTCGACCAGACAGGCCGGCGGCATACATGGAGCATGTGGACAGTCTCTGTCGCGTATGCGGCAACGTTGTACACAATCGTACAGCAAATCCGTTTCGGGTATTGGTGGACGTGTTTTGCTCCGCGCTGGCTGCATCGTTACTAGGCTGGCCTGAGAGCTCCATGTTCCTTTGTATGTTGTGTATGAAGGTGGGTCTTTCCGAAGTATCAAAATCTCTTAAATATTAAAACCTCGAAAATATTTAATTAAATCTAATTCCCAAAATATTCAAATTCTTCTGTTACAACTAGATGTAATGTAACAAAATAAAAGACACAATCAAGCTTTAAAGATTTAAAATGCAAATATTTAATTTCCTAAAATATTAAAATATTTCAACAAACAATCAAAGTGACAGAATTAAAATAACTTACAGTATAGAATATCCTTAAAAGTCCTAAATTGTTCTAAAGTTCACTGATCCAGAAGTTAATATAAATATTCCGAATGTAGTATGTTCCGAATGAAGTAACCTTCATTGTACTGATGTGTTGATAAGAATAAGTTATATCCAAGTAATCCTTGCGAATATGGAATATCACAAGTTCAAGAAATGTTTCCGATAATTCCACAGAGCTGTATAATTATTAAGGTTGAAGAAACAGTACTAATCCAGAATGCACTGTATTAAAATAAAAAGATCTCAAAGAAGAATATCCCCCACACAAAATGAACCAAATTCGCTTCGGCTCGTTATTGTGCAACACCATATAGATGTTCGGTTCTTTTTCGGCTGGCTTCGTCTCGTCGTTGGGCGACCTCGTGCCGCCAATTGTTTTCGTGCAACAGCATGTTCTCCTCGTCTAGCATTCGTTGGCGTTCTCTTGTGGACAGCAGCGAGATCGTTTGCGTTGTATTAGTTTCTTCGATTGGAAATGGTAGCAGACTTCGGTTTGCATTCCATGCCTTTCGATTCCACCGTCATCGAACAAAGGTTGTATCCGATAGATATTGTGATGCCAATACATCGTTGGGTTCCAGATCGCCAGCGGGATGTCGAGCGTGTAGGACTTTGCTTTGGGGCAAATAGGTTGCGGAATTGTCGCTGGTCTTTCAAAATGTTCGTAAGTTCTCATGCACACCTTCGCTGTTTTGGTCGAGTACAACAGCGTGGATTGGCAAACCTACAAATCCAAACGAGGATATCCACAGCGGCAGTGTTTTTCCTCTAGTGTTTGTAACTCTTATTCGATATATTGCTTCGAAACTCCACAGAGTCGTCAGGTTTCGGTATTCCCCCAGTATATGGCATAGAGCGTCTTTGTTGCCCTCGACAGCACAACCAGATTGCAATCGATGGATTTTGCCAGTGCTTGCCATTGGGATTGTATTTGTTGTAATCAGAACAGAGTGGGATTGGGATTGTATGAGAATTCGAGCATCTGTTCCACAGCGCTTGTGGCAGTTTCCATAGTCGCATCTTCTGGCCAAAAAACCCTACTGCGACACCTCGGCAAATCCCTCGTTGTTGCACTTCTTGGCTAGCGAATGTTGCTCCTAGTCGCTCGTCTGGGCATTTGCAAAAGTTCGCGACATTGTTGCCAAACATTTCTTGCACACCAGCACACTCCATTTGGAATACAAATTTGTTGTAGAATTTGCCACTGTAAAAGCACCCCATTTGCGAGTTTTCGAGGTAGATAGATACGCAAGTGTTTCCAACACTGCTTCGGTTTTCCAAATTACGGTTGCAGGTGTCTCCGTTGTAGGTATTCCCGAGTGCAAACCCGTGTGTGTGCTGCAGATGTTGTACCAAAGCGTCGCGGTCTAGGCAACCGGAGAAGTCTTTTGTGCCATCTATTGTGTAGAAACCAATTCCGTCTGCGCGTAGATATCCCAGAAAACCTGGCAGCAATTGGAAAAATTCTTCGGTTGGAATATTGGCTGTGTCCACCTTGCATACTAGAATCGCGGCTGGGATGCTATCAAACTAGCTTTTTGCTCGGAATACCTCGAGTACCTGTGGGTCCTTCTGCAAAAAAGCTGCAATTGTGAATCGGTATGGTAGCTGTATGGGCGCTAACATTGGAAAGAATTGCTTTTGCTACGGTTCTGGCGGCAGATATAGCAGCTCCTCCGACGATTCTATGCGATACCTGGCTATCGGAATGAAGGCTCCACAGGTACAGGTCGTCGACAAATATGTCGGATACCGGCTGCAGTATGGTTCGAAGATTGTCGGGTCGGCCCGCTGTCAAATAGTCGACGCCCGCGATATTCGACGCCAGGTTGCCGTGGTAGATGTCTGGCAACAACACGCGCGCATCGGTGCGCTCTCCCACAGACCGGATATCAATGTCGTGGGCGGTCGCGTATGTGTTCGTGCAAATGTGTGTTGTCGTTTCGCTCGAGTAGTGTGGCAGTACAAACATGTTTTTGGTTTATATATATCTGGGCGATGTCGTTTCTCCAAATGGAAAACATTTCGACTACTCCTGCGTGGTCGTGTCGATAAAACGATTTTCTACTGTTGCTAGTCTCAGCGAGCTTCCTGTGGCCTTCCAACCGAAGTAGTTGAAAAAGTTGTTGAAATATGATGACAATTGGGGACGGATTTTATCCTGCAGTAGCATTGTTCATAGTATATATATATATATATATATATATATATATATATATATATATATATATATATATATATATATATATATATATATATATATATATCAGCTTCAAAAAATATCAGCCTAACTTGGTTGTAGAGAAAAATAATATCAGCGAAATCGCTTACACTGTCGGTGGCGATCAATAATTATATTCGTGGTCGTATTTTTTGTTTCCGTCGAGTATAGCGGCAATCAATAATCAGAGCCTGACTAAAAACATCATCGGTGTGTGTGATTATATTTTTGCAAACCCAACTGCGCATGCAGTCGCGTGTAACCGGTACGGTAAAAACACTAAAGTCAACGGGTATAGAAGGGCTGGCTGGCTTGTCCCGAGCTCTCCGGACTAAAACGCCCAAAGTGACACTACTAAGGTGCATTCTAGGCATGGGTCATACTATTTAAGTTTACGGGATTGTGGTTAATTACAAATATGCCAGATAATATAATATAAGGATATCATATATCATCATTATTTAATGGATCTACTACAACTCGGGCGTGCAAAGATCTTAATGAAATTTATGAATTAAATTTGGATTTTTTTTATAAATGTTTTGCCTTTACATATCGTTTCCTGAATTTTTTTTATACCATACTACCGACGGTCACTGTATTTCTCAATTTCAGCGGTAATAAGACGTTCTCTTTAGAGTTCATCCCGTCAGAGGTCACCTCAGAATACCCAGCACTTTGGTGGACCCGTTGAAATAAAAATTATTCACCGTGACGAATGCCTCACAAGTTGATTACTGATGCAGTAAGATAAAAATGAAAAAGTAAGTACAATGAAACTTTGTTGGGCATGTCTTCTAAGTAGAACGCAGTAATAGAACGTACGGGCCTATGTTTGTTATTAGTTGAATGAAACTATATTAATACAATGAATAAAGTATTTGCATTTATATGAAAGAAAATTGCTCCATAATTGTGTTCATTATGATCAGGTATTTTGCTTTAAACAAATGTCTGTTATGAGCAGGTTTTCCCTTTAAGCAGATGTATGTTGAGAGCAGGTATCATGCAGGCATGAGTCAAGAGCATCCTGATTCCTGAAAAATAAAATAAATTAGTTTTATTGTATGCTGTGATATTTTCAAAAATCACCTTTAACTCTTAGCTGTCAAACAAAAAAACTGACAAGTGCTTTCACCCCACACCACCCTATCTTGTTCTACACAGACATTGTGTGTATTATAAAATTACGTGACAATTGTCATGTAATTCCCGTAATGTTGAATGGTAAAGATGAAATCTAACGTCACACCAGAACCTCTGCCTTGCCGCGTTGAAGGTTTAGCTGTGTTCTGTAAACAAAATGCTTCAAAATTAAACTACACTACAGTGTCATGTAATTCCCATAAGACTCAATATTAAAATCTGAGAGTACTGATTTTTCTGACATCGCAGAAAAATTCTGCCTTTCCCGGGCTTAGTGTCTATCTGGGTTTTATAAAAAAAAAAACTGCTAAAAAGTGAATCTGCATGATAGTGTCATGTAATTGCCGTGAGGCTGAATGTTAAAGTCAGAGAGTACTGATTTTTCTGACGTCACACCAGGGCTCAAGAAAACCACTCGTTCTCTCGTCCTGACCGGGTAAAAATTGGCTGGGCCTAGTAAAACTTGACTACGTTCTCGTCCCGTTGAGAATAAATCTAAGTGCATTTTCTCTTCTTAACAAATGTGAAAGTTCAACATCGCTTAACATTTGTAGTCCATCCGTTATAAATAGCCTCTACTTAATCTGTCTATTCGTTTTCAGTCTAGAACATGTTGCAAATAAAACTTTTTTTCTTTTGTACACAAATACCAGATGTAAGTTTGATACTAAAATGAGTAAATATTATGAACATATTATGTTGCAGTTTCACACTTAGCCCTTGATTTCTGAATGTTGTTTGCGTTTACAGTGACACTTTTGAGTAATTTAGGCATGATTTTGATGTGGAGAAAGTTTCCCTCACAACGAGCTATCACGCATCTTTATGCGTCAGAACTCTGAGACGTTAAGAGACAGAGTGTCAAATGTTTCGTCTGGTCAGGCAATGTCACAGTTGCCCCAGGTCACCGGTATTTTCAAGATTGAAGCTTTATTGATACATTGTCATGCCGAAGGGAAGGTGCCAGCATGTATTTCTGTTAGCATGTAATTACTTTTCACAAGAAAATTGTTGCCAACTTACATTCGAAATTAGTATTTTAAGTGTCTCGGCCGATTCCCACCAATTTTCACACAATGCATGCTGTTGTAATCTATTTGTAAAGCAGAGAATGTCAAGACAACAGCTGATTGGTCGAAATCTTGTTGGGGTAATGACCTAGAAATATTCCAGTTCTGTTGGCTAATCATCAATCTTTCTGTTTGTGTCGCCTGTGTGTTGCTCTCTAGACTGGATACTTTACCAAACTGGATCATTTAGTACAAAAGTTGGTCGAAATTGAGATTGTTGGAATTCTTCTTTCAGGTGCAAGTTACTGACATTTTTCTTCTGAAAAGTAATTACATACTTATATAAATATCTGCTGGTGTCTTTACTTTGGTGTGACAATGTATTAATAAAGCAGCACAGTCTTGAAAATACTGGTGATCTGAGGCAAGCGTAACAATGTCTGACCAGACGAAAATCATAAAATAAGGACATTCTCTGTCTCTTAACTTCTCCCATATCTAATTCATAAAGATGTGTGATACCTCATTGAAAAGGAAAATTATGACACCTAGATTACTGAAACGTTTCACTGTAAACGCGAATACAACTAAGAAATCAAGGGCTGTGTATGCAACTGCAATTTCTCGAGTACCAAACCTTGTCTCTTATTTTATGTTTATCTAAGGAGCCATGTATTAGAACATAATATTTTCATGGTTTGACCAATTTTAGTATCAAGTTTGCATCAGGTACCTATGGTTCTTTACTAAAAGCGTAAGCAGTATAGTGGACAAGTGTACTGTGTTGAGTATAATGAGGACAGGGACGAGTAACTCATGCAACTTACTCGTCCCAGGGACGAGCGCCTGCAAATTTTTTTTCCTGAGCCCTGAACACCAAAACAAAGCTTTGGCTGGCTCGAGGTCTATCTGGGCTTTTATAGATTCAGTATAAAATTTGCCAGCAACTCCTATTGCGATTAGCATATATATTTTTCAGCTGTGTAAACTATTTAAAAACTGCAAATGTAAGACTAAATTCAAGTTATTCTAATACATATATTGATCTTTACACGTATTATTACCATTAGAAGGCAACGGCCTACAAAACAAACCTACAGATACATTTATACATAGTCATAATTCATAGAAATATATGTCACCCTATTTAAAATTAAAAAGCTTGATTTATATAGAGTTATCATCAAATAGTAACCTATTTTGTAAGCAAAAACAAAAACAAAACAAAAAAACAAAAACAAAAAAAGAAAACAAAAGTAACCTAAATTTGTTGAACGTATCGATTTGAATTTCAAATACTGTTTAAAAGTTTAATTTGAGTTCTGTTGTCGAATCGTGGCAACAACCTAATGGCCATAAGAATTGCTGTGTAATAGAAAATTCCGGAATGCAGACTGTATACCAAGATAATTACACAGTGTAAGTCAGTCTATAAGTTCTAATGGAAGTGTCTATTCGCATGGCAGTCGTGTACTAAATTTTACAAAGACTATTCGCACTGCTGCCGCGTACCTACTGTTGCTAAGACTATTCGCATGGCGACTGGTGTTTGCCTCATAGTTTAGATTATAACAATTATGACATGGTGTGCAAACAATTAGAGGCTTGTCCGTGAATTAGTAGTTTTCCCAAGAGAAAACATTTTGATAATTCAGTTTTACTTTAACAGTCCGGAATATATTTTTTCAATACACAGCGAGAACATAAGTAAAGAAAATCACCGCAGTCGAGTAGAAATATGTCGATCTGTCACGCGAAAGTTCCAGGATCGAATCCCACACAATGCTCTTTATTTTTTTTAAAAAAATTTTTTAATTGTATATCTGTTATCTTGAATTAAGAAAGAATTATGTTACTCAAATTTACTGTGCAAATGTACACAAAATTGCATTACCTAAGAAATCTGCTACTTTCAATTTCTTAATACACGTTAGCTAACCAACTCACTTGAGCATAAAATAAAAAGAAAATGTTTGTGTTCTAATAAAGGAAAAAGTTCATCGATTGGGTAACAATACTAGAGTTTTTCACCCATGAGAATCAATCAATATTTATTGGAAAATGTCAAATTCTACCGGAGGTGAAGGAGTATAACATTATAAAGTTTTAACAACAATGACTTGCAAATATGGAATTTTAAGGTAATCAGTTGCAAAAATGAGTATATTTCGCAGATCAGGTACACGACAACCGTACGAACAGCTTTTCATAAATTATGTACACGATGGCCGTGCGAATAGTCTTTTCCAGTTTATGTACACGATGGCCGTGCGAATAGCCTCTGCTATTTCTAATACACATAGAGCGAGATCTTGTAAACTTGGAAGCGGAAATAACCTGACTCAAGAGAATATAATGTGGTCCAGTACGCGAGTATATTTTGTTTTATCAAGAAATATACGTGTTATATGGAGTTTATAGTATTATAGAGTAGTTAATAAATTGACAGTGCTGGTATTTAAATATCTGAACATTTTTTTTAATGCATTTTAAATTTACAAGTGTTCTAGGTTGGGTACGATGGTGTTTAAACCGGTTTTAACCTGTTGACTCTTAGTAGTAATGTGGTGCGATTGGGATTCAAACAGGAATTAACAATAGATCGTAGGTTTACATTTGTGGGCCTCTCGGGAATTTAACATTGTGGGTTTTATGGCCTCAAACGGGAATTTAAGATTGTGGATATACCATCAACACGTCGTGTGTAGTGACCAATACCCCACATATACTATCCAACATGATGTGTGTAATGACCAACACCCAGTCATCTACTATCCATCATCCCACACTATACCATCCACACGCCGTGTGTAGTGACCAATACCCAGTCATCCACTATCCAACATCCCACATTATACGATCAACACGCGGTGTGTAGTGATGCATATGTTCGAGATTTACATATATCATGTTGGTGGTGTCAGTAAATTTGCATATATTGTACTGATGTTAAAAATACCTATAATCAGGGGAACCAACTTATAATGACACTAAAATGGATGTGACTAAAAGTAGTACTACATTTAAGAAACTGTAACGAAGTTCCGCGGAGACCAGAAAAAAAGGAACATTAAATTAAAATGGACGAGACTAAAAGTAGCACTAAAATTCCGAAACTACGGACTTTAGCGGAGACTGAACCCCCCCCCCTCCAAAAAAAAACGGAACATTAAATCGAAAGGATTAAACTAAAAGTAGTACTAAAAGTCAGAAACTCATACGGATACCAGCGGTGATTGACATAAAATCCGGACAAAATGTCAACAACAACTAAAAAAAAAAAAAAAAAAAAAAAAAAAAAAAAAAAAAAAAAATTTGGCATAGACTAAAAGTAGTACGCAAATTCCGAAACTCATGCAAACTTTAGCGGAGACTGAATAAAATACGGAAAAAATGTTAAATTATTCGGCATAGACTAAAAGTAGTACTGAAATTCCGAAACTGTACCGGACTTTACCGGAAACTAAAAGAAAGATACAGAAAAAATGTAAAAAGGTTTGGTCTAGACTGAAAGTAGTATTAAAATTACAAAACTACACCGGACTTTACCAGAAACTAAAAAAAAATCAAAAAACAAATGTATAAAAATAATTCATAGACTGAAAGTAGTACTAAAATTCAGTAACTGTACCAGATTTTACCAGAGACTAACAAGAAAAAAACGGAAAAGATGTACAAAGATTTGGTCTAGACTAAAAGTAGTATTAAAATTACGAAATTGTACTGGAATTAGCGGACACTAACAAATCCGGAACAAATGTAAAAATAAAAAAATTATAATAATTGGCACAGACTAAAAGTAGTATTAAAATTCAAACTCATACGGACTTTAGCGGGGACTGAGAAAAGTCGGAAACATTGCAAAATATGGTCGAGACTAAAAGTAATGCTGACATTTCTAAATTAATACGGAATTTATCGAAGATAAAAAGAAAATTCCCTCAAAGTGTAAAAAAAAAAAAAAAAATTTAAATTTTTTTTTTGCTAATTGTAAAAAGTTCGTTTTAATAGTGAAAAATTTATAAATTTATTTGTTACAAATTTAAGAATGAAACAAATTATACCGAATAAAGCAAAGACTTAATAATGTCTATACAAATTTAAAAGTTGTACAAAATATTTTACAAAATTGTAAAACAAAAGTTTAAAATGTTACTAATTCTTTTACAGAATGTGAAAGATACGTGTAAAAAAAATTAAAAATTTCACGCTGTTTTGAGTGACCAACACCCCACACTCACCAACCAACGAAAACTCAACGGGTGCATGGACTTGAAGGAAAACATCCCCTTTGAAAAAAATCAAAGATCGACGGAGAAAATCTGAAAGATTATGTCTAAAAGAATCGTTTTGTTTCTATAAAACGAGCCAACACTTTTTTCCCCGTTAAATCAACATTTTTTAATCATCCCCGTTAGCTGAAACATCAACTATGAAGAGGGAGGATCGGGGCACGTCCGTTCCTCTTTATTTACAAATACCAAAAGCATTAAGCATGAAGGTATTTGCAAGGTTGACAACGTTGTGGAGACAGACTAGACTTCCAATGATCTCATGCAGTGTCATTTTGCCATCGATACACACTACGTTTCTGTGATAAAGAAAATAGATAGCCATACTATTCACAAAACCACCTGTCTATTGTATCGTCGTTTCTAGAGTACTCACGGTCAAAACAATTCACTAGATATTGTAAGGGAAATCCAAGACTGCGTTGATGAAGAAAACCCACACAATATTGTCCACATCCAATGGATTCTGATCCTTGTAATCTCACATTATTTAACTGAGTAGATACAGCATTTCTTTTCATAAAGTCGATAATATCGGATTCCAGAGGAGGTAATCCGTAAGAATCAAAATATTCCACTCTATGATCGTTGGGAAAGCAGACGGCTACCCAATGGGTTCCTGGACGATGAATGTCGTCCGTGTTGATGACATAGATTTCAACGTCTTTAGGGTTTTGATGAGGACGTTCATCTTTAATACACACCACTGGAGTCAGACGGTAATGAAGTTCCCAGGTATCCATTTTTATGTATTTATTTATTTAATGAAGTTCCCATGTATTAATTATTTTCACAGGTAATGGTAAGTCATCAGTTCACACTCGACTTTGTCCTTGAAAACATCGGTCAAAAAAGTCGATGAACGGACAGTCTACGTACTCTGTTGCAAGAGAGTTTCGATGCGTTTCGTCTCCAGAGAAGTCAATGGAGGTAAGGAATGGTCACGCAAGTCTTTATACCACTTTTTCAAAATCTTCTCTTCTGTGACGAGAGTCCATGCCTCTTCCAGATACTCTTCCAACTTGTATTCTGAACTCATCATCAAACATTTGTCGTGTTGTTTCTTACTATGATGATTGATTGTACATCCATAACAATATTCCATGGTTAGGCCTTTAATTTCTTTTAAGCCAAGCATGAGCAAAGTGGGGACTAAATGTTCTACTTGTTCTGGCCATCTTGACATCATAGCTGTATTTTTGTCTTTTTCTTCACTTGTGGTTTGTGACTGTTGTTCTTGTTATTGTTCTGGATAGAAAAATCATCTTCGTCCATCTCCATAGATTTGTGTTCCATCTTTTCTTTTTTTTTCTAATAGTCAAGGATGACTTCTCTCAAATTGTTGATTTCCAGAGTATTGTCAAATTCTGCATACAAGATGATGTTCGCTGTGTTTGCCATAGCCACTGCAAACTGAAAATCCACATGAAGTTGGCCCGATTTTATAGGGTGGAAATGTCCCTCGTCGCTACCTTGGTCTGGAGTGAAATAAAGCCACACAAAGCATATCCTCCTGCATAATCGTCGTACGAACTGCCATGGCTTCTGTTGGTCCCTAAATGTATTGTGGCTTCAGACAGTGTAAAGTAAGATCTCAAGTAATTTTTCTGGGTAAAGTTAGGTTCAAAGGGTCTGGTATACAACGTCTGGCCATCTATGGTGACTTCTATCTTAGACACGTTGAAATGATGGCACTCGAAAGGATTTTGATCGATTTTTGAGGGCAGCATGGCTGACGATGCCGATTAGCAAAAATTTTGGTAGTTGGCCTTGGAAACATAATCTTCGATCTTGGAGTCCAGACGCAATGGTGAAGATTTTCACTTCCATTCGTCGTCGAAGATGCTTGTCTGTCGTTCTGCTCAGAGTTTGACTGATTCTGTTTCCGACTTTAATTAAGACCTCCACACAGCGCACGTAAAGTCTCGCTTCTTCGATGCTCGTTTTGTACTCGTTAGCATTAGCCATCAGACAGAACACGGTACTACTTCGATTCAGTCTCAGGCATACATCCACTCCATTCAACAAATACTTGTCTTGCAACCACATGTCCAAATGCAAACGATCCGTCATTTCTAAAATACACCCCTGTTTGATTTTCTTTTGACGGTCGTTAAATCCAACATTGTGATCTGCATCAGCATCTGCAATCAACCCGTGTCGTTGATTTGTCGAACGTGTCAGGTTTCCATACCACTGAAGCATCCTGGTGTGTTCTTGTGTTTCTTTCCGAACGTCAAGAGATTTTCCATGTACGCTCAGCAATGGTAAGTGTCCATGCTGCTGCTCATTAGTTTATGACTGAAGTACAAATCCACTTTGCTGAACAACGATTGTATGAAATTGTTGACGGGAGCCACTCTGGCATCGGCGCCTGGATTGTTGTTGTCCGTTTTGAGAACTTTGACTTTTAGGTACAAGTAACTATGATTCAGATCGATTTAATCTTCGGTTTGTCCTTTGATTTCAAATTCGATAGGTACTGAGGTGGTTAAAGATGGCACAGGATGAAATTCTACCCATTGGGATTCATGCCTCGACCTCATCGTCAGTGGCATACCAAACAGATCGAGATCTGATTTGGAACATTCACAAGAATCTCGGTGCATCATTTTTCTTGTTCTTAGTTAGTAACCAATAACGTCAAATTCTCTGACTGTTTTTCTTTCTCATTTTTTTTTTTTTTTTTTTTTTTTTTTTACCTTTTTGTGATCGTGTCAATGAGGAGGTCTGAAGAGTTTTCAACGTCTCTTTCT
The DNA here is from genome assembly GCA_029931535.1 of Margaritifera margaritifera. NCBI lineage: Eukaryota > Metazoa > Mollusca > Bivalvia > Unionida > Margaritiferidae > Margaritifera > Margaritifera margaritifera. The sequence goes on along the minus strand of JAQPZY010001174.1, from coordinate 971,878 downwards.
GCATTGTCCTTGCTGTGGTGTAGAGGAGGAAGTAATGCCTTGGCCAGAATTGTGAAGCAAATTTATAGGTGTGCCATGGCGCCCTATGAGATCTTTTCTAGTTTGAAGCAACTCATTTTTTCCTGCTTTCATGAAAGCTTCTTTAGGACTTTGCTTGTTGATGAGTGCGTTTTGGAAAAATTCTTTTAAAGCATGCAGTCCTCGAGCGACCATCGGTTTTAAGATGGGTGCTACCATATCTCCTAAACCATGTCCTCGTTGTCGAGCGACTCCTTGGTACACACGATGCATCTGTTACAATTCACCGGAGAATCATTTTCAAAACTGTAGCTTCACCGTGACTTTTCCTTTGAAGAATATAATATTTTGTTCAAGATCTCCTTTTATATTAATATTGACACTGTCAAAATACGATTTAATGACAGGAAGATAATGAGGATGTACAGATTCTCGGTGAACGTGATACGTGTTTCCTCCTTCATCGTAAGCAGCTATGGAAGAATCCGCTTTGAAAGGAATGACTCTCAGTAACGGTGCAACTGTGTTTGCGATAAGGTTGTACTCGGCGACATCATAGTACACAAACATAAAATCTTGTCCTTCGTTCAGGTCGATAGGGAAGCGAAAATACTTGTAGAATCGATCGTTGTTGTGAATGTCTTTCGTAGGAGCGAGACAGGTGTATCCACCCAGAAAAGCAAACAGACCTGGAGAAAAAGTAATAGGCATCGTTTTGGCGTCAGAAAAATCCATTTTAAGGCGATGATAAATGGCATGGTATTTTATATGAATATGATGCGTTTGTAGTGTTTGTAGTCATGGTTTATGTTCTTGTAATTACTAATTTAAATAAATGTTTTGTGCAAAAGTTATGTATTTAGTGCGTTGGTGTGTAATTTGCGTGTTTAACTATTTACGTATTGAATTTGTACATTAAAGTAGAAAAGAATATGAATTTTTAATTTATCTAGTTAAAAATATGTAAATGTACGTATTGTGCAAAATGAAAAAATAGTAAATAACATTTTTTCATGTGCATATATGACTTGTGTTTGTAATTTTAGCAACATTAAATTAAATTAATACTAATAATGGTACCTTTTGTTGGTTTTTAATAAATGTAATTATTCAATTACATTTGGTTTTCAATGTTCATTTTTCTTATCATCAGCTTTATTATCAGATTGATTAATAATGTATGTAACTGATTGCAGAAAGGCGATTTTGTTAGTCTATAAATTAATGTTAAATCTTTCCGTCTTATAATTGAGTTGACTGAATACTACTCGATATTATTAGCTGCCGAAATCATATGTATGTTTGTGTCTTATATAATTGCTGTGCATATTTAATAAATAAATAATTATTATATATAATATTTGTTATAGTTTCTTTGATTTTAATGAGAAACAGATAGTGTTTATTCGTAAAAGTGTAATTGCAAAACATCTGTGAAAAGGTTTTCTCAGAGTTTTATAATGAAGGGAGGTACTAGGAATTATATTAAAATCGTCCTATGAGATCAGCATAAATAAGATTGATTATCTCTTTTAGAAACAAAAAATCGTCCAAAGGACAAAATTTTAAACTTTGTAAAACAGGTATTAAAATAGGAAGAACGTTTAATAAAAAAAAAAATGCACCTACCTATCTTGAAATTTAGGGCGTCAATCTATAAATTACGTGTTGAAAATGGTCGAAGTAATAAAAATCCACATGAGGAAAGGACATGTACTAAATGTCAGAATAACGTTTAGGGTGACGAATTCCATTACCTCGACAATCCATACTCTCTCTCTCTCTCTCTCTCTCTCTCTCTCTCTCTCTCTCTCTCTCTCTCTCTCTCTCTCTCTCTCTCTCTCCTTTTTAACACACCATGATGGTTTCTCGTTTAATATAAATCTATGATTGTACTTTATTCATATGTTTATATGTTTGACCTGAGTATGATTCTTTTTCCAATAAAGTTTTGTTATGTTCTATTCTTTTCTGTATATTTCATTTACACAAACTGTCATCTTTTTTATCCTTAATAGAACCACTAATTACAGGCACAGTTAGTTACGGTCTCTTTAAGTTAATATCCAAAGGCTTAGAACCATTGCAATCAACATAAATTAAAGTCTTAAATACAACTTAAAGAAGACAATGCCACCAATCCGTTTTGAAACAATGTTGGTAATACTTATCGTTCCTTTAGAAAAACGTAAAAATGTCACCTTCGATCCTTAATTGGACTACTAATGATAGGCGGAATTAGTTGCGGTATCTTTAAGTTAATAGCCTTTAATAAGTGCTTGTAAAATAAACTGATGCTTATTAACGATCGAGAGTAGACTGTCTGAAATACTGACAAAAAAGTATGCTTATTTTAACTGAGGGATAGATTATTTCTGTATTTACTGTGATTTCTTGCTGGGAATAGTTGTATTTTTCTACTTAGCTTCACTATCTTTCATTTAAATAAGTAATATATTTCAATTTTTTTTATTAAAGTTGCTATAAATTGTTTTCACCATGAATAATTTGTACATCGCTTGTAATTCTGCGGTTCGACCACAGCAGCACGGGATCACGTGCGACTCGTGTTCGCGATGGCAACATCGCCCCTGTGGCACGCATAAGTTACATATAGTAGTAGTAGTATCAAATTAAATGAATGACTGATGGAAAGTGATTGCTGCTAGATCTTTGTTTTATACCAATGAAATACGCATAAAATATCTTTGTAATAGAAAACTATCATAATGCATAAGAAATTTGAAAAGGCTGAATAGAATATGGGACGATTACAGCTCAGGGGATCTGCGAAAAAGATAACCGTGTAAGAAGACAGCAGCGATGTATGGGAACATATAGGCTATATAACAAGGGACAATTTCCAATATCTACTGATATTTTATTTCATAAGAGATTTTCACAGTTTGATTTTGTAACAAACAAGCATTACATTTCTGTATTGTGTTTGCAGGGCAAGTATGTACATACTTCAACTAATATCTGTTTTATGAAGTTGGACTGGACAGGTATTCTTTTAAATGTCACCTATTTGATTACATTGATGCTTGATCCAGCATTTGTCTGGTCAATCCATTTCATGTAGAATAACTTATAATATAAAATACATGATCAGCTGATATTTCACTATGACCACTGACACTTTGTTGCTCAACGTTATACTATTGCAATGAAAACATCTTTATTAAAGTAGCACAGTATATGCCTCATGAAACTTATGTGGGCCGAAACGTCCCACCCGAAGCGACCCGACCGAAAGTAGCGTTTGGGCCGAATCGACACGGGCCGAGCTGGTTTGGGGCCAAAATGACCCTAAACCATCGTGCCATGTATCCTATATGTGACCGGATGTAGACATAGCACGGATCGACTGACTGTTAACGTCAATATTTAGTCTGTGCCGGTTTTTGGCGGAAATCCCAACTTTCGATTTTGTAAAGTCAGTTTCGGTGAGTTCGGTTCGGTTACTAAGGGAGAGACTAATCCTTCAGTAAGGCACACAAGTGTAGATTTCCTAGCCTATGCACATGCACTTATGACAAGTTGTCATATTCACACAATACATGGGACACACGTATGTACTGGTTTAAAGCTTCTGTCAAATTAGCCCGAGGCTATTCGCATGGCTGCCGTGTATAGTGGCACGTCCTATTACCGCGGCATTTAAACATTTTTATTGAGTGATATCACCATGCGTAACATCTGAATAACCTGCATGTAAACATAATGACGCTCTTCGATAACATTTTTTATCTAACTTGTGGGGGTCCCACTAAGGGTGTATTGTCAAACTCGTGAGTTTTCTTTTAGTGTGAGTTCCTAGATCAGTAGTATAAAGGCAAGTTAATGAACCCTGTCATCCCTTCAGATTCATAAAAGGTGTTTTCTAGACATGAGACATACTATTAAAGTTTACGTGGGTTGGGATTAACTATAAATATAACATAAGAATATCATAAACCATTATTATTTCATGGATTTAATACAACTAGGTAACCCAGGCAATGTTCCCCATTCATAGGTCACATGTTTCAATTTGTACACAAAGTTTATAGCTTTCGATATAATGCATGAGACATAACTCACTCTTTCTCTGTCTCTCTGTCATTTGGTCAGTTGACCTGTCATTTTTACCGCAGTTTGATATTGATGAGTCCTTAACTGAGTTTGATTGTCACCATTCTATGCAGTTTAGCAGAGATATTTTAGTCACTGATTTTCAGACCCACCCACTTTTGTATTGCACACAATAACTCCCCTAATTATTAGATTTCATTCAAATTTTGTATGCTGCTTAATATTCATGAGACTTTTGGTTGAATTTGATTGTCATCATTCCACATCATCATATAGCAGAGATATAACCACTGATTATCAGGCCCACCCACTTTCCTTTCTGCACAATAACTCCCATATTTTCATTAGATTTCAGCCAATTGGGTATGCTGCTTCATAGTGATGAGATCTTAGCTGAGTTCAGCTGTCAGCATTCAGTGTCATCATTTAGCAGATTTATAGCCCATGATTGTCAGGCCCATGCACTGTTTTCCAAATAATAACTCAAGTATATGTATGATGTTTGAATTTCAATTAAATGTAATACATGTCTTGATATAGATCAGACCTTGGCTGAGTTCGATTGTCAATTTTCTGCATCATTGTTAAGCAGAGTTATAGTCCCTGATTATCAGACCCACCTACTTTTGCTTCTGCATAACAACTCCCATATTTATAATTGGCTTTTATCTAGATTTGGTACATAGCTTGATTTTCATGAGACCTTGGCTGAGTTTGATTGGCAGTGTTCTTCATCATTTAGTGGTGTCATACATATAATCTTTGATTGTCATTGTCAACCCACCCACTTTTGTTTCTGCACAATAACTTCCTTAATTATTATTGGATTTCAGCTAAATTTATAGACATCTTGATATTCATGTGGCCCTAATGGAGTTTGATTATTGGAATTCTGTGATATCGTTGGTGTTATAATTCCTGATTGATGGACCTACCCACTTTCTTTTCTGCACAACTTGTTTATTTATCATTGGATTTCAAGCAATTTAGTTGACAGATTGATATTGATAGGACCTTGGCTGAGATTGATTATCAGCATTATGCATCATTATTTAGTGAGTTATGGCCCCTAGTTGTCAGACCCATTCACTATCGTTTCTGTTTAAGGGGGCGCTCTACAGATATTACGTACTTCTGAGAGAGTGATAGTTGTAAGGTGAAGTTGTTTGCATTTGCAACATGCACAATGAAGAGAATGTTGGCATACCTCTATGCTACTTTCATGTACTGTGGCTGTAATTTCTTTACATATTGTGCTTGTGGAAATTGTACATGATCTAAGCACACAGCAGACAGAAATGGCCACTCCAAAGTACTCGAAAAATCAGCCTGAATTAGTCAAAAGTACACTATTTTCAGCAGTTATTAAAATAGGGAAACAAATTTTGCTAGAGTAGGCAATACCAGCCTCTGAACGCACAATGAATGATTTACAAAATATATAAAAAGTAAAAAAAGTTATCGGCTCTTTTTTTAAAATTTACCTTTGAAGTCCAGGAAGTGAAAATGACCAAGCAGAACTAGCAGTTTTTTGAGAGGTGCACATCTTAAGTAAGACCAAGCTGTGTACTCTATAACCCAAATTTCACCCATCAATCATACACCAAAATAAAGGGAATTCAAAGTTCTTTTAACAATACCTAAGATATACAAGGTCTTTGTTAAATAGCCAGGACAACCAGTGAGGAAAACCTGGGTAATTCTTTTTCTTTAAAAATCTAACCCTATGCAAAGTACGAAACTGTAGAGCGCCACCTTAAAACAAATATGAAAATTTTGTGCAATTGCTTTTCTCTTTCTCATAAAATCATGTATGCTTTTCTCAACAAAATGGTATATTAACATTGATGTTATGCATGAAAATAAGCTAATTATGCCTATTTTGCTCTTGCTTACACAATATGTTTTGTGGCAGTATTTTGTGTGCAATGACCTCAATTATGGGGAAATTAGAAGTATTAGAACACAGGAGTAAAGTCAACTTAAATTTAAAACTGTTGTATTAAGTGAAAAAAATATAGCAAAATTGTTTCTTTTCATTCATTTGTAATAAAATTAAGGGGAAAAAAATGTTTGATAGAGCAGATTCGCTTTCTTCCATATACTAGTTAGAAGAATTGGCAAACTTTTTACCCTTTGACCTTTGACCTCTGTGAACCAGAACTCTTCCATCCCAGTTCAAAATTGTAAACTTTATTAGTGACATCTCAGGAATAATTGTGGCAAGTTTCATATTCCTGTCTTTTAGCCAAACCATTGGTTGCTATGTTGAGAAAATGCAAGGTGTTTTTTTAAAAAAGCTCACTTTTCATCATGGAGGGGGGGTGCAGGGCTTGTGTGGGACTTTGCTACTAATGAATACTGTTCTGTGGAAAAAATACATGAGAATTATTCAAAAGGACTGTTTATATGCTTGCAACTTAAATGTTTCAGCTATACAACCAAAATTAAATCATATAATAATAATACATATGTGGTCTTTATGGGGGCGCTCTACAGATATTACGTACTTCTGAGAGAGTGATAGTTGTAAGGTGAAGTTGTTTGCATTTGCAACATGCACAATGAAGAGAATGTTGGCATACCTCTATGCTACTTTCATGTACTGTGGCTGTAATTTCTTTACATATTGTACTTGTGGAAATTGTACATGATCTAAGCACACAGCAGACAGAAATGGCCACTCCAAAGTACTCGAAAAAAAGTACACTATTTTCAGCAGTTATTAAAATAGGGAAACAAATTTGCTAGAGTAGGCAATACCAGCCTCTGTAAGTACAATGAATGAATTACAAAATATATAAAAAGTAAAAAAAGTTATCGGCTCTTTTTTTAAAATTTACCTTTGAAGTCCAGGAAGTGAAAATGACCAAGCAGAGCTAGCAGTGTTTTGAGAGGAGCACATCTTAAGGAAGACCAAGCTGTATACTCTATAACCCAAATTGCACCCATCAATCATACACCAAAATAAAGGGAATTAAAAGTTCTTTTAATAATACCAAAGATAATACAAGGTCTTTTTTATAGCCAGGACAACCAGTGAGGAAAACCTGGGTAATTCTTTTTCTTTAAAAATCTAACCCTATGCAAAGTACGAAACTGTAGAGTGCCACCTAATACATCCAGTAAATTTAGTTTGATTTCAGCCAAAATTGGCGTGCAGCTTTATATTCATGAGACCTAAGCTGAGTTTAATTGTACGTTTTCTGCATAATTTAGCAGTTATGGCCCCTGATTGTCAGACCAACCCCCTTTTGTTTTTGAATGAATGACTGACCCCCTTATTAGATTTTAAACAAATTTAATAGGCAGCTTGATATGATTTTTCAGGGTTTGATGTACATCATCATTTTGCAGAGTTGTGGACCCTGATTGTTAGATCCAGCCATTATTGTTTCCACACAGTTTCCTTTATTATTTGATTTCAAAAGAATTTTATATGTAGCTCTATTTTGATATAATTTCAGCAGTATTTAATTCTCATCTTACATATATATCGTCATATAGTGGAGTTATGGCAGATGAATGTCAGACTGTCAATGTTCAACATCATCAGTAGTGCCTGCTTTTATAAATGTACTTAACTCATTTACTCACTATTGTCACCTTGCCTTTCCTCTACAAGACTACATTTCCCTACTTACAATAAAAACCCATGGGACATCAATTCCTGGCATTTTCTTGTTTCCTTAGCAGCATGGTTTATACTAATCAATCCCGGGATCACTAGCTGTATTTACCTGTTTTGGGGTTTGTGAAACTGATATTGGTAGAAATATCACCATATTTATTTTATTTTCAGAAAATGGCATTTGATCAAAGTGGCAGGTATCCCAAATTGACAATACCAGCAGAACTTGTGAAAAAGCTTAATTTCCAACACAAGATATTAGTTGCTGAGGACAAATTAAAAACATACGGACTAAGCTATAAACATGGACATGATGGCTTGGTTATAACTGGAGCTCCAATAGAAGTTCTGGAACTTGCAGCTGATGATCTTAAACAGTTAGTGATAGATGAGTCCTTGAAGAAAAAGAATAAAGAAAACCCAGAATGCTCATTAGATGTTGGATTTGTTAAATTGGTGTTCTGTGAAGAGAAAGCAGACAGAATCTGGAGTCACAGACAAGAACTGAAAAGTATGGACAGCTCTGTTAGGGTTGAGAAAAATCCATACTTGAAAATAGTTGATGTGAATTGCAGTCACTCCTCATATCCTGGTCTTAAATGCAAAGTTGAGCATCTGACAACTAGGAGTCCAGTGCGACACCCCAAATTTAATTCTGTTCCAAAGAGTCCATCTGAAAAGCAAGAGAGTCCTTTACATGATAAAAAGGGTTGGTCATTTCACTCAGATCAAGCACAAACACCAGGCTTACCTTTCCAGTTCCAATGTAAAAGAATTTTAGTTCATCTCAGTCCAGGTTCCATTGTAAAAGTCAAAGGTGTTGATGCTATTGTCAATGCTGCCAATGAAGACCTTATCCATATTGGTGGTGTGGCTTTCAGCATATCTTATGCAGCAGGACAAAAGATGAATGATGAGTGCATAAAGTATGTGAAGGGAAATGGGCCTTTAAAAGTATGTGAAAATTTGGTTACCGCAGCAGGAAAGTTGCAATACACAGGAATTATCCATTCTGTGGGACCAAAATGGACAGGATATCATCAGAAAGAAAAATTTGAAATACAGCTTCATCAAACCATTGTCAGCATCCTCCATACTGCTGACAAACATAATTTTTCAAAAATAGCCATGCCTGCAATTAGTGCTGGTGAGTACACATGCATCATGTACACCAATTATCAATATACAGACCCTTAGTTATAAAGGTCAGTTCAATTTTTTATTAACTTATAAAATTTCTCCTTACATTGAAATATGTTAGCATAACATATTTTTCATGGAAAGATTGCCTTTGCTGTCGATTATATCTAAAACACAACAAACACTAATTCTCCTCCAAAGTTTCAAGACTCAAATGTATCATTTGAGAATCATCAGTATGCGATTTTGTTTATACCTTTATCTGCTTTGGAAGACAACAGGGCCACCACTGCTTTGATGATGCAGGTCTGTCTTCCCACATACAATTGGGTGAGGGCTGACTTTTAATTTGTTGTTTCCTCCATTTGGTGGAAGGTTCCCATCTGTCTCAGGGATTCAAGAATGCCTTGTCTGGCAGCCTGAGACATTGAATGATGCTCAGCGAGTAAAAATGTTCTGTCACGTACATGCCCAGAATTTTATATAGACTATGAAAGAAAAATTCACATTTTTATATAATTTAATGAAATTTGTTATTTAAAGCAAGCATAAAATTTTGGGATTTTTCCAGCTCTTTCCTCTGTTGAGTCTTTGACTCTCTCATCAGAGGGCAGGATGAAATCCACCAAAGTTCAGGGGTCTCCTTTGCTGTGAGTGCACTCTGTGTTGACCATCACATTTATGTTGTCTTAGGCATCTGAAAATAATTTCAGAATTGTACAGTATCAACTTTCACTTATGGGCAAGCAACATATACTATCGGAATAATAGTCCACATACTGTAATTGATATAGTGATAAGGACAATAATAAGGAGTAACACAAAATATATGTCCTCATGCATTATAGGTTATAAAACCTATAAAACATACATAAAAATAAAATTGGAGCTGAATCATTTTACATAATCAAAGTATTTAGAATACTGATGGCTTAGATGATTGAGGTAAAGATATTTAACATAAGATCAGATGGAAAAACATGACTCCAGAAATGTTGCTATTTATAGTCCTTTAAAAAACACTGCTTTGAATAATCTTTATAATATTTTCCTAATTTTTCTTTTTGTGTAGATGTCACTAGAGAATTTATATTAACATTTTGAAACATTAATGGAGGAATTATTGTGCAGATTTGTTTTTAAAAGTATTTTCAACTATTGTTTCCAGTAATACCATCAGTGGAACAATATCCAAGGGAGATAACTATTATCAGATCTGATCGTTTACCTAAATTTTAGTTGTCTTGCTTGACATGAAATTGACCTGAAATGCAAATTTTAGTAAGAGCATATACATGTAGTTTGTAACTGTTATTAGTAATACAAACTGTGTTACAGATTTTAGTAAGAGCATAAAGTTTGTAACTGTTATTAGTAATACAAACTGTGTACAGATTTTAGTAAGAGCATAAAGTTTGTAACTGTTATTAGTAATACAAACTGTGTTACAGATTTTAGTAAGAGCATAAAGTTTGTAACTGTTGTTAGTAATACAAACTGTATTTGGTTAAAGAGAATGGACACTATGCCATTTTTGGAGTTTAAATCCTTTCCTGCAAGTCAAAATCGCATTTTGCAAGTATTATGCATTTTCTTTTTAACTTTACTGGTCATAGACCAGAAGATCTTATGGAACGGCCTGTTGTCTGTTAGCATAAGTTTGTTATAGCTACTCCTTCTACATGAAGGATTGCCGAAAGACTTTACACCATACCTGTGACAGAATCAGGATTTCAAACCAGTAGATTTACAAATTTTGATCAGTAGATTGGGTGCAGATTTTTTATCAGCATAAATTTTACGTGTTTAAGGGGATTGAAAACAAAACAAGTTCATTTTGTCACATAATATGTATTCTTTTCATATTATAATAAAACACAAATTTTGAACATGATTCAGATTCAGAATCTGATGGAAAATGTTACAATAATAGTTAGTTAATATGAGCCAGTATATTGTTAATTAAATGAAAAAGGAAGAGTTGTATGTCTCACAGTTCACTGCAAAGATTTTTTATAAAATCCAAAGGCATTTTTAGTTTCCTTCACAAGATCACTGTATGGTGACCACTGGTGACATTCACTGTGATTGTTAACCTTCACACTTAGCAGGCTCTCAATAGTTTTCTGGTCCAGACTTCCCCTTGAATCACTTGTTCAATACCTGTGATAGAAGTGAAAGAACAGTTCAGTAAGAAGCTCTTCTACTGGCAGGGGTAAGATCTTGATGCCTTTCTGTGCACAGATATTTGCCAAGTGGCACACACAACCGACATCAAACACTTTGGGGTTGACATTCTTGACACTGGACAGAACACTGTTGTGCTTCCCAATCATCACATTGCAGTTGTCACTGGAAAACCCAATACAGTTTGCCCAGGGGATGTCTCTGTGTCTGAAAGTTCAATATCATAATCATTGTAATTTTTCACACCCTCATAGTGCACAACATATTCCTCAGAAACTTAGTTCTTTGCTCTCCATGTTTTGCAATGATGTAAGTTGACAAATGTTGTGAAATATTAAAAATAATATACATTTTTGCAAATAATTATACTGAATTATTGCTTCTGAAAAATATTTCATCTGTGTAAAATCTGAATGGCTGTGACATATTAAATTATTTTTTTTAAATATAAAAATATTTTAAAAAATTACATAAAAATCTGGTTGCGGGATCTGAAGATTATTTCACTTGTGCCTATGTTGTATGTTGGAATACCAAGGAATCTGGTTGAAATACACTGAACTGTTGGATCATACACACGGACTAGAACATTCAACATTTTATCATCCCCTTGATCATTTGATTCATCAATCATGATACTGAACTTCTGACTCCTACACATATTTTCAACTCTTCTGTCCCAGTGGGGGGCTAGGGCCTGAGTGACAATATGTGTTGTCTTTGTACGCTGGCATGAAAATTTTTGTGCAATTTCAGAGTCAGGAAACATGACTTTAACCAGTTTAGTAAAATGATCTTTTATGAGGAATGGTAAATTGTGCTCTGCCACAAAATTTGCAAACAAAGTCTCTGCAAGTGTCACTTAATCCACTTTTGATCCAGTTTCAAATAATGCCTTCAATGTGGGTGTGTTTGTTACAGAAGAATCGTTGCTTCTCTGTGATGGTGTCTGCATATGCCTGGTGATATCATTTCTTCCTCCATATGCTATCTTAAAATCCAATTTGCATGAAAGACAAAATGCAAAGTCAGGACCTTTGCTACTCGCCTGCACACACTTAAATTCTGGTATCTAAGCATTGTTAAACTTGTTGTAGCATTTCTTAGCTGGTGGCTTCTTAGCATTGGGAGAAAGCAGACGTTTCAGCATTTTGACATGAATTGAAGAAAAAAATATACAAGCTGGCCTTAATATTCATCTTAAACCATCGTGAACAATACAAGAACAATTACAAGACATCAAATCAAAATACTTACTCAAGTGTTTCTGCCAAGATCATTTTTGGTCGGTCTCTCCATTTTATCTTCCTTCCACGACAGATCGGCTGAGTTTTAATCAAAGACTCATGGTCATCATGGATTACCTTTGATCCTTTTATTACTTATAACACTTCAAACAACATCCCGCATTTGGCCTTAAACTCTCCAAATTACAACAATAAGGTAATCAATAGGCTGTTTCTTGTGTACACATGCTAATAATTGTAATCTGACTACTCAACCACACATCGTCGCACTGGTCATATCATAGGTGGAACATTTCCGGTTCCCAGTAGACTGGTTCTGGCTGGTTTATCTAATGTGTTGATAGAATAATTAACAAAAAATGTTTTGTTTTTTTTTAAAAAAAATTTCCTTGAAATTTTCAAAACCGGTAGATTTTGACTACTAAACGGTATGTGCGGCAGACGGTTTTTAAAACGGTATTTTTGGCCTACCGCCGGTAGAATCACAGGTATGTTACACACACATTCATCCCAAGTTCTAGTTCGTCCTATATGAAAATGGTGCTGCTCAGACATCCAGTATGGCCACCACAGCAGCCATCTTGAAAATCTTGTAGCTACTCCTCCTGAATGGATGGCCATATCAACACAGGGTTTTCACATAAAGATATTTTATGATGTCTAGTTGGTCCTAAATGAAAATTGTACTGATATAATGTCTAATATGGCAGCCAGCTTGACAATTTTTTTATTGCTAATCCTCCAGAATGGAAAGGTATATTGACATGGGGTTTTCACCAAAACCTTTTTTATGATGTCTAATTGGTCCTAAATGCAAAGAGGTCTGCCTGGACATCTAGTATGGCAGCCACAGCAACCATCTTGAAAATCTTGTAGCTACTCAACCTGAATGGATGGTCATTTCAACATAGGGTTTTCAGTAATAGACTTCTAGTTGGTTCTAAATAAAAATGGTGCTGATCTGATGTCCAATATGGCCACCACAGCATGGTGTCTAGTTGGTTTTAAATAAAACTTGTGCTGATCTGATATCCAATAAGGTTGCCATGCTGGCCATTTTGAAAATCTTATTGTTACACCTCCTATATGGAAAGTCATATCAACATTGTTTTTTTTACCAGAAGACTTCTTATCATGTCTTGTTGGTATTAAATGAAAATGGTGCCAATCTGACAACCAGTGTGGCCACCATGTGTTATGTATGATGTTTATATAATATTATTAATATTTTAGGAAATTATAAATGTTTATTGACTTTAATATTTGCTTAAATCTTATTTTGTTTATCAGGAAAAAATATGTTTAACTAGTGTCCTTGAATTAGGTTGTTTACTTCAGATTTGAGCTAAAGGATAGTTTTGATAAACGGAATGTTTATCAAGTTTGAGGTCAAGGTTGATTTTGTTTACAGATAAAACTGGAAAATTCTTGGAGTTGTGTGTAAAAAGTCATGTCCATACAAGTAAAATTCCATTAAGATGACACATATTCTAGAACATTCTGTCATGTGACCAATCTTTATATATACCATGTTTAGTGGACGGTTTTTAGTTTCGACATTACTATCAGTCTTGTAAAGAGCTATTACAGTTGTGGAAAGTCATTCCAAATTCTAAGAGAGGAATTATTTAAATATTCATTGGATTATAGCAGTGCTCATAGACTTTTGGATTTTGGATTTTTAATCGATGATTTTGGAATTTATGTGAACTTATTCAGAGATATTTTGGAGTACCTCATTTTGACATCAGCACATTAAAGACTACTAGTACATCAGGACTTTGAAGACCATTGGCACATCATAACATTCAAGGATACAGCCGTGAATTCAGAACATTCTATATTTAGGACTTGTGATTAGAACACTCATTCTTATTGGATTATTTGGATTTTAATACACATTACTGTAAGTGTCTTTTTTATTTTTCATTTTAATTATCTAGAAATAAATTGCTTGTTGATTTTTACTTGATTTGTTGGTTTCACTTTCTTTCTGTTACATTTTTCTAGACCATAGAGTCGTAACACATGGCAGCTATCTTAAACGTCTTGTTATTGCTGTTCCTTCTAAATGGAAAGTTATATCAACATGGGGTTTTCACCAGAAGACTAATTATAATATCTCGTTTGTCCTGAATGAAAATAGTGCCAATCTGACCTCAAATATGGCTGACTCAATGAATGTATTAAAATCTTGTCTCTAATTCTTCTGGATGGATGGTCATACCAACATAGGGTTTTCACCAAAAGTCTTCTAATGGTGTCTAGTTTGTCCTAAATGAAAATGGTGCTGATCTTACATCCAATATGACTGCCACAGTGGCTAATTTTAAAATCTTGTCACTCAAGAATATCAGAGATGGTTTCAACACTTGGCAGTTAAAAAGAAGAAATGATCTTAACTTGAAATCCCATATGAAAATTTGTCAGACAGTAGAATGTCAGTCCATTTGAGGGACTCTTGTTTAAAAGTACTACTAAGAGTGCTATCACTGGCAGGAAGTATGTATGTATAGATTTAAAGGCACATCACCAAAATTCTGACTACATGACTGTATATAGTGCCAATTGAACGTTAACTCTTAAAATGAAAAGGTAAATGTTCCAAAAACTTTTGGAAGATAAACCCTTCCAAATAAAAGTAAACATGTAGTCCTAAAGTTAAAAGGTAAAGATGCTAAAATTCATTTGAAAGGTATGTATACTAAAAAAAAATAACCTAGGTACAAAATATAGGGTAAATTTTGTTATTTAAACTTCTTATAAAAAGTTTACGATTTTCTCCTTAAGTGTGTTCACATCAAAAAGTTTTGTCTCAAGGGTGAAAGTTGATACACTCTACGTCAGTTAACACTTGTAAGATATGCTCTCAGGTCAAAGTTTACCCTCATGAGGTATGCATGGGTGAGGTATATGTATCCTATATGTGAGTAGAACAATACCATCTGATCTCAGTGATTTGTCCTAAATGAGGGTTTGATGTTCTGAAGCTTGTTTGTGGCGTTTTCATTCCATACATTTTGAAAAGTATATACTGATATACTGTATAGAACATGCTGATGTATATAATAAATGATTTTGCTATGTGGAATTGATAAGTACACCTTTTTAAGGCCAGGTCAGCTTATGGTATGACCCTGTGTGTTGTTTGTTGTGTCATTTGTCTGTCATGCTTGATCCATCAACTACACTGTATTCCTTGTTACCACTCTGGAGTCTGTATTTCTGATCTGATTTCAATCAGACTTGAACTATGGGCTTATATCATCAAAATCTTGGACAAGTTCGTAATTAGTGAGACCCATGCATGTTCATGAGGTTATTTTTTTTTTATCTGACCAGCTGACCTTGTTACCACTCTTGAGGCCAGATTTCTGATCCGAATTTGATACAACTTGGAATATATGTTTATATAATTAAGATATCACATGAGTTCAATAATAAGCCAAATCCATGCATATTAATGAGGTGAACTTGCATCTATAGTCAGCCTCTGGTCCATTATGAATCATATTCCACTTTCAGTCTTTCAAAGTATTTACCTTGCACAATTACAATCTAGCTGAGGATTATTTAATCCATCCATACCTTACAAATTTCAAACCATACCTTGTTCCATCAATGTAAACTTTTGTAATTTGGAAAAATGTAGTTGTCAACAGCGAGTGCAGTGTTAAAGCCAAGCTATTTTTAGGAGACAGAACACCCTAACATGCATCATAAGGTGCATGGTTATGATGTGGATGCTCACGCAGGTAAAAATAAAAGTCAGTACATATATACTGTATAAATTGTGCAATACCTACCTCTATAACAGGTACAGTTAAAGCAAAGGGAGACAAAATTACAGTGACAAAATTCTCTGAATCATAAAAATGTTGTATAAATAGAGCATAGACCTTGTACCCTTTTTTTATTATATGCCAAACATTCTACACTAATGCAGTCTGAATAAAAGTGGCTTTATAATTTATTTTTTTAATTCATTACTTTTTAGTATTTAAGATGTTGGTGTTTTGACTACATTTAAAAGAACAACTAATTTAGACATTATGATTATTATTCTTATTATAGAAGACAGACAAATCTATATACATATACATGCAGAATCAAAGTAATAATTAAAATATTCAGATGACAGTATATTTTTTTATCAAATTAATGATGAATACAAATAAAAACAGAAATAATACTGTGAAATAATGGTTGTTATTTTTATTCTAATTTTAAAAATTAAGAAATTTAACCAGATTTTGAAATCAAGAAATTATTTTAATAATAAGGATTTATATATTTATCTGATTTTTAAACTTATTTTAGGAATTATTTTTGTTTTATTGTGATAATAATAATAATATAAATGTCTACATTACATATTCTTTTTAAATGTTTGTCAAATTGCTGACATGCTAAATAAAATCCAAATATGAATTGAACATATTTCTAGGGTAAAGACACTTCTGTTCATACTGCATTATTGTGGAATGTTTAGCATATAATATAAAAAGGAGAAAAATCTATAATCTACCTACTGGTATATGACATTTTTATGATTTAGATAATTTTGGCACTGGTTTCGTATCCCTTTATTTTAATTGCAGCAATTAAAATGGTGGGTATCTTGCATGGTGTATACAGTAGAGACGTACTGACTTTTTTTACCTGCTGGAGCATCCATGTCACAACCCTGCAGTTTATCGAGTACATTAGGCTGCTCCATCTACAAATAGTGTGGATTTACATTGCACTTGCAGTTTACGACTTTATTTTTCCAAGTTACATTAGTTTACGTGGATGGAGCATAGTATAATTTGAAATTTATGAAGTATGAAGGAATTAAATAATTCTTGGCAAGATAGTAATAATATCAGGTAAATACTTTCAAAGATGGAAGGTGGGGTATGATTCATAATTGATAGGAAGCTGACTATAATTGACTGAGTTTGTTGCCAATCTGGAAGCCATATTTTTTATCTGACTTTGATCAAACTTGAGCTTGCAGTACATCATTAAGATTACAGACGAGTTTGATATAATGAGTGAGATCCACACATATTAATGAGGTGATCTTGTTTCTTTGGCTGACCTTGCTACCACTCTGGAGGTCATATTTCAGATCAAATTTTGATCAAACTTGGAATATATGCTTATATAATTAAGATATTAGATAAGTTCAGTCATGAGCAAGATCAGTGCATATTAATAAGATGATTTCGCATCAAACTGACAGTTTGTTGCCACTCTAACAACCATATTTTTTTATCTGATTTTGATAAAATATGACACATGAACTTACATCCATAATATGTCAGATGAGTTTAATATAATGAACAAGATTTATGCATATTAATGAGGTGATCTTGCATCTGGTAGAATGAGTTTGTACCTTGTTACCACTCTGGAGGCCATACTTCAGAACCGATTTTGATCAAACTTGGAATATATGCTTACATGTATATCATCTGTATCTTGGAATGAGTTTGATAATGAACGTGATGCACTCATATTAATGAGGTGATCTTGCATCAGAGTTTCTGAGTTTTTTTTTAGCAATTTTGATAAAACTTGAAATAATAGGGCTTATATCATTAAGATCTGGATGGGTTCAAGAATGAGCAAGATCAATGCATATCAATGAAGTAATCTTGCATCTGATTATTTGATCTTGTTACCACTCTCAAAGCCATATTTCTGATCCAATTTTGATCAAACTTGGAATATATGCATACATCATCAAGCTCTTGGACGAGTTTGATAATGAGTGATATCCATACATACTACTGAAGCGATCTTGCATCTGATTGGCTGAACTTGTTACACATCTGGAAACCATAATTCTGATCCAATTTTGATCAAGCTTGAAATATCGACTTACCTGGTATTCATTACGATCTTGGCTGAGTCTGATAATGAGCAAGGTTCACGCATATTAATGAGGTGGTCTTGCATCTGATCTTGGATGACTTCTATTATGAGAAAGAGACAGTGTATACTAATTATGCCTTTATCTTTTGAAAGAATTTGTACAAGAATTTGTATCAGGATATAGCAAACTTTCTTTTGAAAGAATTTGTATTAGGATATAGCAAACTTTCTTTTGAAAGAATTTGTATCAGGATATAGCAGATTGTATCAGGATATAGCAAACTTTCTTTTGAAAGAATTTGTATCAGGATATAGCAAACTTTCTTTTGAAAGAATTTGTATTAGGATATAGCAAACTTTCTTTTGAAAGAATTTGTATTAGGATATAGCAAACTTTCTTTTGAAAGAATTTGTATCAGGATATAGCAGATTGTATCAGGATATAGCAAACTTTCTTTTGAAAGAATTTGTATCGGGATATAGCAAACTTTCTTTTGAAAGAATTTGTATCAGGATATAGCAAATTATCTTTTGAAAGAATTTATATGAGGATATAGCAAACTTTCTTTTGAAAGAATTTGTATCAGGATATAGCAAACTTTGTAGAATCAACATGATATACAATTTGGTAGATAGTTTACATAAATTGTGTTCTTACAATACTACATAGGCCTGCTTAATGAAATTGTCAACTGTTAAGTTATCTAAGCCAACTGAGCAATATCAGGCCCATTTGGGCCTCTTTTTTTTTTACTCTCCGGTACACTTGCTGGAGAGGAGGTTGCATATAGATATTGTGGAATGTAGAGACAAATGCATGTATTAAAAATATTAACTGTGGCATAACATAAAACACACCTACAAAATTATAACTTAGTATTCTCAAGCCTTATATGCTTCTTTCAATGTAAAAACTTTTACAAATATATGGATACAAAATACAAACAAAGTTTTACTAGGTTTTATTTTACCATTAGTAAATTAGTTGCAGATTGCATGCGATCTTCATACAAATAATGTAGAATCTGCACACAGTATAAAAGGATTGAAAAAATACATATTTTTATCTCACCTATCTGTAAGGTCAAGGGAGTTTATGGCATGTTCATGTGTTGAACATTCACAATTGCTATTTACAACTGGTTTTAAAAAATTGCCTAACAGCATTTGACCAAATGTGACATAAAGCATCTGGGCATGAAGCTGTTTCAAATTTGTTTAAATGTATTAATGCTGATCTGCCATAACAAAATGGCTGCCATTACTAAAAATAGAAAACTCCTAAGCGATTTCTTCTCAAAAACAGCTCAACAGAATTTGACCAAGTTTGAGTGAAACCATTTTGTCATGAAGATCTTTAAGATTTGTTAAATTGATACCAATCTGCAATCAAATATGGCCAACATTACTACAAATAGAAGAAAATTTACATGACTTTTAAGAAACTTCTCATCAGAATTTGACCAAGTTTGATAGAAAGTATCCAGGCATGATGGTCTCTCAGGATCATTCAAATGATGCTGATCCACTGGCATAACTAATAATATAACAATCTTAAAAAGGTTTCTTCTCAAGAACCACAATAACATTTTTTCAAATTTGACAGAAAGTAGTCTGGCATTAATGGCTTTTGATTTTGTGCAAATGATGCCTATCTGCCTTCAAATATGGCCACTGTTACTAAAAACAGAACAACTTAGAAATGACTTCCCAAAATCCACTCCATAGCATTTAATCAAATTTGAAAGAAAGCATCCTGGCATAAAGGTCTTTCAGATTTGTTCAAATGATGCTGATCTGCCTTCAAATTTAGCTGCTGTTACTAAAGTAGAAAAACCTATAAAGGACTTCTTTTCAAAGCCTCTCAACAGAATTTGACCACATTTCAAATTGATACAAGTGATGCCAATCCACTGTTGAATATAGCCATCATTACTAACAATTTAAAAACAACTTTAAATGGCTTCTTTTCTTAGAAATTTTTAAAAACCTTTAAATGGCTTCTTAGAAATTTGACCAAAAGAAAACATTCTTGCATGAAGGGCTTTCAAATCTTTACAAATGATGCTACAGTAGAGATTCCTTTGAATGATTCGTCAAAAAACACTGAACAGTATTTGACCAAATTTGATGGAAAGCATCTTAATTGGTGTGAAGGGCTTTTAAACTGATACAGGTAATGCCAATCTGCAATCATATATTTGGCTGCTACTACTAAAATCTAAAACAAAATCTTGTAATAGCTTCTTTCAAATACTGCTTAACTGAATGTGACCACATTTGATAGAAAGCATCCTGGCACAGGCAGATAGGAGGCTTTCAGATTTGTACAAATGTTGCCAATCCACCACAAAAAGTAGAAAAACATTTAAACTTAATCTAAACAAAAAACTGCTGAAAAGATTTTGACCAACTTTGACATCAAGTGTTCCGGCACAGGAACTTTCAGTGTTGGACAAATTATACTGATATGCCATCAGATATGCACGAAGATAGAAAAAGTTGAGAAACCTTGAAACATTTGTTTTCATAACTTATGCAATCAACAGCATTGGGAGAAATGTCAACACAAAGCATCCTACTGACTCAGATTTCTTGGCCAACTGCTCTTGCATGTACTAAAGCTATTAGGCTGATGTCAGCCAGGTGAGCAATCTAAGGTCAGCTTGGGCCACTTGTTCTACAGGAGTTTGGTTTCAAAAGGAGTGGTTTGTTTTGCTTACAATGGTCATCTTTTCATAATTTTTACTGACAAATGTACTATTATAACCTAGGTTTCAAAATCTGCCACTGCACTATATTTAATGTGTTGACCATTGTATATTTTGCCCTCAAATTACTGGTTTAGTAATTTTTTTAAAGTGATACAGAACAAGCCAGCATAAGATTTGACATGTGCTATCAAGATCTTGATATTTTAAGTGATGATATCTTGCAGAAACTTAAGAGCTTTAAATATGATCACTTCACATAGAATTACATAGCAGTGGCTGATGAATTAATGGGCACTCAAATGTGCATGGGTGACTTTGATGTCATAATGGAAAGCACAAGCTTACATAAGCCCTTACCTTTAAGGACTTAGCCAAGAGGCTTAGATTGGTGGCGTCATAATGGTCAAAATGGATAAGCATTGGAATATATGTTTATAAAATGTATAGTTTGGTTTTAGAGCTTATGCAATGGTCTGTTGCCTATTGTTCATGTGTTTTCCGTCCATTTGCACAAGTTTGTTATTGCTACTACTCCTGAACTAATGGGATAATTACCATGAACTTCTACATAAACATTCATCTCAAGGTCTAGTTGGTCATAAATAAAAATGGTGCACCACAAAAATCCAAAATGACTGCCACAGTGGCCATCTTGAAAATCTTGTTATCACTACATCTCCTGATTCAGTGCTCATATTGATAAGAGGTTTTCACTAAAAGACTTCTTAAGGATGTCTAGTTGGTCCTAAATGAAAATGGTGATCAACCTGACATGCAGTATGGCTACCACAGCAGCCATCTTTAAAATCTTATCGCTACTCGTCCTGAACGGATGGTTGTATTAACATTATATTTTCTCTAAATGACTTCTTGTCATGCCTAGTTGGTCTTGAATGAAAATAATACCCTTGGACGTCCAATATGGCTGCCACAGTGGTCATCTTGAAAATCTTGTTATCGCTATGTATCTTGAACTGGTGCTCATATCAGCATGGGATTTTCGCCAACAAAACTTCTTAAAGTTGGTCATAGATGTAGATGGTGCTGACCTTGCATCCAATATTGCTACCATGTTGGCCATCTTGAAAATCTTGTTATCACTACTTCTATCCTAATAAGACGGTCATATATTCATGGCATTGTCACTGAAGACTTCTTATTATGTCCTAATTGTCCTAAATGAAAATGGTCACAATCTAACATCCAATATCGCTGCCATAGTGGCAGTATTAAACAAATCCAGTTTCGACTACTTCTTCTGAACAGATGGTCATATCATCATGGGGTTTTTGCTAAAAAAAATGTATGATTAGTTGAAAATGGTGCTAATTAAAGCTCCAATTTCATGGCCATGGTGGCTGTCATGAAAATCTTATAATAGCTTCTTCTCCTGTATTATAATCACAACAACACAGGTTTTTCACTGCATGATTTATCATATGTACTTGGTCCTAAATGAAAATGGTGCTGATTAGTCCTCCAATATGGCAACCTTGATAACCATCTTGAAATTTGTTTGTATATCTACATCTCATGAGCAGATGGTCATATAGAGATGTTTTTTTGGCAGAAAGACTTTTTATATCTTGTTGTTCCTAAATAAATATGGTGTTGATTGGTGGCGATCTTAATAATCTTGTTATCAGTACTCTTCTTGATGGTATGGTTGTATTGATATATGTGGTTTTCACTGAAACACTTCTGACTGTATGTTGTTGGTCGTAAACGAAAACGATTTCAATGTGACCTCCAAAGATTTGAATAAATCTCATAACAACTAATTCTCTTGAACATACGGTGCAACTTATATAGAAAAAATTATTTAAAAAAAACCCCAAAACACTTCTTTCTTGCAATATATAGTTGTTACTGTCTTAAAATTATGCAGATTTAACCTCCAAAATGGATGCCATGATGGCCCTCCTGAAAATATTTTTGAGGTTTCTTTTGATTGGATGGTTGTATAGACATGAGGTTTTTACTAAAACCTTATAGTATGGTTCTGAATAACAATATTGCTCATCTGACCTCCAGCATAGTGTTATAAATAATTGAAAATCTTATTACTACTCATTTTGCATGAATAGTGGTATTGATATGGGGTTTTCACTGAAACAACTCTTGCAATATTGAGTTAGTTCTGAATGAATGTGGTGCAGATCTGACAACCAACATACTGTGCACTTTTGTGAAAGAGCTTTAAAAAGCAGACCTAATTGACCTTGTGATCAAGTCAGTGGTCATTGCTGGCATTTTTGTACTTCATGTGGCTTATGAACACAGTGCCACAAGTACAAGTGAATTTTTACCAGAGATTGTATTTAGTAGCATTCCAACGAACAAGTTGATAGTCAGCACTCTGACATTGATTTTAAGGTCAAAGGTCTTGACTCCAGTTATTAGTTGAATTGGCTTCTGAGCATGATGACACAAACAGATATAATGTTTTCATATCAAACCAAGTTTGCGTGAATGTATTAGGAAAATAGCTTCAATGATGCCACTTAAATAACTTCTTTTTTTCCCCTACAATATTGATTATAGATTTAACCAAAGGTAGCATATGTGGATATCTTGACATTGTCTAAGACAAGTTCCATGATATTCTTTTGTTGTTGTTGTGGGTTTAACGCCATCCCCCAGCACACGAAAGGCTATACATGGCGTCCAGTATATTTGGTGGAGGAAGAACCCAGGAAAAACCCGGGAAGAACCACCGACCCATGGGAAGCTACTGGCAAGCTTTCTCACATAGCCACGTTAGCCGAGCCCGAGACTCGAACCCGCGCAGACAGAGGTGAGATGTGTGAGTGATCTGTAAATGCGAGCGCCTTAGACCACTCGGCCACCCGGGGCCCCGATATTCTTTTGATAATATCAGATTTAAAGTCAAAGGCCGAGGCAAAGATTTTTGTACTGCATTTATCTTATGAACATGTTAACTGAAACATGTAAGAATATTTTTATTACCAAAAATTGTTGGAGTTTCTCAAGATAATTTTGATACTCAACAGTCAAAAAGAATAAAAGGATAGAAGAAATGGTCTTATCTTGAATTCCTGGAAATTGGTTTTGGCCAGTAGAGTATCAGCCCCTTCAAGGGACTCTTTATAATGAATTCAGTACCACACTAATATGAGGCAATCAGCAGTTTAAAATTATTATGAATACCATATTGTAAACTTCCTTTCTAAAGATTAGAATTGGTAGGACATGAGAAAGTTGAATGAAATTCCTGTCAGTTAAAGCAGAATACAAGTGGCTTTGGAGTTTGACACTCTGCTTGTTCATGGGACAAGTACTTTCAAATATGAAGATCAAACCTTGATGGGCACATCAATACCTGATGCTTGAAAACTTTGTGAACTTTGATTATTCCAGCACAATCAGTATAGTACCCAAACTCACTTTTTGGCTTGCTTTGGGACAAAAGATGAAAAATACCAGGTTTATTAAACAGCCCCTTTTAGTTGTTGATGATATTTTTACATGCCTGCATAAGTTGTAGTGTATTATGCTATGAGGTGTCTCTTAACAATTTCATTTCTGCATAATAACTCAAGTTCTCCACCATCTACAATAACCAGACTTTGTGGATGGCTTGCACCTGGGGTAAAGAAGAACCCTATTGATTTTGTTGTCAGAAGGTCAAAGGTCAAGGTCACTGTGACTGAAAAGAATAACAAATGTTTCCATATAAATAACATTAACTCTAAATTTCATACCTGAATCAACTTTGTAGATGGCTTGCACTTGGGGTAAGGAAGAAGCTTATTGATTTTGGGTCCAGAAGGTCAAAGACTAAGGTTACTGTGACTAAAAGATGAAAAATGGTTTTTGTACCATAACAATAATTATACATCACAGACCTGGACCAGACTTTGTGCATGGCTTACATTTGGTGTAAAGTATAAGTCTATCCACTTTGGGGTCAAAAGGTCAAGAACTCTGAATCAGAAGGTCAAGGTCACTGGCAGAAAGAAGAAAGGTATTTTCTGCACAAATATCAGTTATCAACATAGAAGACTTTTAAACATAGGTAGGCATATAATGTACTATTCACAGTTCTATAGTTTATACATTTAACAACATGTTTAATTTATTAACATTTGTAAATCAATTAGATTTTGATATTTTTGCCTATTTTATTAAACAGTAAAAACATTTGCAGTTTTTTTATTTTTGTAAAAAAAATTTTTTAACAGGCATATATGGTGTTCCTGAAGATTTATGTGCAAATGCATATGTCAGAGCAATCATTGATTACAGTCAGCAAGTAAGACCTTCCTTTATCAATGAGGTCCATTTTGTAGACATCAATCCAGGCATTTTGTTGGCCATCAAAAGAGCTTATGAGAATTGGAGGAAGAACCCAGATGCTGTGTATTTTACGTCCTCTAGTGGAGGGGCAGGCCACTGTTCCCAATCAATGAGAGGTAATATGAATATTTTTCTGCAACTTATTACTGTTAAAGCCTGTATTTTTAAAAACTTGATCAAGTTGAAAAATTTAGAAATTTATATTTATATTATCAAGCTATCAGATGAGTTCAGTAGAACCTGTCTTGAAAAACCACCCCATCTCAAAGAATAAACACAAAAACAACTTGAAAACAAAAAAGTATAGATTTAAAAGATGTAATATATATATATATATATATATATATATATATATATATATATATATATATATATATATATATATATATATATATATATATATATATATATATATATATATATAAAGAATTATAAGGTGTGAAAGATCAAGCCTACTGATCTTGGGGTCAAAATGTGAAAGGTTAAGGTCAATTGTCACTGAAAGAAAGAAAAATGGTTTCTGCACAAAAATTGCAGTTATCTACATAGAGGACTATTAAACATGGAGTGGGCATATAATGTGCTGTTCACGGTACTCTTATTCCTAAATGAAAACGGTGCCCCTTGGACATCCAATATGGCCACCATAGCAGCCATCTTCAAAATTTTATCACTACTACTCTGAATGAGTGATCATATCAACACAGGGTTTTCACTAAAAGACTTCTAATGATGTCTTGTTCAACTTAAATGAAAACTATGCTGCTCTGACAACCCAAATGGCTGCCACAGTGTCCAACTTAAAAATCTTGTTATAGCTACATGTACTCCTCCTGAACAGATGGTCATACTGACAGGGCTTTTTCTTAAAAACTTCTTGTGATGTCTACTTGGTCCTAAATGAAAATGGTGCCCTTCAGGCATCCAGTATGGCCACCACAGAGGCTATCTTGAAAATCTTGTTATAGCTACTCATCCTGAATGGATCGTCATATCAAACTAAAAGAATTCTTTTGATGTCTAGTGCCACTCAGATATAAATATGACGATTTCAGCAGCCAACTTGAAAACCTTTTTTTCACTATTTCTCACTATTTCTCCAGAATGGATGATCATAACAGATGGTCATATCGACATGGGGTTTTTACTAAAAGACTTCTTATGATCTCTGCTTGGATCTAAATGAAATTGATGCCCTTAAGACATCTTAAAATTCTTGTTATTGCCACTACTTCTGAACGTATGGTCACATTAACATGGGGTTTTTACTGAAAGGCTTCTTACAAAGTCTAATCTGTACTGAATGAGAATGGTGCTGATCTGACATCCAATATAAGCATTATGGCATCCATCTTGAAAATGTTGTTAACTCTACTCCTACTGGACACATGCTTGTATCAAGATGGAGATTTTAATAAAAGACTTTCTTATGGTATCAAGTTTGTCATAAATGAAAATTGTGCCCTTGGACATCCAGTTTGAAAATTTTATCATTACCCATCCAGAATGAATGGTTGTATCGACATCGGGTTATACTAAAAGACTTTATATGATGTCTTGTTGGTCCTAAATGGTACCAATCTAGCATCCAATATGGCCCCTATTGCAGCCATCTTGAAAATCTTGTTTTTGCTACTCCTCCTTAATGAATTGTCATATTCACACAGAGTTTTCACTAAAGACTTTTTATGATGTCTAGTTGGTCATAAATGAAAATTTTGCCCCCTCAGACTTCCAATATGGCCACCACAGTGACCATCTTTAAAACGTTGTTTTAGCTACTCCTTCTGAATTGATGAACTTCTCAACATGGGGTGTTAATATCAATAATACCCCTGATCAAGACATTTTTCTGTTTGAATTGAGCTCTCAAGAGAGTTATTTTTATTTTTTCTTGGTTACGTTTTGTATAACTTTGCATTTAGGTTCTTACCTCACAGGGGTGTTAGCATAACTATTATTGTTGAGAATTGGGTAGGTATTTAGTAAATATTTATATCCTTCGCAAATTTGGTCTGCAGCCTCATATTAATTCTATTTATTGTTTTATTACAGTGACGAATTATCATATTTCGCATTTTCTTTAAATGTCACTTGTGCTGTTTTTATCTCAGAAAAGCAGGTTCCTTTTTGCATTAAAACATCAGTGATTGTTTTAATTTTCTGAGACAACATATTTATCATATTAGCGTAGACTTTGTCCACATGAATTAATTTATACATTTACTTATATGAAGTTTTTGAATAAATCTTCTTTACAGCATTCTCTTTTAACAATGACTAAGCAGGGTGTGGGTGGGTGTGGCCACAGGAAGCCCCCCCCCCCAAAGATGCATACCCCATATGCCTATCTTGTACAGGCTGCAAGAGGACAGGTGGTTGTTCCTTTTGCAGCCAATGGTCAGATGAGGTCTGGGACCTCATCGAACTTAGTTGTACTTATAAAGGAAAGAAGAGAGTTCCTTCTTCATCTTCTTTAGGATTTTTAGAGTTTTCAGAGTCCCTCAGGTCTTAGAGAAGGATTACCATAGTTTCTTCGAAGACCTTTGGCATTAGAATATCTTCCAGCCTTGACAAAATTCCAAAAGTTGTTTGTTTCTGTAACACCTCCTTGGCTTCAAAAACAATCCAAAGTATTTTTTATTCTGCATGAAGGAAAAAAACCAAGACAGATCCTTCCATTTTTCATAACGCTTATAAGGAATTTCTCTCCAAATTTAAGAACTACACAAGAATCTATACTGACAGCTCAAAGGATGGTGAAAAGGCTGTTGCAGCCTTCATTAGTGGAAATCATACTACCAAACTTTGTTTGCCAGATGGTGCATCAATATTTTCAGCAGAAATCAGGGCAGTATATCTTGCCCTGAAATATATTAAAACCAGAAATATTTTAAACTCTATCATCTTCTCCGATTCACTATCAGTACTTCAGCCACTCCACAGTAGGAAGTTGGAAAACCCATTATTGACCAACATTCTTATTAAACATACCGATTTGTGTACCCTCACAATATAATATACTGTTGGTTACCCAGTCATATCAGTATTAAAGGTAATGAAAGAGCAGACCGTGCTGCCAAAATAGCCCCATCTCGGCAGTCATCTGATTTTAAAATACCATACACTGATTTTAAACCTGGCATAAAAAAATCCTTATTTAGTAAGTGGCATGCATCATGGAATGATGCTGTCAATAACAAGCTCCATGTGGTCAAACCTTCCTTAGGCAAATGGCCTTTCAACAGAATGATCCATAAGGACGAGGTAATCATTGCATGAGGTAGAATTTGTCATACTTATATAACCCACTCCTACATATTAAAGGGTGAAGATTCACCCGAGTGCGTTTCTTGCAATGAACCCATTACCATGAAGTACTTTCGGATAGATTGTTTTGATCTCCAACCTATATGCGATTGTTACTAAAATGTTCAGCACTTGAAGGAGCTTTTCGATACAGTAAATGTGTCTTGTATTTTAAAGGAAGGAAGTTAACATTTATTTTAAAATATAGCAAGTGTGCAACCTATTTCCTTTGAGTTTTTTTAACCAACATGTCAATCACCCTAAATAACTTTTATCATCAAATTACCCTTTATACATAACATTTACATTCCCTGTTGATTGGGAACCTTCATATACTATCCTCACCATCTCATTGTTTTGTTTTTATCTTTTTATCGCTCGTTGATCATGAACCACTTTTCATTCATAAATCATTTATCATATAACATTTTTTGTGGCGCCGTATAGCCTTAAAGTGCTGGTGCACAATAACATTCCAATCAATCAATCAATCAATCAGAGACCCTTAGGGTTAGTGGGCCCCCTCCCAAGGGTGGTAATAAATGGGTGGAGTGAGTCATGCCCTCCCTTTAGGGAGGAGCAGCACCCTCTCCATTCCATGAGGGCAGAGAGTGAGTCGCGCCCTCCAGTGAGGGAGGAGCAGCACCCTCTCTTTTCCACTAGGACAGAGAGTGAGTCACACCTTCATATTAGGCAGAAGCAGCCCCCTGTGAGGGAGGAGCAGTACCCTTTACTCACCCACAGTATAGTGTGGGCTGAAAGTGAGTCGCGCCCCCATAAGAGGGGAGCACCACCCTTTCAGTACCCAGGGCCCATTGTCGGCAACAGGATCAAGCCACCCGGTAAGGGAAGCACTTTAATCTAAGTCTATCAGATCTGGGGAATGGTCTTCCAACAGATCTGAGTTGCTTGACAGGTCATTGACTGGTCACAGGGCACCAGGCACTAGTCATTGGAGCCCCTATGGTACAGGGAAGGATCAGGTCGAGACCCCCCCCCTCTCCAGACTGTAGTTTCATCTGTTGATATTTGGAAATTGGTATACAGACTAGGAGAGGGTATCGAATTGGCATTCCCTTCCCCCACCTTTTTCCTATAATACCTCTAAATCCCTATGTGATGTGGGCCTTCCACCACAAGGAAGTGATTGGCCCTTTCCCTGCATGTAGTCATGTTGTCGAGCTCCCTCACCTGCAGAGTGTTCCTCTTTCATTGGTTCCCATAGGTGCCAGGCTAAACCTCTTTTCAGAGGCTTGGTCTGGCATAATGGTGGATTGCTGGGACCTTTCTATCATAAAGATATATTTTGGCTTTGGTTTTGGCATCTGCCTCCGCAAGTAGGGCCCCCAGTGTTCTTGTACCAGTTGAATCTGGTGCTAATAAAGGAAGAGGTGCACTCTCTTCTTCAGTAGGGTGCAGTAGAGAGGTTGTTCAGTCCATTTAAGGTCACTAGGTATCCCAATCCTTCAATATTTCAACGATTAATTGATCCACAATAAGTGGCTAGAGGCCCTCAGACTAGATCTGTCTCGCTGTTGGTCCATAGTGACCAGGCTGGGTCTTTTACCCAACCTAGAGAAATCGGAGCTTACTCTATCTCAAGATTTCATCTATGTAGGGATGAATTTCCTCACAAACAGGATTAGTCCATGTCCCTCAGGACAGAGTAGACAAGATCCTTCCTATTGGAGGTGCTGAGAGCAATGACCATGTTGTCAGCTCATCCTTTTCTTTCTCTGCTGGGGACCTTGTACTCTGCAACGGACCTGGTTACTCTTGGAAGACTGTGCTTGCGCCATCTCCAGTTTCTCGTTTTAGCAAACTGGAAACCACACAGGGATTCTCTGAATGCTCAGATTTCACTGGGTATGGATTTCCACCATCATCTGATTTGGAGGACAAATCAGGACCGGCTTCTGACCAGAGTCCCCATGCATGCCCCCAAACCCCACTCCTATCTGTACACAGATGTGTTATATTCAGGGTGGGGTGCTTGTCTGGAGCCAGAAGGACTGATTCTTTAGGGTTTATGATTCTGAGAAGAATCTATCCTATACATCAACCATTTGGAAATTAGGGTAATGTTCTTAACCCTTCAGGGGTGTGTCAACAAAATGTCAGGTCACTGCATGATGGTCTCCTCTGATGACACATCATTGGTAGCATACCTCAGGAGACAAGGAGGCACATGCCCCTTCTTTCTATGTGGAGGTTTGGAACCTTCTTTGCTGGGTGCCTCAGAAGTTATTACTCTACAAACTAGCCACATTTCCGGCAAAAATAATTTTTTGCCAATCAGTCTGTCGAGGAAAGGGAAGATAGTCGTCAAGGAATGGTCTCTACACCAATCCATAGCAGATTTCCTGTTCCAACTTTGGGGAACACCATTAGTTGACTTGTTTGAAGGCTAAACAACAAGCTTCCCTTTTATGTTTCGTTTCCCGGTCCAGAGGACCTGGGCACTGGATGCTTTCAGCCTGAAGTGGGATTATCTGTTCACTTACACCTTCCCATCCTTTGAGATGATCCCTCTGGTACTTCACAAGTAAGAAAATCCATGTCTCAGCTCATTTTGATAGCCCCTCATTGGCCCCAATGATTGTGGTTCTGTGATCTTCTTGACCTGCTGGTGGACCATCCCAGGACATTACCCCAGAGGAGGGACCTCCTGTCATGGCACAGGGGCTCTATCCTACACAACAGCCTACAAATTCTCTACCTTTACACTTGGCTTATCTCAAATGATCTCTCCGCCAGTTTCGAAGTCGTTAGGGCATTATTCAGTCCTGGAGATGATCTACATCTAAGGTCTGTTATGCCAAGTGGGGAATCCTTGAGGATTGTTTCAGTAGGAAACATGTCAATCCTAGCTGTCTCTCTATGGGTGCAGTGGTTGATTTTCTTCTCTTTTGTTTTGAGAAAAAACAATACTCAGTTTCTACTATCAAGGGCTATAGGACAACCCTATCCAACACTCTTAAATTTTTGATAGGCCTGACTATTGGGACAAACTCTCACGACTGGTGTCAAGCTCGCTAATGCTCATATGGACTCAATCTTGTGTCTTGCAGTCTATAACTAAAACCCGCTATGAACCATTGGGTGAAGCTTCCTTGAGAACCTTACCCATCAAGCCTGTTTTCTTGCTTTCATTAGAGTCTTTGAGATAAAGAAGCAAGTTTCATGGCCTATCCATAGAGCCAGGCTGTATAAGATTCAATGGAAATCAAGTCTGCTTCTCTCTTTTGCCAGAGAAAAAAACCCCAGCTTCCATCAGTTGCTCCACTCCCGATTGTGATCCCCAGTCTTAGTTGTATCTGTGATGGGGATGATCCAGTTAGACTTTTATGACCAATTTGAGCTTTATGCTTTTATTTGGCAGCTTCTAAAGGGAGAAGAGAGGGTAGGAATCATCTTTTCCTCCCCCTCAAGGGTTCAGCTGATATTTCAGCTTCCACCAATTCAAGGTGGATTGCAATAACTATCAGGAGAACTTATCAGTCCCTTAATAAGAGGGACCTTTCATTCATGAAATTAAAGATCATGAGGTTCGTGCCATTGCTACCTCATTGGTGTATCTTACTCATTCATCTCTGGAGAATGTGATGAAAGCCACAATTTGGTGATCTCGCTCTACCTTCTCCTTTAAAATCACTTTTTGGCTCACCAAAGTGAAGGCATATTTTCCATGGGTCCACTGTCGTAGCTCAAAAGTTATCTATGCGAATACCATCCAGCAGTATTCTATTCTACAGGCTGGTTGTGGGATCATCAGCCTCCCACCAAACTGACAAGTTCAGCTACACAATAGCAACAGGTTTTGTTACTGATATTAAAATGTAGTTTTTTGGAGGGTAAAACTAATTTTAATGATGTAATCCCTCCTCCCACCTGGTACTGATGTCCGACTAGTTTAGACTACATCCTGAAAAAGAATGAAGGACAGTGCACATGGCCTAGGTATCTGCATGTTGGACCAGGAGCATTTGGTTGTTCCAGAACCTTCTGGTTCACCCTATGGGAGGATGAATTCTTATCATGCGGTTGGGGTATTTTCGATCTGAAAAAGAGCCAGCTATGCAATAGCAACATGCAGGTATTACATCATTAAAATTAGTTTTACCCCTTCCTCCTCCCTCCCCCCCCCCCCCAAAAAAAAATACATTTTCACAAAAAGACTGATGTCTGTTTGGTACTAAATGAAAATTTATTGGTGATGATCTGACTTCCAACATTGCCACAAAATCTTGTTATCACTACTTCTCTTAAATGGATGGCCATAGCTACACAGGGTTGTCACCAAAAGACTTTTTATCATTTCTGGTTAATCCTAAATAAAAATTATGCTCATCTGACATACATTATTGCCAGTATTTTGGCCATCTTGGAAATCTTGTTATGACTACTCCTAAAGAGATGGCCATGGAGATATGGGGATTTTCACTAAAAAAAGTCTATTTAATCCCAACCAAAAAAGGTGCTGATCTCACATCCAATATGGCCACTATGGTGGACATCTTGAAAATCATGTTATAGCTATTTCTCCTGAATGGTTATTTGCAGTAACTTGGGGTTTTCACTCAAAGACTCCTTATGATATCTAGTTTTTCCTAAATGAAGATAGTGCTGATCAGACCTCTAATATGGCCACCATAGCAGCTGTCTTTAAAATCTTGTTATACATGTAGCTATTTCTTCTTAACAGATGGTCCTGCTGACATGGTGTTTTCGCTAAAAGACTTGTTATGATATCTACTTGCTCCTAAATGAAAATGGTGCTGATCAAGCCTTCAATTTGATGACAATGACAGCCACTTTGAAAATCTTGTTATAGCTACTTCTTCTGAATGAATAGTTGTAACGACATCAGGTTTTCACTAAAAGACTTATGATATGTAGTTTGTCATAAATGAAAATGATGCCAATCAGACCTACAATATCGGTTAGTCACATCTGACTTTTGTGCCTTGGACATATTTCAGGCAGTATGAATAATTTGTTATTTACCTTTAGCTTGGGTTGCATCGTCCATTAGGGATGCATAAAATAAACAAGTTTAATTTTATATTTATTAATTATTCTCAGGCGGATTGCTGGCAGATTAACATGGTACAGCCATCACATAGCAGAGATTCTGATGG
This sequence comes from Margaritifera margaritifera, assembly GCA_029931535.1. Classification (NCBI taxonomy): domain Eukaryota; kingdom Metazoa; phylum Mollusca; class Bivalvia; order Unionida; family Margaritiferidae; genus Margaritifera; species Margaritifera margaritifera. The sequence goes on along the minus strand of JAQPZY010001174.1, from coordinate 938,229 downwards.
ACTGTTAACCAATTTGATCTCCAGCTAGGTGTGAATCATTTCATAATCAGGTGTCCAGACAAGAGTTTGCTTGGCTGAGTAAGGCAAATAGAGGGAATTTACTATATAACAACAAGTAAAATCCTTGTAACTTTGTCATTTTTTATCCAATTTGTATGGAACATTCACTGTTTACTTCTGGGCTTTGTTTGAATCACTAAGAAAATTTTGAAAATGACAACTGCTGTGTTTTAATGAAATAGATATGCAAACAAGTAGGTGCAGCTTTCTCCATTTTTCTGATGGGTAAATTACAATGCTGCTGAAGTTGGGAGGAAGTCTTGCTTCAAGCTTTCTCTCTTTTAATGAATAATGTAACAAACAAAACTTTTACTTTCTTTATTTCTTATCTTTTTGTTCTTAGATTTATTTTGTTATTTATTTGTCTTTTTCTTTTTAAATTTTTTATTCTTGTATTTTATGGTTGAAAAGTGGTAGAGCCATGACCGTACCAGTTGTACTGCCTGTGTAGCCATGACACTGGAAACAGATAATTTTTTATTTACTGCTTACATTTGTATTTTGAAAATTGTATCAACAGATACCATTCTTTTTAAACTTGTTGACTTGATGACTCATACATATGTTATCTTTAGATATTTGATTCATGATAGTCAAACATGTTGCAGCCATGAGTCATCATCCTGAAGAACCAACCTCAGTCAGAGTATGTTTTATTAAGGATACTCCATTACCATACACCACTTCAAAGCAGTACATCTTTAGTATTAATGATGACCTACAGGTCCATATTTACACTGGATCTATCATCAAGGTGGACAAGACTGACGCAATTGTATGCGGTGTGGCAGAAAGCCTAAAAGGAGGAAAATTGGCTGATGCTTTGGTTGCTGAGGGGGGAGAGGAGTATAAAAGAGCACTGGAAGAATTGAAGTAAGTCTATACACCAGTAATTCTTATTACTCCTCTCCATAGGTTTAACTGCAAGAATCTTTACATATTTTTCACAGAGGCCCATATAGAAGAAGTTGAGAGTCTTTTCTGTTAATACTTTTTATTCATCATTCATTTATGGAATAGTCTGTTGTCCATCATCTGTCCATCTTTTGTCACAAGTTTGTTATTGCTATTCCTCCTAAACTTTTTGGAAGATTGCCATGAAACTTTATACACATATTTATCCCATTGTCTAATTGGTACTAAATGAAAATGGTGCTGCTCGGACATCCAATATGGACACTACAGTGACCATCTTGAACATCTTGTTATCACTACTCCTCCGGGTTTTCACTGAAAAACTTCTCATGATGTCTAGTTGGACCTAAATGAAAATGGTGCCATTTTGATATCCAATATGGCTGCCATGTCAGCCATCTGGAAAATCTTGTCATTGCTACACCTCCTGAACAGAAAGTCATATTGACATGGGATTTTCACCAGAACACTTCTTATGATGTCTAGTTGGTCCTAAATGAAAATGGTGTTGATATGACATTCAATAGGCTGCCACATCAGCCATCATGAAAATCTTGTTATTGCTACTCTTCCTGAATGGATGGTCATATCAACATGGGGTTTTTACAAAGACTTCTTATGATGTCTAGTTGATTCTAAATGAAATTGGTGCAGATCTGACCTCCAGTATGGATACCACAGCAGCCATCTCGAAAATCTGATTATCGCTACTCCATCTGAATTGATGTTCATATCATTATGGGATTTTCACTTATTATGATGTCTAGTTGGTCCTAAATGAAAATGGTGCTGATCTGATGTGCAGCATGGCCACCATAGTGGCCATCTTGAAAATCTTGTTGTCGCTACTCCTCCTGAACAAAAAGCAATATTGCCATTGGGTTTTCACCAGAAGACTTCTAATGCTGACTAGTTGGTCCTAATGAAATGGGTGCCGCTTTGCACATCCAAATCTTGTTATCACTACTCCTCTTGAATGGATTGTTGTATCAACATGGGTTTTTACTAAATGACTTCTTATGATGTGTAGTTGGTCCCAAACGAAAATGGTTCCAATCTAATGTCCAATATGGTCTCCACAGTGGCCATCTTGAAAATTTTGTTATCACTACTCCTGAATGAATGGTCATATTGGCATGGAGTTTTCACAGAAAGACTTTGTATGATGTCTAGTTGGTCATAAATGAAAATGGTACCAATCTGACTTTCATTAAGGTTGCCACAATGGCCATCATGACAGTCTTGTTGTGGCTGCTTCTCCTGGATCACTTGTCATATTGATATTGTGTTTTCACCAAAAGACTTCTTATTATGTGTAGTGGTCCTCAATGGAAATGGTGTGAATGTGATAGCCAATATGGACACCATGGCAGCCATATTGAAAATCTTATTATTGTTAATTCTCCACCATGAAAAGTCATATAAACATGAGTTTCCACCAGAAGACTTCATATGATGTCTTGTTGCTCCTAAATGAAAATGGTGCCAATCTAACATCCACAGCAGCTAATTTGAAAATCTTGTTATTGCTGAATAATATCAGAGCTTTAACACTTAGCAGTTAAAAGGAAAAAATGTTCTTATCTTGAATCCTTGGAAATTCTTTTTGGCCAGTAGAGCATCAGTCTGTTTGATGGACTCTCGTTTAGTTAATGATACTGAATTTTTTGTGCAGTTCTTCATTTTTACATTTCTAGAACTTTTAATTGGCACCACATAGCTATTATTGTGCTGACAGGCCATTAAGTGCTAATACACCAATACACTGTCATGCCATAGTAAAGTTTCCAAAATGACTGACATGTTTTCTGTTGTAAATATAAATATTTAACTTAAGCATGACATGAAATTATTTATATGGAAGAGATTTACTCAAACAGTATGTTCATCATTTGCTTATTTGCCTATTTGCTCTAAAAACTACAAGTAATCTCTGTAGAATATGCTCATAAAGTCTGTGAATATAATGTAACAGGAATGGAATGAATAATGCTTACTCTTCTCTGAACACAAATTTTCAAAGTTCTCCATACGTTTTCATTACATTCAAGTCTGGACTTTGTGATGTCCATTTCAAGATGGGGGTTTTGTTTTTCCTTTTAGATTGAGTTGTCCAGTCAGAAGTATGAGTGGTACATTCTTGAAAGATCCACTGACTTGTAGAAATTGTTTTGCAACAACCATCCATAGGCAGCAGTCTAATATATTTTTCAGAATGAACATTTATTTATCTGACTCCTTTGTATGCAGCCCCAAAACATAACAGATACCATAAAACTCCTTCTCTGTCACCATATTTGCCTATACATTCAGACAAAAATGTCTGATTGACTCTCCTTTAAACAATAACTTTTTATTTGTCACTGTATATATTTGAGTTTCATCACTTAATAGAACCTTGAACCATTGACTTGTAACATTTCAGTAATAATTTTTTCTACAGGACACTTGTTATTTTGTCTAATTTGCACTGCAAAGGTAATGGTCTTGGTAATGACTCATCTTTAAATCCTGCACTCTTCTGGCAAAAATTTTGTATGGGGAGTTGTGTTAAAATGAGTTGTTAAGTCAACAGATGTTTGCCTCCTATTTTTCTTCATGAAGTGTCCTTTTGTCTGTTTTCACCTATGCCCATTTCACAGCTTGTTTTTGTACAGAACTTCTTTCCCCACATCAATTAAAATTTTTTTTAGATGGTTTCTCCAATTTACCAAGTTCATCTTAGTAATTTTGTAGCTACTAAATCCTTTTTGAGATAATTTTAAAATCAATTATCTTTGGTCACTGAGCAGGTCTTTGCCTGTCAGGACCATGTTGACCAGAGACAGAATATTTTAGGTAAATAGTATAGTGACAATGAGGTAGGCAGTTCACATCACATAAAACATACTCCATAGATTTTATCCATCTTGAATTCAAGGGAGGTAACATACAAAGAGGGAGGTTTGACTGGCATTATTTTAGTCAAAAAATGCATCAAATGAATCATTATTTTGGATGGATAATTACAAATTTACCAGAACAAATTTAGTTTGCATTAACCCTAGTGAAAATGTGAGTGAAATTTCAGTGAACTGGTAAAATTTCAATGAAATTTCACTGAAATTTTTGGTGAGATCTCACAAAAATTTAATGAACTTTTTTGTGAGATCTCACTAAACTTTCAGTGAAATTTCACTGAAAGTTTTGGTCAAAATATTAGTGAAAAATTTCACAGAAATATTTGGTGAGATCTCACTCAAATTTTAGTGAAATTTCACTGAAAGTTTTGGTCAAAGTATTAGTAAAATTTCACTTTCATTTTTGGTGAGATCTCACTAAACCTTCACTAAAATTTTGACCCAATTTTTCTGTGAAATTTCACTGAAATTCCAGTGAAATTTGACAAGTGTTTTACTGAAATTTCAGTAATTTTTCACTGACATTTCAAAAGGTTTGAAATGAAATAATGGATAAGAATTATACAGTATTTTATTAACCACTGTAATATTCCAATATAGATGAAACAAAATTATACAGCTGTTATACAAGATACATGAGATATGGGAGTTGTACTGTAGACTGGACTTTTGGATGCACACACTCTGTGATGCCATTGTGATCACCTTAATGAGCCCTCCATTATAAGGCACAAAAGAAATTTATCATAATATAATTACACTGATTTTACTCAGAACTCTAACACAAACCGAGTATTTTGTTAGCATAAACATCATTGAAAACTGTTTATTAGTATATGATAACTCACATGCGTGCTTAACATGAGAAAAGGCAGAGTTTCCTGATTTTGTTTACACTGTTCTGTTGCTCCCATGAAAATGTTCAACAGTTAAATACATATGTAACCAATCCCCACATAATCACACATGGATGCCATCATTGACATAGCACTTGTTTTGTCTGCTGTTGGATTTTACTCAAAAGTTGATAAAATGGTAGCAAAAGTATTGTTTAACATTGAAGACATTTTAGAAAGGTTTTAAATCATGTTACAACTGAAATAATTTATACAAGGCAGTGATTGATCATATTTAATAATTCACTGCTTGTTGCTCAGCTGTGTAGAAATTAAACTTCTTTCACATGTGAACTCCAAACAGTGAATTATTACACGATACATCACTGCCAGGGATAAATTATTGCTTAAATAAAAATGCAACTGACCATTGGAATACAAGTGAAGTAATTATATATGTGAAGATTGTGTGAATAGTATCAGAACTGAAAATAAATTACAAACTGGATCCTTTAAATGTGTACTCAGTGTTCTTGTTGATGTTCTTATATGGAAGTTGTACATTCTCCCATACATGTGATTCTACCGGCTAGGCCAAAAATACCGTTTTAAAGGCTGTCTACCGCACATACCGTTTAGTAGTTAAAATCTACCGCTTTTGACAATTAAAAGAATTTAAAAAATTTTTGTGGTAAAAATACCCAAATACGGTATTTTCACGCGTTCTGTCAACACTTTAGAGAAACCAGCCAGAACCAGTCTTCTGGGGACCGGAAATGTTCCACCAGTACAACGACCGGTGCGATGATGCGTTGCAGAGTAATAGGATTAGAATTGTTAAAGAACAGCTGATGTGTACACAGCAAGCTGCTAACTGATTACCTTATTGTTGAAATTTGAGGAGTTTAGGCCAAATGTGGAATGTTTTTTGAGGTGTTATAAGTAATAAAGGGATCAAAGGTCGTCCATGATGTCTTCTGAGCCTTTGATAAAAATCGGCCAACCCTTGACGGAGGGGAGATAAAATGGAGAGACTGACCATACAAAATTATTTCGGCAGACACACTAGAGTAAGTATTTTGATTTATGTCCTGTTTAATTCTTATTGTATTGTTCCAGATATTTTAAGAGGACAGCTCTTACATTTTTCGTTCAATTTTAAACGTGTGCTTTTTCCCAGTGCTAAGAAACACCGGCTTAGAAATATTACAAGTTCAGCAGTGCTTGGATATCAGAGTTTAGGTGTGTGCAGGTGCACAGCAAAGGTCCAGAGTTTGCATGTGTGTTTCAAATGTATGCATCATTTGTATTTCATAAACTATTTGAAGTTTTCAAGCACATAAATTTAGTTCAAGCCCTAGATAAAATATATTAAAAGATAATTAATTTTAAAATTTGGATAAATTATTCATAAAAGCATAAATACATCATGTATTTTTTTCATTTTTATTTCAAGTCTAAATCAATCTTTATTTTTTTTATTGACAGTGGTAAAACGTGCCAACAGATTTCTGGATCTGAGCCATGAAGAGAAAGAAGCCTTTGAGGATGAGGCTCAGGAATACATCCCAAGTCCAAGTCAGGAACTTCCTCCTAGGGGTGAACATAGCTTGGATGAGTATTGGAGAGTAGTCAGCAACCTTACAAACCCAGCCACAGGAAAACTGAAGTTAGAACTTCTTTGCAGGCTGAGCATGGTTGTCCTGTCTTTACAAAATTCTAATGCTAATACAGAGTGGACATTCTTCCTTCTTCACAAAATACAAAGAGATTCAAGGGGAAATCTGGACCAGAGAACTATTGAAAGTCTGTTAAGTGTGAAGCTTAATAATCACAATGAATGTCGTCAGTGGTCACTAGATAGTGATCTTGTGAAGGAAACTAAAAATGCTATTGGATTTTATAAAAGAAAAATCTTTTTGCAGTGAACTATCAGATAAACAACTGTTCCTTTTTCATTATTCGACTGTATATTGACTCATAATAAGTAATTATTATTGTAACATTTTCCATCAGAATCAGATTCATGTTCAGACTTGCCATTTTATTATAGTATGAAGAAAATACATATTATGGCACAAAAAAGCACTTGTTTTCTTTTCCATCCCCTTGAAACGTAAAATTTATGCCGATAACAAATCTACTGGTTTAGAGGCCAATCTACTGATCAAAATTTGCAAATCTACTGGTTTGAAATCCTAGTTCTGTCACTTGTATGATTCTCCTCTGTATCATTTTTTCTCTCCCTTGGAGATATATTCAAGCAGATTTGGAGGCATCAAAATATACATCTTTTGGTCAAAACTTATAAGAATACACTTACATTTCAAATCAGTCACACTTATTAATCTACAGTTTTGAAGCTTGAACTTTGTTATATGCCAACACAATGGTAACTGTTGGTATTTCTGCATAATGTCATGTGATGCAACACTCACTGGTTCTTCTCCTCCTTCCAAGCAGCAAATATAACCATATAGCTGACCTCCAATCTCTAGAAAAAAACCTCCACCAAACCCGATTTGCCATCTGCATATTTGATGGCAAATGAGTTTTTTGTTTTCACTCACAGATATTCCTTACTAAAGTATACATCTGTACCCCGCTTTAATCTGAATGATTTAAACATGGGTCCTGGTCTTTGTATTGCAGCAGCCTCAACTTCAGATGGAACAAATGGCTTCTTTTCTCTAAGTAGGACTGGTGTAGTGTCTTTGGCATCATTGCTGAAAAAAGAGTTATACTGTTTAAAAGATGAAGCTAAAGCTACAGCAATCCTGGAGAATATATAAGTAGTGTATGAAATTGTCTTTATACTACTTGGCCTCCCATCGTCTTTATTTATACCATTCTACAGACTTTGGACCTTACATGAATGTAACACAACATAATGCTAGTTTATTGTGAGAGCGATTTAAGTTTTATGGTTGATTAACGCATCAGTTAATGTTCCCATATGACTAACAAGACAAGGAGAGATAATTTTGTCTTGCCCAAGGACACAGAAATAACTAATTTTGTAATTTGTATATAAATTAAACTCCATCACCAGTTCAAAAATATAGAGTGCATATGAAAATGATCTGTGCTATTAAAAGGGGATAAAGCCAGTATATCTGACCCTAGATCCCCATATGTGCTCTTGACCTTCATTGAATGGACCTGGAAGTTATTTGCTACACATTATTTTGTTGTAATCAATGTTTGCAAATTATCAAAGCCCCTAAACTGGTTGTGATAGAGATTTTGTCATAGCCACAGCAAATGCAAACTTAAATTTGAAGAAAAACAACAACAGAAAACACTCCAGATCATGGATTTTTTTTCAGAAGTTCATCTCTGTCATATGCAGCATATTTGGATAGCTCACGTTATTATGAAGAAGTCAAGAAAGGTTCTTTACTTTTTGTAGGACCTATTAGAGATTTCAACTGTAATAGCAAATCTTGCCTTGAACAGCTCCAATGTGTCGCTGCACAGTGAAGGTGATTCAACTCACAACCACACTCAGCTCATTTTTCTTCTTTACTTGATCAACCTGGAAACCACATAATTAGCTGGTTTGTTTCTTTGGTGTTTTACTGCACATCAGCTCATAAAGGTTATTATCACCCTGAGGCAAAGGTAGTAAAGTCCTTTGTTCATGGATACACAGAGGATCAATCCAGGCTGGCCTGGCAAGTTGAACCCGTAACCCTTGAATTACAAGTCCAACATTCTACTGAGCTGAAACCTTTATGAAAGGTTTCATTATTTAAGAAATTAAATGATTAACTTTTATTCAGGACTTGCAAGTGAATAGAAGTAGCTTACAGTAAATTATAGCACAATTCAATACTCTTCAAGAAATAATAAATAAAATCTGGTAAGTATTGTGACATCACAAAACTTAGTTTTTAGCCATGCACATACACACTACAGTATTTTCTGAGCTGATCAGAGACTATACAAAAGGATAGTGAAAAGACAGCTGTGAAGAAGAAATGAATACTTTATGTCCCATTCGGTTCTTCAACTTTTCAGCAGGGGTACATGAACTTACCACTAATCTCTAGGACTGTGGCAGTCTATCATCGGATCAGAGCCCCATCACTTTGCTGCCAGTTTCCAGGTTGCTATCATAATCAATATCATCTTCAAGTGTTACTGTCAGCTCATGATCATCTACAGACTTTAGGAGTACATGCTTATATGAAAGAGAAAAATAAATGTCTCTACCATTTATAAAGTCTAATGCCTGGTTATAAGCTAATCATAAATTTATATAAAAATCAAACCACTGGTCTATAGTCCAACTTAGAAATAGGTTTGCGATACACAGAATAATAAACCATACTGGATGGACCAGGACATCATTCAGAATTTAAAAGCAACAAATGTCCCTGAAATTCCTCTAATAATGCTCTGGCAGTGAGGGGGAGGGGGCTAAAAAAAAATACCTGGGATGATAATTGTAACCTTCTAAATTCCTGTTGCACTTGTATCTGTCAGTAATACTCAGCTATTGGCAGTGGTGTACTAAGGGTAAATGGCAACCAGGGCGACGATGATGGCCAGAATATGAGGCCCAAATTTGTATCAGCTGTTTTGGCACCCCAAGACCTCTGGCACCCAGGGGCAACCACCCCGTCGCCCCCCCCAGTCCGCCCCATTAGTACGCTTCAGACTCCCCTTCTACCATAGTTGATATTGATTAAGACTAATGGGTATTATCAACTAAGTTTTGCTTTTTTTATATACATCAAAAACAAGTGCCAGTGATGCCAAGCCAACAAAAACATCAATAATCTTGAACTAAATTTCATCATTATTACACAGAAGGGCACATTTAAGAAGTGAAATACAACCATAGAAATGGATCTACTCACCTTTTCTCAGATGTTTTGGCACGTGAACGTATTTGTGAGAGACTGTTGCTTGTTTTCAAAGTAGCCAGATGCTGATTGGTACGCTGATTTGAAATACAGTATTTGATTTGAGAAAGTCTGGACCAGAAGCGGCTGCAGTCTGTATGGAAACGGATGTTGCATTTGTAACATTACACTGCAGAGCTATTATGATTGAAATGTTTTCATGTAGAGTTCGTTATTACTGTGATTGACGTTGTACTGGAAATATTTTGCTAATTTTTTGAACGAGTTTGAACAGTCTGAAAGGATTTGGCTCCAGATTCAGCTGCCGTTTACAGTACACGGTACATTGCATCGTTGATGATATCGTTGAACCATTCATATGAGATAGCCATGTCATTTCAGTAAGTAAGATAAGGAATCATTTCATAATAGGTCTATAGCAAATTAAAATAATGAATATTGTTAACGTTATTTTTTTTTTCAATCTAAATTTTTTTTTTCTTTAAGAACACTTCTAGGTAGGTCCCACCCACCCCAACCCCATTCGTTTTCAAAAACTCACTGATGCAAAGCCCTAAAATTAAACAGAACATTTCCGTTCATTTGAAACAAGTTAGAATGTTAGTAAGGTACTCATTTTTGCGAGGTAAGTAAAAAAATAATAGACTGTGATGGGGGTTTGGTGTGATTAAACGAATATCATATTTTATATCACACACACACACACAAACACAGCAATAATCTCCACTGATGGTGAGGGTCGAATTACTTTGCTGTTCGTAAATTAATTGTTTAAATTAAAACATAAAAAAAGCAAATTGTTAAAATGTTGGGTCAGAATTGTATTTTTTAGTTGAGACCTTACTCAGAATAATTGTCTACAAATTGTTTTTATTTTAAAAAATAATTATGTTACTTAAGTAGTACTTAAACAAAAACAGAAGCGGCACTAAAACGAAGGTACCAAATTTGAACCCCACCCCACCCACCCCTGCACATTCAAAATTCAAAATGTTCTCATATTTTGTTAAATCCATTGTATTTTTTATCTTAGTTGTCGCATATTAATGCATGCACATTTGGGTTTACAAAATGTAATTTTAAACACTAGCGTGAAAAAAGATTTTCGCAAAGCAAAAATCTGCGTCTAGCTGTTATTGATTTGCGATCATAGTTATTTGGAAAAAACAAAACCTACACCATTTGGCCTTGTGTGTGATATGCAAATCCACTATTATTGGAAACGCCACAGGTGAAGTTTTCAGTCAGGCCTGATTATTGATTGTAACTATACTACATTGTGGAGATTCATTTTCTGTGAAACTAAAAATACTTCTGTGAAACACAATTATTGATCACCACTTTGTAAAATATTTCGCTTGTATTTTCTGTTGCAGCAGAAAATATTTTCTCCACAGCCAAGTTAGGCTGATATTATTGTTCAACACCAACCATCAAATATGGTCTGTGTGATTATTGATCGCGATATACTGTATAAAAATATTTTGCACTGACTGTGGTAGAGTTGATGTGAAAATATTATATTAGACATTTACCCTGGTATATATAACAATGGCGCAAAATTCACAGATCAATGCGTATGGTATTCTAAAAGAATTTATCAAAATATCCAAATCTACCAAACCAGTGGAGTGTGTGAAACATCACAGAAAAGATTAAGTTGTTGTTTCACTTAAATGCATCATATAGATTTATCCAAGAGGCTCAAAAGATGTTGTATGATTTTCAAACATGTATCCAGAGCATATTCATAAATTAATCAACTTAGGAATTATCCCTGAAAAACAGTGATGCCTACTTGGAGAAAAATATAACAAGCAACCCGCAAAACAATATTTGATATTGTGCAAGAAAAAATAAAGTCGTTAATGCTGGATGCACCACCTGGTACAGGTAGTGAATACTGTAATGATTATGACAATGATGCCGAAACATCGAGCCAATATTCGAGCAATAGCGGAGATCACCAAGAACAAATTAATTAGAGAAATTTTTTATCATTGCTATAACAAAGTAACAAAGGCATACACACTCACCGACCATGATATGAGGAGTATTATGAAGAATTATTCAACGAGCTAGAAGCAAAACCTCTGGCTAAATGTGATAAATTCACCAAAGATATATTTCATCAAAGAATGGAATCCATGGGTTATATGTATAAGTGGCACAAAACGTTTCAAATATGTATATTTTAATTTACAAGTTGGTTTTACAACTTTACAATGGAAAATTAGCGGTACTTAGTGGCAAATCTTTAACGTTGCAGGAAATTATAGATGAGTTAAGACCTTACCTATTTGGCCCGGATTGGGAAAATGAGCCTGTTTATTTAGCAGAGCCTAATGTAAGATTAAAAATCACCTTCTTAGGGTGTGGAAACAAGTATTGTATAGTTGATGGCTATGCAGTTCCATACTATCCTCTGGATAATGAAATGTTTACTTCTGTACTACAACATATAAAGGATAAAATGAGAGAAAGATGAAAGATCAAAGCAATTAAAGACTAAACTTTTCGTATATATAACAAGTTCAATGGCATTAGGACCCAATTAATGCAAAGGTGTATGCCTTGTTAAACAACTATGCAGCAGAACATGTCATTACAAATACTGTAAATCATATTTGCTCACGTTACATAAAGGTCCAGGTGCTCAACCATGTATCAAATGTGGTATCGGAGTAAAGTCTCGGAATCAGCTTTGCTGACCATGTGGATCTGTTCATGTGTATTATCGTGCACACCATCAACGATCTGCATGCGCAACAGCAACGAAACCTACTGCGGAAATATCCCCTGACAACGTTGATGAAATCAATGCAGAAGTAAATGAAATAATATCCAGGATTGAGGCAATTGCCATTTCCAACCCTGGTAAAGTAAAAAGTTTTAAAACATTTATTGATGGAATTCACAATTTGACAAAGATTTTCCCTTATATAACAGTATGATGACTGTGATTCAACTAAAACAACTTGCACAACAGTGTGAGATATGAATACCAAGTCATATGCAAAAAGCTGACATACTTATGCTATTAGGACTCGTAACTGAACTGCAACCACAACAATCAGTGGATCCAAAAACAAAAAATGGGTGAAAGGAGTTGGCGGGGTTATTGTATAAAAGGATCTCACACACAGGATGTATGTGTAACGTCTTCGCGAGCAATGTGAATACGCATGTACAGCCAACATGATCAGGAGTAAACAACATCACAGGGGGTGTATCGATACACCAAGGTGAGTTTGTCACCGCTGGACACCAAACAATGGATATTCCCTGATGGAATTACCACTTATACATACGGGCATCATGCGATTACAAATCTACTTGCGATTTCAAAATAGATCTTGGTCGCAGTTACGTATTCGCAGGGACGACTTGCAATTCCTTTCACACAAATGCTCTACCGGGAGGCTTTGCTGATTGCTCATCCACAGGCGCCACATAATAAAGTGTTGGTTGCCCTGGAAAGCCAATCCGGGCCACGATAGTGAATACATTGACAGACCATATCGGGTCAGTAGCACAATGTTGTCCACCTTCTAACTCCCCAGGTGCATACAGATACCGAACAAAATTGTTTCCAAGTGATTGTAACGGCGGTGGATGTGAAATAATTTCGCGGATAACTGTAACAGTTTTCTGTCGAATTGAATCTGGGGTTTTTAATCCAATCGCACATGAGATTTCATTATTCAGCGCTGCAATGACTGAACGAAGCCATAATAACCAGTCGTGAGATCATTCTATGATCTGAGCAATCGGGTGGCTAGCCCCCCACATCCAAGACCTCATAAATAATTCTTGCGTGTAATGATGTCCAAATAATCCTTCTGCAATTGTGCGATTAAAATGTTCCACAATAGCTTGTCTGTGTTCCCAATCATGTGGATGAAATAAAAGATCAGCCTGGTGAACTTCGTTAGGTGTTTGGACATCAAACCAACCACGGGAAATCTTTCTTGGCGCTGGTAGGTAAATTTGCCACTAACCATTGGGCTAACCATTTTCAAGTGACCCCATGAGTGACCGCTGCCACGCTCGCTAACTTTTCAACAGCAGCATCACTTTTCTGATAACCGTGAGGAATGTAGTATATTATGGCTAAAGTTCGCTAGGAAACCATGTTTGTTTATATCAATATATTTTACCTCCAATGTGTGGACTCTGCCCACGGGCAGTGGAATCAAGTGGATTTGCCCACAGGAAGCAGAATCTCCTAGAACAATCTTGGCCTTCATACCCCCTTTGATGATGCATCTACCGATTCTTTCTCCGAGTGTTGGATTAATTGCATTCAAATCATGGATAAGATCTACATCAGCACAGATGTCATTTGAAGCTTTGTAAGCAAGGTCATGTTGGTAACATATAGCATCGACGCTCTTTACAGGTGCTTCCCAGGGCACTGGTTGGTTATTGGAATCAAGTTGTATGCCAGCCATGTTCCAGGTCCAGAGTAATTGTATCCGGGAATATGCTTTTCATCATGATATTTACTTTGTGGTGTCCAGGGTAGTTTTGCTAACGTGGCAGTGAAATCACCACTGGTCGGTTATTGGAATCAAGTTGTATGCCAGCCGTGTTCCAGGTCCAGAGTAATTTTATCCGGGAATATGCTTTTCATCATGATATTTACTCTGTGGTGTCCAGGGTAGTTTTGCTAACGTGGCAGTGAAATCACCACTGACAACTTTTTTTAAATCCTGCGCATTTACGGCTTTTTCCAATGGAACCAGAGGCTCTCACGAATGTGAACTTGTTTATGTTACATCAAACACAAGTTCCCACGACCATTACACATTTTAACTCAAGTTCGATTCGCAGTATGAGTTTCATGCGGCATCAGACACAATATGAAGACATGATTGTATTATACAACATTGCTGTTGACATTTAACATGGCATCACAAAAAAGGAAAAGCACTGAAGATGTCAAAGATTTGAAAAACCCTGCACTGAGAAAAATCAAAGATTTGAAAAGCTCCACATTGAAAAAAATCGAAGGTTTGAAAATCTTTTCTTTCACCATCATTTACTTTTCTGCACAGGCAGTGCCGAAACCGTCCAAACATGGTGATATGTTTCCAAATTTCTGTTCGCGTGTTAATCATTGGTCCGGCTGGTTCAGGGAAAACTCAACTGTTGTTAAATATGATTTTGAGATGGTTGACGTGGGATCAGTTTTACGTAATTGCACAGTCGGCGGATGATGAACCATGTTACAACGTACTCAGGGATTTTTTGGAAATGCTTCAGGCATTGTCGTTGGGTAGTTCCAAAGTTGATTTCTTTTCCACCATCAACGAAGCACCTATGATTGATGATCTTGATTCAAGCATGAATAATCTTGTCGAGTATGATGATGCAATGCTTGAACACCAAATCAATCCTGCGCAAATATTTTACAACGTACTCAGGGATTTTTCGGAAGTACTTCAGGCATCGTCGTTGGGTGGTTCCACGGTTGATTTCTTTTCTACAGTCAACCAAGCACCTATGATTGATGATCTTGATTCAAGCGTGAATAATCTTGTTGAGTACGATGATCTAATGCTTGAACACCAAATCAATCCTGCGCAAATAATTTTCTGAGGCCGACAAAAAAACACAGATGTGATCTATTAACACAATAATACATACAGGTGCCTAAAGTAATCTGAGACAGCTGTAACATGTTAATGATATTTAGTGGTATTGACACACATGGTCTTGCAAACATTTATTGGACTTGGTGTGCTGCCATCCACATGTGGGATAAGTTTCGAAATATGTTTGCAGAGGCCACCTCGGACCAATATAGTTTTCTCACTATTTATTTGACTAGTGGACCCGTAGAGCTGGCATACCAGAGCAGTTTCGCCTCCGGCTGTGGAGGAAAATATTGAGTCTCTTTAGATAAAACAATTTAATAATCGTACCAAATATATAAAGTGTAGAAAACCAAGAAAGCTTTGCCGAAAAAGCTCCGCTTTCCGCCAGTGATACCATAGCAGAGTATGGAAAGCAACGCAGCCAAGCTGCCCGTTAACACCAGGAACTGATTCGCGATGTTATAGCTGGCCGCAAACGTGTCAAAGATATGTTACAGTTGCGGCAAACTGCACAAGAAGATCTCACAGAGGGCTCCGAACAAACGTTTGCTCAGCTGATTAAACCAACAAAGGAAACTGCAGAACAAGTGAAGAAAGTCGTGATGGCAATAGGAACAGAAGAAGAAACAGGTTCATTAATTGAGTCAGCCTTCACCCTTGCAGGCTTACCAACGATGCTTGCAACACTAGAACAGACCACAACAGAGACACTTAGAAATATTCCACAAAAACATGGATCCATGAGAATCCTCCTAATACCTCTCAGCTGGGAACAATGGATGATAAAACCGCCAACAAGGAGACATCCTCAACACCTAACCGATGAATGGCCTAGGTGGGTATATAAACAGTTTACTGGAAAACCACAAATTATGGCTCAATATGATGCATGGATTCTTTTTTCCAAATGCATGTAATGAATTTTATTCTGGATCAGAGGACAAAGGTAATGAATTATGGAAAGATTGTATGAAAAAGTATTACAAACGAGAAATGGTCCCATCTTGTCCACCTGCGGCATGCTATCGTGACCCCTCTGCTCCCACATTTCCATAAAAAAAATTCTATGGATATGTAGAACCCTGACCATCATACGAACCTGAACCTTGACCATCATACCAACCTGAAGCCCCATGCGTGAAAGATAAAGAAGCACTGACACAAAAACAACAAAGATGTGTGTTACCTCTTGAGAAACAGCCAGAAGCAGCAGTCTCACCAAAACCCCAGTGGAAAGAACAAGTAGAAATGCTTCGAGGATCAGCTAAACAACTTAGCAGGTGAATAGTAAAACCATTACCCAAACACCTGTATTCGTACCCAAATAATTACCTATACCTGCACGGGCACAAATACACTGACCTACTGCAGCCACACTGGAACAACTACTAGCACCCCAATTTTGAACACAGAAAGAATATGAGAGACGTATTATTAGACTTCCCACTGGTGTGTACGAGCTTGAATCAATAAATAATGAAATCGAACTAAGAATCGCGTTGGTGACCGGTAAAGACCCTAATATTTTCATACGCGAACATAAGGCCACACTAAGCTCTGCCATCATGATTAAATCTCATGAGTACACAGTTGATATTGTGCAGTCATTGTTGAGAAAAGTTCTTGGTTGGTCTGAAGATATTAATGAAATTTCCCCAAACGAACAAATTTTATTTTGTATCTTCCATGCAACAATCCCCGGTTGGCAAACCTTTGTTTCACCCTTGTGGACCACGATGGGCATGTGTTGGACCTGTGTGGCAAGACCTTAATGATACAAATGTACATTAGAGATCGACCTGACATTTAAATATAATGACAGTCATACGTGGATGTGTGATACCAGTGTGTTGTAAACACGAGAAAATCCATTTACGCGACAGATTACGGAACTGGCCTTGGTGATGTTGTCCGGGGTTTGTTTACAGGCGCACCCAAAGTGCTGTCGGCGTTGACTTTACGCGCACCAATTGCTAAACTAGTTGCAATGCGAGTCATTGATAGCATCAAAAACGTTTCTGTGGATCGGTTAAAAAAGCTGGGATCACAGGCGTTTCAAATTCTTCGAGATCGACTGCAACGATTAGTGACTCAAGCACCCCTGCGGGTAGAACCAAAACCAATTACACTTTGATCGACAGAACCAATGCCAGCCACGGTTAGTAATATCATCAATGAAGCTGCTCAGCAGCGTATCGCCAAATCAGCTATTGTAAATATGGCAATGGGAAGTGGATATCGGTCGTCGCACAAAAGGTATTAGATGAAACCAATATTGTATAAGTAAACACAATGGCAAAATACAACGATATACCTGATCCCGCGTTTGACATGGATGCACCTTCATTGGTAGATCGCAGCACCAAAGATTTTCAGTATTATTCTTACTCAGCTAGGGTCCCCAATCAACCAAAAATAATTACAAGTGCAGGGCACGTCTAGGTTTTTTCTTTCGTGTGAGGCCTTCTT
Source organism: Margaritifera margaritifera (assembly GCA_029931535.1). Classification (NCBI taxonomy): domain Eukaryota; kingdom Metazoa; phylum Mollusca; class Bivalvia; order Unionida; family Margaritiferidae; genus Margaritifera; species Margaritifera margaritifera. Next base: position 920,572 of record JAQPZY010001174.1, on the reverse strand, counting down.
GGAAATTGAGGGAAAACTTGTACATGACACATTAACCGATAAGAACAGCGCCAACAATGCAATTTGGCGTAATGCAGGTGCCACTAATAGTAAGTTGTGTTTTCAACATTCACATTGTGAATGCCTGTACTAATCCCTTCACTAGCCATAGAAAACGGTTTGTTGTTGTTTATGGAGTCTGGAGCTGCATCAACGCTGTCGTTTCTTGCACACATCACAGACATGCACCCAAGAAATGATATTCAGGGACAGTTTACATGGCAGATAAGTACCTAACATGGTCTTAGCACACCAAAACATGTGTTTGTGGCGTTTCAAAATATGTATAGAGATAATAAACAACACCAGAGCGCTATGATATTTGACACACTTGGAGTGTCTGAGGTTTCTTTGCAGTTAAATGGTCATCAGGAACCCTCTGAAGAAATTCAGCTTAACTGTACAGACAATCAAGTCACACGTGTATACCACAAGCTATGGTCGTAAATGGACTGACATCAAAACATTGATACAGGTCTTCAGGTTTCCCAGCACGACTTTCGTACATTGTACCCAATTTATTAATTTTCGTTGGAACACCTGGAGTTGTTCAGGCAGTCCATGGTTGACATGTATTTTCATGCACATGCAGGTGGGCCTGTTCCCGGAGACAATTGACCAATTTTGATTTACTAGCGATGACAAAGTTAGTCAAGCATTTCTGAGGTGTTTTTATGCAGGATGAACATGCATCGATGATTCTGCACACAAGAGAAACTGGTGTTGTTAACCTGGATCTGACAACAGGACCTGGAACTCATTGGGTTGCATATGTGGTAATGCCTCAACATCTTTTATATTTTGACTCATACGGGCTTGCGCCACCACATGAAGTTGTTGATTACTTAACCCGAGGTGGCAGACCTGGATGACAGAGTTGTCTACCACTGTTTGATTCAACACTGCCGTTGCAAACACGGTTGGATGGATCAATATGTGGTCATCTTTATGTTGAAGCGTTGCGTGCACGCGAGCAATCACCAACCCCGCAAATGCTTGTTGATTTTACATTAAAGTACACTTGATAGTATAGAAATGCCTTTTAACATTTACAGAAGTTCAACCACGTGACGATGCGGCACTGATGTGGATTTGACCAGGTTTGCCACCAAAGCAGATTTGACTGAGTTTACCAGCCAGGTTTTTGTTGGTGTTGACCCTGACGAGCTTGTGATTTTTGAAGATCAAACCGGAAAATTGCAAACATCTAACATGTACATTAGAAATATCATTTTAAAAGCAGATTTGTCTGAGTTTATCAGCTGGGCAGACATCAACCCAGGCGAGCTTGTGATTTTCCAAGATCAAACTAGAAAACTTAAAACATCTAATGTGGACATCAACGATGTTATTGTGAGGCTGAGAGGTGCTGTCTCGCAAAACTTGGCCGCAATCACTGAAAATGGGGGAATCCGAGACTCTGATACATCAATTGCGTGTATCAAAAACTATGTTGACGATTCTGCTGCTAGCTGCTACAATGAAACAATATGTGGATTAACAGATCGCAGACGTTCCGTGCCACCACACGTAGTAGCTTCATGGAGTCAAATTCAAAGAATATTAACCAAAGAAGGAGACTAAAACACTAACTTATGAACCTTAGCAAATGGTCTACTTGTTTTCGGTTCTATTGCCAATGGTTTTGATAAACCTAAACATCACATCTTAAAGGTGCGTGAGTCCGGATCATAATTGTTTGTCTTAATCGGAATTAAAGGTTGGTGGGGTCAAATGATGATATTGATAAACGATAAGGGGCATCTTGGTTTTATTCACCAATCTCATGTATTGACCGACTGGACACTGTTGTTGCAGAACTTTTCACATATACAGTACCAGTATCATTAGTCGCAGGAGATGAAATTCAGTTTGAAGGACTCAACGATCATCTGGACGGGTACTTAACCATCTTTGGCGTTTGTGTTTAAGATTAGATTTATCCTTACATATAAGTAATGGATTCTGACCGCGGTGATAAGGATGCGGAATTAACCGACGGGGTGTTGGACAGTTTACATGGCAGATAAGTACCTAACATGGTCTTATGTGAAAACATACAGGGATTGTTTCTATAACAATGAAGTAGTATTCACCACTGAATCCATCCTGGTTAAATTCCGCATTGAGTATGTTAAACCAACATTAACTCAACTAAGAAGAGAAAGATTTTGACTGTTATTTAATAAGGACAGACTTGTCCGTGTATCAGTTCTTGGACAAAAACGATTGTTAGAGGTACAAAGCAAAGGTGTAATCGGTGTGTTTCTATGTGAGCATGGTGCCAAACATCAGGAATGTACAATCGCCAGAGAGCTAAATATTCTTCTGGAAGATATTTTCTTTGTTTGTATTACGATTGTGCAAGTAAAGAAAAATGCTTGGTTGGAAGTGCATGTGTGTATGGCACCTGAACAAGGTCAGCCTATCGAGCAATTAGTCTCCACTATGACAATATTAATAGAAGAATTATAATGGACCCTTCATGTTACCGATGTGAAAAAATAATCTAAGCGGAACTGCAACTGCAAGATAAAGTTCTTAATTGAACTGCATTGCTCATGAAATACAAACATATATGTAAAATTGTAGATGCTATTTGTGGAATCGCCACCGCAACCACTGTTGGTCTGGGTGTAGTGGGAATCGCAACCACAGCAACTATTAAAGGTACACCAATCAGAATTGTTGTTGGAGCTATATCAATAGTTACAGGTGTGACCAACGGCGCTGGTAAAATTATTTCATTATGATTACATAAGCGAGTACCGTATATACTCGATTATAAGTTGACTCGACTATAAGTCGACCCCCCTTTTTAGGGCTGCAAAAAGTGAATTTGGCTATGACCCTTTTGTAAGTCGGGGTGTATTTTGCAAGTCAGATCCATCTAAAGGGGTGACTTCTTAGTGAGTCAGAAATGCACTTTGGAAATATAAACAAGCCAAACTGGATAGATAAGAAAAATAAAGACAAAACCAGTGTAAAATACAATTATATTATTGAGTGAAATATGTCACAAATAAATTGCCAACTTACAATTTGTCCATCTTTGTGTAATAAAGTCCATTGAAATCCATAATGCTTGACATTTTAAATCCATTTATATGATAAATCCACGAATTCAATTATATGTCACATACCGGTATAAAACTAGAAGTTCAGAATGATCCGATTCACAATATCCCGTAATATGTTAATTCCACACGTCGTACAAATAAAGAATAAAAGTTAAGTCCACTTTTTTCTGATTCACGGTATCCTATAAATGTCACTATCTAATGTCATCTGGTACAAGTCCAAGAATTAATCTTCATTGTCTGATAAAGTTCTGAAATCCTGCATCGTCGTCTAGTCATTGTAAATCGTCATCATCTAGTCATGTAAATCTAGTCCGACTCCAATTCCTCGGCTTTACTGTCATATGAGGGTGCTTATGCAGAGACTGAGCTTGGGCTCTGTGAGTAACACTTTCATCATCAAGTCAGAAATCTATTTAAGGCTGCAACTGAACACGTCAATTGTGCGGCAAGATCAAAGGGAGTTCAAATAACCACCCTCTGTTTCTTGGACCTGAACAATTATAAACCTCGCGGCTTGATCAAAGGGTTGTCATTTGGGAAAACAAAGAGTTTGGTGCCTTTACAAGCTAAGGGATTAAGGTCAAAGTATATGCATAGGAAGTTGTAGAACTCTTCTTGGCACTGAACAAGTATAAATTTGCGGCTCAATCAAAAGGATTGTCGACTTGAAAACAAAGTGAGTCCCTTTAGAAGCCAAAGGCTTATCGGCCCATGTGCACTGGCAGATAACTTGGGAAATATCACTTGGGAATTAAATCTGACTTGTAGAAAAGGAAAATACAAATTAAATCAAAACTGTTATTGCATCAAGCACAATCTTTATACAGCAAAACACAAATATTAATACAAATACAGGTTGTTCAGACTGGCACGAAAATGGAGGCAATATACTTACTAGTAAACACCCACAGTAAACATTGATGGACACTTCATTTTGCGGTAGGTAGTATTTAATTTACCAGTAATATTTTCAAATTATTAAAGTCCAAATAACTGTAGATATATGTATTGCGTAATGAATACCGTCATGAAATGGATAAACACAGTGCATACCATATATGCATTACTGCATATGAATAGTGGCATGAAAACGTAAAAATATATGAATTTACAGTATTTTTATGTACTGCAAACATCTTGAGTTTCCAACATTACCCGAAGATTTATATTTTTTTTAAATGTCGCGCTTATAAGATGACCCCAACTCTGCATGAATCAAATTTTAAGTAAAAAACGTCGACTTATAAGCGAGTATATACGGTATGTGTTTATTCGGAACTTCTCACTGCAGCACAAAGTAGTCTTAATACAATCACCAAGCTGTATTCGATAACTATCGACGATAAAATCATTAGCATGACCAAGTTCAAGACCGTGTCAACGGAAATGGAAAACCACAGACAACTCTGAGCACAAATACGAAACCGGGTGGTGGATTTACAGACAGTAAAAGTCGAGTAACTGTTTGCAAAATCACACGTGGCCAAATGGTGTAGTTGTTGTTTTTTCAAATAACTATGATCGCAAATTGATAACAGCTAGCCGCTGATATTTGCTATGTGAAAATCTTTTTTTCAGGCTAGCATTTAAAATTATATTTTATAAACCCAACTGCGCATGCATTAATATGCAATGACTAAGATAAAAAATATTAGTCATGAGTATAGAACAGCTGACTTGTCCCAGTAACAAAATTCTAAAACATACAAAGTACCTCTACTAGTGCAGTTTCTAATAATTGAGCCCGTAGGAATCAAGGCAAAATTAATTTAACAAGTCCAGGCGCATATTATGTTTACCTTAAAGTCTACATTAATACAAGTCATTTTACACTTGAGCAACCATTCTTTTGAAACTTGTAAACACACTTTAGAAGATAACATTTCTTATTGGTTGAAGTCAAACAAACATTGATTGATTGATTGATTTGTGTTTAATGCGATATTCAGCACATAATGGGTCATACATGTATGGCAAAATATATACCTGAAGAGAACCACTGACCTACAGTAAGCTACTGGCTGAGGCTTGAACCTGTGCTAGCAATGGTGAGAGTTAAATTGAAAACACTAGATAATGCATCCTGCAAAGTAATTCTCAATAAGCGAAAATTCAACAATTACAATTACTTAAGAATCAAGATTCTTATTTGCACACTTAATTAAGTATGCATCAATAAACTGTTTCAGTGCTGTACTTTCTTATGTATATATGTTTTGGTTTTTCTTTTAATTATTATTTTCAGGCCAGATCTTCAGTGAATTTTAACAGGAAAAGGATCCCCCAGAAATGTGGAAGGCAATTCTAGTGTCAAAAATGAACAATAAAATTGCAGCAATTAGAAATGGAAAACATAAGATTAACCAAAAATGAATTAAAATGTATAATAAACTGAAAATAAATTATATCAAAGATGAATAAAGGTCTATTTTTTATCTCCATGAAGTACTATTCCTAATTTATATTTTTCAATGAAATTTCAGTGAAAATTCAATCAGATGATCTCACTGAAATTTTCAGAAATTTTGGCAAAATCTTGGTGAAATTTTAATAGCAGCAATTACTTATCCTGTCGCTATTGTTAGCTATTCCATTTTCGTGCCGAAAGTCACCGTCCGTTCGATGTGAATACATCCTCCCAGAGTGGAGAAAAGGTAAGAATGACCTTTGCACTCCAGTCTGTGCCTCGTTTAGGCTTGCCTAAATACGTCATCTCTTTCACAGACGACATACTGTGTAGACGTTTGCCTGAGAACAGCACCAGAGAAAAAATTGTGCCTTCAGCAACTTACCGCATTAGCGGTCTCCATTCTGCAGTTCATAATAAGTCTTGGTGTTGCACTATCCGTTCCGTATATTTATTGTAAACTTTCCCCATTTTAATTTTAGAACTTCGTTGTTTAATGGGTCTCCAAGGCTACCTCGTGTATTCCACCACTTGCGGGTGGAAACACTCGCCCAATTTACTGATATACAACTGAGGTGCGGGTAAATCTCTGTGTTTTGAAAACTAACAACAGGCCCTGACTAACATAGAGGACAGCGTATTCCTCTCTCCTCATAAGAAAAAGTGACCATTATCAGTAAATTTTCAAATATATTATTAATGTCTGCACTACAAATTGCGTGGTCATTGCATATGTGTCTGCACTACATACAAACAGGTGAGTTTAGCATGACACAACAAGGTGAGTTTATTGTGACATTTATTAAATATTGTCATTACTTCTCTTTTTCAGAAATAATGTCAGAACAGTCTGTCGGGAAGTGTTGCCACAAGAAGGGCTCTTGTGACACTCGCCCAGACTGGATATAGTGCTCAAAGTGCACAAAAAAAAAAAAGGTTACACACCTTGCAATTTATGGCCTTCTGGCACCTGGAATCTAGTTGATTGCAGATGTACTTATCTTCAGATTTTTCTGGATTCTCTCTTAGGTCTCCGCATTTGGGACCAACTTCTTTGGTGGCCTGTGAGGCCCTCTAGTAGGAATGACTGGACGTTCAAGGAGTCGATTGCCTACCCCCAACAGGGAGGAGAAGACAAACACTTCTCATGTTCAAGACAGTGTATATGCCTCAGATAGCGAGTCGCTCCCTCCTGTTAGTGGGGTGGAGCATCACGACAGTGGCTCACTCCCTCCGGTTAGGAAAGTAGAGCACCGCAACAGCAGGTTGCGCCCTCCCGTTAGGGAGGCTGAGCACCGTGACAGCAGGTTGCTCCATCCCATTAGGGAAGTAGAGCACTGCAACAGCGGGTTGTGCCCTCCCGTTAGGGAGGTTGGGCACTGCAACAGCGGGTCGCTCCCTCCTGTTAGGGAAATAGAGCACCGCAACAGCAGGTTGCAGCCTTCCGATAGGGAGGTAGAGCACTGCAACAGCGGGTTGCACCCTCCCAATTGGGAGGTAGAGCACTGCAACAGGGGAGACAGGTGGTCTGGCGTCAACACTGGAACTTGCACTGAACTACAGGCCGTGGCACAGAGTGCTCCTATGCCCCTCCACATCAAGGGACATAGCGATGTCCACCCACTCTCTGACTTAGAGTATACCAGATGATGACGATATCCTCTCTATTCTCGTTGACTCAAATTAGTTCGAGACAGAAACAGCGGCACTGACACCTCTCAGGCCCATCCCTTCCTTTCAGTTGGAAGTGGAGGAAGAGGTCTGGTCCTTTGATAAGGCAGTAAACAAAGTTTAGTGCCTCTTACCCCCAAAATTGTGCCCCACCCATGTAGCACACAATCCAAAAAGATCCTTTCCATTATGGAAAAGATCTCCAGGGAGCAAACACAACCAGACCTCTTGCTTCTCCCTCATTCCCCAACAATTGAGGAACTCTCACAGAGGCGTTCACTAGGCCAAAATGTAGCTCTGCAACGTCAAGGGTGGTTCGTCCCTCCCTCGACATTGAGACCCCTGGTCTCTTCTGCCAATTACAGGATACATTCCTCAAAATGGCCTACCAAACCTCCCCAATTGGATGCTGAGGCAGCCAAAGTGGGCATTTCTACGGGAGCCTGGGCTCGCCTTCCAATTAAAAAAAAAAAACCCCGGTTATTTGTAACCATTGCGTTGCATTCTGATCTATTCTCAGCAACTGCGTTTAGTATGCTGAGAGAGGCCTCTTTGAATCCAGCTGCATTACAATGCATGCTGGAAGCGGTGGCCTAGATGTTCTGGCATGTGCTTCTGTTGCAATGGCTTTATCGGCAGAATTCTGCACATCCACTGTGACGCTGCATTGGACTCCTTGAAGGTCTTACTTAAAAGAGTAAAGACCTTCTAAGGGCTGCTCCGCTAGAAGCTGAGACCCTTTTTTGGGGCCTCATACCACCTGTGGCTTCTCGAGACTTGCTGGATCATCAACATCGATCCCTTACATTCACTCCTGGCCCATCGCAATCGGCCAGGAAGCGTGTTAATGCAAATGGCCCTTAGGGGCCATCTGCCAAATTCTTCAAGCAGACCCAACCCCAGCCCAAGCCGCAACCTCAAATTAAACCTCCTCCTCGTACATCTGGTAACCATGGCGTCTCTGTCACCACAGATCCCAAATGAGGAAGTTTTATAATCCTCCTTCTTTTCCCACTGGAGGAAAGAGGAGGGGCAGCCCTAGGGATCTAGCCCCTCTCCTGCCATGCATCCCCCTCCCAAACGTCCCTGTAGGTGCTCACCTAGGCCTCTTTTTAGAGGCTTGGTCAAGCATCACGGATGATGGGTGGGTCCTCTTCATTGTGAATGAGGGTTTTCGACTCCAGTTCGAGTACAACCCCCGCTATCAAGGACTCCCATTCTATTTTCCCAGTCCAATCCGGGGAAATTGAGGGAAGAGGTGCACACCCTTTTGCAGAAAGGGGCAGTTGAGAGGATCCTGAATGATCAGTCTTCTGCCTTCTACTCCCAAATCTTCCTGGTCACCAAGAAAAGTGGACATTTCGGATCATAATCGATCTTCCCCACTCAACCAGTTTCTTCTGGAGGAACCTTTCAAGATGGAGACAACCTCATCGATACGGAATGCACTTTGTCTGTCTGATTGGGCAGTCTCCATCGACCTTCTGGATGCCTACTTCCACATCCCAAATTTTCCTCCACACCACAAATATCTCCAGTTTTTGCTTAGAGCAGGAAGTTTTTCAATTCCGGGTTCTGCCGTTCGGAATCTCTTCCACACCCAGAGTCTTCACCTGAATTATGGGAGTGGTTGCAGCCTACCTTCGATTACTGGGAACACCGATTCTCCAGTATTTCGACGACTGGCTGATCCACAATGTCAAGGTTCAGTCCATTCATCAGGATCTGTTCCATTCTTGGTCCGCCGTAACTCGGTTGGGTCTCTTACTAAACCTTGAGAAGTCGGAACTCGTTCAATCACAGGACTTTGTTTACGTGGGGAGGAACTTCCTCACAAACCAGAATTTGGTCTGCGTTCAACTGGATTGGGTAGATTGAATCCTGGCTCTTCTAGAGGCACTACAAGCAAAAACATCGTTATCTGCTTGCCCTTATCTATCCCTATTGGGAACCTTGAACGCTGCTGCCGACTTGGTTCCTTCAACAGTTCCTTCTCCTTGCAAGGTGGAAACCACACAGAGATTCTCTATCGACCCTGATCCCACTAGGACGGGACTTTCACCACCACTTGCTCTGGTGGATGAATCAGGACAAATTCCTGGCTGGGGTCCCAATGCATGCACCTGACCCCCACTCTTATCTGTTCGCTGACGTTTCAGATTCCGGTTGGGGTGCTCATTTTGAACCAGAGGGCATGATTCTCCAGGGTCTTTGGACTCGGGCCAAATCATCCCTCCACATCAACAACCTAGAACTGAAAGTAGTATTTCTAGCATTGCAAGGATGCATCAACAGAGTAAGGGGTTGCTGCATCATGGTCTCCTGAGACAACACGTATCTACGACGTCAGGGAGGCACACATGCCCCTTCTCTTGCGTGGAGGTCTGGAACCTCCTCCTGTAGGCAGCCTCAGAGGACATAAAAATCTGAGTTCGCCACATTCCGGGCAAGAAGAATGTATTAGCGGAGAGCCTGTCCAGGACAGGTCGAGCCATCCTCATGGAATGGTCTCTTCACCGCTCCATAACAGAGTCCCTGCTCACACTCTGGGGAACACCCTTAGTGGACCTGTTGTGACCAGGCTCAACAACAGACTTCCCTTTTACGTATCTCCAGTCCCAGAACAGAACATGGGCAGTGGACGCATTAAGCTTCCGGTAGGATCGGCTATTCCCATATACGTCTTCCCACCATTCCGACTGCTACCTCAAGTTCTGCAAAAGTCAGAACTTCCACTGCGCAGATCTTCCTCATCGCTCCACTGTGGCTTCAGCGATCATGGTTCAACGATCTGCTAGACCTGTTGATCGATCGACCCAGGTCTCTACCTTACCAGAGGGATCTCCTGTCTCAACACAGGGGGTCCCTTCTCCACAACAGCCCACACATTCTCCACCTTCACATTTAGCTCATCTCAAGCGATCTCCCTGCCAGAACAAGTCTTCAGGCTGTGTTTCCAGTTGCATCATTCAGGCCAGGGGAGCTTCTACATCCAAGGTCTATGATGCCAGGTGGAGAATCTTCTGTGATTGGTGCAGTAGGAAACACGTTGATCCTATCTGCCCTTCTGTAACTTCCATTGCTGATTTCCTTTTGTTCCCTTTTGAAACCAAAAGATGTTCAGTATCCACTATCAAGGATTATCGAGCTGCCATCTCCAACACATTTAAATTCTCTCAGTGCATGGCAATCGGTTCAGATTCATACCTTGCTGATCATATTAAGTACTTGAGCTCCAGAGACCCATCTCTCGCTCTCTTACACCCAGGCCCAGATGGAATCTTCTTGTGTTTTGTGGTCTTTAACCAAAACCCCCTATGAACCATTGAGTGAGCGAGATTCATGCCTTGTCTATTGACACTTGCTGTCTCTGGGTTAACAGGAATTACGATTCTGTCTCCCTCCTCTGCCAACCAGGATTTCTCGCTAAAAATCAGTCACCTTCGGTAGCTCCATTACCTATAGAGATCCCCAGTCTAAGTCAAATCTGTTCAGGGGATTATCCAGATAGACTCTTATGCCCTGTGTGGGCCCTCTGTTCTATCTTAATGCCTCCAAAGGAAAAAGGAAGGGTAGGGAATGTCTCTTTCTTCCTCTTAAGGACTCTGTAGACATTTCAGCTACCACCATCTCCTGGTGGATTGTCACTACAATCAAAAGAGCGTATCAGTCCGTTACTGATCTAGACCTTTCCTTTAGGAAACTAAAAGCTCATGAGGTTCGAGCCATTCCTGCCTCATGGGCCTACATTAATCTCTCCCACTAAGAGGACGTCATGAAGGCAGCTTCAGGCATTCCCATACTACCTTCTCCTCCTTTTATCTCCGCTCATTAGCACAACAGAGCACAGGCATTTTTCTCTGGGGCCCATCATTGCAGCACAACATGTGGCTCAGAGAGACACCAAACCTCTATAAGATGTACCTCTTCCTCTACGGTGAGTACATTACATTTTTCTCTGTTTTTGATCATCAGCCTATCCCCCTAACTGACAAATTCAGCTAACAATAGCAACAGGATAAGTAATTGCTGCTATTAAAATGTAGTTTTTGCAAGGGGGTAAAACTAATTTTAATTATGCAATACCTGTCGCTATTGTCGAATGCCCTTCTCCCACCCCGCTCTGATGTCTTGTGTAATCATCGTCTATGTAAAAGATGACATATTTAGCAAGCCTAAACGAGGCACAGACTGGAGTGCAAAGGTCATTCTTACCTTTTCTCCTCTCTGGGAGGATGTATTCACATCGAACAGATGGTGATTTTCGGCACAAAAATGGAATAGCTAACAATAGCGACAGGTAAGTATTGCATAATTAAAATTAGTTTTACCCCACCCCAAAAACTACATTTCAGTGAAATAAGCTGAAATTTGGTGAAACACCAAATTCTTGGTAAAATAAGGCCATTTCAGTGAATTTCACTGAAATTTCAGCCACATTTTCACTAGGGAAGCCTCATAAAAGGCCAAATTATCATCAGCAGCATCATTATCTGCAAGATTAAAAGTTGATAGGATCATCAATTGTCACCTGTTTCCTCGAGTACTGTAATGTTGTATCCCATTATCTGCGCATCCCCCCCCCCTTAATTCTTTCTTTCAGCTAACAAAAAAAAAATCCATAAACCAATCATAGGGGCACATTAGTTCTGTTGGCCAAGTAATTTCTGGAGTTTAATTTAATCTGTACATATGTTTTTCTTTTCTTTGATTAAGTTTTTCTATGCAACAGATGCAAGTTTCTTAAAACAAGAATCCCCTCATCAACCATTCTTTTCTTTAGAATAGAAGCCAGGCTACATCCATGTCAGTAGTAGGGATATTTGTAGGTTACATAACATACATATTAGTGGTCATTTTGAATATTAATGGGTGTAGGGCATACAGTACGAGGTATATGGAATGGTTGAGTTATTTTTGTTAAGATGCAAGTTTGATAAGTGTAAATAAAATAGATTCTGAGATATTGTTGTGTAATGAACTGACCTCTGAAAATATAAAAGTCAAGCATGAAAAAGATGGTGACACTGACCTACTTTTGCTATAGGTGATTTTGTTTTATAAAAATACATCCACATACCAATTTTGATGACTGTAGGTGAAGTAGGATCCAGGATACTTATGGTGTGACAAAAGTGTAAGAGACAAACAAGCAGTACGCAAATCCGCTATCACCTCGTATCTCTTTTGGGAAGGGGATAATGTTTTTACAAAGCAAAGAGTTAGTGAAGATTAAAATAGTAAATTTATTAATGAAATTTTTGAATTCTGATTGTTTTTTTTTAATTTATGATTTTGAGCTATGACATTAGTAAGGAGGGTGGGAGTCCTATAACAGTCAACTGGATTTAGCTTCTTGAAAGATCCTCATACCCCTATACAAGAACATATCTAGAACATTAATAAATTTCTAAAACAGTCAACCATCTAAGACCGGTATAAACATCCTCCTACCTCTATTGGAGAACATCTCTAGGACACTTGCAAATTTATAAACTTCAACCAACACACTTGAGTTCCTAGACCATATCATGCTCCATTTATTGTGCATTGAGTTGAGTGGAAACAGGTCTAAGATATAAAGCCCAACATAAAATCAATAAAAAAAATCCCGTAAGCTTGGGCTGTGTTCCAAGGTCTTGAAAACTCCCAACAGAAAATAAATAAATTATGCATTCAGTAAAACATTTCACTCTTATGTTTTATAAAAGAACCAGAAAACATACATTTCTGCATCCAATATGAAATATAGTAGACTATTAATGTAAATATTTATAGAGCAAAACCCAACAATGTGCACATCATTTTACATAATAAATGAAACCAATGTCTTCATTCACTACCGTATCAAAACAGAAATGGAATGACAAGGTCATCCCTTGCTGAAGGCATTGCCTTGTATCTTATTATATAATAACAATTACAATGTTGGTAAATTAGTTTGTTTGCTCAGTCTGTATGAGCATTGCATTTCAGATTGAGAAGTTTGCAGATTGAGTTTCAGTTTCAGTGAAATATTTGTCCATATAATTGGGCATACCTGTACCATCAAGTCAATTCATTTGTTCAAGTATGACATTGTATTGGGTTGCTTGGTCTGAGCTGAGATAGTATGACATCAAATCAGTGCCAAGGATATGACTTGACATTACTTCACATGACAGTGCATGTGAAACCGTGGTGTACCTTAAATCTATGGAGATGGTTACAGTATGCCAACAGGGTGAATTCTGTCCCAAGTTCCTAGCCTTATGTTTTGAACTTGGGGCTCCAGAGGGAGTTAAATTCAACCATGTAAAATTGAGGTGATTCAGTGACATATTGGCAGATTTTAAATAAGGAACCAAGGTAACAACCCTCCAAATTCACTGGAAGAAAGGATGATGAATACTGCCCTGTACACCCAAACTTAGGAGATAGCTTTCCCCAGGGATTGACAGACCAGAGAGTGCAGATAGACTTTTGCAAACATTTATGAAAACATTTATGACAAAAGTTAAACACTGTAAAAATATTCACATATCAAGACATTTAGTAGTGAAATGTGTATTGAAATATTGCTAGTAAATAAATCAATGATGAAGACTTCAATACTTGATTGACCAATTCCACAGCAAGTGAAAAAAATTGAAAGCTCATTTACTACATCTCAGAACTTGAAAATAATTAAGACTAACCAATAAAATGTAAAATTCTAGAATAAAATCAGTTTGTAGTAAATTGTCATTTTTTTTACTATTATTTATTTATTGCTTGTTTAATGGGGGTTCATCAAAACAGAAACTTTTTTTTTAAGTTCCAGGAAGGCATGACCATGCTTTTCTTCAAATGATGTTCGATACTGATCCTTTAAAATGGTGCCCATCACTTTCTCTAATAACATCATTCTGTTCCCCGTGTCTTTTGGGAAGGAGGCAGAAACCCAAAATATTTTTCCAGGTGGCAAACTAAAGCATTTTTCCAAGCATAAAGCTAAAGTGTACTTCCAGGTATCACTAATTTACATATTTCACCTCATATTCCACTGAACTCATGTGTCAGTTCCACTTGGTTTATGTCTCCAGATCAGTTAGTCTTTATTAATTGCCACACCTGGAATTTATTTCGAAATGACTCCTCATGTATGTGTCAGTTACAGTCACAACATTTCATACAGAACATGAATAAACAAAATTTTCATAGAATTATTACTAAAGACTTGATGATTGATTTCAGAGAAATTTAAAAGAGTACAGACTTTTACAGTGGTAACAATCAAGATTTATATGAATTGTACAGAGATAGTTCTCAGCGAAGATGGTGGGTGGGGCAAATTAACTTATTAGCAGCTTTAACAGGAAAAGAAAAATTTGAAAAGGAAGTAGGTCTGCCAGTAAAAAAATGGAAAAAAAGCAGAAAATATAATTTAATGTAAAAGAAGATCAGGTTGAGTTAAAAATTCATTATCCCTTGTTGTCTTTTTACAGCTTGGGAAGGAATTTTTTTGCATTATGCATACAGGTATTACGTTGTAACTTTGATAACTTAGTCACTTGAATACTTCACATAACTTATTTGACTTAAGGGTAATCAGTCTCAGTGTAAAACTATTGGCCCAACATACAGAGCTTCAGTTTTTACATATTATGCTGTATTTTCCAAATTTTGGCCTGAAAATTCCCAGTTCGACTAGGTAAAAAGAGACTATAGAAATAAAAGCATTGATCTTTAAATGCTTTTTTTTTTTTTTAAAAAGAGCAAAAGTTATAAATAAAAAGCATAATGAAGAGACACAGATAATGTACACTTTTCTTTTTTTATTTAAATTCTCATTGTAGGTCAGTTACAAGCAGTTTTGCAGATTCCATTGAGACACAATTTGAAATTAGAAGACCTTGGAAAATCCTTGACTTTAAACAAGTCCGAGTACAAATTTAACTCATGAAATAGTACCCTTGTCCCAGGATCTGTGACATCACCACAATTTATAATAGACCCCATGGTATTAGAAAAAAAAGAAAGATGCTGCTTTACAATGGTGCAACACATTAAAAAAATACACCTAAAAGGTTTAACTTTTTAAACCAAATTTTTTCAGAAGAAAAAAAAATTGCCCATTCCAGTGGTGGAGTCTTTGTCAGATTTTAAACAGCTCTCATTTGATCTAAAACAGACCATGTCTCAGCTTGACTTGATTGTATCTACATAAAGAATTTGCAGATATTTCAGGGGAATATACAGTATACACTATTTACATACATCTATATATATATATATATATATATATATATATATATATATATATATATATATATATATATATATATATATATGTACACACACACACACACACATTGTTTGTGTCAAGTGGATATGTTTTGATCTAATCCCTTAAGTATTAATACCATCAAGATTATAATGTCATAATGTGCATAACATCAAAAAATTAGTTTTGTTTACCTTGAAAATGTGAATTTATATGCTTTATTTTCATTATTAAATTTAATTTTCCTTTCTTAATGTTCACAGTGCTATCTAGCACACCAAAATTTGGGGCACCTCCTTTTTTTTTTTTGTCTTCATTTTTCCCAAGGCCCTGTCTTGGCCTTCCATTGGATAACAATGAAAGCCAAAGTAGGCCAAGTGACCCAGGCTAAAATAGACAGGTTCAAATGTCACATGGTCTAATTCAACCAGATTCACACA
The DNA here is from genome assembly GCA_029931535.1 of Margaritifera margaritifera. Taxonomy (NCBI): domain Eukaryota; kingdom Metazoa; phylum Mollusca; class Bivalvia; order Unionida; family Margaritiferidae; genus Margaritifera; species Margaritifera margaritifera. The sequence continues at coordinate 904,687 of JAQPZY010001174.1, read as the reverse complement.
TAGCTCTGTAAGATTTCAACGATACGAGGGTCTGTTAAAATGCTTTATTGATCTCTGTTACTGAAAGATGGAGCTTTGGTAAAACTTTGTAAAAGTGAAACTGATATCTCTATCTGAAAGTTTTGTGTATCTTCTGTAATTATTTAAGTTAAAATTATATTGAAAGCTTAAAAGAATATAAGTTAATACCACTTTGTAAACATACACTGGTGCTGGAGGTGTGTCTCAGTCATCCAGTAAAAATGTCCATGTGTATGTGAAATGTGATGTCAAGTTATCATCACAATAACATAACGCATCACCTCATCACATTGGCCAATGAACAAAAGAGTCCAATTCTGACCCACCTGCTCAGTAGCCAATTGGAATACAGCCAATTCAAAACAATTTTTTCTGCATATCAAATCAGTTTGTGATACCCAAAACTTACAAAACACCATATTCCAGGAACAATTTATATCAGAACTTTTTTTCCACCAAAAATATATTTGAACAGAGGTTCAGTAAAGGTAGTACTAGTCTGTTACTATCAAGGAGAAATTGTCTTTTTAGAAAATCATCTATCACCAGACAATAAGTGTTTTTGTGATGATGTTAAAACCCCCAAACATTTCATCTTGAATAGTTCAAAATATACTGTTTTGAGGAATTGCACCATGGAAAATTTGCATAAGGATTCAAATATTCTTGCTCTTAATGGATATTCAGTCCCTTGATAACACAGGAGGTAAATGAGGAAATATTTAATGCAGTCCAAAAAGTCATCATTAGCATTAAAAGATGTACCTAGCACAGCATTTTCACATTTTTCTTCACATGTATTTTCCCCAAGAGATTTACAAGACCAAAGAAAATACAGTTTTTAGCTCACCTGGTTGTAAGGCCAAGCAAGCTTATGGTGTGGCACTGTGTCCATCATCCATATGTCCATCAATACTACACTTGTTACAACTCTAGAGGTTATGTTTTTTTATCTGATTTTCATCAAACTTGGAATACATGTATTTGCTAATATCATGAAGATCTCTGACAAGTTCAATAATGAACAAGATACACAGATATTAATGAGGTGATCTTGCATCTGATTGGCTGATCTTATTATCATTTTGGAAGCCATAATTCTGATCTGATTTTAATCAGACTTGGAATATAAACTTTTGTCATCAAGCTCTTGGATGAGTTTGATAATAAGCAAGATCCATGCATAATAATGAGATAATCTTTAATCTGATTGACGCTGTTACCTCTTTTGAGGCCATATTTCTGATCAGATTTGAATCAAACTTAGAATATAGGTTTATATTAGATCTCGCATGATTTCAATAATGAGCAAGATCCACACATATTAATAAGATGATCTTGCATCTGATTGCTTCAACTTGTTACCACTCTAGAGACAATTTTTGATATGATTTTGAGTAAACTTGGTAACTAAACTTAAATCAAGATGTTCACCAAGTTTTATTTTGAGCGAGATCTGCACATATTAATGAAATTCTTTGTAATCAGAAATAGTTCTGAGATCATATACAATTTAATCAATTTTGTTTCCTTTAAAATATGTCTTCTCTCTAAAGCAAGGGAAGTAACCCATGATATTGACTTTTGAGAATCAGATTCAGGTTATGCACAGTTCTTCACCTTGCAAATATTTTGCAAACCAGATAAAAACAATTTGTAGAATACAAGATATTTAAATTTAAATAAAACAATTGATAAAAATTGGAATAATAATACACCTTAGGATTACAATGAATTATTTGTAATTTATAACTGAAAAAAATAAAATATAAATATTATTTGAGAAAATGTACAATTGCAGGTTAGCACAAACTAAGTGTAGTGTTGTAATTATGGATCAGAATATCTTTACACAATTATAGATATTTGTTTGCTGGTAATTGTGTCTATTTTTCAAATATAAATTTTGCTCCAATAAGAACATGTCTTGTAAAAATCATGTCCAAGTTTATAAATTTATTTGCAGAGGATTATTTTTAAAACCTTTGCCACATTTGAAATTCTTAAATATTTGGAAGCAAGTTTGATACGTTTGGTGAAACAGAGTTTGACAGTTGCTAGTATTGCCATGGTAAAGTGCCTGAAATATTTATCATTTTTTTGTCGCACATATAGTGCATACATTTTTGGCATTTCATATATTCAGTGACATTACTCACATTTTTTTAAATATTTATATTTTGTATATTTAACTTTTATTTAAAAAAATATCCCAATATGCTTTTCTCCTAAAACACTTCCAAATGTAATTATCAAGAGTAAAGAAACCCATGGTTTTAACATAAAAACCCTCTGTGAATTGTTCAATATGTGTGAAAGTCACGTGACTCTGTAGACCAAAGATTAAAAGCTTCATCTGTAAACTTTACTATCAAAGATCTTGATAAGTTTGGTTATGGGCAAGAGACTATTTCATATTATTTACACCTTTATTTTTGGGCAGAACTTTTACAATACCTCATAAGCCGGCATAGTGAAATCGTCAACTGTTATGTAATTGGTGAGTGATATCAGGCCCACATTGGCCTCTTGTAATACTTACTTAATAGTGAATTCATAAGATCCAATTCCCCCTACATCCATCATGACAAAACTATCATGTTTCTTTTCTCTTTTTCTTCTTTCATTTTCTACCATTCTGACCCCACATTTTCTTAAAATCTTTAAATTTTCAGTAGTTTTTAATTTACATTTCATTTTCGTTGTTATTTTTCATTTACATTTATACATTTGTATTTTCCATACTTCAGATATTGATCATGTCAGTCCAAATGATATTAAATTGATGTATTGAATTTTTTCATTGGGAGAAAACTTTATATAAGCAAACTTGTTTGTTTCTTGATCCTGTATGTATTCATCATTGACTGTATTATGTAGTTTTCCTTTTTGTTGTGATGAATAAATATTGTTTAAAATAACTGGTGGTACAAAAGTTTCTCTGAATCAAACTTGCTGGAATTCAATCTGACGTAACAAGGAAACTTTATCCTCTAATCCCATCTCAGGTGAAAATGAAAATAATCTAGCCTTGACAAGTTTAGTTTTCAATGTAATGAGGTTATTGACATACTGTGAGTGTGTAGTATCCTTATTTGGTAGGGCATAATATTGACTCTATGTGCAAAAAATGCAAACAGCACTGAAAATTAAATATCACAATAACGGCCATGACAATTATTAGCTACTGGTTAATTAGCTGATTTCAGTTTCTCAGTAAAGAAAAAAGTCAAACTTTCGCTCGAGTATAGTGCAAAATGGGGATTATGGGCCATTGTTTCAGTTTTCAGCTTTTGCTCAAATCACCTCATTTCATGTCTGTAATAATATACAGACCTGGTGTAATCATAATTAGTAATTGTAATCGTCCATAACCAATTTCTGAGTTTTGAAGTAATCACAAAATTTTATGACTTAATTTTTACAATTGGCCTAATATTATTTCAGTGTGTGTCGTGGTTCTGCAGGACATATAACGCTAATGTTAATCAGAAGTTACAGTCCAAATAATGAATGAAATTAACAAGTAGTACATTGGATATTGAAATAAAAAGAATGTTTAATGTGGAGTATCTGTATGTGTTTTTCTTCAAAATATAACTTTTACATAGATATTACTCTGTCACTCTTAAAGTACATAATACACAGAAATATATGTGGATTTATAAAAAGTATAATCAAAAGTGATCAAAAAAAATTCATTATACTCCCAGAACTTATTTAATTGAATCATTGACTCTGCCATAAAGTGAGTAATTGTAATGGTAATTGTAATTAAAATTGTCAAAAGTAATTGGATTTTCATCAATTTCATTTCAAAGTAATTGATCCCACGTCTAATAATAGATTAAAGTACAGTGAAACCCCTCAAAACCAAAAACCCTTGGGACCCAAATTTTTTTTCGGTTTTGAGAAGTTTTCAGTTTACTGAGGTTTTTGCAGACGTGAAAAAAAAATCTTTTTCTAAGCGCTTATGTGGAGAGAGAGAGAGAGAAAGAGAATGTAATTATGAGAGCATCAGTGTCTATGTGTGTAAGAATGCACACAATTAGGAAATACATGTACCGGTATTTAATGAAGAATTAGCTGAACCATATATGTTCCTTCCGAAAATCACATCCTGTAATATAAATAAATACAGTTCTTCTAATAGAAATACAGTTCTCATCACAAGAAACATCTGAGGAATGAGATATTTTTATAACTTTACTCAAAGTTCATTAGAATGATGAATGATACTCCACAATATTTAAATACTCTGTAGAATTCATAATGTTCACAGTTCAAGAGCCTGGGTTGAAGAAGGCATGGAGCGTTGTTTGTTTTTTCTTACATCTTTCTTTCACTAGTGTGGCTAGTGGTAATGACTCCATTTCTTGTACCGTAGCCAAATAATGCTCATCCTAAGTGATCGCAGAGTTTTTTAATCTCTGTATAAGATCTGAAACTTCAGGGTATGTCATTGAGTGAATCTGATGTTTAGAATACTGCTTTGTTGGTCTCTGTCGGAAAAGCATCGAAGTGAAGGCACATGCCTGGTTAATAAAACCCTGATATTTAATTAAAAAAACAAGCAAATAATGTTCTGTTGATCATGCATACAAATGAATAGCATCAATTACAATTAGATAATAAGCAGATAAACATAGTCCTTCTTAAATGGCTTACCTACAAGCATTTAGTTATTAATAATTTGCCTTAAAAGCTGGCTCATTTGTATGGTGCAATTAAAGACTTCAGAATAGTCTATTGTCAACCCTAATCTGTGTCAGCACGCATGTCAAGTATTGTTTTAACCTCACGTGCCCTTGGGATATTTTCCAGATTTTTGTCTCACTGATCACTCCACAACAAGCCTTGCTAACCATAATTAATCTGTTTCAGCATGTGTCAGCAATTTAGCAGCTAAAATATATTTTCAAGTTTGAATTGAGTTTCGGTTTTGTGGGGTTTTTTTAAGCATAAAATTAAAATTTGGGATCAAAATTTGTTTCAGTATTTGGAGTTGTGGGGTTTCAGTTTAATAGGAAAAAATGATATTAAAGAAGGAAAAATTTGGGACTAAAAAAATTTGGTCTTGAGGGGATTCCGGTATACTGAGGTTTCAGTTTTGTGGAGGTTCTCAGTATTATGACATGTATATAAAGCTCAGTAAAAATTCAGCTTAAACTGCCCAAAAAGTAAATACCCCAAAATATGTCCATTTCCAAAAAAACAAAAAGATCTGCAGAATATGATGTGACCTAAAACTGTTATTATTAGAGTGTTCTGTGCTTATGAATGTATCTTTGATGGTCCCAAGTAGATGTTAATTACATACAAGAATCTTTATTTAAGACATTTTTAGTTGTACCAAGAAACTTTATTTTAGATCCAATATTCCCATATTGAAAAACTTGGTAGTGAATGACAAATTCATCTTTGATTCTGCCAGTTCTAATTATTAAAAATTATAAAATAAATATAAACCATTAAGTTTATTAACTTTTATTGACCTGTTGTAATTTTGTAGGAAGAAAAATAATATCTATCCAGGCCAAGTCTATGTATGCAGTGGAGGGAGATTGAGGGCAAAAAATGTCCTACTTGCTGTAATGAATGCACCAGTGAAAGATGTTGAACAGAAAACCATTGAGAGGTTGAAGACGATATATATTGAGATTTTCAGATCAGCTGGCTTGTATTCAATCACTTCTCTGGCTACTCCTCTAATTGGAACAGGTATCTTTAATAATCATTTTTAAAAAAATCTTTTCATTTCACCTTGATGAATCTGGCCATGGGATGAAGTGAGCTTATAGTACAGCCCTTGGCCTTGTCCATCATGTGTCATCCATGTCAACATCTGAGTTTTCAACTTCTTAAACATCAGTTTCTCTCAACTAATTTCTAACATATTTATCATGCATTTCTTCCCATTTTATTGCCAAATCTGACAGTGTATTGACTTGCCAGTAGTGAATGACACAATGGCAAGACATAGTAGTCACAGTGTCTGTCCATCCAGCATCAACATTTGGTTCAAGTTTTTTATAGGGCAATATCTCCAGCGTTCATTAGGAGATCATCATCAGACTTTGCTCAGTTATTTATTGTAGGGAAGGAATATACCTGGATATTGAAGGCCAATAAACTCAAAGACCAAGTTCACAGGTAGCAGTTGTTTGACATTTTGGTGGAGGTGAACAGTGCTTGAAGGTTTTTGATATGGCAGTACATGGGATAATCAACATCAGACAAAGTGAAGCTGTTTACCATGGGATATAAATATTGTTACAGGTGTGGATGTCAAAAGTCAAAGTCAGGGTCATAGTTGTCAGTTTCATATTTTTTGTTGGGGGCAAAATTTTATATTGTGTATATGGATAGGTATTAGACTTTAGCCAGATTCATTAGTCTACATGTATCATCCTTGAGAATAATGGATCCAGGTGTAAGAGGTCAAGGTCACAGGGTGAATAGTTTGGATTTATTGAGGTAACTTATTAAGATCTGTATGAAGGGGTTATATTTTATGTTTCTGTTCTCTTGTACTTCTGTATTGTTATCACATTTGTCATGTTAACAGAGGACTGAGGTGGTTAAAAGGAGGACTGAGGTGGTTAAAAGGTCAGAGGTCAAGGTCACTGGGATTGTTTTGTCATGTGTTACTAAGGCTGCAACAACATCATCACAGGCAAGACAATAACTTACAGATTTTTACCAGTGTGATGCCATTTTCTTAACAGTTCTGACAATAAGCTGGCTCAATTACATGTTAAGTTACTCTTTGATATTTTATTTGCAAGATTGCTATGATGGTATCATAGCTGGAAGAATGCTGGCATTAAAATCATGCTGTTAGTAACACACACACTCTCAGTACTATGATAACAACTTGGTGATACACTGGCAATTCAGTACTATGACATAGTCTGACAACATTTGTAGTAATAAAAAGCAGATCTTTACCGTCATAAAATTCAAAAGTGATTGCAATTGTTTTATGGCCAAGCAGATGGACCTAGAAGTTTTTAATTAGTGGCCTGACTAAAATCAACCAATCAATGAATCAAAAATTACACCGGGTGGCTGAGGTGAGTAGGTTGATTAATTACTCTAAACAAAAGGGTAAGTTACTGCCAATATCATGGAACCTCACTGGGGACAACTGACAACACACTTTCATTAAGATGACTAGACAGTACTAGGTCAGAAGATATCAAATAAAATAAGTGATTCAAATTACTTAGTTTTATTATTGCTAGTGTATTTATAGTTGATCAAAACATATCAATTTTTAAAGTAATTAGTGAAATTATGTTGTCAGATGTCTAATCAAGTTATGAAATATTTTCAAGTTTTTCTTTGCCAGTTTATTACCAGATTGTTTAGGTTCTGGTTGTAACCGATGATTGCAAATTTCTTGCAAGTGTCATGTCAGTGCATTACCATTACCAGAATGTGGAAACACACTGACAATATTGCCAGGTTACTGCCAAGAATGTAATTTTCTTACAAGTCTCTTGCAGTGCTGTTGCCAGTTTGTTGCCAGATATGAAATTATCTTGTCAGACATATTATTGTCAGAGTTGTGCCAGAGTGTTGCCAGAATTCCAATTTCATAAGGGTGGAACAGCTTTAGGTCAGCCCCACAATTTGTTTGGTAGTGATACATTCACATTAATTATGGGTGGTCTGCTTAAAGCTGCATGTACCATGCTGATGTTTTGGTCACTTTGTTCACTTTTGCTTGAAGAACAATGTACTTGAAATCACCCTAGCTTCATTGCCAGATGGGTGTGTGGACCTGTTGGATTCTTCCTTTCTTCTTGATTATGTTTGACAATTTTGTTCAGCTCATATTAGTGGGGTGTGAGATATAGCAGTCACTTTTCTGCTGCTGTCGGCATCATCAGTTTGTTAAGGTTTGGGTTACAGTTTTTCATTTACAAATATTTCATAAACCCCATGATACATTCTCATCATACTTGACATGAAATCATTATCAAGCTAAGACAGTTCATTCCCTGACATGCTTGCTTACCCCTTTTACCTTAGGGTCAAGGTCACAGTAAAAGAAAATTTGTGTTAAGGTTTTGATTAAATTTGTTTCATTTGCTTATGTTTCCTAAACCCCTTGATAGATTTTGATCAAACTTTGAATGAGTCATTATGAAGCTAAACCAATTTATTCAATGACATGCATGCTTGTACCTTTGACCTTGGGATCAAGGTCATGGTCATAGAACATTTGCATTTAGGTATTGGTTAAGGGATGAATCATTATGAAATTGAGACAGTTGATTCTGCATCATACTTGGTCACCCCTTTTGACCTTCGGGTCAAGATCACATATCTTACAGCAATGCTTTGATTGTGAGATAGACATGCAGGCCAAGGTCTTCTTGTTGAAAAATTATCACGGCATCAAGGCCTTTCAAGATTTTGCAAATTATGCTGATACACAATCCAGTGTGACTACTGTTAACAGATACAGAATAATCTTGAATTAATTTGTTTTCTAAAAGCACTTTAAAGAATTTGACCACATTTATCAAAGGAAGTATGATGCTTCAAGGTCTTTGAAATATGTACAAATAATTTATATCTGCATATTGTTTCAGATTCCAATTTGATAGAAACAAAAGACTAACTTACCTGAAAGTTGTTATATGTCCATTGGCAACAATAAAGTTATCTCAGAATACTGTTATACAGTTTTTGTACATGGGCAGTAGTATTGACAGTTTGTAATAGGTCATCATGGGATTTTTTATTGCAGCATTCAATGCTTTGACTTTTTTTAAATGAATTATGAACTCTGACTTTTCTTGACCATTTTCTATAGAATAGAGTTTGATTTCTCTATTCAAGATTATGCATAGAGCTGTGATAAGGCATATGGTGAAGCCCTTGGCCTGGTCAGTTGTGAGGAATATTCTAATTTTTTGTATGGCCTCAAATTCTAAAATTGACCATTCTCAATAGTTTAAAGATCTTCTGACAATTGGAAATCAATATATAAAATAGTTTTGACAGTAATTTAGATTTCAAAGTGTGTTTGTCAGTGTTTAGGAAGTTCATTTACATGCAGTTTTGTATTTCTGGAAAATCATTAATATTTTACTCATATTATCCTTGATATTATTCGGACCAGTAAGTAATGCTTACTTGTATTCAGGAGAAAGCAGTATTAAAGCCTAAACAGAAAAAAGTTTTACTGAGTTCAGCTTCTTGACTTTTATGTAGAATGACAAAGCAAACAAGTGTGATTTGGCTGGTTCTGGAAACGTCACTTGCACCAAAAATTCCTGTCAAATTCATTTAAATGCAACTTTTCCAGAAAACACAACATAACCCATGCTTAATTTTGGTATGTTGTGTCACAGTTAGTGTCTAACATAAGATTGAACTTTAACTAACACACTGGATTTTTCAAAAATGTAGAAAATGAAGGAGATATGTATATAAGGAACTTAATTTAGTGATGCCTAACAAAGCCACTTTTTTAAATATTTTAAATTTCACAATTCCTTGATAATACCACCTCTTTTTTTTTTCTCACAGGGAGGCTTCCTTCAATACCAAGCCAGTATCAGTGCTGCTGTGTAGCTTTGCTTGATGCTTTGATTGAAGTAAAATCAAAATATCCTAATCATAGTTTAAAAACCCTCAAGCTGGTGAATGTAGATGAGCAAATAACTGGAGAACTAGTCAGAGTTTTTAAGCAAAGATCCGAATCTGTGCCACTTAAAAGCCACAGGAACAAACTTGATACATCTCAGCAGTTTCCTAAGCAAAAATCAAGTGACATTTTCCCACATGGAAACCAGAAGCCAAGAGCAGTGATTGAGGAAGCGAGAACAGATGATTGGCCTGAGAAACCTAGAGTACATAATCCCAAGAAGATAAGCAGATCATTGTCAGATAATCCATATAGGTATCGTGATGATACTGACAAAGGTATGACAAAATCTTGGTGTTATTGTCCCACCATTTCACAATTTGTGTTTCCATCCATCCTTCTTGTCGCTCCATCCCTCCATCACACTTTCATTTCTGCACTTTAACTCTGATGCCATTTGAGATTAAGGTATGAAATCAAGTATACTGATACATTTTCATCACTTTAAGATGTTTTGTGTATCACATTGGGGAATCTGTCTTCAGAGTGATGGTTATGGGTCAATATTTTAAGTTTCCATTACACTTTCCTTTCTGCTCTATAACTTATAACTTGAAAGCTTTTTGAGATTGAGTGATGAAACTTTAAAAGCTTATATATAATTTACATACGGTGTGTCACAAAGCATGTTAGAGGTACAAATTTAAAGGTCAAAGTAAGGAGTGAATATTTTAAGCTTTCCATGACACTTTATTTTCTGCTCTGTAATTTTAAAACCATTTGAGACAAGGGATGAAACTTGGTATGTTTATATATCATTACTAGAAAGTGTGACATACCACATTGAATGCCCTTCTTTATGGTCAAGGTCACTAGTTAATAGTTTAAGTTTTCCACTGCATAATTTGAAAGCTGCTTGAAATTATGGGATGAAACTTGATATACTGATATATCATCATTAGAAGGTGTGTTGCATGCCATACAGGGGGTCTTATCTTCAAGGTTAAGGTCACAAGTCAGTGTTTTCAAGGAAAATGAACTGCTTGTGAATTGGTTTTAGTAAATGCAAAATGCATTGAAAATTGTACATGTACCAAAGTTGTGCTTGTTAGCACACTTGTAAGGGACAGTGTCTCACTTTCTTTTTCACAATCAGTGATATTTCCAATGCATAGGATGCCACCATATTTGTAAACTCTTCACCTATGAAAGCAGAAATTGTCTGTGCTGTAACATTGTTAAGTCCATTCTGGTTATGTGACAAGTTGTCAGTTGATTGAAAGTGAAGTTTTTGTAGATTTTAGTAAGCTTGGAGATAATTTGGATATAATTTGATTTCATGTTAAAAGTACAAGTTTAGCAGTATCTCAAAGGATCTTGGTAAAATATTGAGTTTATATAGCAGATCAGCAATAACTATCTTACTGTAGTGAAAAACGGTAGGTTCCATGAGTATGTTGCACAAATTTGACAGCCTTATAAACTATTTTCTCATGTATCTCTATAATCTGAATTCATTTTCATTATTTACTATATAGTTTGACATCATTATTCTGTGTGATTTTTGTTTTCAACAATTCCAAACCTTTATTGCAATAGAAATTGGTGGACCAATGTATCGGCAATGACTGGATTTGTGTTAGGAACATCACAACTATATTCATCATGGCAACTCTCATAGCCCAGACTATTGACATTAATGTTTCAAATTAATCAGCCATATCTTTAAAACAGTTCAGTAGATTTGAATAAAATTTTGGTATATATTTCCATTTTCTTAGTACATACAGTCAAGGCACAAATGAAAAGTTGAGTTGTTTTCCTTTAAGTTTTTCATCACACATTCCTTTCTACTCTATAGTTGTAGGTAAAATATGAAGCTTTCTGTTTAAACTTATTTTTTAATCTTCCATAAAACCCTGTATTCATTGCTACTATAAATTTCTATAATTGCATTATTTACAAATAATTGCTTTTAAAAGTACGATCCTCATAAAATTTGGCACAGATATTACCTGTACCTGATACATATGCAGAATTACATATCACTAGAACAAATAAATCACTAACAGCAAAGAGATTATATTGTATGGAATATGTTAAAGGTTATGCAATGAACAGTGATCCTGTGGAAATTTAAGAAATTTAAACAACTAATGCAACACCTACAGTCAGTATGGTCATTGATACATTGAGAGATGAGAAGAAAAACAAATGATGACAATTATCAAATATAGAAGCACAATCTTGTTGTATTCTCTGACTTTTATATTATATAATGCTCACTAAGAAAAGAAATACATCAAATTCCTATTTTAAAATCAAAATTATCAACAATAACTCTTTGAAAATAAATTGCAACACTTTGAAATGGTACATGGAGGACCGATGCCTCTTTTAAATGTAACCACTTTTCTCCTAGCATAAATTTCACCATCCTCAATTTTATATTTGCAGCTATTATTTCTCCATCATAAATCTATAACAGCAAACTGAGCCTTAGTCAAGGGTGGTAATGCAGTCAGTAATTGGAACAATCCGACACTTCATTAATGTTAATGTAAATTTTTGGGAATTTGGGTTGGAGTAAATTTTAGGGGGAAAATGTATTTTTAATCTATGCATTATTTCTACAAAAAGCACACAAAATTTACGTTTGAAGACTTTCTCCATAATTGACTTTTAAAGCTGTTTGAGATTAAGGGATTAAAACTTAGTATACACATGTAACATCACTAGTTGTGTCCCATACTACAATAGGTAGTCTTTTAGGTTAGTATACTCATGTAACATCACTAGTTGTGTCACATACTACAATAGGTAGTCTTTTAGGTTATTATACTCATGTAACATCACTAGTTGCATCCCAAACTACAATAGGTAGTCTTTTAGGTTAGTATCACAGGTCAGATATTTTAAGTTTTTCTTCACATTTTTCTTTCCACTCTATAAGTTTATAATCACTGATGATTATTAGATGAAACTTGGCATACATATATGCTGTGTTGTTTACCATATTTGAGGTCCAATGTTCAAGGCCAAAGTTACAAGTCAGTATCTTTCACACTTTCCATTCATTTGTATAACTTTATAGCTGTTTGTGATAAATGGATGAAATTTAAATATCATTACTAAAATGTGCATTGTATGCAACATTTTATGTCCTGTTATCAAGTTCAAGGTCACAGGTCAATATCTTAGGCTTCAGTTAAAGTTTTGCTTCTGTTCTTTAACCTAAGAGAAGTTTGATATAAATGGATTTAACTTGGCAGACTTATATAATGTCATTAGAAGATGTGTTGCATACTGCATTCAGGGTCCTATCTTCCACTTTGAGGTCATGGGTTGGTATTTAAAGTTTTGTAGTTTCTGCTATAAAACTTAAAAGCTGTTTGAGGTACAGGGGTGATCCATGGTATACTTATTTTTGAACTTGATGGTATCTCACATATTACAGACAAGGTCATATATTCAAGATCAAGGTTACTGATCTGTTTTTATATGGTGCAGTGTATTATGTGTTATGTTGTCTGTCCACCCATCTGTCTGTTACCAATTTCGTTTATCTTCAATAACTCAAGTTGTCCACATTTACAGTTATCAAACTTTGTGGATAGCTTGCACTTGGGTTAAGGAAGAACCCTGTTGATTTTGGAGTCTGAAGGTCAAGGTCACTCTGACTTAAAGAATAAAACTGTTTTTTGCACAATAACATTAATCCTACATCACATACCTGGACCAAACTTTGTGGATAGCTTTCACTTGGGGTAAGGAGGAAGCCTATTGATTTTGGGATGGTCATATCGAAATAGGTTTCACCAAAAGACTTGTTATGGTGCCTTAAGTTGGTCTTGAGCTAAAATGATGCTGATCTTACACCTAATAGGGTTGCCATGGTGGCCATCATGAAAATCTTATTATCACTACTTCCCCTCAACAGATGGTGATATACAGACATGAGGTTTTCACCAAAAGACTTCTTATGATGTCTGGTTGGTCCAAAATGAATATGGTACCCATCTGCAATCCAATATGGCCATCATGGTTACCATCTTAAAAATCTCATTATCGCTACTCCTCCTTAATGGATGATCATATTGGCGTGTTTTCATTAAAAGTCTTCTTATCACGCTTAGTTGGTCCTAAATGAAAATGATACCCCTCGGACATCCAATATTGCCACCATGGTGACCATCTTAAAAATCTTATTATCGCTACCCCTGCCTGAATGGCAGCCATCATGAAAATCTTGTTACAGCTACTCCTTCTGATCGGATGGTCATATCAACATGGGGTTTTAACTAAAAGACTTCTTATGATGTCTTATTTGCCCCTGAATGAAAGTGGTGCTACTCCTGAATGGATGATTATATTGACATGAGGTTTTCACTATAAGACTTTTTATGATGTCCAGTTTTCCAAAATGAACATGTTGCCACTTGGACATACAGTAAAACTTTTTATAATGTCTAGTTGGCCCTAAATGAAAATGGTGTTAATCAGATCTCCAATTTCATGACCATGGTGACCATCTTTTAAATCTTGTTATCGCTACTTCTTGAGAATTGATAGTCATAGTGATATATGGTTTTCATTAAAAGACTTCTTATGATATGTAGATGGTTATCAATTTTTAAAAAAATGCCATTCAGACCTCCAATATGGAAGCCATGATAACCATCTTGGAAATCTTGCTATAGCTACTTCTTCTGAACAAATGGTCTGATAGACATGGGAAATGTCTCATTATATCTAGGTGATACTGAATAAAAATGGTGCTGATCATTGGTGGCCATTATTAAACTCTTGTTATCACTCCCACTCATGAAGGGATGGTTGTACTGATGTAGAGTTTTCACTAAAGCACTTCTTGCAATATTTAATTTGGTTTTGAATGAAAATGGTGCAGATTTGATTGCCAACATATCTGCACTTCACTTTTGTGAAGGAGTTTTAAAAACAAGGCGTACTTAACATTGGAGTTGGGTCAAGTGTCATTGCTTGCATATTGGTACTTCACTGAGCTTATGAACAGAGTAACTTGTATGTATATATGTGAATTTTGACCAGATTTTGTGTTTTTAGTTGCATTCCATTTAATAAGTGTCAGCACTCTTACATTAAATTTAAGATCAAAGTTATTGACATAGGTTTTTAGATGTACTGGCTTGTAAGCATGAAAACACAGACAAGTATAAATGGATGCTTATCAAATGCAGACTGTGGATAGATCTGATGAATACTTTGAATTATGCCACTTAACAAACTTTGTTTTTTTTTTTATTTAAATTTAAATGATATATTTAGCTAAACATTTTCCGAGATACATTCAATGATTTTCTATCCGTGATAGGTTCAAGGTCAAAGGTCATGACAAAGAAATTTTCACTGCTCTTTTATTTTGTGAACATGTTAACTAAGACATATAAGAAAGTATTTTTGTTACCAAATTTTGTATATTGGGCTTCCTTAAGGATCTCGGACAGTTTGAATTCTCAGCAGTTACAAAGAATAAAAGGACAGAAGAAAAAGTCTTATCTTGTATTCCTGGAAATTCTGTTCAGCCAGTAAAACATCAGTCCCTTCAATGGACTTTTGTTTTTATGTAGATACTGGCTAAATTTGACCTTTCCTCCATAGTCAGACCAGTTCATGTTTGATTGCATTCTCTCTTTGGCAGTTCATAAAGAAAACTGAAACTCAGTCAGTTATTTACAAGCTTGATTAGCAAAGATGATTGCAGTCATAAGCTCAGCAGTGAACATGTTTTTATCTGTAGTCCAGTGATATTGATGAGATGTAGTGCATTACAAGCAAAAGGAAGAACAGTTCTGGTAAAGGACAGAAAAAATTTAATTATATTTCTTGAAAGAGCTAGAGCTATGAAAGATATTAATTGTAATCTCGCAGTTCAGGAGGTTCATGCATCTGTCTCAGCTGAACCTGGAGCATCTACTGATGATAAATGTGATGTGACCTTTAGCCTGCCAACACTCCCAAATTTCTGATTTACATGTTCTCATGGGCTCAGAAGACCAGAAAATGGACCCACATATTTTTTCTGAAATTGAGGTTTAACGGTAATGGGTTCAAATTTTAGGGTTGGGGGTGGACCCAGACTCTAAATCCTTTGTGCCACCCCAAAATTTTTACAAATGATGCTGAGCTGCCACCAGATATGGTTGCCATTACTACAAATATAATTTTTTTAAAACTGCTTCTTTTCAAAAAGCCGCTAAACAAAATTTGACAACATTTTATAGAAAGCATCCTGGCATTTGGGGCTTTCAATTTTTGCTTCATGTCAGGACATGGAGTATGTTTTTTTTGGGAGGAATATTTCAACCGTTTTGATATAAATGTATCTGAAATCCATATGAGAAACCACACCTGATTGGTCAAAGTGGCAAACTCAGACACACTGGTGCAATACTAAATTGCTGTCTCATATCAGTGTAGGTGGGGCATGAGGGCTTTTTGTTACAGTACCGGTAGTTTAAGTTGGCTGAGAGTGTTTTAGTTGCAGACCGGTGCATAATTAAGTTGTTAAATGTGTATTTTTAAAAAAAAATAAATTTGCATCAATTGGGCTTCTGTGCAGTCATGCATATTTACAAGTTCACATGATGTCAATCTAGGTTGCATTCAGAAATTTCAGAAAAGTTTTTAAAAAATAACATTATTCATAGTGGGATTAAATTCACAGGATTTGAATTGGGAGATTTTTAGCAGTAGGTTGATCCATGAGGCATTAGGCATGTTTACTTCAATCAGATATATGTATATGTTCAACAGACATATAAGGGAGTGAACTTGCAAATGTACTAGCCTGTCTAGCCTGGGATATTCCAGCCTTAAATAGATTACATGATCTACTTTTCCTGAAGTACTGCCACTGGATTTTTAGCTCATCTGTGTGCATCATGTGTTGTTCATCATCCGTCCTTCAACAATTGTTTGTTACCACTTTGGAGTGCATAATTTTGTCCAGTTTGGTTAAACTTGGAATATGGGCTTATGTCATCAAAATCTTGAATATGTTCAATAGTGAGCAAGATCCATGCATATTAATGAGGTGATCTTGCATCTGATTGGTTTACCTTGTTACAACACTGGAGGCCATATTTCTGATTTAATTTTAATCAGACTTGGAATATATGCTTATATCATCACTATCTTGGACAAGTTCAGTAATGAGCAAGACAAGATGTATATTAAGGAAGTGATCTTGGAACTGATTGACTGAGCTAGTTACCACTCACGAAGCTAAATTTTGATCTGTTTTTGATCAAACTTGAAATTAGAGCTTATATTAATATCTTAGACAAGTTTGATAATGAATGAGATGCACACATTAATCAGGTGATGTTGTATCTGATTGGTTCAGCTTGTTACCACTCTGGAAGCCATATTTTTATCCAGTTTTGATCATACTTGAAATATGGCTCTTGGATGAGTTTAATAATGAGTGAGATCCACACATAATGATAAGGTTATTTTGGATCTGATTGGCTTACCTTGTTACCTCTCTCTAAGCCATATTTCTGATCTGATTTTTCTCAGACTTGGTATACATTTTTATGGCATCAAGCTCTTGAATAAGTTCAATAATGAGCAGGATCCACACATACTAATAAAATGAACTTGCATCTGATTGGCTGAACTTGTTACCATTCTGGAAGTCATAATTCTGATCCAATTTTGATCATACTTGGAATGTGGGCATATATCTTCCAGATCTTGAAAGAGTTCTAGAATGAGCAAGATCCATGCATGTTAATGAGGTGATCTTGCATTTGATCTTGGATGACTTTGATTATAAACAAGAGACTATGGATATTAATTATGCCTTTATCATCTGAAATAATTTTTATCAGGATATAGTAAAATAAGTAAAATCAACATGATACAAAATTTCAGAGATAGTTTACATAAGTTGTGTTGTTACAATAGTACACAAGTCTGCTTAATGAAATGGTCAACTGTTAAGTTATGTAACATTTGGGCCCCTTATTTTTAATGTTTCTTTCCTAACCCAACAATGAATGAAATATTGCAGAGCTTTCAAGCATTTTGGAGTGCTAATGCTTGTTTACCAATGATGAATTGGCATCAACTATGGCTGCCATTGCTAAAAGTAGAAAAACCTTTTGATGATTTCTTCTCAAATAACACTCAACAGAATTTGACCAAATTTGACAGTGTCCTTGCATGAAGGACCTTCAGATTTATACAAATAATGTCAATCTGCCATCCAATAAAACAATATTGACACAATTTTATCTCAAAAATCCCTTGGCAGAATTAGACCAACTTTGACAGAAAGCATCCATCTTAAAGGCCGTTCAGTATTAATAACTGATACTGATGTGTCTTCTGAATCGGCTGAAGAGACTAAAAATTAGAGAAACCTTGAAACGACTGTTTATTGACATATGCATTCAGCATTGGAAGAATTTGTATGGACAATGTCCTACTGACCCATATTTCTTATGCAAGGTACTTTGTTTTTAGCTGTTAGGCATGTCAGCCAGGTGAGTGATCTCAAGCTAATTTGAGCCTCTTGTTTGATAGCACATTAAGCTTGAGATTAACCATAATGTTAAAGTTTTAACATTTTGTATACTTCACTGATATGGTAATTTTTTAAGTACAGTTGGCCACAGAGTCATACTATTTCTTGGTATGTGGATACATCTTGATATGTAGGTCAGTGTGACCTGCATTTAACACTTCCTAGACTTTATTTAAATTTTTCATTTACCTCAGTTTGTAATATGCCATTAGGGAGTCATGCAATTTAATTCATAAATACATTTTGTTGGGTAAAATATGAAATTGCCAATAGTAGATCAGTTTGATGTCGATTTCTGCTTTGTTGAACTTGTTTAAGTTGTGTGTTGCGGTTTTAGATATTATTGGTCACAGAATCATGGAAATTGATATGCTGATGTGTCTTGGCTGTTCCACAAAAAGTATGTCACTGTGGACTATATTTCATGTTTCTTTGACTTGTGTGAGTTTCAAGACTTCTGTTGGTCAGTGTCATGCAACTTAGTGCAAACATGCATTTGGGTGAGGTTAATAGTATTCTGCCATAAGTAGGTCACTTGGAAATATATGTCATGTTGTCAGTGACTTTCACTAGATGTACAAGCATCCATGGTTGGCTGTTGGGAAAGTTGATGGAGTTTTGCATAATGTATGTCTTTTTCTAGCTAAATAAATGCTGTCATTATGGGGGGAGGGGGGCAGACATGCAAAATATGGCTAGCTTCTTGTTTAACTAGAGATAAAACTATCACTTTACACCCAGTAAATTCCATTTATAAAATTTGAAACCACTAATACACATGTAATGATTCTTATACATGTGATACTTCTATAAAATATGGCATCCTAGAGCAGCAGCTATGAATAATGAATTATGTGATGTCACCAAATTTTAGAAAAAGTTTATGAAAAATTAATCAACTGCCATGGATTTTTTCATTGCTATGTACTTTTTCTTTAATACATGAATACTTACAATTAGTTAGAATAGCATTAATTATCCAGTTAAATGTGTGTAACATCAGTACTTTGGATAACATAGTATCAAGACATTATTATTAGGGCCTTGCTCAACTAAATCAACCAAGCCCTATAGTAATCACATTGTCTTTTATTCCCCATGCTTGTCTGTCCTCCAGACTTTGATCTCTATAGCATAACATTTGCAAGGATTGTTGGATTTCAGCTAAATTTGGCTTGTGACTTTTATTTGATACTACCTTGAATTACGTTGATTTCCAGCATTCCACAACATCATTTGGAAGAGTTATTAACCCTGATTACCCATCCACCTGACTTTGGTTTACACAGCTTAACTTGACAAAGGATTGTTTGATTTCAACCAGATTAAGAATACAGATTTTTATTAATAAGACAATGAGTTGATTTCTAGCCATCCACAACATCATTTACAAAAGTTGTGGCCCCTGAACCTGACTTTGGCTTCTTCACCATTAGTTGATCAAGAATTGATAAATTTAAACCACATTTGGCATGCAGCTTTATATTAATGAGACCTTTAATGACTTATCATTGAGAGGAGTATGAGAGGATTGAGAGGAGTATGGCTCCATAATGCCGACCTTCTTACTTTGGTGTCCCCAACACAAGTTTCTTAGTTTAAAGCCCTTCAGAGTAAAAGGCAATGAGCAAGGCCCTTTGTGATGTACCCATCTCTAACAGCTCTTGTGTCTAATCATTTTAATTCAATGAATTGTCATCTTTGATGAAAGATTAATGAATTCTGACATTTTTACTGATTAATTACCAATAATAGCAATAATACAGATGAATACTAATATTCATTTTGATCCAGTGAAGGAGCTATATGATAGTTTATAAACCTTTATTATTTTTGGTAACTGTAGGTGGTGTAGAAGAATCTGATGAGGAAGATCAGTATCCAGAATCTAACAAAAGTAATGCCAGGCCACCAGAAAATGACTCCAAACCCAAAGGGAATCTCAACATAATTTTTTCCAATGACACCGAAAATAAAGCAAACTTAGGAGCCACTGGGGGTAATAAAGAAGAGGATGACAAATGCACTATTTGTATGGATGTTCTTAAGAAGCCAGAAACACTTGCTTGTGGACACAAGTTTTGCAAAAGCTGCATTGAAGAAGCATTTGTTTACAGAGAATCATGTCCAGTATGTGGCAGGATTTTTGGGCAGGTGAAAGGGAACCAACCAAAGGGATCAATGGATCACAAAGTCATGGTGGGAATTCACTTGCCTGGATATCCAGAATATGATACCATTGAAATATCCTATGATTTTCCTGATGGAAAGCAAGGTGTAAGTAATACTTCATTAAAACAATTTAGAATTAAATGTAAGATATGCTTTATCAGTTTTAGCTCACCTAGACAAAGGCCCACTGAGCTTCTGCCATTGTCCTGCATCTGTTACACATCATCAGTGGTCTGTCCATCATCCATCTGTCAACATTTGCTCTTTTTGACTTCGAAAAAGAAAAATGCTGGACCAGTTTGTATATAATTTGGCAGAAAGCATCTTGGCATAAAGGCCTATGAAGTTGACACAAATGATGCCTGTTCACCATCCAATATAACCACCATTATTAAAAATAGAGAGACCTTTAAAGAACATCCTTAAAAAAACTGCTCATCTGAATTTGACCAAATTTGACAGAAAGCATCCTGGCATAAATCTTTCGATTTATTGTTTGATTTTCTTTTTTACAAGAGATGTAGGTCCTGACAATCCAGCATAGCTGCTGTTACCAAAGCTTTTTTTAAAAAATCTTTAAATAACTCTTCAAAAAGTCCTTAAACAAATTTGACAAATTTTATAAAAAGCATGCTGGCTTACTGGCTTTTCAGGTTATCAAATATGGCAGTGTTTCTAAAAAAAGAAAAACTTTCAAAAATATTCTCAACAGTTGCTCAAAAGAGTTTAACTGAATTTGACAAAAGCAGCTTTGTATAAAGTTCTTCTAAATTTTTACAAATGTGCCAGATCTGCCATCCAGTATGACTAATGTTACAATATATTTACTTTAAAAAATTACAAGACTTCAAGAAAATTGCTCAACAAATTTTTGCTAAATTTGACGGAAGACATTTAAGCATAGGAAATCTTTCAAGTTTTTAGAAATAATTTTGATCAAACATCCAGTGTGGCTGCCCTTACTGTAAATATGAAAAATGTACATATGTATGAACTAAGATCCATCTCAAACAACAATTTATATTACCTAAACCAAAGAGTTTTATAAGAAGGGTTTTGCTTTTTCTGGAGAAAAGCTATGGAATTCTGTTTCACCCTATATAAGGTAATCTGACCGAACCAAAGGTTTTAAGAAGCTTCTTAGTCAACATCTGCAGAAACAATAGTTTGTATGATTTTGTGTAATTCAGTACTAGTCTTTTTAGAACAATGTAAATTCATGTACTCAAATGTAATGTTTTACACAGGTTCACTACTAATCTTTGTATGAATCCTGTAATATACTCATCTTTAATGTTTTATACATATTTTATAGTAGTAGTAGATCAATTATCTACTATTTAATAGCTTTGTGGTCTAAAGATGCCACAACTTGTAAAAATTGTGTATCATATACATGTAATGGTAGAAAGTATCATGGAAGATTGGGTGTGTTGACCTAATGAGCCTCTTCTTTAAATAAAGTCATTATTATTATTATTATTATTATTATTATTATTATTATTATTATTATTACTGTATTTACCATATATATTGGGACACTGTATATGTTGGGACCCCATAAATTCATTTTTAAGGTAATTTTTCTGTGCATGGTATGTTCTGGGACAGATATTCTTTTTTCGAGTCATAAGTTTTGGGACACCTTTTGAATCACAATATCCATGCTTAGCTGGTCCAAAAATGCACTCAAACTTACATTTTATTTTAAAAAATAAAATAAAAACTGCTGTCAGTGTTGTTTGTTTACACTTTTCTTCTTAAATGCAAACTTTTGAAGAATAAAATTAGATTAATCTCTGGGCAATATTGGAAACTCTAGATGTTTGCACTACGTACAAAATATTTGCAAGTCCGAAAAACCCATACTTATATTTTAGTTTGTTTTGCTGTATAAACACTGTTTGATGCAATAAAAGTTTTGATTTCATTTATATTTGCCTTTTTCATAAGCCAGATCTAATTCACAAGTAGCGTTTCCTTAGTTATCTGCCAGTGCAAATCCCTTAGCTTGTAAAGGCAGCACTAACTTTGTTTTCCCAACCCTTTGATCAAGCCATGAATTTGATACTTGTTCAGTGCCAAGTAGAGTCCTATATTTAGTCTGCTTGTTTTGTAATAAAATAATCTTTGTATTTGATATCCTAAGCTGAAACAATGGGTTTATTGCTCTGTACCAGGTGTGTTTATTCACCACCAAAGTGAATGTCTGCAGGGTAAACGGCAGGGCGCAATATCATACACAGTATTAATTGTCTTTAAGAATACTTTTTGTAACCCTTGCTAGCAAAAATATTGTCATTTGCCCTCACAGTGAATGTATTTTCGAAATAATGATTTTTAATTTTTCGAAATATTGTTATATTCTTAACCTGGATATAATACACTCTTTGTTATTTTGCACCATACACCATGTCATGCATGAATTGCTGATGCCATCAAGCAATCAGTTGTTATTTGTCTGTCTCTTTTTTTCTATTGTTTGTGGTTTTGTTGGATCCAATTTTCATTTTGATAATATATATAAACCTCTGAGGACAACCAAACATGATTCATTTATCTAAATTATAACTTGGCTCCAGTAGCATCAGCCTAAGGTTGTCAGTAGCCAGACCAGCTGCAGCAGTGACCTCATCAACCAGGCAGTGCAATGGGTCACTGCAGCAACACTGGCAATTAAAGAGGTATAATGCAAAAGATCGAAAAGTGTTTGAGTGTTTTTAAAACGAGTGGGAGGTGCAATGCCAAACCAACTTAATAATAGAAGAATTTATGTACATAAAATATTAATTGTGACATAAATAGTTATTGTGCACTTAAGCTGATCAAATAATTGCATGTATAAAAAAAACCAGATATATTGAAACTTTGAGTAGTTTTTATAAATTCATAATCATCACATATTTGATAGGTCCACATCTCAAGGTAATGATTAAAACAATGGAGCACCTCATTGTTAATAATACCTTGGTCAATATTCGTTTTTGATCTTGTTCTGACTTGTGTAAGTGAATGCCCTTCTCCTAGGAAATGATTTCCCACAAACTTCACATGTGTGACCCATATTCTTCTATGCAATGTATTCCTGTATTTTGTCTTCAGATTTTAAATAATGGTGACATCCTCAGCAGCATATTTGGCTGGGAGTGTTATTTTATGTGCCACAACAAGTTATATTGACAGGTGAATGTTTTCACACAGTCAGTTCAGGGGTAGTTTGTTATTTTATAGTTGCAACTTCTTCTGTGAGTGACACTTCTGAAATAAAGTTCTTCAGCTCCTTCTATTTCCATATGACTGATCATTTCTTTGTGTGTTCTACTCATATTGTGCTGTACAAAATAATATCACTCTAAACTTATGGTTCCACTTTTTAAGACTAGATATACATCAATAAATGAAACTTTTAACAACACCAACCAAACAAATAGCTAGCGAAGCAACTCAAAAGCAAATACAGATGTCAGACAACATGCTTTTGATAAGAAGTACTGTTTCATCTTGTCTAGGAGTAACTAGTCATTATACAGTATGTGATGTGTTTTGCAAAACCTTTTTGATACATATTTATTGTACCACATGATCTTGAAATATAAAGACAAGAAACCTTGACATTAAATCTCTGTAGCATTTATTTTTTCAAAGTGGTAATTTTCTTCAGTATTACATGAGATTTTCTTTGTCTCAAAGCAATTCCTTGATCTTTGCATCAAATGTAAATTAGCCAGGGAAGAGCAATAGCTAAATTGTGAGATCTTCAGTCTAACTATATTTACTACTTTTGAGACAATAAGAAAAGGTTTAAAAACAAACACACTAAAAAATTTAATTCAAAGACAGACACTAGAAATTCACACTTTTTGAGAGAAAGAAAAATGGAATGACATATAGAAATTGAAGCATGAAAGAGAATATTCAATCATCTTGCATTTTTTTTACTGGTGATGGAAGATACCACTTGTATTCCAAAATATTATGAAAACCATGGTAGATTTTTGAAAAATTTCACAACACCATGCAGATGTTGATGAAAATATTAAAAAGTGTGAAAACAATAACTGTGGTTCCACATTATTAGCTTCTGTGGTCTGTTTGTCAGAAACGTTACTTTGCTTTGTGGTCTCTGATGTCATATAACAATAACAAATATCACAATTCATTAATTTTAGGAATTCTTGATGGTGCATAAGTTAACATTTCTGTATTGCATCAGGCAGGTAGCAAATCTTATGGAAAGTTAAATATTCTCTTAAAGATTATTATTTCTTAATACTTTTTTTATACCCAATATACAGATCAAACCCAAAAGTCTTAAACACTGGACTGATCCTGATGCAAAATCGATGTTTGGTTGTACATTTTATAAAAGAAATTTACATGGAAATATACAGCAAACTTTTCAATTTCAAACTCTAATTCCATGATGTAGAGATATTTCCTCTACATAGCTTACATAGCTTTAAAACTGCACTCACCATTCAACCACTTCCTAGGACTTGTAAGTTTAAATTGTTGGGATACCAGGTCCCACAGGTGTGATTTAGGCAGGGATCAAGTCCCACTGACTGCATGTTTGTTTACACTCTCCTAGTACACACTTCACTGGCAAATACAGATGACTAAAAGGGGTGAGTCATGGAAAAATTGAAGTGTATTGTGGCGATGTGCAGACAAAAATTGAGTGTCCTCAGAAAATTTCACACATATTTGATGCCTGACCTCAAGACCATGAGAATCTTGCATCAGATATTGCCACCATTACTAAAAATAGAAAATCCTTTTAACAACTTCTTCTCACAAACCACTCAACAGAAATTGACCAAAATTTAACCAACAATATCCTAACATGAAAGGTTTTTAAAGTTGCACAGATAATGGCAATCCACTATCAAATATGGCTGATGTTACTAAAATTATAAAAACCTTCAGTAACTTCACCAACACCACTCAAATGAATTTGACCAAGTTTGACAGAAAGCATCCTAGCTTTTAGGTCCTTTCAGATTTGTACAAATGATGCTGATTTGCCCTCAGATATGGCCACAATACTAAAACAAAATAGAAAAACATATAGCAACCTTTATCTATTTTTAAAAATGAACAGAATTTGACCAACTCTGAAAGAAAGCATACAAGCATTGAGGTCTTTTAATATTGTACAAATGATGTGTGTTCAAATATGGATGAAGATACCCAAAATAGAAAAATCTTGAAACAGTTGTTTTCGTTACATATAAAATCAACAGCATTAAAATAAATTTCTATATAAAGAATCCTACTGACCCACATTTCTTGACCCAAGTTCATGTGCATTTGGCAATTAGACAGATGAGTACTCTCCGTCCCACTTGGGCCTCTAGCCTGTTAGCAATGAAAAATTCCTGTGTTGTTATGTTTCTTTGAGGAGACAAAAGCCTATTTGATTTTTTAAAATACTAAGATATATATTTTCATGGTTGACTTGAGAGGCTTTTGCAATTAACTCAAGCTAGAATGTACTGATAGTGAGCGTCATTTTGTGGAGTCCTAATGAAACCTTACACTCTTGACAGGTCTCCTCCCTCAGGTAAAATATCTGCTGTAGCTAAGCTGAAGTTTTAGGACATGAATCAGCAGTATTTTTTGACATCCTAATGTTCAAGATATGGCATCTGCTACCTATAATCCAATTAACCCTGTCCCAAAGTGCCAGTACAGTGTATGTATACCAGTCATCCAAAGAGACCTTTATATATATATATATATACCAAGGACTACTGGTATATGGATGGATGTATATACCAAGGACTATATGGATGGATGCATGGATGCTATACACTGTCATGCCTGAGTTATCCCATCTGTGGTGCAGTGCTTACTGTCAAGCATCCAACAAAATCTCCATATTTCCATTTTGAATTGCATTGCATTGCAACTTTCTTTCTAATAAAGTGATGACACAGAGAACCATAGGAAAGTAAAGATCAGCCAAGGAAACAAAGCATCTAATCTATCCAAGTTTGTTAATTGGTTAATTGGTTGTTCAATAGCAAAAACAGCCAATCAGATAAGTTTGATAGCATAAATCGGCACTAATTAAGAATTTAGCTATTAATAACATCGTAATAAAGTGTTACGACTCTAGACCTTAAAATTATGTAACAGAAAGAAAGTGAAACCAACAATGTAAGTAAAATCAACAAACAATTTATTTCCAGACAATTAAAGTGAAAATTAAAAAGACACTTACAATTTGTGAGTTAAATTCCAAATAATCCTAAATGTCCTAATCACAAGTCCAAAATAATTCTGAGTGAATTCCAATAGCCTTGAATGTCCTGATCAACCACAAAGAGGTAATCCAGAATATATTTGAATGAGTTCACATAAATCCCCAAATCGTGTATTAATCCAAAAATGAGTGAGCACTTTTAGTATTTCCAATGAATATTGTAAATAAATAATTCCTCAAATTTTGTCTGATTTCAACAACACAACTAAAATAGATTCCTTACAGACTGATCTTATAGAACTGAAATTCTAGAACAGGAATTAATTTGTTTACCAAAATCCATATATAAATACACATGCCTACATGATCTATGTCACATCACAATATGAGTAGTTTTAACGGAAAAATACTGGCCTACCTGACATTTATCACAACAGTCTAAGTGTGAAATGCCTATGAAAATACATTGTAAACAACTGGACAAAAGTTATGTATGTATTTTCAAATAACCATACAACTTACAATCAAAGACAAAAGTTAAGTATATAAACATCATACATAACAAAAGACACAACACAAATATTTTTGCCATAGTTATCACAGATAACCGTAACCATCATGAATAAGAGAAAGAGAGATGATTGGATGAAAATTTTAATCTGAAGAAGTCAAAAAGTTTCAGCAGCAAATGGTCAAACTAGTTCTCATGGCAGAGATATGACAGGCAGAAGAATACTTTTGTAAGTCCAGGTGTTTCAGATTTTTTTAATTTAGCACTTGTCAAGCTATGGCAACAATATTTCATCAAGCACTAGTTCAAAACCACTGATAGTATCAGGTACTGGTAGCTCAAAATTTGAGAGAAAAAACTCATGTCACACAGATTCAGTGCAAGAGTTTGATGAATTCATGCATAAAAATGACAAAATGTTAAGAGGAAAAAAAAAGGAAATACCTGTATCAATACTATACATATATGCAAATAACTGTATATACACTATTTATTATTGATACAGGTATTTTTTTTACTTTTCATCACTTTTTATGAAAGAAATGTCAAACTCCTGTGGATGCATTGATCTCAACTTCAAGTTTTTCCAGTCAAAATAGGATATTACATAGTTATTTATGTTTTTTTTTTTTTTTTAGTTTAATTAAAATGATTGCAAGGATATATGATGTAATAGTTGCTAGAAACTTTAATATGGTTACACTAGCTGTACCCACCCCCACTCCCAGTTCCACCACAAACTTGGAATATTTGCTTATATAGAAAAGTTCAATAACGAGTGAGATTCATGCATTCTAATGAGGTGATCTTGCAAATGATTGGCTGAGCTTGTCCTAACTCTGGAGGCTCCATTTCTGATCTTGTTTTTATTAGCTCTACTAGTCATAGACCAGAAGAGCTTTTGGGATGGTCTGTTGTCCGTTGTCTGTCTGTCCATT
Source organism: Margaritifera margaritifera (assembly GCA_029931535.1). Lineage (NCBI taxonomy): Eukaryota > Metazoa > Mollusca > Bivalvia > Unionida > Margaritiferidae > Margaritifera > Margaritifera margaritifera. Next base: position 876,652 of record JAQPZY010001174.1, on the reverse strand, counting down.
AGCACAAGTTTATTATTGCTGCTCCTCCTAAACTCCTTGGATGATCGCCATGAAACTTTATACAAACATTCATCCCATGGTCTAGTTGGTCCTAAATGAAAAGTGCTGCTGCTCAGACATCCACTATGGCCACCACAGTGGCCATCTGGAAAATCTTGTTATTGTTATACCTCCTGAAAGGAATATCATATTAACATGGGGTTTTCATTAAAGGACTTCGTATGATGTCTAGTTGGTCCTACATGAAAATGGTGCCAATCTGACATCCAGTGTGACTGCCGTGGCAGCCATCTTGAAAATCTTATTATGGCTACTTCTCCTGAATGGAAAGTCATGTTGACATGAGATTTTCACCAGAAGACTTCATATGATGTGTATTTGGTGACAGTTTGACTTCCAATATGGCCACCACAATTGCCATCTTAAACATCTTGTTGTGGCTACTTCTCCTAGATGGCTGGTTATATTAATATTGTGCTTTCACTAAAAAACTTCTTATGATGCCTAGTTGGTCCTAAATGGAAATGGTACCAATCTGATATCCAGTATGGCCACCATGGCAACTATCTTGAATATCTTGTTATTGTTACTACTCTGAAACAAAAAGTTATATCAACATGATGTTTCCACTAGAAGACTTCTTATGGTGTCTTGCTGGCTTAAATGATGACTTGTTGGTCCTAAATAAAAATGGTGCCAATCTGACAACCACTGCAGCCAATTTGAAAAGCTTGTTTTTGCTGAAGAATATCAGAGTGTGTTTCAACACTCAGCAGTTAAAAGGAAAAAATGGTCTTCTCTTGAATTCCTTCAAATTCATTTTGGCCAGTAGAGCATCAGTCTCTCAAAGGAACTCTTGTCAAACTTGGACTATATGCTTATATGATTAAGATCTTGGATGAATTTGATAAGTGACTACTAATTAGGTGATCTCGCAGCTGATTGTCTGAGCTTGTATACCCCTCTTCGAAGCCATACTTTTTATCTGATTTTGATCAAAACTGAAATATGGGCATATATCATTCAAAAACTTGGATCAGTTTGATAATGAGCAAGATCTGGGCATACTAATGAGGTAAACCTGTGGCTGACCTTCTTTACACACTGGAGGATGTATTTCTGATCCGGTTTTGATCAAACTTGGAATATATGCTTATATCATCAAGATCTCTGACTGGTTTGATAATGAGTGAGATCCATACATATTAATGAGGTGATCTTGCATCTGAATGGCTGCCCATGTTACCACTCTAGAAGCTGTTTTACTGATCCAATTTTGATCAAAGTTGGAATATATGTTTATATCATCAAGATCTTGGACAAGTTTGATAATGAGAGATTTTTGCATATTAATGAGGTAATCTTGCATTTGATTGACTAAGATTGTTGCCACTTTTGAAGTCATAATTCTGGTCTGATTTTGAACAAACTTGAAATATGGGCTTATATAATGAAGATCTTTGATAGGTTTGATAATGAGCATGATCCATGAATGTTAATGATGTAATCTTGTATCTGATTGGCTGAGCTTCTTACCACTCCAGAAGTCATATTTGTCATCTGATTTTGACCAAACTTGGAATATATGCTTATATCATTAAAGATTTTGGATAGTTTCAATAATGAATAAGAGCCATTCATATTAATGAGGTGATCTTGCATCTGAAATGCTCGTTGCCACTCTGGAAACCATAATTCTGATCCAACTTTGGCTTACATCATCAAGATATAATAATGTTTTTTATTATAAGCAAAATCTACTCATGTTAATGAGTTTATCTTGATTTATTGAACTTCTTAGCACTTGAGAGACTTTATATTTATGACCCAAGTTTAATCATATTTGGTAAATAGGATCATATCAGTAAGATTTTCGATGATTTTTATTATGACTGAGACCTATGCATATATATGTATGAGGTGGTCTTGCATCTGATATTTAGATTTTTTTTTGTCACACTAGAGACAGTATTTTTGATAGGATTTTGGTCCGACTTGGTAAACAGGTCTATCTTATCACGATCTTGGTTGAATATGATTATTAATGAAATCCATGCAAATTATTTGATGTTACCTTGCATCTTATTGGCTGAGATTGTCAACATTCTTCCAATTATATTTGTGATCAGATTTGGATTAAACTTGGTAACTAGTCTTATATTATCAAGATGTTGGATGAGTTTGATTAGGAGCTAGATCTATGCATATTCATGAGGTAACCTTACATCTGATTGGCTGAGCTTGTTTTTTACTCTCGAGACAGAATTCCGATTGGAGTTTGCTAAACTTTAAGCTTATATTATCACTGTCGTAAGCAGATTCTATAATAAGTGACTAGTGGAGCTTGTTATCTCTCTAGATCTTGAGGCTTTGTTTCTCATCCATTTTTGTATAAATCTTGGTATCTTAGATAACTTGGATTATGAAGAAGAGACTGTGTATATTATTTATGCCATTATCTTTTAAACTGATTCATATCAGGATATAGTAAAATTGGTAAAATCAACATGATATTCTTACAATACTATATAAACCTGCTTTGTGAAATGGTCACCTGTTCAGTTATGTAAGCTATGTGAACAATATCAGGCCCACTTGTGCCTCTTGTTTTTTTCCTAAAAGATAGTACAAAAATAAAAATGTCAGACACAGTAAAAACATATTTAACTTGCCTATTCTTAGTTAGTCACTAATGTTTCTTCTGTTAATTCATCTTTTGACAGTAAGGTAGTGAGATTTATATATATATATATATATATATATATATATATATATATATATATATATATATATATATATATATATATATATATATATATATATATATATAATTGAATGGACTATGTATCACAGGAGAGTCATCCTCACCCAGGACGGTCATACAGGGGAACAAGAAGAAGGGCCTTTGTTCCAGACAATACTGAGGGCAATCAAATCCTAGCAATGTTGTACATTGCCTTTGAAAGGAAGCTGGTTTTTACAATTGGAGAGTCTAGGACTACTGGAAAGACTGACAGGGTGACTTGGAATGACATACATCACAAGACTAAAATGGAAGGTGGACCTTCTAAGTAAGTTTAACCCTCCAAAAGTACATGTAGATTGTTACACAAGCATACAGAATTTATCATAAGATAAGCCCAGTGGGCTTCCCTTATAAATTTGTTATACACCTGCCATAAGGCAGAGCGTATTATGTTTTTATATTGTCCGTCCATCCATCTGTCTTACTAATTTAATTTCCGCACAATAACTCGAGTTGTCCACCATGTACAATTACCAAGCTTTGTGGATTACTTGCACTTGTGGAGAGGAAGATTCCTATCAATTTCATTGTCAAAAGCTCAAAGGTTAGAGTCACTGTGACAGAAGGAAGAAAAATGGTTTCCACCATCAACAGTTACCAAACTGTGTGGATGGCTTGCACTTGGGGCAAAGAAGAATCCTATCAATTTCAGAATCAAAAGGAGTCACTGTGACTGAGAGAAGAAAAATGGTTTCCACACAATATCTTGGGTTCTCCATCATCTACAGTTACCAAACTGCCTTGCACTTGGAGTAAGGAAGAACCTTTTTGACTTTTTTTTAATCAGAAGGTCAAAGGTCAATGCCAAGGCCACAATGACTGAAAGAATACAAATGATTTCACAATAGAATTAGTTCAATGTTACATATCTGAGCTAAGCATTGTGGATCACTTGCACCTGGAGTAGGAAGAAGATTATTTATTTAGAGGTCAAAGGTCAATGTCACTATGTCCGAAAGCAGGAAAAAAATGTCCGCACAATAAGGTTAGTTCTACATCACATACTTGGAGAAAACTTTCAGGATGTCTTGTACTTATGGTAAGAAAGAATCCTGTTCATTTTAGGGGGCAAAAAGTCGGAGTTCAGGGTCACTGTGACTGAAAGAAGAAAAGGGTTTCTGCACACAACTTTTAGTAATCTAAATAGAGGACTATTAAATGTGGGGTGATTGTATCATGTGCCATTCAAGATACCCTTGTGTGTAAGGGGAGGATGGGCTTATTATTGGAGAAAACTTATTTTTGGGGTAAAAGTTTGCTTTTAGAAAAATGTAGGATATGCCTATCATGAGCCTGAGCATATCATTGGAGAATTACTATGATGGAGGACATTATAGCCACTCAGGGGAGGATGCAGGGTATATAAAAGGAGAGGGGGGTACAAATTGGGTCAGACTAGATAAATCTGTTGAAGATATTTTCTTTTCCTGCATTAATACTGGTAATATTTGGTTGTGTGGTACATAAAACTAATATTTTAATGAGTGGCAAAGCTGCAAGAGAAAATATATCTTATTTTTTTTGTACTATACAATGAAATATATCAGTTATTAAAGAAGGAGAAGGAAATTTTTGTTTGATTTTATACCAGTCTTTGTTCTGAATTGAAGCTTAGAAGATTAAACTCATGTTTCAACCCCAAGCCTCTTTTAAAGTTCATATTGAATCATATTTGGAGGTTTATTATAATAATAGTAGATGTAGCAATTAAAGAGAAGGATATTGCAATATATTATATTCTGACATATTATACAAATTTGGACTGAATCCAACCTCAACAACTAGTGGAATTGAGTTAAATGCCATGAAGATTTTGACTGTTGACATAGTAGAATAGAGAAGTGAACAGTGACAAATAAAATATCGTAAACAAAGAAAGTAATTTCCCATGCCTTAAAGGTAATGTAGTTTCTGTTTATTGCTCTAGGTTATAAAATACTCATTTTTCTGGTTGCTAGTGTAACTTCATTTTCATTACACCATCAGATTAATCCTTGTATTTCAGATGCTTCTCTGGTAACAAACACCCCACCCCCTGAAATCATAGTGCGCATTTGCAGCTAATCTCAAACAATTTGACTAATGAAATCACTGGTTACTTTCCAAACTGCTTCTCACAGCATGAGCACCACCTGAGGAACAGTTTGGATACATGTACATGGCATTCTGGAAAATGATTAGCATTGCCCAGTGATCACAATATTTTAGCTCACTTGGCCTTTCTTATGGGATAGCCCTGTGTCTGTCATGCATTGAGTCATCTGTCCATCAACAATTGTGCTATTTTCAACTTCATTTCAAAAGCTACAAGGTCAGTTTCAGCCAAACTTGGCAGAAAGCATTCCTGCATGAAGACCTTTTAAGTTTGACCATATTTGACAGAAAGCATCCTTGCATAAAGATTTCAAGTTTATACAAATGATGCTAATCTGCAATCAATTACAGCCAACATTACTAAAAATAGAAAAACCTTTTAACATCTTCTCCAAACCTTCTCAACCAGCAGTGTGGATTACATTTAGAGTACACCTTCAATGCAAGTATAGTACGGAATATTTTAGTGAATTATTACTTCGAGTACAAGGGCAAAATGATGTGGATATCAAATTTACCATGTCACATCATTTGGGTTTTGATTTCAACGAACATTTCCTCTTATCATCATTGGTAACACCTGAAGATCACTTGTCCATTTAGGCAAGCTCTCATAGCTTTCACTTGCCACAAACTTAGTTTCACTTGCATCAGGCAGTTGGGCAACCAGTAATGTCAAGCCCTATGTTATGTACATTTTCCACTTAATGTAAGTAATTTCTCAGTAAAACTGTTTGTTCGAAGAGTGAGTATTTTCATGTAATTATCAAACATGTCTAGTAAACATTTGTAAATGTGTAATTAATAAGTAGTTCATTTTACTTCAGATAGACTTCAAAGTTAAGAGGTCATTATACTACGTGTAATGTTATTTACCTACTCACCTGCCATCTTTGTGGCAAACACTATGTAGGTGGGACCAAAAGGGAATTCCAAGTGAGAATAAAAGAACACTTAAGAGATATCCATAATAAGAAGGAGACCCCAGTGTCTAAACATTTTAACCAACCTGACCACAACATTATTTGTGTCCAGTATCAGATAATATAAATCATTGAATCTGGTCCAGAGCTCTCTAGTAGCAACAATAATTGGAAAGATAGAGAACTTTATTGGATACACCAATTACATACTATACAGCCAGTAGGGATCAACATCTCTGTTTAAATGGGAAAATATTTCAAAAATTAAGAAATCTTGAGCTAGTGTAAAACCACAACTTCTTGAGTTACAAACCTTGTCTCTTATGATATATTTATCTATGTGAACATGGTTTAGAAGGGTTTTAAACACACTGTCATCACTCCAAACATAATATTATCATGGTTTGAGCTCATTTTAGTATCAAGCTTGCATCTGGTGTCCATGTCTTTCTAGCAAAACATAAGAAGTGTTGTGGATAAGTCTACTGTGTTGAACAGAGTGATAACAGGGACAAGTATATGTTGCAACTCGCTCATCCCAGGGATGAGTGCTTGGAAAAATGTTCCCTGAGCCCTGTTCTGTATGTCAGCACAAATGGTGTTAAAATCATTTGAGCACAAAACAAATTAGTTAATTTTAGCCACATTTTGAGGTGCTCACATGAAAATTCACTGAGCTACAGATGCAGATATCATTCACAATGTTGAGCTGAAGAACTATAGTTTGAAACTTAGCTCTGCTGGTAGTCCAGAATCTAACTTTTAAAAGGACCACTATTGCAAAGATTACCAAATTCAAATCCATTTTGAAGTGTGAAATTAGAAAACTGATTTGACATAAAAACTGAATTTTACGAAGGTTTGATTGCTACATAAAGGACATGTACCTTTTAGGCTTTTTATATGAATTAAAGAAAACAATTCAAACTGTATGATCTTCTGCAGTATTTTTCTTTGTCCCATGGAAATGTGGTGTGTTCTCAAGATTTGGGGCTTAGGGGAACACAGTGTCCCTTGCCCATGGAATCCTATGTGCAGCACGGTGAGTGTGTGAATTTCAACTAAGAAATATAAGCAAAAAAATACAGGCATTGCAACTTTAATCTGTGGTATACAGGAATAATTTTTAAAATAAAGTTGTGAAATTGCAACTTGTCACTAATTTTGTTTTCAGAGATTTTGACAAAGGCCTTTTTTTAACCATGTTCCTAATTTTAAGTAAATAATGTTAAAAATAAGATTTTGATTTACAGTATATTTTTATTTAAATACACGAGATGAGCATAGCAGATATTCACTTTTTTGTAGCTATGGTTACCCAGATAAAGATTACCTGAAGAGAGTAAAAGAGGAGCTGGAAGTCAAGGGGATTACAGAAGCAGATATTAAGAGACAATGATTTTCAGGCTAAAATTACCATAAAGATGATGTATGGAAACATCCACTTCTTAATTTACAACATGAAAGAGCAAGAGACTGCATCTGAATAGCAAGAAGACTGTTGTGTATTTACTGTATATAGTATTGTGAGTATTCAGTAGATATGAAACTTATGTGTATTGTGAGTATTCATTAGATATGAAACTTATGTGTATTGTGAGTATTCAGTAGATATGAAACTTATGTGTACATGTATTGTGAGTATTCAATAGATATGAAACTTACTTAACAAATGTTTATACCATGAGCTACATGCAGCAAGTAGTATATTCAAATTATTCAAAGAGTTTTATGCTTGATGAGCAATAGTTAGATTTTGTATCATTTAGTGACATTTCTATGATGTTAGTTCAGGTTATCTCACTGAGTGATTTATGGCTTATGTGACATGATGTTATGACACCAATGAACGGTAATGTCATGTAAGGAAATGGCTTATTGCATTACTGTTGATTTCTGTTTAATTGCAAAAAATGTTGATTATTTTTTACAATTACCTAAAATGTTGGAAGAAACATTACCTATAAATTTTAATATTTTTGTTACATTTGATGACTAATACTTGTATGCAAAAAAATATGTAATATTGAGCTGTGCACAAAAGGAAAAGGTACTTTTCATTGACATTGATTTTAGAACTACATGCTGTTGATTGTGACACAATTTATGCAAACATTAAAACTTGCACGGTGTGTATTTAAAGCAGAAATTGAAGAAGAGAGACAAAAACTATTGTACATATTGATGTAAGTGTAGATAAATAATTCAGGATACAATATTGGTTTTGAAAATTTGGGAACTAAAAGATGTAAATAATATAATTACATAAATCAGATATTCAGAAAAGGATAAATGGAGGCACTGATATCAGCTGATAATTTGCCATGCTAATAGTTGACAGTACCATCTATACTTGAATATAAGTGTAATCCAACTGTAAACAGCATTGACCCAGATCTGGAATTGCATAATGTGCCAGCACATCTGGGCCTATACAGTTTGTTAGGACTAATCAGTAGAACAAACAACATAGACCCTGATTTGTTGGCAGATTATATGATGGCAGATAAGGGTCTATGTTGTTTGCAGTGGGATCGTACTTATATGTGAGTATATATAGTAACAAAAAAATAATGCATTAAAGCTCTGTTGGTTTTAATGATCAGAGGTGTCCCAAAATTTGCAATTGTATTATTGATGTTTTGCTGTTATCCTGTGCACAATTACAAGAGATGTTTGCAGCTATTTTTGTGTGAATGGACAGGTTTTATTATCATGGACTTTTGTTTATTTGTCCATCTGATTGTTTCAATGTCACTTATGTGTCAACTGTCAATCACATTGCAATTAGTTAGGGTAAAACCTGGGATGGGAGTCAAAAGATTTTCTTTGTTTTTATACCACTGTAGAGGTGGCAGTATATAGGAATCCTCATTCTGTCCATCTGTTAATTCTTCCATCCAGCCTACGGTCCTTTAAGTGCATCTAGTCTCAAAGTTTTTGATGGATTGCCGTGAAACTTGGTAAATATTATGGTCATCACCTCAAGGTGCGCATATTGACAGATCACTTTGCTCAGGCAGTTTTTATAAGAGTTATTGTCTTTTTTTTCTTGCAGCTGAATGCAGTGTATGGCAAAATCTTGTGAACGTAATTTGTTTAACAGTTTTCACTGGATCGCAATGAAACTTGCTAAATGTTATGATCATCATCTGAATATGTACCAGGGGCTGAAAATAGCAGTGGTCTGGGGTCATGAAGCAGGTAATTTCCAATGCAGAAATGTTGACTTTTTTAAATCTGTAGTCCATCAGACCAGTCAGTTTGTGACAATTTCTGGCATAAAATCATCCATTGTATCCCAATCCAAAAATGTTATGGCTTATATTGTTATAGTGTCAATAAATTTATCACTATGTGACAGCATATACACTATGACATGTTGAACATATGCACTGTAGACTGGTTTCCAAATACAGCACTTGAACACATTTGATAGTACTATAATTGAGCAACCAGTCTGCTTTAACTCTCTTGCACTGCTTGATAAGCAGCAAGATGTTATGGGAACTTGTAAAGGTTGCCAGGTGAATAACTCATCATGAAATTATTTTCAAGTTTGGTTTTTCTACATCTAAAATTAGCCAACTGCTAACAGTGAATAACAGTAAGAATCTGAATCAAAGGTTGATGCTCTTTTTTTTAAAGATACATTAGAATCACCATTATTTGAACAAATCACAATGCATAATGATATGTAAGTACATATGTCTGAAAATAGATAATAGAAAAGAGACACAATTTCAAGACTGATCACTATAGTATAAGGACCTGCCACAATAAATAAGTCCAGGACTTGCTAATAACCAGCAATCCTGGGCCTTATTTTCAGCTCCTGTGTTCATATCAACAAGTCACTTTGGTCCCACAATCTTTGTTAGAGTTATTGCCCTTTTTGTCTTGCAGTGTATGATAAAATCTTTTGTGAATGTAACTAGTCTAAGAATTTTTGATGGATCACTGAAAATTTAGTATATATTATGGTCATTATATGCAGATGCACGTTTAAAATAATCACTGTGATTTTCATCAGAGATATTGTCATTTCTATCTTGCAGCTGGATGTAGTTTATGGCAATATTTTTAATGCCAATAGTCTTACAGATTTTATTGGACACAAATAGACTCATAAATTTCATTGGATCACCATGAAACTTTGTACATCATTATGATAATCATCTGAAGATGTGCATATTGACCAATTACTCTGTTCCTTTGATTTTTCATAATTATAGTCATCATCATTATCATCATCATCACTATTATCATCATTATTTTATTACATCAGAGGTGTTAAGAAATTGTGTATCTTTTCTTTACATAAATTATTCATGTTAATATAGAAATAATTATGAATAATTATGTGTAATTACTGTGCATGTAAGGAATTTCTTGACATATATTGTAAATCACAAATTTTTAGTGAACACAAAATTTCAGGAAATTGAGCTCAAATGTTTTATTGACTATAAGTACTTTTAGTCAGATTTTTATTATTAGAATGAATCAATCACTTCTTGATAGTTGATACTAGAATTCAAAATGGACTCTATTCAAGAAAATTAAATAAAGCTTAAATCTTATGATTTATAATATACAAAAACTCAGTAATATACACTTAAATTTTATGCAGTTTTCATTCTTGGTTGTATTCTTCATTGTTTTTGTCAGCACATGTTGGGCTTTGTACATTAATTTTGCTTTGCTTCAGATGAATTTAATTGTCAGATGAATTTATTTGTCCTACCCCCTCATTCCACTAAATGTTTAAATTATTTTGCTTGCCATATTTTTCCTCTTTACATTGTAATTTAAATTCAACATGATTAAATACATGTTTGCTTTTTTAGCACACCTGGCCATAAGGTCAAGGTCAAGTGAGTTTATGATATGATCCTTCATTGTGTATTGTCTGTCATTTGTCGAGCATCATCCGTTCATAATTGCTATTGACAGCTTTTTCTCAATAACTGCTCAACAGAAATTGACCAAATTTGAAAGAAAGCACCCTGATCCTTCATTGTGTATTGTCTGTCATTTGTCGTGCATCATCCATTCATAATTGCTATTTACAGCTTTTTCTCAAAAACTGCTCAACAGAAATTGACCAAATTTGAAGAAAGCACCCTGGCATGAAGCTCTTTCAAATTTATTCAAGTGACGCCAATCCACCATCAAATATGACCGCCATTACTAAAATTATAAAAACCTTTAACTTTGCAAAAAGCACTCATCATAATTTGACCAAATTTGACAGAAATATTCTGGCATGATGGTTTTTCAGATTTGTTCAAATGATGCCACTTTACCATCAAATATGGCTGCCATTACTAAAACTAGAAAAATCTTTAAATGACTTCTCAAAAACCGCCTGACAGAATTTGACCAAATTTGACAGAAAGCATCCTTGCATAGCTGGCATTCAAGTTTATACATAGGATGCTGAACTGCCATCAAATAAGGCCACCATTACTAAAAATAGAATACTGTAGTATCACCAGTTTTTGTGGGGTACCAATTTTCATGGATTTCATTGTTGCCATGAACCACAAATTAAAAGACCCAACAAAAAATGAGCCACATATGATAAGACCCACTCATCCGCTCATTTTTTTTACTGTGTTTCATTCCTAGAGATCAACAAGGCTATTTGATAAATCAACATCATTTCTGTAATCTGGTAACAAATATTAGCTGTTACACATGTTTGTTTTATTTTAACCCTAAAAAAAAAATTATAACGCATTTTATTTTGTTTCAATCTACCTGTATCTATATGGTATACAGTAGCTGTATTTTCCACTCACTGTGTAAATCGATATTGTGTGAGATAAGTATGGATAGAGAGAAATGAGAAAAGCATAAGGTATTCAAACACTAGTATTACTGAAAATGAAAGAAAGAATAAGAAATGGTACTATAAATAAAAATTTGATTTGGTATTTATTCAAATCAATTCTTCATTCAAGTGAAACTGTTGTCAAAAAATTTAAATCTTCATGAACACACCTCTCATTTTATCCATGCATGTTTAATCCCAATGAACAACATGAATGTAAAATACAAAAACTATTGCTTGAAGCACAATTACTAAAGAAACACTGTGTATATGAACTAATTACTGCAGATTATTGCAGCCCACACTTCGCAGATTTTTTGGTAGAACCACTGAATCAACATCGTGTCAACCAAGTCGGCTGGTACACACAAATGTTTGTCTGTTAAATAATCCTGAAATTGTTGAATTTAATAAATCCAGTATTCTCAGAGCCACAGATAATTAGGTCCAATCTTTCACACATTTTTACGCAAACCACAATTATCCATTCAGCATGAATCGGCTTGATTGACAAGGTTTTTAGTTAAGTCTAGTGGTTGAAGTTGGTTCATACATGAGGCAGGCTCAAACAAATGAGTGATTCCATTGTTTTTCAATTTAGTTAGCATCTTTGCTCTGTGATGGGCTCTGAACACATCAAATGTTGACACTGCTTGCTAATTGCATTGAGCAAGGGGCGGTGGTAACATGTTTGGTTCACATGTGGAATGATGACATTATCCAAATCAAGAGGGATCAAAGTTGAACTTTACCACTCTTCAGCCATTGTGTTAATGTCATGGTCATCAGAAAGTAATTGATGGTACAACCTTATGGACAGTGTTCTAAGGAAGAGATCATACACATGTACTTTAATAACCGATTAGCTTAGTGTTGTTGGCTGCATTGGCTCCCATTGATGTTGAGTTTAAGTGATTTATCTTGACAGATGTTTGATTTGTGCTCATACAGGTGGTAGTATTGTTTTATTGAAGTGGCCATCATTTGTTGTAATCATAGTTTTGTTCTTTTGTATTCTTTATTTTGGGTATTTGCAGTTAAATACATACAAATATGCAAACTTTGACATGCAAAACCACAAATTTAAAACCCGAAAATGTCTTTTTTTATGAAATCATGAAAGTTGAGACCCACAGAAATAAATGATACTACAGTATCCTAAAACAACTTCTCAAACACTGCTCAACTGAATTTGACCAAAAGCATCCTGGCATGAAAGGCTATCAGATTTTTTACAAATGATGCCTATCCATCATCAAATATGACTGCCATTACTAAACATAGACAAAACTTTAAATGGCTTCTTCTCTGAAAACATCTTAGCAGAAATTGACCAAGAAAGCATTCTGGTAATTTAAGCATTCAGATTTATGCAAATTATGCTGATTTGCCATAAAATATGGTTGCCATTACTAAAATTGGAAAATCCTTTGAATGACTTCTTTCAAAAACTACTCTACAGAATTTGAAAGAAAGCATTCTGGCATGAAGGACTTTTAAGTTTATACAAATAATGCCAATCAGATATGGTTGCTGCTGCTAAAAATAGACAAACTTCTTCTTCAACACCACATGAAAAGTTTCTAAGTTTGAATTAAAGTCAGGTTCCCAGGGGCTAGGAGAAATCCAGGGGGCAATGCTGGTTGTATGACGTGCAAATCTCTGAGTTTTCTAAGTAACATGACTCAAGAGGGTAAGGACAGACTCATTAATCTATGCCAATTGCACAGATTAACTTGGGGCCCTGGGTGGCTGAGTGGTCTAAGGTGCTCGCCTTTACAGATCACTGACATCTCACCTCTATCCGCGTGGGTTCGAGTCTCTGGCTCGGCCAACGTGGGTATGTGAGAAAGCTTGCCAGTAGCTTCCCGTGGGTCAGTGGTTCTTCCCGGGGTTTTCTCGGATTCTTCCTCCATCAGATATACTGGCCACCATGTATAGCCTATCATGTGCTGAAAAATGGCGTTAAGCCCATAACAACCAACCAACAGATTAACTCCCCTTGTAGTGCTAAATAGGTGTATATACTTTAAGGGGGGGGCGGGGGTAAGAATAGTTTATAAATTATGAATTAGGGCCAAGTCTCCAGAGGCTAGGAGAAATCTAGAAAATAATGCTGGTTGTATAAATGACTTGTCCACTTACGCAGAGCAAATGATTCTATATATATGGGTTGATATATATATGTAGCAACTATGTGCTCCAAGGTTTTCCTTCCCCTCCACAATTTCAACATAACCTTGTATCTGTGCATGTCAAATCTACTTATTGATGAGTAGATCACAACTTTAATCAGATTACCTGCAAAATCTGTTGAAAAATGGAAATTTGTGATGTATTGTGCTAACTTTATCTCTGTGTTCATTATCTATAAACACTGTGCCAGGTAACACATCCAGCAATTCTTCTAAGAGGTTAAAGTCAAAACAAGATGAAAATATATTATTTCTGTTATACATTTCTGTTAGTAATATATGATTTATGTTATACATTTGTGTTAGTAATACATGTATATGATTTCTGTCATACATTTGTGTTAGTAATATATGATTTCTGTCACATTTGTGTTAGTAATATATGATTTCTGTCATACGTTTGTGTTAGTAATATATGATTTCTGTCATACATTTGTGTTAGTAATATATGATTTCTGTCACACATTTGTGTCAGTAATATATGATTTCTGTCATACATTTGTGTTAGTATTATATGATTTCTGTCATACATTTGTGTTAGTAATATATGATTTCTGTCATACATTTGTGTTAGTAATATATGATTTCTGTCACACATTTGTGTTAGTAATATATGATTTCTGTCATACATTTTGTGTTAGTATTATATGATTTCTGTCATACATTTTGTGTTAGTAATGTATGATTTCTGTCATACATTTTGTGTTAGTAATATATGATTTCTGTCATACATTTGTGTTAGTAATATATGATTTCTGTCGTACATTTGTGTTAGTAATATATGATTTCTGTCATACATTTGTGTTAGTAATGTATGATTTCTGTCATACATTTGTGTTAGTAATGTATGATTTCTGTCATACATTTTGTGTTAGTAATATATGACAAATTTGATAATATTTTTGTGTGCTAAATTTTACATTTTTTAACATATGCCATAACAAATATATGTATTGTGTTTAGGTAACTATCTACCCATCTTTCTACTCATACTATATCTCTTGAATAGTAAAGCAAGAGAGAAGTACAGACTTTATGAAAGAAAAGTGTGCTTTTTTGAAATTTCACATAAGTTTCAGTTCATACCTGTGATTTTTTAGGGTACCAGTCTGTGAGATCTAACAAAATATTCTGTGAGATTTGACTAAATTTTGTGAGATATGATTGACTTTGAGGGATTTCAATCCCTCCATGACTATGATGTAGTGTGTATTCTCTTTCACCATATATAGTTCATATTACTAACAATATTTATAAACTGTATGGTCTTACTATAATTAGTAACATTGGACTTTCAGGTAAATTTTATGCTAATGGAAGCAACTCGGATTTAGGTAAATGATTAGACCTGATAGGAGTTATCTCCCTTGTACATCTTCCACTGTTGCTAATATTTAAAACACTAATAGCAAATGCTTTTATAAAATGAAATTATCAGTATAATTCCTCCAGTAATGTTTCAAATGTTAATATAAATTCTCAAATGACATAAAGAAAAGAAAATTTAGAAAAATATTATACAGATTTTTTAGAGCTATATGTTTATGATAGTAAAAGGGATTGTGAATAGCAACATCTCAGGAGTTACATTCTTCTGTTTGATCTTTTGTAAATTAGTGTCACACAAACCATGCAGACAATCAGTATTCTCAGGACTTTGATTTCATCAGAGGCCTTTGGGTTCACTTTTACTATATTGTAATAAGTTGCAGATGATATGGAATATGCCCACAATAATGACTGAAATGATTGGTATTACTATAGAATATGCCCACAATAATGACTGAAATGATTGGTATTACTATAGAATATGCCTGCAATAATGACTGAAATGATTGGTATTACTATAGAATATGCCTGCAATAATGACTGAAATGATTGGTATTACTATAGAATATGCCTGCAATAATGACTGAAATGATTGGTATTACTATGGAATGTACCCACAATAATGACTGATATGATTGGTATTACTATAGAATATGCCCACAATAATGACTCATATGATTGGTATTACTATAGAATATGCCTGCAATAATGACTGAAATGATTAGTATTACTAAGGAATATGCCCACAATAATGACTGAATTGATTGGTATTGATATGGAATATGCCCACAATAATGATGTAAATGATTGGTATTACTATGGAATATGCCCACAAAAATATCTTAAATGATTGGTATTACTATGGAATATGCGCACACAAATATCTTAAATGATTGGTATTACTATGGAAGATGCCTACATTAATGACTTAAATGGATGGTATTACTATAGAATATGCCTGCATTAATGACTGAAATTAATTATATTACTATGAAATGTGCCCATAGTAATGACTGAAATGATTGGTATTGCTATAGAATATGCCTGCAATAATCACTAAAATGATTGATATTACACTCCATCCTCAACTCCAGCTGCATTTGTTTATGAAATTTAAAAGTCACAAGGCATGGTCTTTTGGTTCTGACTTTGATTTATGCATCACAAGTCAATCAATTTATAGAAATATATAAAATATCACCAGGAAAAATGACAACATAATAAAAATACTATTCTGTGAGGAATTAAATTGAGGCTTTTCCTCACTGTGACTGCTATAGATATAATATCCAGTCTTTTATCTTCCATCCAACAGAAGCAGCAGCAGACTCTTTTTGCCCAAAATTCCTCTGTGTGTGTGTGTACATGTGTGTGTGATTCCACATAATCACATTTTATTTCTTTTATTATCTGTAACAATTTGCTAAATGAAGATATGGCACCATTTTGTTGTTAAGCAACATGAATATGCATGGGAGCTGTCAGACATTTATATTTTACCTCTCTTGCATATTCAGTGTCAAATGAGAGATCATTGGACATCTCGCTGTTAAATTTACATTCATGATCCCACTTCTGATTAGCATAAAAGTTCCTGTCATGTATCACTTTATTGACACTGTCTTGTATCACTTTATTGACACTGTCAAGTATCACTTTATTGACTGTCTTGTATCACTTTATTGACACTGTCATGAATCACTTTATTGACATAGCATGGCACAATGTATGAGAGAAAATGGTGGATTATGCATTTTGTGGTGGACAAATCTAGAGAAGGGGAAATCCCTGACTTTGTATGGGTGACTTTTAACACTTGCATGTGTTACCTTAAGAGACTGAACCCAACGTGCAAAGCAAATGGATTACCACAGCACCATGCAAGCATTACTATGAATGACTACTGAGCTAAAGTGGAATACCACAGCACCATGCAAGCATTACTATGAATGACTACTGAGCTAAAGTGGAATACCACAGCACCATGCAAGCATTACTATGAATGACTACTGAGCTAAAGTGGAATACCACAGCACCATGCAAGCATTACTATGAATGACTACTGAGCTAAAGTGGAATACCACAGCACCATGCAAGCATTACTATAAATGACTACTGAGCTAAAGTGGAATACCACAGCATCATGCAAGCATTACTATGAATGACTACTGAGCTAAAGTGGTTGGGAGTCAGGGTTCCAGTAAGGACATTTCACTGTACATATGACAAATAATTTTTCAATTTGATCGCACAGTCTTCTCTTTTCTCTCAAAAATAGAGGGAGAAAATTGGTTGTTTAATGCTGTATATACCTGAGAATTTTTTAATTTTTTTTCATCTTAAATATATATTGTTTCACTTGTATTTCATGCAAGTTCACATGCACAGGGCTATATTTATATTCATGCTAACTTTGTAAAAATTTCATTTTTATGAGACATATAGAAAGAAATAAAGTAAAGTCTACCCTTGTTATTATGCCATTACAGTACAGAGTCAATTATCCAAAGTCCAAATCATCCAAACTGTTATAATGTACCCCAACAAGCTTGAATAATCAAGGTTCACACGTAATGTTTTCAGACAGTATGTATGTATATTGGGCTTAACAGCACATTAGCACAGTCCAGGCTATAAAGTGCCAAAAAAAACTTAAGTTTCAGAAATAAAATTGTAAAGATAACAAATTACAAAACACTTCAGGAAGATAAAAGCTAAAGATGTAAAAGTAGCTCTAAGTTATATATGAAATAAGAGATATAGGTGACAAATATCAAATCCTTAAAATGTAAGACAAAATTTGTTATTTAAAGGGTATTCTTTGACAAAATCAAAATAGTTTCTCTGGCAGCACATCATCAACTACTTTCTTAATTGAGTTCACATGAAAAACTTGTGATCACTGGCAAGGTATGCATTCTAGTTGAGGAGATATGTGTGTTCTGTATGTGAGGTATTTGTATTCTATATGTGAGCATCACAATACCACCTCATCTCTGCAATTTGTTCTATATGAGAGATGCCATTCTCCATTGATGGGTCTGATGTTATGAACTTTGCTTGTGGAATCTTCCATTCAGAAATGTTTGGCTGCAGTGTGTTCTAAAGTATTCCCTCATTATAACACTATTCATGGGAGCCATGGAGTATACAGATTTATAGTGAGACCACCTTAGAATGAATACATGATACATATAGATTTACTACAGTACCACCAAATAAAATTGGAAAAATGACCATAGATGCCTCTTAACAGGAATCATATTATAATGAAGATCCTTATAGTAAGGGAGTGCTCTATCATTGGCAGTAAATGGGGGTTTGACCAGTTAGATTAGAGAAAAGTACAACTGATAAATGAGAGAGATTTATCAGACTTTGAGAATACTGTTTTTAACTAAGATGCTATTCAGGAGAGCTATAAAGGTATACTTCATTATAACTGAGGTCACCTTCTTAAAAGATAACCTCACTTGTAATACACATTTATAACTTCTCATTATAACTGAGGTCACCTTCTTAAAAGATAACCTCACTTGTAATACACATTTATAACTTCCCCTGAATAGCATTTTAGTAGTTTTGGTACTGAGTTTTATATATGTCAGTAAAATCTACTTACCGTATATACTCACATATAAGCCCATACCAACTGCAAACTGAATAGACCCAGATCTGCCATCGCATAATGCGCTGGCAGATCTGGGTCTATGCAGTTTTTAAGGACTAATCAGTAGAACAAACAATATAGACCCTGATCTGCCAGTGCATTATGAGACAGCAGATTAGGGTCTATGTTGTTTGCATTTGGACCTTCTGTACCAATACTACCATCATCCCAAAAAATGAAATCCATAACCATGCTCATGTTATATGAGGCGAACACAATATATTGAGGTTCTTTATAGCGAGGGACCACTGTAGCATCAAGACACAAAAGAAACAACTGTTTGGTGGATACAAGTAACGTTACCGTATATACTCGCCTATAAGACAAGTCCAAATGCAAACAACATAGACCCTGATCTGCTCCTGCATAATGCGCAGGCAGATCAGGGTCTGTGTTGTTTGTTTTACTGATTAGTCCTTACTGCATAGACCCAGATCTGCCGGCGCATTACGCAATGGCAGATCTGGGTCTATGCAGTTTGCAGTTGGTCTTAGATTATATGCAAGTATATACGGTATGTAGAAAAAGTTAGTACTATCAACCACTATCAACCGCAGATAATTGCAGATATAATTGAGTAATTAACATCATAATTGCTAGGTATTTTGTAGATAACAGGTTGCAGTGAAAGGTGGTATAATGGGCAGAGTAGGTCAAAACTGCTTGATGAATAAATTATTGGTGATAAGCGAGGATGTCAGTAAAACAGGTGGCAAAATAACAATGTTAGACAATACACAGATACATTTATATATTTTTTTATTTTTTTATTTGGATAAACAAATAATTTAGATAATTGTAGTTCGTATAATTATAATTCATTGGACTGTAAATAATATGCTGATTTGTGTTTTTTCATGTGATTTATTTTAATTTTTCTTTCATAAATTTTACTATAATTTATTTATTTTATGCTACATGCTAGTTGGATAGAAACAGTAATTTCATGCCTTGTACATACACAAGATGGAAACAATCTGTATTATTTAATGTCAAACTTCAATACAGCGTTAAGGGAATTGCTTTTGATTGAACAGACTTTTCTTAGTAAATATTTTCTCAAATTTTATTAAAGTGAGTTATGGGCTTATTATAAACCATTGGCATATCATCAGAGAAATATAATATTTATCAAAGTAAATTAGTTTTTTTTTCACCCCAAAAGAAAATCGCCATCACATATAAATATTTTTAAAGATTAAAACTGAAAATTGATAATACATGTAGTAATGTATATATTTGTATCCTGTAGTGTTTCCTTTCTAGAATTTGATTCTTTATGTGCATGAACTGGTTCTATACAGACATTATGTCCTTAATTGGCATTCATAGCAGATAATTACTTTCAGCTTTACCAAGCATTTTTTTCTTTTGATAAAATTTTTCAATTCTGGTATTATTGTTGTTTTTTTAATAATTTGGCCACACATGCAGATATTTCTATAAATTGTAGAATTTTCACCAAGTGTGTGTTTTGGGCAATTTTGCAGAATTTTGTAGTAATTTGACATTTGTGGGATTTCTTACATTTTATGGAGTTTCTACATGTTTTCAACCAATAAAAGTTAGATCTTACTGGTTAAATACAGATTGCATGTAGACTGTGAAATAAAAATACATGGATATGATGTTAGATTGCATGTAAAGTAAAGTATTTTGACAAGCAATGAAGTTATCCTGCACTCCTCTTATTAAAGAAGGGATGCCACATACAGTGATATTTTAGTGTCTTTATGTATGGCAGATTTTTGTACAGATTTTGGGGATGAAAGTTTGTAGATTTTTCATGAAATTCTTGTGATCACCCAGCATTTGATTCCACCTGAATTGCAGTTTCAGGTGAAAGTTCTGTCCAATTTGAAACAGCTTAAAATCTAAATTCTATGTGAATTTCTGTAGAGATCATAATATACCTTCTTTTAGTGCAAGGCTTACAAAAATAAAAAAATTTTCTGGTAGCTGGAATAAAGTTTAAAAGTTTGCTAATAAACTAAATGCTGTCTGACTAAAACTTTTTATAAATATTGAGAGAAAATATCAATAGTTTATGCAAGGGAATGATAAATTAAGTCCTTGCCAAGTAACAAATTTCAGATTCGATTAGTGCTATGATGTGTATCAAGAAAAAAAAAAACCCACATCATTTCCTCACTATAAGGTAGCATACTCTTTTACTTCCATGTATAACATTATAATGAGGGTGTACTGTATATGATTTGGATACAAAGGAATAATATTTGCCATCCCAACAAAATTTATTCATTGCTTAAATCTCTTGATGAGGCAGGTCATGTAAATTGGGCTACTTATTTGCAAATTTTTTATTCAAATATGGTTTGGAGTAATTTGGATTTCATAGGGTGCCAGTAATGTTGTTCTTTTGCTAAAATTATTTTTCAAAAGCTATTGGATTTTACGATGCAGAATTGGCATACCTACATAAATGAATCTCCCAAAAAGTACTCACTCTAGACATTTTAAAACCCTATTAAATATAGTATGCCATTTTATCTACGATGATCACTTGCTAAATTCTAATCATATATTTAATACTGAAAATGGTTGACAGTTAGGAGTTGAAAGAGTTGAGAGATGATGTCAATACTGTCTAGATCATATTCCTGTGTGTAAACCCTCTGTATGCAAATTTAAGAGAAAAGTATTTTTATAGATATATACATAGTAGTATAACATTAGATTTATTTTACAGAAATATGACAAATATAAACATTTTTCCTTGTAATAGCATAGAAGCAAGATGTTGAATAATTAGTACCAATTGTATTGTTGATCGTACTGCAAATGTATACATGATGTGAACTATATTGTACTATGGGCCTGAGGCCTGAATTATATTTTATTATGGACATAAGGCCTGAATTATATTTTATTATGGAAATAAGGCCTGAATTATATTTTATTATGGACATAAGGCCTGAATTATATTTTATTATGGACATAAGGCCTGAATTATGGGATAAAGTGTCAGTACCAGTATCTTAAAAAATTAATACTTGCCATCCATTGTGGTAGCCTTGCCAGAAACAAAATGGATTCTAAAATCCTCTATATTAAATGCATTAGGGTAATTTCTTAATCAAAAACTCAGTGTACTTAATCTTAAAACTCCTCTGGTAACGAAATAGTCTTTTTCTCCTTTATTATGTACCAAATGAAAGTCTCAAAAGTTAGTGACAAAAGAGAACATCATATTTTTTATGGAATTTTTTTAAAATCATTGTTATGCAGGCAGTAAGGAGAAGCTTAATGTGTTATAATGTCCATTCATCCGTCTTTCAGTCCATCCAGCTATTCCCTATTTTGTTTCTGCACAGTAACCAGAGTTTTCCATCATCTACCATTACTAAACTTTATAAATAAAAGAAGCCTATCAATTTTGGGATCAAAAGGTCAATGGTTATGGTCACTGTCACTGAAAAAGAAAAATGGTTTCTGCACAATAACATTAGTTCTACATCACAGATCTAGACCAAACATAGTGGATGGCTTGTACTTGGGATAAGGTAGAAAGAAGCTTGTCGATTTTCGGGTTCAAAAACCATGGTCACTGTGGCTGAAAAATGGACTTTCTGCACAACATTTCAGCTCTCAATTGTGTACCTTCACCAAAGTTTATGGATCACTAAATACACTTTGGGTAAGAAAGACGCCTATTGATTTTGGGGTCAAAAGATTAAAGGTCATGGTCACCATGAGTGAAAAAAAGAAAAATGTTTTTTGCACAACAACTTTAGTTATAGACCACATACCTTGAGCAAAGTTTGTGAAGGGCATCTACATATGATATGGAAATGGCCTGTTGATTGTGGTATCACAAGGTCAAAGATCAAGGTCATTGTGGCTCAAAGAAAAATGGTTCTTTTGCATAATAACTTTTGTTATAACTGCAAGTTCCTTGACCAAACTTTGTGGATGGCTTACAGTTAGTTTAATCAAGAAATTTATGGATTTTGGGGTCTAAGGTCATGGTTATGGTATACAAAAATAATGTCTTCTGTACAGAAAGTTTAGTTTGGGACCACATACCTTTACCAAAGGTCAAGGTCATTGAGACCCATTGCCATTGGTTAATAATCTCCAAAGTCAGCAATGCCCTACTAGTTCCTACATCGGAGACAATTCAACACTATGCAGGCATATAAAGAACCTTCAACTGTGCTCTTCTTTATTTATTTATTTTAAAAACTGAATTATATTTTATTTCTTTATTTCAAGCATAAATGGTAAATTGGATGAAACGCACCCCTTAATATGAATGTAAATAAGCAGGAAATCACTTGACATAATTTTTAAAAGTTTTCAGTTTTTAGTGTCTCCTAGGAAATATCACTTTGAGATGGTTGTATTATATTGCATTATTCCATTGGACATGCCTGTACTATTTATATTTTATCTAATGTTCATATACTTTTCTTGAAATAAAGAGGTAAATGGTTTTTTAGCTGATAATTGGACAAATAATAATGGAATATCATTTAATACATGAAAACAATGTCACTATTCCGAAGATATCATGTGTATTTGCTGAAGGCATTGTAATTTACAGAATTGATAATGACTTGACTGTGGTAAAATAGCACTTGCTTTTATTGCTTCTGTGTCAAATAAATATTTAAAATGGAAATTATTGGTATAGTTTTATTTCATGTTTTTTTATATGCCTACCATAAGGTGGGGCATATTATGTTATGATGTCTGTCCATCTGTTACCAGTTTCATTTTGACCCAATAACTCCAGTTCTCCACCATCTACAGTTACCAAACTTTGTAGATAACTTGTACTTAAGGTAAGGAAGAAACCTTTCAATTTCTGGGTCTAAAGGTCAAAGATCGAGGTCACTGGGATTGAAAGAAGAAAAATGGTTTCTGCACAATGACATTAGTTCTACATCATATACCTGGACCAAACTTTGTGGATAGCTTGCACTTGGGTTAAGACAAAGGCCTATTGAGTTTGGGGTCAAAAGGTGACTGAAAAATAAAAATAGTTTCCACACAATATCGCTAGTTTTACATCACAGACCTTATCCAAACTTTGTGATGGTTTGCACTTGGGGTAAGGAGGAAGCCTTTGAGGTTAAAAATGCCAGAGTATATGTGACTTAAAGAAGAAAAATGGTTTCTGCAAACAAATTTCAGATCTCTACCATGTACCTTCACTAAAGTTTGTGGCTGGCTTGCACATTGGGTAAGAAAGAAGCCTATTGATTTGAGGGTCAAAGATCAAGGTCACTGTGACTGAAAGAGGAAAAATGTTTTTGCATCATTACTTTAGTTCTAGACCAGGTACATAGATCAATGGTTTGTGGAGGGTTTGGACTTAAGGTATGGAATAGGCCTATTGATTTGGGGGTCAAAAGTTCAAAAGTCAAGTTAATTGTGGCTCAAAGGAAAATGGGTTTTGCAGAATAACTTGTTTTAGAGTAACTTCCTTGAGAAAACTTTGTGATAAAGAAATTTATAGGTACTGGGGTCTAAAGGTCAGAAGTCACGATCATAGTAAGTCTAAAAATAACATAATAGTTTCCGCATGGTAAGTTTGAGTTGGGACTGCATACCTTGACTAAAGGTCCAGATCAGTGAGACCCTCGGGTCAATAATCTTCGGAGTCAACCATGCCCTTACTAGAGCCTTCATAGAAGATATTAAAAATGGGGCGTCTGTATTGTACTGTTCGCAGTACTCTTTTTTTATATGTTTATTTATTGGAACATAATTGGATGGATTTTTGCAAAAAGCGAGGAACACATTGTTTCTGGTTGCAACACTTTCGTTGCTGTTCCATAACTTTAGACCCAGTAGATATAATTTAACGCAACTTGGTGTTAATTCATATATCACCACTAGAAGGTGTGTTGCATAACATTTGCATGGTCCTATGTATTTTTTTTTACAAAAGTTTTCCGCACACTTTTATTTCCACTGTGTGAAATTAATGGGTAAAACTTGGCTTACTCTATATCATCACTTAAAGTGTATCATATAAATAATGCAGAATGTTACTGAGTCGCAGGTACTTCAAAGATCTCTCTGTTCTAAGCTAGGTTTTTATTTATTTATTTATTTATTAAGAACAGATTCATGAGTCAACAATTATACAAGACTAGATGATAAAAGTTAGCTCACAACACAATTCTTAACTTCAATGGACCTACAGAATTTTCGGATCCCCACGCCCATTGATTTATTTTTAACAAAATCCATTGGAAATGTTCACTGTTATATGACACAGTCCATGATTCTATTCTCTAGCCACTCTGTAGTATTAAATAGAAGTCTGACTCGATAAGAATCTGGCAAAATGGCACGAGTCAGAAATCGGTCCTATGCAAATGACGGCACCTAGTTTAATTATGTTTGCAAAGATCTGAAATAGACTTTGCTTTTGTTTTGTTTTGTTTTTTGTTTTTTCGGGGTGAGGGGGTTGTGTGTGTGTGTGTGGGGGGGGGGGGGGGTGAGGGGTAGTTATAAATATTATTGCCAATTTTACCAGACCTTAAGTCATTTGGACCAACAGTCAGCAACTAGTTTCATGCTAAAACAAATTTTTTCCTTTTTTTTATACATTTGATCTGAAAACATTTAGTAGTCAGACAGAGTGACACATGTAGCTCAGATAGTCCTAAAAAAAATGGAGTTAGAAATGTTGGAAAATCTTCCACTTACAAAGTTTGTGCAAACTTCATGCAAATTTGCCGAACATGACAATAATCTCTAGTTACGGTGCATTCACATTCTCATAAAGACACCACGTTGTCTGAAGCACTTGACTCAAATTAATCGTAATCATGTCCATTGATAATGATGTCAAATGAGCTAGCGTAGTTACCCTCTTTCTATTGACATGTAACTTTAGAGCTATTGGATATAATTTGATGCAAGTTCGTATTTGTAGACTCGAATATCACCACTAGAAGGTGTGTCACATAACATTTTTGTGGTTCTATTTTCAAAGTCAAGGTCACATGCCAAATTTTTAAAAGTTTTCCCCACATTTTTCTTTCCGCTGTATAAAAATCAAAGCCAGTTTTTAAATTAATGGGTAAGAATTGGTATACTATATATCATAACCTAAAGTGTATCACATAACACGTTTAATGCCAGAATGTTAGTGATTCCCAGGTGATGAAGGTCAGCTCATAAAACAATTCTTAATTTCAGTGGACCTATAGAAATTTCAGGTTGCTGCCATATTTATACATTATTATAAACAAAATGCATTCAAAATGTTCAATCTAATTTTTCACAGTCATTGATTCTTTTATCTAGCCACTCTATCTAAACATCCGTTCCCACCACCCAACCCCACCCTCTTGCACCCACCCCACCCACAAGAAGAGGGTTGCTGGGTAGGTACCATTTTTAGACCATTTTAACATTAGTTTCACATTATTAGTGCATAAAAATAAAATGGTGAAATTTCCGTAACGGCACGGGTCAAAAATCTGCCCTATGCAAATAAAGGCATCAAATTGAATTATGTTTGCAAAGATCTGAAATAGACTTTTGCTGTTGCTTTTTATGAATATTATTGACAATTTTACCAGATCTGGATTCATTCGGAGAAGCAGTCGGCAACTTGTTTCATATTTTTATATATTTTTTTACATTTTATTTTAGAACATTTAGTTGTTCATAACATTCTGTTTCTTATTCAAAGACAAAGTTAATATTCTAATCACTCACATCTTTTTTATTTTTGAATTTCCTGATTTTTCATTCTAAATAATATAATAAAAAAGTATAGATGAGCAGTTACTCAAAGTCCGCCAGATAGATAGATAGATAATTGCAATATTTATTTTTTTTATCGGAAAAGACAGACTGACACACGTAGCTCAGATAGTCTCTCCCCCACCCCACTCCCATAATGAAAAAAAAAGGATTTTAGAAAAAGTTATGAAATCTTCCACTTACAAAGCTCGTGCAAACTTCATGCAAATGTGTCAATCATGACAGTAATCTATAGTTCCGGTGCATTCAGATACTCATTAAGGCGCCATGTTGTCTAAAGCACTTTACTAAAATTAATCGTAATTTAGGTCCATT
Source organism: Margaritifera margaritifera (assembly GCA_029931535.1). NCBI lineage: Eukaryota > Metazoa > Mollusca > Bivalvia > Unionida > Margaritiferidae > Margaritifera > Margaritifera margaritifera. The sequence continues at coordinate 849,726 of JAQPZY010001174.1, read as the reverse complement.
GATAATGACATCAAATGAGCTAGCGTAGTTCCGCTCTTCCTACTGACAGAACATTGTTAATTGATCATGGATTAAATTAAAAAATGCAGCATAATTTATTAGTTAAATTGGATAAAATATACACTATGTATGTTGGTCTCAGATTATATAATAATGTTGAACAGAACAGGATCTTTATTCAGCATTAAATTGTAATTTACAATTTATAGCACTGTGTGTGGAGATTAACAAATATTGATCTGAAGTGGGCACATTTCAAGAAATAAAGAAAAACATTATCTATATAATAGCTTTAATGTAGAACCTTGTAAAACTAAACAGTTATACAATTTATTCTTCATGAAAACAACATTGGAATGGAACCATCTGGATAATTGTGTAGTGCATGCGAAGACAGGAGAGGGTTTTTCTATGCTAACTGTAGTGTAACAACCCTCTCTCCAGGTGTGTTTATGTCAAAATGACCATGCACGGTACCAAATACCGATAACTTATGTTACATCTCCCAAATATGTTTACAAAGGATAAATTAATGATAATGATAACAAAATATTAGCTATACATATACTACTCATATATAATGAACAAGAACAACAACAATGGATAGCATGCAAATAAAATATTTGTCTTCACATCTATTCATTTTGATTACTTGCTCCCTCTTATACATATATGTACATATATTTATCCAGTAGTACTCTAAATATATACAATTTAGGTAAATAGCACTTCAAATTGCAAATTCAACATTGTGACAAAAAAGCTCATAGCCAACCATGTCATATGGTGTTTCTTCAAAAGGACAATAGCAGTTTTCCATGTGAATAATGACTCTTTAAATATGTATACGAATAAACATCCGTCTCCTTTATAAGTTGTTGCAGATTAGCTATCTGCCGGGAATATATATACAGATAAGCTATCTGCTGGGAATATATATATATATATATATATTAACTTAATCATTTACATTTTACAGTAAAGAAAGAAGTCTATCGGGACAAACTATCACCCACTGTAATGGTGTATCCTAGCTGTCTACAAAATGTAATTTTTACCCAATCATTTTACAGCAAAATGCAATAAACTACTAATGTTTGCAGTTATGTATGCTACAAACCTTTGTGTATATATTGTTTGTAGACTAATCAAAGTCAACTTCAAAATCTGTCTATTCTTTAAATATTACTTTGCTGACTTTGTTTTAATCTACATGTCATCAAGGTCAAATTGGACTGTTTTCTAAAGTAACAAGATGTGTCTTCACAGTTGAATGTAGAGATGTAACATCCTGGTAAAAACTGTATGGATATACATTTGTAGAATCAAAATGCATGAGACTGGTACAGTGTGTATGGATATACATTTGTAGAATCAAAATACATGAGATTGGTACAGTATGTATATTGTCAATCAATGATATGTTTTACATGTATGGAACGCTTACTGCAATCTTTTTTCATGAACATCATTTTCTTTCTAATAGCTATCAGTTTTTTGCATGGTCCGGCATTTCGGAACACCTCACTTGTTTCCCTTATTGTTGTCTTAGCGCCAGAAGCTGATTTGAGGATGCCGTTCGTTTTTACTCGCCTTCGTTTCCCATCTCCATACTTCAGGTGCACTTTTCTGTTGATTTCCGTCAGTATATCAAAACTCAGTGAATCAATGGACACTAATATGGCACTTTTCCCCATGACAGGGCGTTTTGTGCCGACATTCTGTCTTGATTGATAATGCTGTAGTGAATTTGAATTCAGGGGTAGTTTTGTACCAAAGACACTGCTTCTTTCGCGTTGGAATCTCTCACAGACATTGACACTATTGACATAAGTTGTATTTATACCAGTACAGTTCTCCTTGATAGGAGTTTCATATCGTTCGATTGAACAACGATCATCATTAGGGGACTTTGAGTAGATGGTACCGTCAGTTGTAGTAAAGTGGTGACCTCCATCTTTAGAAGCTTTGTTCGGATCCCCCTGTCGTACCTTTTTCCTTGGAGGCGGGATAGGGTACGATGATTCTCTTGCTTCAAACAAATCTTGGCCACCTTCATTCTTTCTTTTCTGGCCTTTGGTTTTGTTTTCGGAATATTTTGTAATCATCCTTTTCCTCCGTGGTGGAGGAACTGGAGTACTCCCCCGCAATTCATCCTTGGAGAAGCAGTTTGTGCTTTGAACATTGCCTTCTTCTCCTGAAGATCTAGACGCATATTCGCTGAATAAATTGTTTCTCTTCTCATCCCAGACAGACAGACAGTGTTCAGCACTCACGTTTATACAACTGAGAGGTTTTATGCCCTTAAGGTCCATGACACAGACAGGCGACAATTGTTCTCTAACAGATCTCGCACTGTTTGTTTTACGAACGATATGATTGATTTTCTCCAGATATTGATCTAGCATGCTTGCTGTGGAACAACCATATTTATCCACAAAATTTACACTTTCAGAAGAATACAACTTTATAAGAGTTAATCGACGCCTTTTGGCAAATCTAGGTGCTATCACATTTGCTGTATAGTCCAAGAACAAGGGGTCGTCGTCGAAATCTAAATTACACTTGCCATTAGCAGCATCCGATATTGGTACAGAGTACGCATCCTGACAGGAAGACGACAGTGACGTCTCGTGCCTTTTCTTACTTGAAGCTGGGTTAAGAAGGTAACTCTTCAGATCCAGGGAAGTCTTGCACACCATAGATACATCCATCACGTTTTACCGTCAACTTCCACCTACAAAATAAAAATAAAACCGTGAAGTAAATGAAAGTTTTATTTCCTTCAATTTAATGTTAAGTTGCCTTGGATAATGCGCAAGACATATTAATCATCAAATAATTATACTAATTCATCACCTGATTGGGACTTATTAATTGTGTTTTGAATGTAAATGAATCACAAAATTACAGTATACATTTAACTGTACATGACACTGAATAGCAGCATAGTATTGGATAAGATCACTTAAAATCAGTGAACTTTAGGAAATATCACACTTTTTGAAAGATGAAATGAATTTATGTATACTCCCTGAAAAATTAACGGACAAAATTGACATTCTGATATAGCATTTTTTAAACTGAAAATAAATATAGATGTAATTCACAATACCTTAGGACAAAAATGTGATCGTGTTAAATTGTAACAGCAACCCAACATTAACTAGGTTTCAGTTTGTTAATAAAAGTTGCCAAAGTCCCCCACCCCCATTTAAGATGCTATGATTATTTTTCGTTAATAATAATAATATTAATAATAAAAATAATAAAATTACCCACTGATTTGAATACGAGCTGTCCACTATTTGATCTCCTGTGATTTGCTTAAATGTATCCGAATATTTCTGAAATTATCTTTTACAGTTTCATCGACTTTTCTATGTCTATCTTTTCTCAGTATAAATAGATCCCAATGTAAAAATACTCCCATGATTAAGGCGCATATATCCTCAAAGCACATGTCTGTTGTAGAGTATATTTTCTCTTCCTAATTGGGCGATTCTATGTACAGCGATACCTATCAAGCACGAGACAATTTGTTAACAATGAAAGTGACCATTAACTGACCATGACAAATACTATAACGTTGTGATTAGACCTAAGGCTAAGGAGCACACAAGAAAAGAATTCCAAATAGAAATAAATGGGTGCTTAAGTACTTATCTTGCATCTTATTCTTCTTTTCCTTTTGTCGCACTTGCCCATCTATTGGCATATTTTGTTGGAAGGTATGAAGATAGTAGATGACTACTTAAACAATTTTATAGTATAAATCTTAATTAACCCAAGGCAAAAATGTTGATTGCCTTGACTATTATTTCCCTTTCTTTACTAGTATAGGAGCACCACTTATTAAAGATCTAAGATACAAGACACAATTGTTAGTGTGTGAGGACAGCGAATCAGATTAGATATTGAAATTAGGGCTATTAATTTGGACAGCCAATAAACATGTAGAGGCACAATTCAGTTTTATACTTTTTTCAGTTATTTCACCTCGTATAATGATATCATCCAAGTCAAAATAATGTCCTCCATTTTTCCTCTAATTAATGTTTTATTTAATTAAATGTAACTAATCTGGTTGCAATGCTGCAATAAATATTCAAATCTAACTATGGATACAAAAAGTATCGACAAGACAGTACAATTTCTCTTCTTAAATAAATTATTGTTTTCCCTTTGGAAGTTTGTCTTCTTAAGAGGAAAACATGTGGACAGATTGAATTTCTATCAACTTTAACATAGATAATAGTCTTGTGCACAAGTATGAAATGAAAATTGACGCAATAATCTGTGGATGACATGTGATCAATTTTGGTAAATTGTGTATACAAATACAATGTAAGTGTACAAAAATGTTTTAATGTTTCCCGTGGAAGTAAACTAAAACTAAAGACTTTAGAACTCAGAAACGTTATTTAGCCAAGAAAGACCAGAAAAATGTAACCCTCCTGACCCCACCCCGAAAAAAAGACAACGACACTAAATACATCTGCCAAAATTACTCTCACACGCGTACGCAGAGAGAGAGAGAAAGAGAGAGATAGGCTCCTCCACGTTTTTACCTTTAGAAACAGGTGCAATATTTAAAACTGTACTCATACCGTACATGCTATACTTTACGAATCGTTTGAAGATAGAAAGGTCACCATAACATTCTACATTTCCATTAAATATTTGTTCTATTTGCAAATAAAATTATTACTTTATCAGTTTTATGTTTCCTTGTTTTTAGATATTTCTTATGAAGTACAGAACAGGTGCCTACTATTTATGGAAAGTGACATTTAATAAACTAAACTATCCCCCCCCCCCCACACACACACACACATTAGTTTTAAATAATTGAAAGACTTAGTGAAATTAGGACCAGGACTGAATGAAGCGAATTTGGAATAATTTAATTAGAGTGATATTCATGGTATTGGAGGTTTTATTCCCTCCTTTTGGTGACCTCCCCCCCCCCCGTACTTGCTCATTTAATGTCATTTTCTGTTTCTAGGTGTGAAGGTTGTAAATAATTCTTGACACACTTTGACTGGTAGGTGTTAATTTTACAGCATAAAGCTGAAGTAGCTGAAGGCAAAAATGTTGATTGCCTTGACTGTTATCTCTCTTTCTTTACCAGTAAAAGTGCACCACAGATGTAAGTCCGATTAACCTTGAAAAAGACCGCTGGATACCAATAAACATGTAACTATTCAATCTTTGAACTGGTTTCTATTTTTTATCGAGTAATGATATTACTCGTGGCAATGCAATCTGTTTAATCAATATAAATTATTAATTTATTTTAATTTCATTCCATTGCTATATATTACGGCATCATCAAATCAAAATAATCTCCTCGACTTATCATGTTATAGTTAATTAAATGTAACTAATTTAGTTGCTGTAAGACCAAACAATGCTTAAAAGGCACGTGACAGGACAATAAAATTACACATGGAATAACTGATTTTTCGCCGATTGTAATTTCAGAAGGGAATATGTTAACAAATCTATTATGTATCGACTTTAACAAAGACGATGTTTTTTGCATATAAGTATGGAATGAAGACATACACAAGCATCTGTGGTGACTCATGATCAATTTCGTTAAATTGTGTATCCTTTTACTGTGTAAATATAAATAACTTTTCTTTCTCCACTGCCCCCCCCCCCAAAAAAAAAGAACTATAACCTCAAACGTATTTTTGTCATATACCAGAAAGACCCAAAAAAGTAAACGAAAACACATTTTCCGAGAGAGAGAAAGGGGCTGGGAGGGCAGTTTTGTACGAAATCAAAGCGACTGATTAGCAACAGGTGTTTAACATGTAACTGTACTAAAATCGTTTGTCTGAAATCTACTGGAAATCGTCTGAAAAATAATTATTGAGATAATATTATATTTTTGCATTAAACTCTATAATATTGGCAGATAAAATGATTAGTATAAAACAATTATTGAGATAATATTATATTTTTGCATTAAACTCTATAATATTGGCAGATAAAATGATTAGTATAAAATATTTATGGAGATAATATTATATTTTTGCATTAAACTCTATAATATTGGCAGATACAATGATTAGTATAAAATAGTTTTACATATTTCTTATAGCCTACGATAAAGATGCCTAAAATTTAATAATGGCGTCATGGAATAAATTGTATCTAAATTTTAAAATAAAATAAATTAAAAAATGACTTTAAAAATGTTTGAAAGAATTTGTAAATTTTAAAATTACTGTGAGAACTGAATGAACTAAATTTCATGTAATTTACTTTGAACGATAAGAATGATGCGTGTATGTATTTCACAGAAGATACTTTGTGCCCGTGCACTGAACTAAAATACAAGCAAGGGAATAGTTATAGAAAAGTGAAAGAAAATGATTTAGTAAAAAGACACAGACCACTAGACTTTGGACGGGGGTGGGGATGGGGTTGGGGTGCGCTACGGTTTATATCCCAACGCCAACCCCTTCCCAATGTCCACCACCTTTTCTCTGATCTTGTTTGATCCCCGCATCTGCTGATAGAAAGAGGTTGGGTATCGCTGGGTGTAGTGGACATTTCTAATAAATCATAGTTCATACTGTCTTTTGTTGTATCATTTTTAGTTTAAAAAAAGGACTGTAACCTGCCTCAATAACCCATAACCCAGGGAGACACTATATTTTGCTCTTTTGTGTGTTGCGCAGAAAGAATGATTTTGCTCTGATGTGCACCCTTGAATGTCCATAGTGAGGGGATATCCAGCTATAATTAAATATTCCCGTTCGCTCTCCCCCAACCCCCTCGTAATTTTTTCCTTGACATAACCATATTTACATTAAGAGTCAACCCCTTGTTTAAAAAAAAAAAGCAATAATACAAACAAACAAAAAAGTCACAAAATAAAATAAAAAAGAAAATAGAAAATTTACTGTTTAATTATTGTTTGCTCGTGACCCTATCCCCACCTCTTATATATATATATATATATATATATATATATATATATATATATACAGAGAGAGAGAGAGAGAGAGAGAGAGAGAGAGAGAGAGAGAGAGAGAGAGAGAGAGAGAGAGAGAGAGAGAGAGAGTTACAAATATACACCAAACAGAGCGGAAAGTGCTATCCCTGGATTCTAAAAGAGATAACATTAACATAATTGTTTAAATACGAATAAATCATATTTTCATACAGGTTAGAGAGTTTTTTAAATTCATATTCTACGGAGATTCGAACCCAGATCCGCGGGTTACAGTACCCATCGCCTTGCCTGTAAGCACCAGTCCCTATACCATCTCGACCGTGCACACATTACCAACAATGATGCTACAAAGTCGGTGAAACTCAAACAATTCTTGTACAGTATACACTCTCCTGCATTAAAAAGAAAAGTTATGCAACGCGTTGTTAGCAGACTTTGAATGTAAATTTTTTTTTTTTTTTTTTTGCAGCACAGCAAATACCATTAGGTTAGTTAGCGCTAATTGGAGTAAAGTGTTTTGTCCACCAAGGATACACGGGCTGATTGGATGCTATGATTCGGAACTGCATTTCTGCTCACAAAATATTATGAAGAGTGCATTTAATTATTTTATTCCTCATTTCTTGTCACGGATATTGTGTCACCATTGTACATTTACAGTACAGTAATGTAGCCTTAGCTGAAACCTTTGTATAAGGACAAATGTCTACAACGGTTATATTGTGAACCTCTCACTTTAATTTTAACACACGTATTACCTATATATAAAGAACACCTGTAAATGGAGGACACATTTTGTGCTCACGTGAGTGTCCTTTATGTATAGTTCTCATATTAGACGGAATTACACTACTTATTATTTTTAATAGTATTTGGAACTATTTCCTTCTATGATATACAATGTTGATTGTTTCTTTCTGTCACATACAAACGCACACACATACGGATACACTGTATTGGGCTAAAAATTGGTAGTTTCATTTTTATTTCGAATTTTAGAAGCGTATACAACCCCTTTTAATATGAAACAGGTTAAACTACATATTGTTAAATCTTTGGGTTTCTTATTTTAAATGATTAATGAGGCACACGTTATTTATGTTTACAATTAATTGTTGTATTAAAAATATTTTGTTTGTGTGCTAAGAGGGAAAAAAAAGTAATGCACACCTCCGACGGGACTCGAACCCGCAATCCCCGGCTTAGGAGGCCGGTGCCTTATCCATTAGGCCACGGAGGCGCTTATAAAATAGTAGAAAAAGTTATTAATATATAATTAATTCTGAGAAAGGCAAGGAAGCATAGCATTTATTTTTTAAAAAAACCTATTTTTATTAAAATTATATAACCAGAACACTGTAATTTTTAACACTTATTTTAAAGCAGACTTTGTGTTAATAAGATTGTTTCATTGTCCCAAACGGTTTTAATCGACTGGTTTATAGTCTCCTTTGAGTCAAGAGGAACCAGTCACAGTTCCAACCGAGGACAAACGATGCCGAGAAGTAGATCAAGAAGTCGCTCCCCCAGGCGAGGTCTTGTATTACTTTGTTCAAAGTGCATATTTATATTTTATTCAACATTACATATAATTATTAATATATTTATTTTACGTTGCAACCGAAACTGTAAAACTGGTAATCTAGGTGCTTTAAAATTTTAGTTGTATATAAGTGAAACATGTTTTCGAGGGTTGGTGGGAATATACATTTCAAAGAACTTATTGTCAAGTCACGTTATGATTTGCTTAAACATGCCTTTATTTATGTTCATGATTCTTTTACAATATATATAGCAGCATCAAATTCAATGGTGGATAGTATACTTCATAGAATTGCAAGTTTTGAGCGGCTCGTAACTAAAGTACAAGTCATGCAGGTATGTAGGCGTTCGATACCGACTATTTCAACAACTTTTTAAGAAATTGATTACACATACCTTTAAATGACGATAATTCGGTTTTTTTTCGCTCATGGTAGATCAATATTAATCGGAAGAACATTGTATACACAGCCCAGATAATACTAGTCTGAGGTTACTCTGGCCTTTCCTATCCCATTTTAGATATTTTGACATTTATGTTGTGGTGTGTGGGTAGAGTGCATTGCTGTGGAAAAGATGGAATTCACTGAAACCACGTGATGTTGGCATAGGGTAGCTGGTTACAACCAGTCCTAATACACTTAACCTTACATTGAGTCGTACCGGCATGAAATCGATATGAAGTTGATTTATCTTCTCAGAAAATGCGAGTATAACATTCATTATGTCTTTAATTCATTGATAGACAAGGCAAAACTACAACGTTGATGATATCAGACCTGGTACTCTATATTTTGCATGGCTAGTCACATGACAACCCAAATCTCACTATCTTCATGTCCATGACATCAGAGGTCCAAAAGTCACTTGATACCAACAAAAATGTCTTTCCAAAGTTGTTGTACAAAAAATGTGAAAATATTAAATAAAAGCGATGTAATGTTTGTAAAAAAAACTAAAGGACACATAATTTTCAACATATGTATTCTTAGAACAATGATCAGAAAGCTGTTGCTGCTGGAGCAAAAAAAACAGATTCATCACACAGCCAGCATATGTCAGTGCACAGTGTTCTCCCGAGGGCCTTTTACCGTAGCGGGCCCACTACGCTATCGTTTCAAACTCCGATAACCCCGACGCTTTAGAACCTGCTGCTACGCTATGCTCTTGTGCTGCTACGCTTTGATGTTTCCCACTACCCTTATAAAATTAATCTGTTAAACAAACATCCTGTCACATAATTCAAAGCCCCACTCCTGTCTAGCTTGACCCCTGATCACATGACAACTGCACTGTTGTCACGTGATCAGGGGTCAAACTAGATTTTAATTTTAGGGTGAAGTGACTTGTCCTGTTGAACAGAATATGGAGAAGTGAGAGCTGAACAGGGAGAAGTGGGAGCAAATATATATATATATATATATATATATATATATATATATATATATATACAGGGCTCGGTAGCGGTAGTCTGCTAGTCCCAGGCTAGTAGATTTCCTGTCGGACTAGTAACTTTCATAATGTTAATAGTCCGATGGGCTAGTAAGTTTCGGTTATCAACAGTCAGCGTTTGTTATGCCTCTCCCTAATAAAGACTTGACTTCAGCAGATGTTCTGTAGAATCAAGGCAGTGACCATTGTAAACACAGTCATAAAATATTAGCATCAGAAGATGAAGTCGATTTCTGCCTCGGAAAGGTGCGTTTCTATAATAAGAAGCCATCCGATTTTACGCATTTTGCTTAACAGCGCCAATTATGGTCCCGTCATTAACAGCGGAAGTTTGGTAATTGATCCTAATTAATCTGATAACGTATGAAATGAAAAATGATGTGGAAATAGTCAAATATTAGTTGTTAAGAGATTTTTATTTCCAACAAATTTATGGCATTCTACAACTTTATATGTGGAAAGTTATTCATATTTAAAATCTCTCCCCTCAACCATAAATAAAAACAATTTTGTTTCTTGTGTTTCTTTTGGATCATCTGATTTCAACGCGCGCTGTTATAGAGGGGCTGAACTTCACTATATTAGACATGGATAGTGAAGAGATTGTACTTATGTTTTACTTATTTCTTTTTCTCTTCATTTTTCTGTTGCATATTATATAATATAAAAAATTGAGATTAACCTGTTAAAAAGCATCTCTCTCTCTCTCTCTCTCTTACACACACACACACACATGCAACATGGAATCCAAATCATCATAATGTTCGGTAAGAGTTTACGTATTCCCTGATTGCCAGCCAAGCTCTCTGCAGTTTGCAACCTCATCGTTCACACCAAGCCATAAAGATGTCTTCCGTGAAAGATTTTTAAATATTCTGATAATGTTTAGAAGAATTTTTCACCAAAGTTAACATTTAAAAAGTAACACTAGAATGCTTATTAATTATAACCAAATTTTACTTTTTCAATGCATGACATGAGGACATTTTTAGGAAATATTCAGAAAATATTACAATTTGACCATTTATAAATCTGCACATGTATAAATTTGGAAAAGTTCATAAAAGTAAGAAAATTAATACGGAATCTGTATTAGACATAGCGTCATGGAACAAAAAGCACGAACGAATATTCCCACCATTCAGTGTGAACTCCCGACCTCGTGTTCCAAAGTCAAGTACGTGTGCGTTTGTGTGTGTATGCGTGCTGGTATCACACTTTATCCACTTGACCACAGTAACAAACTACAATGTGGTATACCACACACAGAAACACGACAAAAACTATTTAAATAAATTAGTTTGTATGTTTGTTTGTTTAATTTTAATTTTTTTACTCGCTAGTTAAACGCTCCAACAGTCACAAATGGGAAACTGCATATTTTACATTTACATCGAAATAATTATAAGAATGATAAGAATTAGATCAATGTTACGATTACGTTATTGACACATTATTTCCATATAACTACTTTTTTCTATGATGATAAAAAATTGAATACACGTGCATCTAAGATTTGAAAATTGTCCACCTTATTATTAATTTCAACAATACCATGAGGTCGGATTAATTAGGAACAATTACCAAACTTCCGCTGTTAATGATGAGACCATAATTGGAGCTGTTAAGTACAACGTGCAGAGTCAGATGGCTTCGTTTGATAGGAACGCACCTTTTCCAAGCTGAAACTAACATTATCTTCTGATGGTAATATTTTATAACAGTGTTTACAATAGCGACTGCTTTGATCCTGCAGAACATCCGCTGAAGTCAAGTCTTTATTAGGGAGAGGCCATTTAATTTCAAGGGGGGTGGGGGTTGGGCAGGACTAGTAAAGATTTGGCAGGACTAGTATATTTCTCAGTATACTAGTCCTTCTGGTTACAAAGCAATTTGTGTTAAATTCGAGCCCTGTATATATAGGGATTAAAACTTTTGTAAATAGTGCATATAATGTACCTGGACAAAGGAAAAGTGAAAACCTCTTATGTAACAAAATGTATAATTCATATGTTTTTGAAAAATTTAATTGTTTTAACAAATAAATGTTGTCCATTATTTTGTTTGTTCTTTCTATGGCTTAAAGTGCATACATGTCATCAATCTTGACAAGACATTTAAATTTTGGGACAAATAAAAAAAATAGGTGGGAAAAGTGAATTTTCTGAACCACTTGTCCTGGACAAAATTATTTTGCTCATCTCTGTACTCCTATCAATTGGAATTAATTACAATATGTAGTTTTTAATGTGTTCATGTGAAGTCATATGACCAAAATATATGGTGTAGAGACCAACAAGGGCACATAAACCTTAAGTAAGGGACAGACTATTTAATAACATCAAAACTTTGACGTTTAAATTTCATTGTTGCTGATAAAGCATGACCATAGCTATTCATCGATGATGACTTAGATCCTTCTTTCCAACTGAATTGGCACATAATCAATAACAAATATGGTACCATGTGGGTGCATCTATATTTAGAAATGGATTTTCTTATATGACCACTCACACTTTCTAGCTTAGATACTTCAATCCATGGATAGGATTGCAAATTTATGGTTTTAATATTAACAGGGCTGAGCAAATCCCATAGCCCGACGTCCCGGACTTGTCATTTTTGAAGTCAGGCAAGTACAATTTTCCAAGTCGCTAGTCCAGGACAAGTGCTTTTTTAAAAAGTCGGGCTAGTCCTTATTTTCGTGCTTTAATCACTCTATCTACCTTTATTTGGCCAATCATGCCCTCCGGGCGTACTGAATACTTGATTCTACGCCTCTTCGTGTATACATTTACATCCTGTTACCGCTTGACTGCATATTGGGCTAAGCGACCAAATTATCTGCAAATCAAAACACGTCAAACAAAAGAAAGCCAGTATGATCAATTAGTAGTGTTTTAAGCGGCTTTGTTGCATTGAGTTTACTCAAGCCAGATTATCACGAGCGACTCACTATGATTTTAATTCAGCAAGTCAGTGTAATTAAATTAATGAAAGGTACTTTACCGACGTCAGTGTTGGTTTCTTTTATGAACTGATTAAATGACAGTAATGATTCTTAAAATTTTTAAGTGATTATACAGATGATTAACTTCCACGTGCGATATTGCGTTTGAAGCAAAACAATTACGCTAATTAATGAGCAGTCTCTGTTCGTATTTAAAAGAGAAAATGTATGTTATGATCACTTTAGAAGTAGTTGTCAAGCAAGCTGATAGTTACTCTGTGGATAAAATGAGTTTGCTAAATTATTTTCGCAAGGAAGGTAATAACGGCGATTCGGAGAAGGAAAATTTGTTTGAAAGTGGAGGGATAAAACGTAAGACTGCTACTGAGTGTACGGTAGTTATTTCTCCAAAGAGACTTAAGCAACAATCTGTGATGGCAAAAAATGTCAAATATGACACTACTAAGAGACAGAGAAATTTTCAGCAGCATTGGGTTGATTGTTATCCCTGGCTTGAATGTATTGACTCGGAAGGAAAGATGTTTTGCAGTTATTGCAAACAATATCCAAAACTGGCACAGGTTGGAAATTCACCCAGTGTATTTGTCAATGAAGAACCTTTGAGATGCTTTAGAGCATTTGACTACAGGCATTTTCCTCATGAGAGGGCAGCTCTGATGAAATATGGGAGGGAAGACTTGCAGGTTCTTCTTAATCATCTTGAAGTGATTTTCAAACAGGAAGACCATCATGCCATTCATGAGCAGTATCTGGAGTTCAAAGCAAAGATGAGGGCATACGAGCAGTCACCGGATCCACCTGTTGAAATTCTTGGAACACTCTTAGTGAATACTCCACCTAGTCTCAGCCAATTATGCAAACTATTAGAAATCATGTTTGTTATAAGCCCATCCACTGCTGAGTGTGAACGAGGATTTAGTTCAATGAACTTAATCAAGACTTCTTTAAGGAATTCATTAAACCAAAAGAGTTTACAAATGCTAATGAACATTTCCACAAATGGACCAGAGCTTGAGGACTTCAACCCAGACACAGCTATCAACTGCTGGCTTAGTAATGGTGCAGGTGGCAGACATATACATGGACATTTTTTCAAATCCATCAGCTAAAACATATATACATGAACCTGAAGAAGTCAAATGTATAACAACCAATGTTTTTGATAAATTAAAGTCTTTTAATAAATAATTATGTTGTATATTATTTCGTTTGTTTTTTCTCTGGATTAAGTACATACATCTCATCAAATCTCGGCAAGTGATTACCATTTTGGGACCAGTGAAGAGTAAGGTGGGACTAGTGAAGAGTAAGGTGGGACTAGTGAAGAGTAAGGTGGGACTAGTGAATTTTCTGAAACCACTTGTCCTGGACTAGTGGTTACAAAAAAAATTTGCTCAGCCCTGATTTATCTACATACTTGTAATAACACCATCCGTTGATTAGATATTATTTGTTTTGCAGCTTTTTTCGTATTTTCACAAAAATGAATGATGTAAGAAAACGACATGAACCTTACAGCGCTTCTCGAATTCCACAACATAGCATTGTTACCTACATTTCTGACCCAAAACATTTTATTTTTAGGGTAAATCTTCTATAACACAATATTTAGACTTTGCTTCATACAAATTGTATATTTCCCTTAATTTGTGTGCCCAATGAATCACAAAAACAGACAGTCTGATGAAGAGGTACATCCTAGACACAGTGATGTCCGCCATTACTACCCCTTGACAGATTCACTTATAGTTTCAAACTGATTTTATGAAGAAAATAATACAAGCACATCAGTTAAAATCTAAAAATAAGATATTTAGAAAGTGTTTTCACCAGTTCTATTCTTAGAACACAAATTGTTGTTTACATATTGATGTTTTAAGTTTCGAAACACAAGTTGGTATGTTTTCATCATCAAATGATAACTTGCAGATATTGGGCAGTGATAGTAAATGAGAATTTGCTGGGCAACGGTTTAATGGTCAATCAGCTATTAAAAAACATGCCTGTGAATTTGCAAAAGTTTGTTTTGTTGGTGCAGTTGATATCAGCACCTGCTAAGGTTGCATGCACCACATTTCGCCTGGAGCTTTGGCATTAACTGCTCGGTTGGGTCAGGAGAGCATTTCAAAAGACATAAACTACTGTCACTCAGTTTACATGGAAAAGATTATAGGATAAAGTTGTTTTCGCTTTCCTAATAGAACCAGGTGAAGTTTACATTTTTTTGCAACACAGTTGCCAGCTTTACCTGGTAGCGTGACCCATGTGTGATACCAACAAAAAACCACATTAACATGTGCCCTCTGCATGAGAAATTTGGTTTTTTTCTTCTTCAGAAAATAATAAAAAGTGGTTAACAACAACTTGTTGGCCGAAACCTTCAGTTCCTGGATACACTTTTCAAAATCTGGTTTACAGTTTATGGTAATAATGTTAATAATAATAATAATAATAATAATAATAATAATAATAATCTTGATTTAATCAGGATTTTTTATTTCAGCAAAATAACGCTAGCTGTCAGCTATTTTCTGATATGAAGCAGACACCAAAAATCTATTTTCATTCTCACTGTTCTATGTCACAAACATGTAACATACTTCAGAATTTTTTGTAGTGGCTTCAGGAGTTAGCCAATCGCAACAATTGGTTAAAGTGTTTGAAGAAATAAGAGCCATTCAGACAAGAAAATCAACTAGGGAAAGTAGCTTTTACTTCAGCGTCTTTGGTGTGCTACACCCTTAATGCGAAAAATTGCATATGGTAAAATTATGGGTAGAAACTTGCTTCAAATCATATGCTGCCATCTTGAAAAATATGCTAAAGTTAAGACAGGTTTTTATAATTTAGTGAATCAAAGAGACTAAAGTAGCAGCTATTAATTTCAACCGGTCTTTGTGAGCAGCTCTGATTATTTCACACACTTCTACCAGTTGTTTAATTTGACTTAGAATAAAAGCCAATGCAGAAAAACCTGAAATGATCCAAATGCCCAGACTATGAGTCAGGTGCTCTCTTTAATAATCAATCCCACTCATTAAAAAATAATTTTAGGAATTTGCATTTTCCAAATTCAAAGAGAATTCCATATTTCCTTCCTGAATTGTATTTGGAATCTGAACACATTAATTTTTGGCAGTCATCATGTTAAACCTAGGGGTCATGTTGGACTCCAAATTTAGGGTGAGGTAACTTCTTACCCATCCTGTCAAAGTACGGCAAAGTGATGGGGAAAATAGGGAGCAGTAAGTTAGATATCAAATTCTGTATTGGGAATGTAAGTTTGTCAACAACTGATGTTCTAAAAGGCACACAATACTCATTATGCTTTATGAAAATATTAAAAACTTTCTACCACGTATCTTGAATCTGAAAAACTGATGTATAACATCATTAATAGATTGAGACAGTAGCCTCCAAAATAGGTAAGTGTTCCCAAAAATCGGTGACTACTACTTTTTGAAGTCAAATCATTTATCCCACAAAATTTTAAATTTCCACATAAAATATATGAATAGTTTATTAATCTTTTCATAGTTTTTAGTTTTCAAATCATCTTTAACAAATCAGAATTTGGTTTTGGGCTTGAAAAGGTTTACAATTTTCACTTACTCCCAAGAGATTCACATATGAGTGGTTAGTGGTAAAATTCCAACTTGAGCACATGTTTGAGGTCACCAGGAGCTACTAGCACAGAAGTTAATTTTATAGTATGTTTTTACTCTTTTACACTTACCATATGTACTCACTTATAAGTCGAGTCTAACTGCAAAAAAACAGAGACCCTGATGTGCCATCACATAATATGCTGGCAGATAAGGGTCTGTGTTGTTTGTTGTACTGCTTACTCCTAACAAACTGCATAGACTTGGATCTGCCAGCGCGTTATGCAATGGCAGATCTGGGTTTGTAGATGGACTTATCTTATAAGTGAGTATAGATGGTACACACAAGTTTTATAACTAAAACTATGCATATCAATAGGTTTAATTGGAAAATGGTGGTAGGTGCTGATTCATGGCAAGAGATGAATTCAGATTCTCTTTTCTGGCATTTCGAATTGAAATTTCAGAGACAACGGTGACTATTTCACCCGACAAGCCCCCCCCCCCCCCTAGTGTGAACTCTGTACACCAATAAATGCTTCAAATGTGAGGTGTTATATTCAAGTGGAAGACAAACAAAACAAAAATGTAAAATTTCAATTTTGATGACTTTCAGGGCTGGTACTGGTTTTGAATAATAAAAAAATGAAGCAAGGAGCTATTCCAGTAACACAGTAAAGTGTGACTTACAGGACTGTTGGGAAGACTACCTGTAAAGTACAAGTCATACAGGTCATGTGGGTGTTTAGTACCGACTATTTCAGTAATGGGTGTCATTCTTAGAATTTGATTACACATACCTTTAAATGGAGATTATTCACTTTATTTGAATCCTCATACATACATACTGCTTTGTAAAGTCATTATTTACATGCCCTGAGAAATACATAGGAAAAAAAATCAGCGTTAAAGTACGTGGAAATTGTTGAACAAGGCCAACCTAAATGTGTGTTCCAGTACATTGAATGTTGCGTGCTGTGATGACATAATGAAAGCTGTGCGTGTTGAAAGCAAATTGATTGATGAGGTTTTAAGATCTATTTACATGTAGCATATCAGTTGTAGAAATGTGATTTTAATTCTTCTTGTCTTTATTTATTGTAAAGTCTAGTGGTTGAAGTTGGTTTGTACATGAGGCAGGATCAAAGAAAGGAGTGATTCCATTGTTTTTCAATTTAGTTAGCATCTTCACACTTTGATGAGCTCCGAATAAATCGAATGTTGACACTGCTTGCTAATTGCATTGAGCAAGGGGCAGCTGGTCATGTCTTTGGTTCACATGTGGAATGTTAACATTATCCAAACTGATGGTGATCTAAGTTGAATATTACCACTCTTAAGCCGATGTGTTAACACCATGGTTGTCAGAAAGTACTAATGGTGCAACTTTGTGGACAGTGTTTTAAGGAAGAGATTGTATACATGTACTTTAATAACCAGTTATCTTAGTGTTGTTGGCTGTGTCAGCTCCCTTTGATGTTGAATGTTAGAGATTGATCTTGACAGATGTTTGATTTGTGCTCATACAGGTGGTAGTATTGAAGTGACCATTGTTGTTGTTGTGATAGTTTTCTTTTGTATTCATTTTGGTTATTTGTTGAGATTAATCCAAAAAATGTAAATACCTACAAATATGCAAGCTATGATGGGCAAAAGCATGCATTTAAGTGCCACGAAGATGTTTTGTTTTTACAAAACCACGAAAATTGAGACCCATAAAAATAAATGATACTACTACAGTAACTTCTAATTTTTTTTTCTTCACATGATGCGATTTTAGCCAATCCAAATGCTTGTTATAAAAGGTTTGGTAAAAATGTGTAATTATAAATATATGGCACTGGACTACATAATTTCTATAAATAAGTTAATGCTATTCAGAGAGAAGTATATAAAGCATTAAGAGTGGGAATAATGTACAGTTTGTTGAAGCATTAAGAGTGGGAATGATGTACAGTTTGTTGATGCATTAAGAATAGGAATAATGTACAGTTTGTTGAAGCATTAAGAATGGGAATAATGTGCAGTTTGTTGACACATTAAGAAAGGGAATGATGTACAGTTTGTTGAAGCATACTTTCTATCAAAGTCATTATTCTTCATGGATTTTTAAAAAATGATTTTGTCTCGTCTTTTCTTGGCTTTTGTATGTCACTAGTTTCCAGCAATCATTTGGTAAGTGTGTAGCATGGGGTTTGATCATTTGAAAAACTGAATTTAAATTTTTTTCTTGCTTTCAGACAGAAGACGTTCAAGATCAAGAGATAGAGAGAAGAGGCGTAAGCTAATAATAAAATTACAAAGAGAAGCGTCCCTATTAAAACTGAAAAAATGATGTGCATGTATATGATAATGCTCATTATGATGCTGTCCATGGGAGTATACTGCCTTATAGTGAGACAACCTTATGATGCTGTCCATGGGTAGTATACTGTCTTATAGTGAGACAACCTTATAATGCTGTCCATGGGAGTACATTGTCTTCCAGTGAGACAACTTTATAATGCTGTCCATGGGAGTACATTGTCTTCCAGTGAGACAACTTTATAATGAAGTACATGATACAGTACTCCCTAATTACAATGCTGTGCATGGGGCATATACTACCTTATAGTGCGACAACCTTATAATGAAGTAGATGATACAGTACTCCCTAATTATAATGGTGTCCATGGGAGTATACTGTCTTATAGTGAGACAACTTTATAATGCTGTCCATGGGAGTACATTGTCTTCCAGTGAGACAACTTTATAATGAAGTACATGATAGAGTACTCCCTAATTATAATGGTGTCCATGGGAGTATACTGCCTTATAGTGAGACAACCTTATAATGAAGTACATGATACAGTACTCTCTTATTATAATGGTGTCCATGGGAGCCATTGAGTACACTATTTTATAGTGAGGCAACATTAAAATGACATACATAATACATGTAATTTGATTAACACTTAATGAAATGGTATGCATGACCATCCTCACCTTTTAACAGGAAATGTGTTGTATGGTGAGGGATTGTTGTAGTCATGTAGGTTTGAGTAAAGTATTTAACTTTAAATCTGCAGATGACAAGCTATTGATTTGGACAATTTATATAATGAATGTACAGTAATAGAATCATGTGGTAAAATAAAAAGAAGGACTTAAACTAGGGTCAGAAATATATGAGAAGTGATTTCTCCCACAGATAAAATGGGAGAAATCAGAGAGTTTAAGGGAAAGTAAGGTAGAAGTCAATTTAGTTTTCATATATAATATATATGGAGAAAGAAAATTATCATATAGGTTAGGGAATTATAATTTAAAACCTACAGGGAATTTATGTATTCCTTGAGCGCAAGGTCTGGGACTCCAAATGTATAACTTGACCTGGCTAAACATAGGAGGTAACTCCTTGTGTTTCATCTTCCAATAAAGCATGCAATTCTTTAATGTAGCTTACAAAAGACCAGTCATAATTTACAAGGTACCTCAACCAAAAACGAATCTTGCAAAGTGAAAAATTGCTTTGCCTATGAGTAATAATGTGCCATATATGAACTACTGAGGTAACAGATAAATACTTGAAGTTGATTACATATTCATATCAACACAATATAAAAAGAGTCCATTTTTGCAATTCAGCTTACCTGACTTTTTCTCACCTAGCCATAAGACCAAGTAAACTTATGGTATGGCCCTGCATCCAGCATGTGTCGTCTGTGTTGTATTGTCTGTCAACATTTGCTATTTTAAAATTCTTCTCAACCACTGGACTAATTTTAACCTAAATTGGCAGGCATGAAGGGCTTTCAAGTTTGTCCAGGTAATGCTAATTTGCCATCAAATATGGCCTTTGTTAATAAAAAATAGAAAAACTTTTTAACAACTTCTCAAAAAGAACTGAACAGAATTGAACCACATTTGATGGAAATGACTCTAGCATGAAGGTCTTTCAAATTTACACAAATGATGCTGATCTGCCATCAGATATGGCTGGTATTACCAAAAGTAGAAAAACCTTTAAATAACTTCTTCTCAAGAACTGCAGAAACAAAAATGAACAAAATTTGACAGAAAGCATCCTGTAATGAAAGGCTTTAAGATTTATTCAGTTGATGCCAATTTGCCATTACTAAAATTAGACAAACCTTGAATAACTTCTCAAAAACCACGGAAGAGAATCTTACCAAATTTTGGCAGAAAGCACCCTGGCATTAAGGACTTTAAATGTGGTACAAACAATACAAATCAGCTTTCAAATCTGTTGCCCATCAGCATTTGCTATTTTAAACTTCTAAAATACAGCTGGACCAGTTTTTACTGAAATTGACAGTGAGCATCGTGGCTTGAAGAGCTTTCAAATCCATACAGATTATGCTGATCTACCATCAAATAAGGCTCTTTATTAAAAGTTGAAAAACCTTTTATTGGCTTCTCAAAAACTCCTGCACAGATTTTGAAGGGCTTGAAAGGTTGAACAGTTGATGCCAACAAATGTGGCAGTAATTACTAAAATACTAAAAGTAGAAAAACCTTCAAAAGACTTCTCAAAAGCCACTGAATGGAATTTGATCAAATTTGACAGTAATTACCCAGGTATGAAGGGTTTTCAAGATTTCACAAATAATGCTTATCTACCATCAAATCTGAACACCATAAATATAAATAAAAAAACATTTATACTACTTTCTCTCAAAAACATCAAACAGAATTTGACCAGATTTGGCAGAAAGCATACTGGAACAAAGGCTTTTAATTTTTAGCTCACCTGGCCATAAGACCAAGTGAGCTTATGGTACAGTCCTGTGTAGGCATGTATCATGTGTTTTTACAAAAACAACTCTGGACTAGTTTTACCAAATTTGGCAGCGAAGATGCTGTCATGAAGGACTTTAAAATTTGTACAGAAGATGCCAATCTGCCATTAAGTATGGTAACCATTAATATATAATTGAAAAACCTATAAATAACTTCTTCTTTAAAGAAAAACTCAAATTTGGAAGAAAACATACTGTCATGAACTTCTCAAGAATCACTCGGTAATTTGATCATTAAATAGAACCACTGTTACTAAGAATAGAAAACCATCTTAACAACTTCTTGAAGAATGTTAAATAGAACTGGTCCAAAATTGACAGAAAGGACCCTGGCATAAAGGGCTCAAAAGTTTTAATGGTTGATGCCAATCAGCCATTAATATGTCAACTATTACTAAAAGTAGAAAAACCTTTAAGAGACATCTTGTCAAAAACTGCTGAATAGAATTTGACAAAATTCAACAGAAAGTACCCTGGCATGAAGGACTTCAAGGTTTTACACAAAAATAATGTTGATCTGCCATCAAATATGGACAGCATAATTAAACATAGAAAAACATTTAAATGACTTCCTCTTAAAAACCATCAACAAAATTTTACCAAATCTGGAAGAAAGCATACTGGAATAAAGGCTTTAAATTTTTAGCTCACCCAGCCATAAGGCCAAGTGAGCTTATGTATGGTACAGCCCTGTTTAGGCATGAGTCATGTGTTTTTAAACAACACTGGACTAGTTTTTACAAAATTTGGCAGAGAACATGCTGTCATGAAGAACTTTAAAATTTGTACAGATGATACGAATCACCATGAAGTATGGCCACCATTATTAACCATTATTAATAATAGAAAAACCTTTAATTGACTTGTTCTATAAAAAAAAAATCTCCAAAAAATATGATAATTTGGCAGAAAGCCTTTTGGCATAACTTATCAAGAACTACTCGGTAAAATTTGACTATGTATAACTGCTGTTACTAAAAATAGAAACACTTCTTGATGACTTTTCAAAGACTATTGAACAGAAATAGACCGAAATTGACCCTGCCACTGATCCATTAATATGGTACCCATAACTAAAAGTAGAAAAACCTTCAAAAGACATCTTTTGAAAGACCGCAAACAGAATTTGACCAAATTTGACAGAAGTTCCCTTGCATGAACGGCCTTCAGGTTTACACAAAATAATGCTGATCTGCGATCAAATATGGACTCTATAATTGAAAACTAAAATAAAAACTTTTAACGACTTCTTCTCACAAATAGACGAAACAGAGTTTTCCAAATTTGACAGAAATCACTCTCACAAAAAGGCTTTCAATTTGTAACTTACTTCCAGGAGAGCTTATGCTATAGTCCTTTGTTCAGTGCATGTCATGAGTTGTCTGTCAGCAGTTGCTATTTAAAAATCTTCCAATCTGATTAAAATAGAAATCTCTGACACAACAGAGATTTGATGGATACTGATACAAGGTCATGTTATGTTGACCTCTAGATTCACCAATCACACATTTATAAAGGTGAAGAACTTCATTCAGAACATATAATTTCTAATGATAATTTGCCCTAAGCTGAAATGCAATGCTTTATGTGATAGGTTACTAATAGTAAATGGACTGGTTTATGCAGCTGCATGCTTGCAGATTGCTTGTTACATAAAAACAATTATTGAGAATAGAACATCCTTCATGCATGCATTTACATTCAGTGTTGAGATTTCTTCATGCAGCTACTCCACTTGAATTATTACATATGTAATGTAACATATGAGGAATGCAAGAATTAGATGTTCAGTTATTATCAATTGTAGGTCACAAAAGAAGTCACTCCAGAAGCAGATCTCCACACAGACACAGATCCAGGTCACCAGGTCGGAACCGAGAGAGAGACAGGCGACGGTCTAGATCTCCACGATATAGAGACAAGTCAAGGTCAGGTTCAAATTAGAATTAATGTCGTTCTAGGCTTTTTTTTAATGTGAATTTTTAAGGAATGGGAGAGCATAAACAAGTAATATGTATTAAGTTGTCAGTGGTCATGTCCCTGCTTTTAGAACCTCTTGTGCGTGGCTCTGAACTATGTTTTGTGTATTCATGTCCCTGCTTTTAGCACCTCTTGTTTATGGCTATGAAATCTAAGATTTCTGTAGTCCTGTCCCTCCTTTTAGCACATCTTGTTTATGGCTATGAAATCTCAGTTTTCTGTAGTCATGTTGCTTCTTTAGCATATCTAGTTTATGGCTCTGAAATCTCAGTTTCTTTAATCATGTCCCTCCTTTTAGCACCTCTTGTTTTGTGGCTCTGAACTATCAAGTTTCAAAATTGGGTCTGTAGCAGGGTTTGAATTTGTTAGCTTATCCACTTTACACTGGCATTTAGTTTTGTCAAGAGACGAGTGTTTTTAGCTCACCTCTATGAAGTAAAAGGAAGCTATTGTACTACCCGTGGCATCGGCATCCACACAGATAAAAGCACATACATATGTACACCCTCATTGAATGTCAACCATTCTTTCTTCTTCAGTTCTAGGCAGCATTTTTGAGGGGGTTTAATAGCACCTACTCCCAGGAGAGGGGACTGGGGAGGCTAAATTGGTACAAACATATTCATTAGTTGTACATTCTTGGTTAAATTTTTGTGTTTAGCTTGGGTTCTTTGCATACCGGTGTTTAGCTTGGGTTCTTTGCATACCGTACAAATACTGTTATAGCTGGAATCATCAAACTTGGTGAGGGAATGCATCTTGATAAGTACTACACCCTCATCACAAGTGTAGGTCCGTATGACCTATATTTCACTCTTCACTGACTTGTGTTAGATTAAATTTTGTAGTTTACATTTATTTCTCAAGCTCATGATAGAATCATCAAACTATATGATTGTATGTATCTCTGTTAGTACCACACTCTTACCATAAAGGAAGGTCATGCATGAGGGAATGAATCTTGATCAGTACTACACCCTCATGACAGAACTAGGTCGCTGTGACCTATATTTCACGCTTCACTGACTTTAGTAACATTGTGTGTTTTAAGTTTATTTGTCAAGCTCTTTTTATGCTAGAATCATCATACTGGATGATTGTATGCATCTCTATTAGTACCACACCCTTACCACAAAAGAATGTCATTGTTATCTACATTTCAGATTTTACTGGCTTAGGTTAAGTTTTGGGGTTTAGCTCAAAACCAGATAGCTTTTTAGCACACTATATACATACTGTTATATCAAGATTCATGAAATTAGGTGAGGGGGTGTATCTTAATCAGTACTACACCCTAATCAGAGAAGTAGGTCACTGTGACCCATATTTTATGCTTCACTGCCTTGGTTTCAGTCTCAAGCACTGATTATGCCAGAATCATCAAACTAGGTGATTGTATGCATCCCTGTTATTACCACATCCTGCAACAAAAGACTGTCATTGTGACCTACATTTAACATTTTACTGGCTTATATTTTCTGTATTTAACTTGTGACCACATTGGTGTTTTATCTACTGTATAATACTGCTATACCTGAAATCATGAAACTTGGTTTGAGGTTGCATATCGATAAGTACTACACTCCCATCTTAAAAGTAGGTCACAGTGACCAATATTTCACATATCACTAAATTTAGTTCAGTGAACATTTTTACTGTTATTGCTGCATGTCATTAAGTATGTAATTTTATATATCTCTCTTAGTACCACCCCCATACCAAAAAATGTCACTGTAACCTATATTTCACATTTTACAAGATTAGGTTAAGTTGTTGCATTTGGCTCATGACTACATAGATTATTGGCATGCTGTGTGCATACTGTTCTGTATAAAATCATGAAGCTTTGGGATGCATCTCTATGAGCACTACTCCCTCATTTCAGTAGTAGGTTAATATCAACCATACTTTATGCTTCACTGACTTGGGTTAAATTTTGTATTTGATATTCATTTTGCAGAGTTCTTCAGACTGTAATTGTGCAATTGATAATGATATGCATCTCTGTCACTACCACACTCTTGCAACAAAAGAGGCTCATTGTGACCTATATTTCATCTTTTACTGACTTTGGTAAAGTTTTTGCATTTAGCTCATGACCACATGAGTTCTGATCTGTTATATACATAACTACCCGACCTAGAATCATAAAACTTGGTGAGTGGATGCATCTTGGTAAGTTCTATATCCTTTTTCCCAAGAGAAGTCTCTGTGACATATATTTCAGGCCTCATTGACTTTGTGTTTATGGCTTTTTTCTTGGGTGTTGTGTTTCAATCATGAAACTTGATAATTAGATGCATCTCTGTTGCTACAATGCCCCTAACACCAAATAAGGTCACTGTGACCTATATTTTATGCTTTACAAACGTGAATTAAGTATTTGTGTTTGTGATCACATTGATTCATCTATGCTAGATGTGTATAAATCCAACCCTACTCAGAAGGCCATTTGTGGCAAAGGCAGTTGGAAGTAGGAATAAATATGTTTGTTCAGTGGTAAACTTTCCATAATAATGACTATACCTTGTATATTGTGATATGTTACCCTCAGCAGTTTAACTGTATTGTACATGTGAATGAGTATAGAAATTAGGTGAGTGGACTGTATGCTGTATGCTGCATGCTTTTCATGTGAGGCCTAATCTATGGTTAATCAAGGTTACTCCAAGTGACTTTCACCCAGTAATGTCTTTCTTCTGGGATGGACAATGATAATAGCTTCTCAGGCAGATTTTAGGAACAATGATTTGAACAAAATTAATTCAAAAGCAACATTAATCTGTTTATTATCAACTTATTATCTCTACTTTGATACGATAGAAAAAAATGTTCTTGTTTATTCTTTTATGTCTTTTATGCTCAGTCACATCAGGTAGGCAGGTGGGTGAGTGGGTAGGTAGGTGGTTTCACTATATATTAGCACAATACAGGCCACATAGTGACAATTAAAAGTTCAGATTTCAAATTTTAAAATGAGTACGAAGTTCAATGCAAAGATAATGTTTACAATGGGTATTGGAGACTAGTGAAATTAGAGGTGAGCTATGTAATTGTTGATTACTCTCTGGGTTTTTTTAAGGTACTTGTGGCTTTTACAAATGTTGCATAGAAGCTATATCACAGATGTGACATAAAAAAAACTTGATTTTGACTTTTTCATACAAGTTGGTCATAGTTTCGTTTACAACAGAACAAATTCCATAAATTAGTTGCTGTCACACTAGGCCTGAATTTCACCAATAGAACTTAATTCTAGACTTATATTTAAGCTTAGTATCCAGTGATCTGATTGGCTGAAATTTAAGTCTGACTTAACTTTTGACAATCACACTTGTTAAATCTGTACTTAACTTTATGACTTATTCTGGTGAAATTGGGCCCAGATGTCTTAAATCTAGACTTAATATAAGACTTATATTGGTGAAATTGAGGACAGATTATCTCACAGAAGCTCCATTTGGCTGGTTTATCAAGTAAACACCACATTGTTTGTATGAGAGTGAAAATTTTAAGAATTACAGGGACAAAAACAATATTTCCTAAAGAATGATGTGATTATAATTTAAAATTAATGATTGAAAATCATTATCAAATGCTTGATCATTTGACTTTACAGACAATTGGTTGGCACTATGCCTAAACTGGTCAAGCCAATATTATAGGCCAGTAACTACTCAGATCAGCCTCTCAGTTGATTAGTTATGTCATTCTCACAGTAGTGATGTCAGTCACACAACAAAATGAATAAAACCCAGATAGTCCCATCTGGACTGTAATGATAGGTTGGTAGGTTCAAAATCCAGAGCTGTGCATGATTGGTAAAAAGTACTTGAATGGGGTGCTTTGTTTGAAGATGATGTTTAATTGTTATCAGCTGTCCCATGACCACAGAAAGTGTGACATTGTTTTCAGTGAATACTGACCAATCTTTAGTTACTCAAATTATCACATTACTGTGTACATGCATCGTGGTAAGTACACACCAATGAAGTAAAAGTGGATAACTGTGACCTAAATTTCATGCTTCTGTAATCTTTGTTGCATTTTGCGTTTAAATCAGCTTTTGGGACATTGTTGGCTGCAGAGGCATACAATTTTGAATGAGGATGTGTCTTTGTGAGTACAATGCCATACCTAGAAAAGGTATTTGTGATCTAAATTTCGTGCTTCATAATTTCAGTTCAGGTTTTGCATTCATGTAAGTTTCCCATCCATGCTTGACTGCAGTGGCATAAAAAATGGACGTAGAAGTATTCTTGTTTTACATGCATGTTTCTGGTTGTTCACATGATAGTTGTTTACCTGAGATGAATAAATTCAGAATCATTTAAATTTTATCTGCTAAGTGATCAGGATATGTATTCATCAAATTCCTCAACCTGAGTGCCACACTCAAACTCAAATTTTGATTCTTTGCATTCCATCATACAGCTTAATTATTATTATTATTAACTACTCTCGATATTTAACATTGTTATTCAACTGAATAAATCACAACTTTCACATTTTGTATGTGTAAATCAGTTTCTTTACTACTAATAAATCACAACTTTCACATTTTGTATTTGTAAATCAAGTTTCTCTGCTACTAAGAACATAAATTTGAGTTTCAACATGTTCTCAAGGTGAGGAGTTTGAGGAATATGAAGCCAGGTTTCAAGAGTAGCCATGAATCAGTTTTAAGAAAACATGCACAGTAGTCCATCTGTTATCCATGAGTGACTTATCTCATATTGTCCATCATCCACAGAGACAGGAATGCCCTGCATCTTAACTTTCTTCAATAGACAATTTGCAACTAATACTCCTTGCTCAAACTCCCCATGGGCACTCCATAGCTCTGCTTGTTATAAAGTAGAATCGCACTGTAAACATCATGTCCCCAGATCTGTCTTTACATTATACAGGAGTAATTCAGTGTCCAGGAATAGAAAAATTAATTGTCAATTGTCTGGCAGCCCAGGACAAATAAATTTTAGCTTTGGGAAGCCACAGCCTTGTCAGGCAACTAGTTTTTGATGGCTTAGGTTTATAATAAGTCAGAGTAGATGATGAAAAATCAATTTGTATGAGCAATCATCAGGTCTGCTAGTTGTTATTTATGCCAGGTGTTAATATTTGCTAAAGATCTGATACCTATCTGGCAGACCAAGTTTGCTTATACATACACCCAACTATAAGCAGTGTGGACTCAGATCTGCCTTTGTATTATTCCATCAGCTGATCAGTGTCTATCATACGTACTGATACATACACCCAACTATAAACAGTGACAACCCAGATCTGCCTTTGTATTATTCCATCAGCAGATCAGTGTCTATCATATGTACTTATACATATACCCAACTATAAACAGTGTCAACCCAGATCTGTCTTTGCATTTTACATCAGCAGATCAGTGTCTATCATATGTACTTATACATAGACCCAACTATAAACAGCATGGATCCAGATCTGCCTTTGTATTATTACATCAGCAGATCTGTGCCTATCATGTGAACTTATACATACACCCAACTATAAACAGTGTCAACCCAGATCTGCCTTTGCATTTTACATCAGCAGATCAGTGTCTATCATATGTACTTATACATACACCCAACTACAAACAGCGTGGACCCAGATCTGCCTTTGTATTATTACATCAGCAGATCTGTGCCTATCATGTGTATTTATACATACACCCAACTATAAACAGCATCAAACCAGATCTGCCTTTGTATTTTACATATCCATTGTTTTCACGTGACGTCATCAAAACGTACACTTCCATGTCCGCCATTTTGATTCCCTAGCCATGCACACAGGCACCTAACAACAGTGTTCTCCCCAGATAATTATAAGGACATGTCTCATTTTATGCGTAATGATATCCTAATACATCACATTTATGTTAGACAATTGAAAGAAGCTTATTAAACAACAATTTTAGGTTGATCATGAGCTTAAATGCCAATTAAATCATTTACTTGTCCGAAATACTTGCTTCTTATGTTTAATTAGGGTTATTGCAGATTTACTTGTGAAAAGTAAAGCATGTCTCGAATCTGTCTTTACCATTAAGGCATGTCTCATGTGACATGCCTAAAAGCCCTGGGAAGTTCACTGCAGTAAGTTAGATTCTGATTACAGATTAAAATCTTCCCCATTTCATTCATGTGATATCAAAGAAAACACATAAACACGTGTCGTTTATTTTTGATCAAGTATGTAAATAAATTAAAATCAATTTTTTTTCTTCATTTTTGGTTTGCTTACTATAATTGAAGTTGTTTTTTCTTTGACTTGTAATAGTGTTTGTCTTGTCTGTTTCTATGAATGAAATCTTCAACCATCTTTGTCATTCATTCATAAACAAAAAGATCCATCAATAAACATATGCATAAACAAATGGATACACAAACAAGTAGAAATATGGAATGACTTTCAATGTTCATGGGCTGAAATCAATCATTTGGTTATCATTCAAGTTAAAAAGCCAATTGCTAATATGTAATTTCATATTTCTAAAAGCATTTCAAGAATACTCGGTTTTGACATTTAACACAAAGTTGTGTTCCAGTAGGCACACGTTTGATTTTAATACACTTAAGAAGAAACCACTTTTTTGAACAGTTCTCACAAAATATTATCCTCCATTCATCATCATCTCAACAACAAATACAATAGTTGACCCTACTAATTAAAAATGGTTTGTCAACTGTCTTTGACAAAAACACTTTCTTTTGCAAAAAGTATTTACATAAAAGTTCTGTCATAATACACATGCTGTGAAATTTTAATGCCATAACTGACATTGTATCCCAAAGCTCATTGTCTGGAAATACTCTTTCAAGATGGCAATCTTGAGGACACCATACCAAATTTTGAAAAAAATAAAAAATCACAACATTGTCTGTTTGTCAAAAATAACTGATTTGTATTTGATAGTTATATGCATAATTGCGGTTGAACTTCACTATTCCATCTTTCGACATAAGCCAGGGGACTTCCAATTTTATTTTCTCTTTCATGCTGTAGGGGCACTTAATTTCAAGTATAACCTGTATATTATTTCGATAAAGTAAATATCCTTATCGACGATTAAATCTGAGATTTTTATCTTGAATGTATGTGATATTTACAAAGGTTTGTTATGGAAGCAAAATAGCTGCATAAGGTGCGTGCGTGTTGCATTGTGGGCATTTGTGTACACAGTCATGACGTCTGTGAAAACAAAGGATATGTACACCCAACGATAAACAGTGTGGACTCACAACTGCCTTTGTATTATTACATCAGCAGATCAGTGTCTACCATGTTTGCATAAAATCCTAAAACGTAGTTGAACCTGATCTGCCAGCACAACGTGATATGGCAGAACTGAATCTGTATGCTTTGTGTTGGGGGAACATTTTTCCAAGCACTTGCAAGTGAGTTGCAACAGATACTCATCACTTTACTCAACACTGTTCGGAGTGAAGACAGTGAGTTTCAAACTCTTCTAATACATGTCCCCTTAGATAAATATAAAATAAGAGATAAGGTTTGTAACTTTAGAAATTGCTGTTTCATACCTAGCCCTTGATTTCTTAATTTGCGCATTTTAATGTGGTGATGTTTTGCTTCAGCAAGTGATCACACGTCTTTATGAGATTGACATGTGGGAAGTTAAGAGCCAGAAAATGTAAAAAAGAATTTGATTTTTCATCTGGTTAAACAGTGTTGTATTGGACACAGGTTACTGATATTTTCACGACTGCAGCTTTATTGAGATAATGTCATACCAAAGTGAAGACACCATCCGATTTTTCTAAGAATATATCATTACTTTTCACACAAAAAATGTCACAAATTTACATTTGAAAGAAGACTTCCAAGATCTCTGCAATTTCCACCAGCTTTTATACTTAGTAATCCATTTAAGTCAAACCTCCATTTTTAGAGGACTACTCAAAGGTGCCTATCAAAGTGAAGATTGCTGAGTGGATAAAAGAATTGGATGGTTATTATGTCATGACCTGAATTAAATTCCGATCAGACTGCTGTTGTTTCAGCATTATTTGCTTTATAAATATATTACAGTGTCATGATTTGTGTGAAAGTTGGAGGGAATCGATAGGGACACTTAAAATACTTATTTCAGATGTAAGCTAGCTACATTCTTCTTGTGAAAAGTAATTAAAAAATATTTGCAGGTGTCTTTGCTTTGGCATGATACTGGTGCAATAAAACTGCACACTGATGAAAATACTGGTGACCTTTGCTGAGCATAGCATTATCTGAACATACGAAAAACATCAGAAGTTAGAATTGCTCTGTCTCTTAACTTTTGAAAGGTCTAATTCATAGAGATGTGTTATAGCTCCTTGAAAATGAAAATTTATCCGCATTAAAATGCATAGATTACTGAAAAGTGTCATTGTAATGTGAATACCATTAAGAAATCAAGGGCATGGTGTGAAACTGCAATTTCTTGATATGGTAGCAAACCTTGTCACTTATGATATATTTATATTAGAAGGGTTTTAAACCTGTCTTGATTTAGAACATAATATTTTCATGATTTGACTTTACTTGCAACAACAAGTAGGCCAAAGTAATTGATAATTGACACTACTAGATTGTCAGCAGTGTTTACCTTGTGCACTTGTAGGAGTTTTCCTTAGCAGACTAATTTTACCTGGTCATGACAAGAGGATGTGTGGGTTCCCTGAGCCCTGATATAAAGGTGCAATACATACATAGAGATGTCCATCAACCACCAGCAATGAAGTGAATCCATGCTATCATAATTGATATTGCAGATCCAGAGATAGATCCAGAAATAAATCCAGAGACATGAGTAACTATGGTAGAGGAGGAAGCCAATCAGAGGATGATGATACAGAGGTCATCTTCTCCAAACAAGAACCAAAGCCTCTTGATGGTATTTAATTTTTTCCCTATACAATACTCAATCAGCATATTCAGTGTAAGAATTATGTCCCTTTGCTCAATTGTGTGTTCACTCCAATGCATCAGAAAATTAGAAATACACAAAATATGGAAGAATTTGGTAAATACAAACCTTTTTATATATATATATATATATATATATATATATATATATATATATATATATATATATATATATATATATAAATATATATATATATATATATACAGGGTGGTGCTGGCTTTCAAAAAGTTGTCGCCAAAAAATTGCAAATCTCAATATTTTGTCGCCAATTTTCAAAAAGTGTCGCCAAGCAAGGAGTAAGTATTTTTCCATGTCTATTAATGTAGTAGGCAATGAAAATTGAAAAAGATGGAGTATTTATTACTTTATTGACAACAAACAATACAATACCACAATATTACAGAATAAATCATTGCATGACTGTTTTGTATGCTTATTTATAATGTTTTGCACTATTGAAATGTTGTTTCATAAAAATAATAAAATCGAATGTCACATGAGTATGCGTCGTGATTTTACGGCTGCCCACTTGCTGAATGCAGTTTCAAAGTCGAAGTCTCCTTCCCATTTCTACGTGCCGATTCTCATTTGATTCTCCAGAGTTGAGATGCCGAGTTTATTATTGTTCCTCATGGCGCTGATAATGGCATTTTTGCTTTTGCTGATAGCAGCAATCTTAGCTACTTCCATAGTCTTTGCATCCCGCATGACGGTCTGTACAAAGGTATGGCTGTTGTCACCTGAAATAAATGCATTATCAAATATAAAATATCTTCTTTCCCTACATTTGCAGTCTCTCTCTCTTTCTCTCTCCGGTTCTCTGATTTATGATTTATACCTTGCTATAGTATCCCACTACAAGCATATTTATTGTTTTACCACAGTCCCGTAATGCAGTCAGTGATGTGTAATAACACGCATCTCTTTGATGTACTTAACTTCAGACAAATTGGGTTGTTCCACTTAGTGTACTTTACCTATGCAAATTAGCCTAATG
Organism: Margaritifera margaritifera; assembly: GCA_029931535.1. Taxonomy (NCBI): domain Eukaryota; kingdom Metazoa; phylum Mollusca; class Bivalvia; order Unionida; family Margaritiferidae; genus Margaritifera; species Margaritifera margaritifera. Next base: position 816,457 of record JAQPZY010001174.1, on the reverse strand, counting down.
GGCTCTCCCTCAGCAGTGCTCAAAGGTCTTGACACTACACATCACCCTAGCTATTGTGAGCCAATTCAGTAAATCTCTTAAAGTTGTCTATCTCTGACCGCGTTACCTTTTAATTGTCTTTAGAACAGTTGTATAAACAGTAGAATGTTAAGCTGCCTGTATTAGCTAGACAAGAACCGTGTATATTTCAGTGTCAAAGGGTCATAGGGGTGTGATTGACGCACGGATAATCTGCACTCGGAAAATTGAAAGTATGCTCTGATATGTATACAATTTACTCAAAATAGTTGACCTTTTATAGGGCAAGAAAGCCTTATACATTTGCGTAAAATCAATTTATGTATGAGAATAAACGGTAACCTTGGAAATATTCAATCGGGATGGACCTAATTGTTTGAATGTAAATTATTGAAGATTGTCCAAGAAGTATGACACCACCACCCCCCTTCACACACACACACAAAATCCAGCCCCCGTTTTGCAATTATTCCTGTAATAGTAGCAATTCCAAATGTAACAAATGTAATTGTAATTTAAGGAAGATCGCTAGACATTGTTGAGAAAACATATGAAATTTTCAGTCAGGATATCTTAACATCCCTTTAAGGTAATTTAGAATCTAGATCTCGGCGAAAATATTATGCACATAATTATGTGAAAACAAAATCAAGACATCTGAAGGTAAATTGTGGAAATATGCACACACATTTTGTTTTTAAAGAAACGTCATCAGGATCGATGGCAAAAGTAAAATATAAATGAGTAAAATTAACAGATGTAACTCTATTACTTACCCCGCCTGAATTCATGTTTGGTGACACACTCCTTCTTCAAAATATCACAACCAGTTGTGAATGAATTGACGACTTGCGCCTTGATACACATATCACAGAACATCAGTTTTAATTTTGCATCATATCTCAGCCACGGACGCTCAAATTTCCAACTGTCAAGAAATTTTCGGGATTTCGGGGTCCGTTGATCATGATGTGGTGTTGTACTTAAAGTATTGCTACCAGCTGCACTACAAGTAGATGATGCTGGACTGTCAGGTATAACATCTGGTTCAGTTACTGGGTTGTCTGGTGCACTTGTGCTAAATCCAAATGCTGTTAATTTTGTTAACTTACTCTTAGGATGAGATGATGAACACGAAAAGTCTAACTTACGTTTACCCATGATAGTATATAGGTCTGATTGAGACTGAATTTTAGTTTTCATTTGCTTTGTATTTATACTGAATGATTGGTGCTTCAAATCAGTTTTCTTTGAAGTTTCAGCAAAACTTTTTCTTTCTGGTACATTTAAAAAAAAAAAAAAAGAAGGATTAGCCGTCGTTTGGTCGATTGTAGCTGGTCTGGTAGCATGACTATTGGAGTGTATCACCGCATACACTACTTAGGCCAGATGTCAGCATAAGCGATCAATATGAACAAAGGATTTGTTTATGTAACAATAGATAGATTCCAGTGCATAGTATACCCAAGTTTGCGGCTTCATTTCATGGTGCCTTTGAATTCCTCCACTCCAAACCCAAGATTGTATATACAAGTTTTAACAGCCAAAAATGTTGTCGCCAAAAAATTCGCCAGATGGTATCTTTTGTTGCCAATCTGAAAAAAAAATCGCAATTTGCGACATTGGCGATGCACAGCGCTATCCCTGATATATATATATATATATTTGTGTGAGTGCGTGTGTGTTTATTTTTGGCATGAATTTGCTGAAATTCCTTGATTCTTTCCCTGGGGATCTCTGACCAATTTGCAAAGGGATATCTCCTTGGGGAATGTGTAGATTGGTCTACTGGAATACTTTATGAGTGTATGTGTGTGTGTATATATAATTAAATAGCATGAATTGGTTACCTCGCCAATGGCCAGTTGAGTTTATGGTATGGCCTTTTGTCCATTGAGCAGCATCCATCGTCTGTTGATCTGCATTTGCTTGTGAACAGTCAAGAGGCTTCATTTCTAATCAGATTTTGGTCAGATTTAGTGTGTAAGCTTATATCATCAAAACATCAGATTGAGTTCAGTTATGAGCAACAATCATGCATAAAAATGAGGTGATCATAAATCTGATTGGCAGAGCTTGTGAACACTCTAAAGGCCATATTTCTGATCAGATTTTTATCAGATATGCTATGTAAGCCTAATCAAGATCTTAAATGCTAATGATAACCAGGACACATATTAATGGGGACATATTGCATCAGATTGGCCGAGTTTGTGAACACTATAATAGCCATATTTCTGATCAGATTTTATATGTAAGCTTACATCATTGAGACCTTAGATGAGTTCAGTAATGTGTGAAATCTGTGCATATTAATGAAGTGATCTCGCTTCTGATTTGCACAGCTTGTGTACACTCCTGAGGCCATATTTCTGATCAGATTTTGACACATTTAGTATGTTAGCTTACTGTATTGAGATCTCAGATAAGTTATGATTGGCAGCCACACATACTCATGGGGTGATCTTGCATCTGATTGGCTGGGCTTGTGAACACTCTAAATGCCATATTTTTTATTAGATTTTGACCAGGTTTGTTATGTAAAGTTATATCATCAAGATCTTGGTTGAGTTCAGTTATGAGTGACAGCCATCCATATTAATGAGGTGATCTTGTATCTGATTGGCTGTGCTTGTGAACACTCTTGAGTGGGCCTCCAGGTGGCCAGATGGTCTAAGATGCTCGGCTTTACAGATCACTGACATCTCACCTATGTCTGTGTGGGTTTGAGTCTCAGCTCAGCCAGCGTGGGCATGTGAAAAAGCTTGCCAGTAGTTTCCCGTGGATCGGTGGTTCCTCCCTGGGTTTTCCTGGGTTCTTCCACCACCTAATATACTGGCCACCATGTATAGCCTATCATGTGCTGAAAAATGGCATTAAACTCACAAAACCACAAAACACTCTAGAAGTCATATTTCTGATCATATTTTGATCAGATTTGGTATGTCTCATCAACATTTCAGATCAGTTCGATTATGATTGTGATCCTTGCATATTTAATGAAGATCCTTGCTGATCAGATGGTGGGAATCGAACCCATAACATTCTGGTCATGAGTCCAGTGTCTTAACAACAGAGCCAACACATCTCCCTTGGGTGGGAATCTCAATTATTTTCAAGTTATGACTCCAGGGGCATGGTCTTAGTGAGTCAAGGATAGACCCAGTAATCCATGTTGAATGCAGAGATTCTCTCCTAATAATGCAAAGTAAATGTATGTACTTTAAGGTGGTGCTTTTAACAATTTCTGAGTTATGAATCCGGGCCTAGTCCACATGGGCAGGGAGAGATCATGGAGAGAATGCTGGTTGTATACATGACTTGACCTTTTTATGCAGAGAAAGTGGTTCTATATAATTGGTCTAGGAAAAGTAGATAAAGGACACCAAACGTAATAGACAATGTAGCATCTGTATGCTTCAGGCTTTTCTTTCTCTTCTACAGTTTTAGTACTTGTGTAAATTTGCATTCACAAGCTGACATATTTCACCTACCCATGTGAGCAATATCAGGCCCATTGGGTCTTGTGTTAGCTCAACTCTACGCAACAGTTTGGTGTGGGTTTCATAGAACATACTCCATGGGGAAGTGGGCTAATTTTGTACAAACTTCTACATTAGTTGTACATTCTTGGTTAAGTTTTTGCATTTAGCATTTAGGTTTTTTGCACACTGAACCAATACTGTTATGCCTAAAATCATGAAACTTGTGAGGGGATGCATCTTGATGAGTACTAAACCCTCATCACATCTGTAGGCCACTGAGACCTATATTTCATGCTTCACCGACTTTTGTTGAATTTTGTGCTTTTAAGTTTATCTCTCAAGCGCTGTTTATGTTAGAATCATCAAACTAGATGATTGCATGGCCATGGTAGCTCAGTTGGTCGAGCATAGGACTCATAATCCAAGGGTCACTGGTTTGGTCAGCTGCCTCTTGTGTGTCCTTGGGAAAGGCACTTAGCTCCCATTTTCTTGGCATAATGTAGCTAATAATGTGTTAAAAGTAACATTAAAACCAACAGAAATGAAGAAAGCATGCATCTCTGTTAGTATCATACCCTTACTATAAAAGAAGGTAGCTGTGACCTACATTTGACATTTAACTGGCTTAGGTTAAGTCTTTGTATTTAACTCGTAACCAGATAGGTTTTTAGCACCCTGTATATATATACTGTTATACCAAGGTTGATGAAACTTGATGAGGGGTGGGGATGTATCTTAATGAGTACTCCACTGTTCATGCTTTGATCATTAAACTAGATGATTGTATACATCTCTCTTAGTACTACACCCATATGAAAATAGGTGTGTGTGACCTATATTTAACATTTTAACTGGCTTTGGTTAAGTTTTTACATAGGGTTTAGCATGCTATGTACATACTATCCTATCTAGAATCATGAAACTTGGGGGTGCAGCTTGATTCATATGCATTTCAGTATTGGGTCATTATGGCCCATATTTTTATACTTGATTATATTGGGTTAAATTTTGTGTCTGATGTTCATTTCTTGGGCACTGGTCATGCTAGAATTGTGAAATTAGTGATGATATGCATCTCTGTTACTGCCACACCCTTACATAGGGGTGCACAACTCAAACATTTACATGGGCCAGAATTGACTTTGATTGGACCTGAGTGGGCCGCACTGCGAAAGTTTTGTGTCCATAATAAAAGTATAAATACACATACATAAAGTAAGGACACGGGCCGCAGGCTGCACAAATTATGTTGATGGGCTGTGTGTTGTGCACACCTGCCCTTGCAACAAAAGAGGCTCATCATGACCTATATTTCATCTTTTTACTGCTTTTGGTTAAATTTTGCATTTAGCTCATGACCACATGAGTTTTTGGCATGTTATATGCCTACTGTCCTAACTAGAATCATGAAACTTGGTGAGTGGATGCATCTTGACAAGTTATACATCCTTTTTCCAGAATAGGTTTCTTTGATATGATAGAAAAGAATGTTCTTTATCATTGTTTTATGTCATTTATGCCCTGTCATAGTAGGTAGGTAGGTAGGTGGATGGTTGGGTGGGTGGGTAGGTAGCTTGATAGGTGCTTTCATAATATGTCAGCACAATATACTGGCTATATAGTCCCAATTAAAAGTTAAAATTTTAAACTTAAAAATGATTACAAGTTCTAATGTAAAGATAAAAGATTGCAGAAAAAGTCTTTATTTAGAAAAGGGGCCAAGATCACTTTAGTTTACTGGTAATTGTATTTTCTGCATGATAATGTTTACAATGGTTACTGGAGACTAGTAAAATTAGAGGTAGACATAAGGAAATATTTCACTTGTGAGGTGGAAATGTTTTTTATTGTCACAAGTGGCGAAGTCATTCATGACAATACAATATTTCCACTTCATTCATGAAATATTTCCTTATATCTGTTCAAATAACAAGGCTACTCAAAGCCTGTGACTTTCACTCAGTAAAATCTGTCTTCTAGGGGTGGACAGTGATAATACCTTCTCAAGCAGATTTTAATAACAGTGATTTAAAACATCACTAATACAAAAACAACATGAATATCTGGTTTTTATCAACTCATTATAGTACCTCTACTTTTAGTATCATAGAAAAGAATGTTCCTTGTTTTATTGTTTTGTCTTTCATGCCCTGTCATGGTAGTTAGGTAGGTAGGTAGATAGGTGGGTGGGTGATAGGTAGGTAGGTTTCACAATGTTAGCACAATACTGGCTATATAGTGCCAGTTGAAAGTTCAAATTTAAAACTTTTAAAGTTCCGATGTAAAGATGAAAGATTGCAAGAAAATCTTTAGTTAGAAAAGGAGCCAAGATCACTTTTGTCTAAATGTCTTTTCTGCAAGATAATGTTTACAATGGCTACTGACGACTAGTAAATGTTGAGGTGAGCTACATAATCATTGATTACACTCTGGTTTTTATAATGCTACTTGAATTATTTCACTTTATTGTAGTTCTTGGCTTAAAGGAACAAATAATAATGTAATTTTGAATCATTAAATATCATATTATGTTGTTTTTTTATGTACTGTTGTGACACAATCTTGTTGGAATATACCTCAGTACACTGATATCTCACTTACAATGCGGCTCGCTTTTATGCCTTCAGTGCACAGCATTTTAAAGCTGGAGCACAGTATAGTATAATCTTGATCCCTATAACATGGATGGTTAGAACTCTTGGCATCATCACTTAACTAGTTTTTAAAGGGACTTATTCACAACTGAAAAGTAATACAAAATAATTTTTAATAACAAGTATGCCAAAATAAAGTTTACTACTAGACTTGCTTGTAACCAAGTTGTAGGAAAAGTTCAGTTTAATTTAACTTTGAGGAAGAAACAGTGTCCCAAGTTCCTATTTCCAAACATAAATCTGACAGCAATGACTGGAATCTTAATGCAGAGTTGTTCACTGCTATGATTAAATCATAGTTTTGACAGAAAATTTCACAAAAATATGGCTACAGTTCAGGGTATAAAATTTACAGGCAGATCTTTTTTGAGAAAAGATGCAGAATGCCAAAGTTCTATGCATTTATTAGGCTCTTCATCTCAATCACTTAATATGCCTGACATTGTTCTATCATATTACATCGAAGCAACTGTGAAATTATGAATGGGATCAAGCCCATGAGTTTGATGTTGTGAATGAACTGTTGGCAAGTAAAATAAAGCAGTGGGATTTATAATAACTGTAACAGCTGAGAGGGTCATAGAAATGAAGGTATGCACCAAGTATTGCGAACTTGCATCAACCGCTTCATGCAGACTTTGATTGATATAGAATCTGATTTTTTGGTTGACTGGGTCATGCTCAGCTGATAGAGGATCAGCCACACTAGATGCATACTGTTTGTGAGGGTCATCAATAGTAGGGGCTGATAGATGATCAGCCATGTTAGAAACCGACACATGCATACTGTTTGTGAGGGTCATCAAACTATTAATGTAAGACCAGCTTTCAGTTTTAGGAGGATAAACTGTGAACAGGTGGCTCAAATTGTGGACAGGACTTTACCAAACTACTGAAAGACAGCTGTAGATTTTCTATCACCATCAGCTGGTTGTTAGTGTTAGAATAAATATTTTAAGTGGTTTTATGCAAGATTTAGAGACAAAGCAAAATGGTGTATTATGTGATAAAGAGTTCCTTTAAGGCACAGGAGAATGTTGACACTTAAGTTCAGCCTCAGTGATTTGAACTTGTACTGTTCTCTCTAATTGATTGATTTGTTTTTTTGTGGTTTGTGCTATCAAGATTCTACTATTTATGTATATGTTTGAGTGTGTTTGTGTTGACACACATACACATACACACACACACACAGACACACACACGCACACTATTATCCATGACTCAGCTATTTATAAACACATGTCATTTCAGAGGCCCAGTTGGCAGAGATGACAGAAGAAGAACAGGAAATGATGAAGGTCATGGGTTTCACAGGCTTTGATACTACAAAGGTTATTACACTTCTTACACTTTGATACTACAAATGTTATTACAGTTCTTGCACTTTGATACTACAAAGGTTATTACAGTTCTTACACTTTGATACTACCAAGGTCATTACAATTCTTACACTTTGATACTTCAAAGGTTATTACAGTTCTTACACTTTAATACTACAAAGGTTATTACACTTCTTACACTTTGATACTACCAAGGTTATTACAGTTCTTACACTTTGATACTACCCAGTGATCTCCCCAGAAATTTTCGATAGCATCAGGGTACGCGTGTTTGGGTCATAAAATGTTTTACAAAGCACGCGTTAACATCATAAAAGTGAAACAAATTAATATCAATGAAATAAAAAGGAAGTGCATATATTTACATAGTATTTTTTATTTACTTAGGTTATAACAGTAACAACAATGCATATCTCATTTATTTCTTAATTTAAATAAATGATATTCGTCTTTTCTTCATTTCACCATATAAACTGACTGCAACATCACAATTAAAGTCTTTTAAGGGTTGTCCTTCAGTACTGATTGTCATCAGGTAGTTCAGTACCCTCTGTGACAACCTGTTCCTTAAAACACTCTTAATTCTATTCATTGAGGAGAATGACCTTTCATAAAATTTATTAATGGATGTACAAAAAAGAGACAAATATACCTGAATCCTAATTAAGTTAATTACCATGGAAAAATTCTTCAGGCACAATTTACACAGCATACCTGCAAAATATATATGTAATTACAAAGTCTTATTTTCAAGAATTTGATATAGACTGGGTGGAATAAACTTTTATAAGTAAGAATATGGATGAAATTATTTTAGTTATATTTATAAAGGAATACTTTTTATTTATATCTTTTCAAAAGAGGTAAAACTGGAAGATAAAAATTGTTCCGTTTATTACTTGGATAGACAGAAAAGAGAAAAGAGAAATTAATAGGGCAGCACTCACTTAAGTTAGCAATATGGAAAACTTACCATCCGATCCAGCAATTTCCACCCAAGGGAATAACGTCTTCCATTCATTATTAAATCCTGTCCTTCGTTTCTTGATATCATTCTTTTTGGAAATCATGCTGGCGCTATCGGAATCAGAATCACTGCCACTATTCGTGACGCCAGTTTCTGATTGTCATAACCAGGCCAACATGGGGCTAGCAGGGCGCTGGGTAATTTTTCGTTTCTTGGAAGGTGGTGTGTTCATTTTTCTTTTTTATTTTTTTTATTTGTGGTCACCTCTAAGTCCATCCCAGCATATATAGCTGGTTAGCACTTTATTTTTCACAATACTTTTTAATTAAATCGGTGTAACTGCTTTGGATGTTAATGAAAACGACTGACATATATATAACACACTACCAGTAGACTCCATTGTTGCTGGCCAATCACGTGACTAGGTGCAGACGAAACCCTCACCAAAGGTCGTGCACCGGCGGTCACGCAAGCCAGGTACAATGGATAATGGTTAAGTGAGTATGCAATTATCCTGGGTTATCTTAATAGAATACCCCAGCAGAGGTAAGAACGGGTGTCATTTGAGTGGGGCTTTGAATTAGGTGACAGGATGTTTGTTTAACAGATTAATTTTATAAGGGTAGTGGGAAACATCAAAGCGTAGCGGCACAAGAGCATATCGTAGCGGCAGGTTCTAAAGCGTCTGGGTTATCGGAGTTTGGAACGATAGCGTAGTGGGCCCGCTATGGTAAAAGGCCCTCGGGAGAACACTGCTACCAAGGTTATTACAGTTCTTACTTTTTGATACTACCAAGGTCATTACAGTTTTTACACATTTAAATTCTGTCGAGGTCATTACAGTTTGTGCAATCTGATGCTATCAAAGTCATTACAGATCTTACACATCAATAAAATTTTCTTTTCCTTTTGCTTTTTATTTTTTAGCTATACTGGTCATAGACCACAAGAGCTTATGCGATGGTTTTTCATCCAGCATCTGTTAACACAAGTTTGTTATCGCTGCTTTTCCTAAACTATTTTGGGGATTGCCATCAAACTTTACAAACAGATTCATTCCTAGGTATAGTTGGTCCTGAATGAAAATAGTGCTCATTGGACATCAGATACGGCTTCCACAGGAGCCATTTTGAAAATATTCTTATCGCTACTACTCCTAAACAGATGGTCAAATCAACAGGTGGTGTTTACTAAAAGAGTTGTGATGTCTAAGTGTTCAGGGTGTCAAGTGACCTATATTTTCCTATAATTTCCTGTATTTTTCAGGCATTCCTAAAATTTGTAGGGCAACCCTATAATTTCCTGTATTGTTCAGACATTCCTATATTTTTAGGGCAGCCCAATATTTTCCTGTAATTTCCTGTATTTTTCAGACAGTCTTATATTTTTAGGGCAACCCTATATTTTCCAATAATTTCCTGTATTTTTCAGACATTCCTATAGTTTGCAATATTTTAAAAGATTTGGGTAAGCAAGAGATACAAAACTGAAAAGTCTGAGAGCAGTATATTATACATTTTGGTGTCTGTTTTCAAAGTTAATACTTTTATTATCTTTCATTCGTGCCGACTTTTCTTCATGTATTGTATTTATTTCCTGCACTGCCCAGCCCAGCCACTTTAACAGCTTGTGTTGTTGGATATTTCATAAGATTAAAAATAAAAATTCTTCAATACTGCTACTACTGATACTAAAAATAAATACCCATGATAATATTGACCAACATAAGCTGAATGTATTCATGCAAATAGTGTCGATACATATTATGTTGAGAACCCTGTAACACTTATAAAAACTTGCCCTCAACCACCATTTGCATATTTAAATATTTTAGAGCATTGTGAATATTATAACCTTTCCAATGCTTCAAACAAAGAGAGATTTTGGAAATCAGAAGAAAAAAACTCCACACTCTCTTTGAGAAAGAAGAAGAATTGTTGAGGAAAGAATTGAAAGTTAAGACAAAATTTTTTGAGTGCAGAGCTTTGTTTGGTATTTCAACAGTTTGATATTCTTTCAATATAAAGCTTAGTTATCTGTTCTCTTTCAACTGAAAGTTCTAATGATTGTAATTGCGTGTAACCAAACAATACATATGTAAGTGTGTTGATCAGGGTTGAATGGATCATTTGCTCACTAATATCCCAAGACCAACAAAACCATGCATTTTTTGTTTGGTGTTTGCTGTATTTCAAATAGGTTTTGTTCTGATTTTGTGGGATTTATCCAGCCATAAATATATAATTTAAATAGTTTTTGTTCTGATCTTGTGGGGTTTATCCAGCCATAAGTATGTCTTTTTAAAAATGATGTTCACTCATTTATAATGATAATTGCATAATTTGGTAACAAAGAGTTAAGTAAAGAATGATATGGATTTGAATTGTTATGTTTTTTAGTTTTAAAAAACTAAAGTTATTATGTAACTAAATTAAACACTTTCTGATCTGAGAGTTATGAATAATTATTGTTGAGGATAATGTGGTGTTGTCTCTTTGTGTTGTAATAAGACTTCCAGCTTAACCATATGCATTCACTGTGATCATAGTAACCTCTAGTCACAATATGATCTAAGTAATTCATTGTCAGATTGGTTTACTTATTGTCATTGAAGTTTTTCCATTTATAGCATTTTGTGAAGAAGTCTTCAGAATGTTGAATTTTAAATGTTTACAATACTAAATAAAAAGATAGAGCAGATAAGTGCTGGAGGAGGATAAATTTACCTTGTGTCTGTTCTCATTTATTTTTCCTATTATTCCTATATTTTCAACACCATTCCATATTTTTGTAATTGAAAGATGCTTGACACCCACATTGTTCTTAAATGAAAATGGTCCTAATCTGACATCCAGTATGGCTGCTGTGGTGGCCATTTAAAAAATCTTGTTATCACTACTTCTTGTGAATGGAGGGTCATATTGACTTGGGATTTTCACTAAAAGACTTCTTATAAGGTGAGGAGCAGTGATGGCTCAGTGGTTAGCATGCCAGACCTGTGACCAAAAGGGTGCAGGTTTGAATCCTACCATTGTATCAGCCTGGGTTAACTACCATGGTATGTGCTTGAGCAAGGCACTTTGCTGGAATTGTGTTGGCACTAAATAATCTACTTGTATTTCTGGTCCATAAAACACCAAACCAAACCAAACTTCTTACAATGTTTGGATGGTTCTAAATTGTGCCAGTCAGACATCCAATATGGCTGCCACTGTGGCCATCTTGAAAATCATGTTATTACTACTTCTCCTGAATGGATAGTCATATCAACATGGAGTTTTCACTAAAAGACTTTTTATGATATCTAGTTGGTTCTAAATGAAAATGGTGCTGATCTGACATCCAATATGGCCATCGTAGCATCCATCTTAAAAATCTTGTTATCACTACTCCTTCTGAATGGAAAGTAATATCAACATGGAGTTTACATCAGAAGACTTCTTATGATGACTAATTGGTCCTAAATGGAAATGGTGCTGATCTGACATCCGGTGTGGCCACCATGGTTGCCATGTTGAACATCTTATGATTACTCCACCTGGATGGATGGTAACATTAACATGGGGTTTTCAGCAAAAGACTTCTTATAATGTCTAGTTGGTTCTAAATTAAAATGGTGCCAATCTGACATCAAATATGGCCACTATGGGATCCCAGGAGGGCTCTAGGGCACTTTCCAATGTAGGGAAGTTGTCAGCTCGTGTAAGGGAGAGGTCCAAGGCTCTTTCTGGGCTATGGAAATCGACCACTCCAGCAAGGGTGGAATCACAGACAATTAGAAGGATGTTGTGAGCTCCTGTGAGGGAGGGTCCTCAGTGCATCCCAGTAGAGGGAAGTCGCATCTTGCAAAGCAAGGAAAGCACAGACTTCTTCTTGCTCAAGTAGATCTGTTTGCAGATCGAGTGGATCTCATTCATCAGAATCAAGTTCCCCGAATATAGATTCCTCCATTAGGTCTTCATTGCCTGTCTGGTCATTGCTAGGTGATAGGTCATTGGGTAATGTGTCAAGTAATGGTGACCTGGTCTGGCACTGGGTGCTGGTAGCCACATAAGGCAATTAATACCAGTCTCCTTTTGTCTGTCACTGGGCACCAGGCATCAGACTGGGCACTGGGTCTTTACCAACAGCCTAGGGAAAGGGGTTGGGTTGATGCGCCCCTTTTTTATGATACCAGTCAATCCCTACAGGGATTGGGCTCCAGGCTTTGATCACCTATCTAGGGAGAAAGGGATCAGGTCAACATCCCTCCTTTCTCTATGATAGGAAACTAAACCCACAATCATAAAGTGCCCATCTCCCAAGAGGAAGATAAAAAGGGATAGTTCTGTCTTGCCCAGAGAGTGAAGACAGGATGATGAACTCTCAATTTTGGTAAACGCAAGTGAGTTTCCAGAAGTCCCAGTTGCATCATGTCCTTCTCTATTGTGGTCCCCGTCTTTGTCCCACCCTATGGTCAGGTGATGGAGGAGAAGGAAGTTTGACCCTTTAACAAGACTGTAAACAGGGTTTACTGCATCCTTCTCCCAGGTCTGTGTCCAAAGTCCTTGGGATCTTTGGACACTTGGATCCTCTCCAGTTTGGAGAGAAAGTTTGGTCTGTCCCCTTTTTAATGGTTTAGCCCCAGGTTTCCACCACCAATTACAAGGTCCATTCACCCATTTGGCCCCTTAAACCCTCCGCTTTGGTCTCGGGTGCTTCCCAGAAGGGGATATTAGTGAGGACCTGGGCCTATCTCTCCGTTAAGTTCCTCAAGGCTTTTGAACTCCAGACTCATATGCTGGTTACTATAGCCTCCAATGCCAATCTGTTTTGGGCTGCTTTCTTCAGTCTGTTGAAGGAGAAATTGTTGTCTCTGGCTGCACTGCACAGATAATTGGAGGCCATTGTTAAGTTTGTTTGTGGTGCTGTCTGCCGAGTGTCTCCACTTACTTGGGGATACCACGTTGGATACATCAAAGGTTTGCTAGAGCACATCATAAACCTTTTGAGGGCCTGCCCTGCTTGATGTGGAAATGCTATTTACTGGGGCAATTCCTTCAGTAGCTTGAAGAATCAGCATAACCTGTCTCTGTCCACGGTCCCGGACCCAGGTAAACTGGCAAAGAAACGCCCCCATCCTTGATGGTCGATGGGTCCTCCTCAAACTTTTTAGTCAAGTGCCCCCAGCTGAACTATCAGACCCATTTTAAACTCTCTACTGCCCATCCTTCACACAACTAGGTGGCCAGAAGGGCCAGGGTAGGAAGTCTGTGGACCCCTCCTTCCCTAAGGAGGGAGGCAATCTGTCATTGGAGGCACTCCCTCTCCCGCCAAGTCCCCCTCTTCCCAACATCCTAGTAGGTGCCATACTGGCATTGTTTTCAGAGACTTAGTCAAATCTCACATACAATGCACGAGTCCTTTCAACAATAAAGGAGGGTTATCAGCTTTACTTATATGAACCTCCACCTATTTCAAGGACCTGCATTTTGTTCGACCAGTTCCAATTGGTATCCCTAATTTAAGAAGTGAACACCCTTCTAAGGGAGGACACAGTAGTAAGGTTGACAAACTTCCAAAGTCTTGGATTTTATTCCTGTATCTTCCTGGTTTAAAAAAACAAAAGGGAACAGTTTTGACTAATTAACAATCTTTCCCCATTAAACAAGTTTCTTCAGGATGAGTGTTTCAAGATAGAGACTTCCACATGTTCATATTTATAGTGACTAGTATTATAGTTCCATAGCATCAGACTAGTATTATAGTTCCATAGCATCAGACTAGTATTATAGTTCCATATCATCAGACTAGTATTATAGTTCCATATCATCAGACTAGTATTATAGTTCCATATCATCAGACTAGTATTATAGTTCCATATCATCAGACTAGTATTATAGTTCCATAGCATCAGACTAGTATTATAGTTCCATAGCATCAGACTAGTATTATAGTTCCATATCATCAGACTAGTATTATAGTTCCATAGCATCAGACTAGTATTATAGTTCCATATCATCAGACTAGTATTATAGTTCCATATCATCAGACTAGTATTATAGTTCCATATCATCAGACTAGTATTATAGTTCCATAGCATCAGACTAGTATTATAGTACTATAGCATCAGACTAGTATTATAGTTCCATATCATCAGATTAGTATTATAGTTGTAACAAGATAACCGGGTTGGATTTCGGATTTATAACAGAACACTGTTGATGGTGATAAAAATGCAATGTTTATTGATGAATGGCTTGAATGGGAAGAAGGGTTATGATTAATATGTGCGTGTATAGGGTCCAAATATTGGACAAATTAACATAATCCGCATGAACCTAATACGGTAACCCAAATATGAACACAAATAAATAAATACACAGTGCAATGATAAAGGCTAATGATTCATCTCATACGATGAAAGGAATGATGTGTTTACTCAGATAGCAAAAATGATGTATTTTTACTCATATAGCAAAAATGTATACCCTCAAATAATGAAACATGAGGCACTTTATTCAAATAATAAAATGTGGTGCAAACAAATGGGATAGATATCATGCAAAGTATCTTACACTCCCAAACCACTGGGTATCACAAAAACCCGAAATTAGCGCACGGCTAAAAGATTACATATATGGAGTGACTCACAAACACTCCGTCACTAGCATACTTGGCTGCTAGTCGCACTGGTCAATCAAGCGATCCACGCCCACCAATGGGTCAACAACGCCTGATCACCTGGTATTCAAGCAACACACTGTTTATTCAGCTCCACGGCTGCTATGGTTAGCTTTACAGCTGCTATAGTCAACTTCTATTGTCCCCTCTATAGCTGGGACCTCGTCGACTCTGATCTCTACAGCTGAAAATAAATCTAACACCGTGTAGTATGATTGACACAGGCATATACGATAACACGTAATGACATTACATACGGTAAGTTATACAAATTACATTATCGGCACAACATTACGAAGCAATAAACAAGTTCAGAAGTGAACCTACACGTGTCCGATAAGAATCTTATGGTACTAAACGTTTCCTAAAAATGCCACTTTATATTGCTAATATAAAGCTCTTATTAGGAACAAACAAGAATAGAAAATATACAAACAAGAATAGAAAATATACACCATAAATTAATCAATAATTTACGTACCTCTACAGCTGAAGACGTGCAAATCCTTAAGTAGACTGCTCACTGACAAGACGTTCTGTAATGTAAAGATTTAATCTTATGGTGAGGCATTTATACACAGACGATGCAGCTCTACATCGTCCGTACACTTGATGCATTCGGTTTTTCCCATCGAAAGCACTTCGCATGTGCGGCATGGGGTGAACCGAACTCACTGTTTCGAAATATTGTACAATATACATAACTCACTCTCGGGCATCGTTGTTATACTGAAAAACGAAACCCGAGTACATGTATTTAATAAAAGGGATTTATACAGTTCCGTGACAATAGTTCCATAGCATCAGTTGAATATGAGACTTCCTAAAAAGGATAGTGTATGAATAGGCCACTCCTATATCTTTCATATTCATCCACACTGATGTGAACATTGACAAGTGAAATAGGATATGGAAGTTGGTATGTACACATTTCGTAATTAATTTACATGTATTCGTGAATTGGATGTGCAACAAGGGGATTTAGCAATTTTTCCCTAAACTATAAAAGACAAAACAGCATGTGCAAGGGGTGCATAAGGCTCAAGATTTGGCAGACACCAGACATACATTATGGGAAACATGCAATCCTGTGTGTAAGGTGCAACACTGCTTTAGTCTGAAGCTGTGTGTATATTTCTCATGCAACAAGTATAGTGTTTTATTATGAGGTATATGATTAATGTAATCAGGACATGATGTGGAAGTTTTCTTATTTGAAATAATAGTAATAGGTGTAGTATAATAGTAAGTAATAGGTTAGAACACTCATGAAATAGAGTCATAGCATGGTTCTCCACAGAAATTTTTGAAGCTATAGGGCTACATGTGAAAAAATGTTTCAAGTTCAACAGGCAAATCACTGATCATAAATATTCAGGTTTCTCATCTAAAGTATAGTATCATCATATTTCATGAAACAGAAAGTGTTACAGAATTATATATATTTTTCCTTTTAATAATGGTATAGTTTATTAGTTTATGATCTCTGTTCTTAGTCTAAAGAGCTGTCGTCTTATGAGTATACATACGGTAGCCTCAATCGATATTTCACCTATTTGATAGTAACTTTAGTCATGTGATGTATTTTCCGTGCGAAAGAGAGTAATGAACTTTCGACCTAGTTCTTGTACTTTTAGGAGTAAACATTATTGACTAGGAATTATAGTTTAAGGTCACATTCGAAGAATGAATCAATACAGTGTTTACTGTTTAAAACACTGGTACTCAAGCACTTTAGCAGAATCACGCATAACCTAATTCCTGATTGGTTCGGAGAGGGTTGCATTATTTTGAAATACCCTGTTTATTGAAGACGTAGTATGGGTTTTTATTTTGATTCTGCGCATTAACGCTATATATATAGGAAATAATCCTGTGTTTAAATATTCTTTACAGTTACATTTGAAGATATAGGTCATTACGAAATTGGTTCAGTTTGTGTGTGGGATACACTTGTTTGGAGATTTATTTATTATTAATACAGTACATTTAGGATTCAGTACTGTCTTTATCTGAATTATTATACAGCTCCGTGGAATTATTGGAAACATTTTTAAAACTTGTGTGATTCCAGATTCACAAGGATTATTTGGATATACTTAAACTTATCAACAGTATTAGCACAGTGAAGGCTATTTCATTCGGAATACTACATTCAGAATATTTGGATTAACTTCCGGAACAGTGAACTTTAAAACAATTTAGGACCTTTAAGGATATTCTATACTGTAAGTTATTTTTAATTCTATCACTTTGATTGTTTGTTTAAATATTTTAATATTTTAGGAAATTAAAGATTTGTATTTTAAATCTTGAAAGCTTGTTTGAGTCTTTTCTTTTGTTACATAACCCCTAGTCATAACAATAGAAACTTATAAAATTTTCCACAAGGAATTAGGTATATCCCCAAAAATATTGATATGCATCAGAGATGAACAACATTTTGGTTTGCTTGGGCTATTCCTGCTTTAAGGTGTTGTGCCTGGAGGATTCAGTAAGTTTGTTGGGCAATGAGAGTAAAGTTTCATGCCCAAGACACCGCAATGGCAGCTGACCCAGCCTGGCCTGGGAATCGAAACCATTTATTTGTGGACATCTCCAGATGCTTCAGCTGAGCTATCCTTTGAACCATGACGTGCTACGCACCCACCCCATTTTTCCAAATTGCAATGGCATTTATTTATATCTTTAATTCCCTGTCCTTCCAATTTTGTTTTCTGTATTGGGTTTTTCACTTTCAAAAAATATTAATTTTGAAAAGCAGAATTGATTGGGGTTTCTTATTTGTTAATTTTTTAATTTTGATGATATACTGAGTTTTGCCAGAGAAATACTGGTGTGAATCAGATGCCATAAGGATTTTTCATTAGAGGATTTGGTTACTTTTGTTGGGCAATGCTTCATATATAGAGTGCACGATAGTGAGAATCCTCTGGAAAATTGTAGTTGAAACATTCGTGACCCCTTCGCATCAATGGTGTTGCACATTTAGAAAGCCTCATTTTACATTAAGAAAGCCTGATTTGACTGGCAACACTGCGACCTCAGGTTTAAAAGCATTTCATTTAGTTAATAGCATCTTACATAGTGAAAGCATGTTTTCAAGCATTTCTTTGATAAGGACGAGACTGGTTCTGGTATTTTGCATGATACCAAATATTAACACCACTTTAAATTAGAGTATCAGACTGTAGCCACATGCTCTCTGTTAGAACCAACATAAAAATCTATTGTTTCTTCATGAGTAAACATGAGGCATTAAGCCCAAATGTGGAAGATGAAGATATACAAACTCATTCTTCTAATCTCACATGTGATGGCAGGTTATCTGTATTGAAGATCGGATGGATTAAAGTCTTGATAACATTTTTACAATTTGAACTTGCGAAACAAGCTAAATTTTAAGTCAAACATATGACAGGAAAAATTAATTTTGATAAACATTAAGGATCTGATTTCTCTTGTCAGTTAAGAATACAAAACTTTTTTGATTGTGACAGGTTTTTATCACTCATTATCTGTAATCATGTGTGTAACAATTTGGATGAAGTTTGACTGATTACAATATAACTATCATTCACCACCAGAAATTAATCTTTCAATCATGTAGAAATTAAAACCCAATGCTATACTCAGTTAATACATACATTTGTGTTGTTTATTGTCATGATTTGAGATCGACCCCTTTTTGGGGGTATGTGACTAAAATATTTTCAGTGACTGAGTCATATGGTGGTGTCTCCAAATTTGAACTTTGTATGCAACTCTGAATCAGAGTTAAGTGTCTTACTCAAGGACACAATACAGAAGAGTCCTCAAAAGAAACATATCTATTGAAATACATTTTAGTGAAGGATTCTTCTATAAACTAATTAATAGCTGATTTATTTTAAAAAATCTTTTAACTCTGAGTTTTTCTTGGCATTAAATTATTGTCAAAAAATATATTTTTGTAATAAAAAATATACAGATGAAAATTATTTTAAGTCTGTTTTCATATTTTTGTATTTCCTCTATTGTATATGTTCTTTTTATGCGTCCACACCCTTTTTAATCTGGTTGGCTGCACAGTGTACATGTAATCAAATAGAGATGCAAGTTATCTCTCCTTAGAGATACATCTACAGTACAAAGTGACTTCCCTTTCCCCATGTATGTACAGTAATTCACAACAATGAATGTAAAATCTTAAGTACACATTATTAAAACTCCAGATAAACTCTCAGTTAAGGGATCATCTATATCTAAAAGAATAAGGAATCATATTTCTCACTACCAAAGGATAAGTCGTTTTTTGTTCTTCATTTTGAGATCATATTGAAGCTTTAACTCCTGTCATTGGTACTGTACAAGATACCAAACATTAATGCAACTTGAAAGCAGACATCAGGGTAACAGACCGTAACTACATGCTCTGCAAGAACCAATAAAAAATAATTAATTCTTTCTCAATAAGTAAACATGAAACTTGCGATGGCAAGTTATCTGTATTGAAGATAAAATGGATTAAAGCCCTGGACAGGATATGCAACCAAACCTATGTTGTTGAACAAACTATAAAGTGGAAACAAAATGCACTATCATAATATTTTTACAATTTATATTACAAAAATATCATATTTTTTTAAACAATATACAAATGTCAAATAGAGATGCAAGTTATCGCTCTTTGTATAAATGACTTCCCTTTATACATGTACAGTAACTCTCAATTATGAATGTCAAATCTGAAATACACCTTATCAAAACTCCAAATAAACTCTTAATAAAAGGATAAAGAATAATATTTTTTTCTTCTATCATTTTGAGACCATATTCAAGTCTTGACTCGTGTAGGAAGGTTAGGGTCACTGAGTGGAGATGCATTGTGGGTTGCATCTATTTATCTTTACCTTTTAGTTTCTTTAGTGAATTATTGCATTAATTTAACCAAACTAGAAAATAAACATTTCAGTTTGTTCAGAACCAGAAATACCACTTTAACTGTTGACTTGATCATGTTGATTCCAATCAAAATGTTGGACCACTTGCCTCTTACCAATGTATGTGTTGCAGTCATGTGTATCAGTAGTGACAGACACATGATACAATCAGCACATGGTACAAAGCAGTAACTAGGCAGTATGAATAGTAATCTTGCTAATTGTGGGAAAGTACTGGGTAGTAAATGATTGTTTTGACAAGCTGTATCAGGACCTATTAGGAAGGTGTAGCAGGGCTAGGAAGCTGTATCAGCAACCAATACAACTCATTTGTCTGGGAAGAGCACTCCATATATTTGATCACAACCTCAGTTAGTCTTGGTAACTTAGCCTTAGCTTGTTCTTAAAACATTATAAACATCTTGACAATTAAGACTCAGCCTGAAATTATAAGTTGTGATGTATGGTGTGCATAAAATACCCCACTAAAATTCCAAACAGCCATTTAGTTCCAAACCAGGTAGAAAATTACCCATTTCATTAGGGCCCACATTGAGATCTGGGAGCCCTTTATTAGTCTTCTTTTCCATCCTTCTGTCTGCCCATTCACACTTCTTGTAAACACCATAGCTCTGCAAACCTTACACATAAGTGGATGCCATTTTGGTTGGTGAATTGCCTATTATATTTAGATGTACCTTTTAAAGGTTTCATCTTTTGAGGTCCAATTTGGATGGAGATATTCCCCTTTATCAATTAAGAGCAGAAAAAGTAGAAACAAGAAAAATATTATCAAGATACTTTAATTGAATATTTAACACCAGTTGGAGATCTACTCAGACAATCCATGATGGAATGATCTACTCAGACAATCCATGATGGAATGATCTACTCAGACAATCCATGATGGAATGATCTACTTAGACCATCCATGATGGAATGATCTACTTAGACAATCCATGATGGAATGATCTACTCAGACAATCCATGATGGAATGATTTACTCAGACAATCCATGATGGAATGATCTACTCGGACAATCCATGATGGAATGATCTACTTGGACAATCCATGATGGAATGATCTACTTAGACAATCCATGATGGAATGATCTACTCGGACAATCCATGATGGAATGATCTACTCAGACAATCCATGATGGAATGATCTACTCAGACAATCCATGATGGAATGATCTACTCAGACAATCCATGATGGAATGATCTACTCAGACAATCCAAAATGGAATGATCTACTCAGACAATCCAAAATGGAATGATCTACTCAGACAATCCATGATGGAATGATCTACTCAGACAATCCAAAATGGAATGATCTACTCAGACAATCCAAAATGGAATGATCTCCTCAGACAATCCATGATGGAATGATCTACTCAGACAATCCAAAATGGAATGATCTACTCGGACAATCCAAAATGGAAAGATCTACTCAGACAATCCAAAATGGAATAATCTACTCAGACAATCCAAAATGGAATGATCTACTCAGACAATCCAAAATGGAATGATCTCCTCAGTCAATCCATGATGGAATGATCTACTCAGACAATCCAAAATGGAATGATCTACTCAGACAATCCATAATGGAATGATAACATAGGTGTCATGGATGATAACTTTTTTGTGTGGTCTTGTAAATATAAGTGTCAAAGGCAAGAAGTGTTACACATATTTGTTTGTCTTGTTATTATAAATGTTGGTTAACTTCTTTAACTTTTGAAAGTTTTTATGGAATTTTTCCCAAATGGGATATGGATTGAATCGATTTGAAACATTTTTTTCAGTAAAAATTTTAGTTATAATGCCTTTTTCATTTAAAGCATATTGCTTCATCCTTTTGACATCATGTTAGCTCACCTGGCTGAAAGACCAAGTGAACTTAGGGTGTGGCTCTGGCTGCATCTGGCATGTTTCAGTGTGATACAAATAATGCTGATCTGCCATCAGATAATATGTACTGTTACCCCAAAAAATAGAAAAACCTTTACCAACTTCTTTTCCAAAACTGCTCAACAGAATTTGACCAAATTTGACAGAAAGCACTCATGCATGTAGCCATTCAGGTTTATTCAAACGATACCAATCCACCATCATATATAACTGCTGTTACTAAAAATAGGAAAACCATTAAATGACTTATCTAAAACGGTGCAGCAGATTTGGACCAAATTTGACAGAAATCATCTGGTATTAAAGCCTTTCAATTTTGTACAAATGATGCCAATCCACCATTAAATATTGCCACCAATACAGATAATGCCAGTCTGCTATCAGATATGGCTGTCATTACTAAAAATAGAGCAGCTGTATAGTACTCGTACTACTAATTCATTTTCCACTGACATCAATGTTAACGTTTTTAAAAATAAAACTATTTTGTGCACAGTATGACCCAGTGCACAGTATATGTACTTCTTGATTGAAGTTAGCACAGACTTTCTGACCAATCAAAATGAGGTGCTTTGTGACATTTTCTGAGATAAATGTCCCTAAAGTGGGCTACCAATTAAAGTTACCCTAATCAACAGTCTTGTACTGGTTATTCACATGTTAATTTTGGTCTGCCAGAAAAAAATCAAAAATGTGTACATGCACAGACAAAATCTGTGTACAAGTTTAAAGCACTGATAAATGTCTCAGAAAATTAAATGTGAAAAACTTCCACACTGATATTACAGCCGATGTCCTCATCTCACAGTATTGAGTACGGCATCCACTGTTCTCCCACTTCAAGACTTGTACCCTGCTCACTTAATAATTAGTGTCCCAAGTCCTAAAATGATTTCTCCAAAACCACTGAACAAAATTTGACTATTTGACAGAAAGTACCTTGGCATGAAGTACTTTTAAGTTTATACAAATTATGCTGATTGACCATTAAATATGACCATTAAATATGGCTGCTGTTACTAAAAATGGGTAAAAAAAACTTTAATCAATTTATCTAAAAGCTACCTGACAGAGTTTTATCAAATTTTACAGAAAGCATCCCACCATGAAGGCTTTTCAAATATGTACAAATGATGTTACAGAAAGCAATCTGGCTTGAAGGGCTTTCAGCTTTATACAGATTATGTAAATCCATCATTAAATATGGCCACTGTTTCAAAAATAGAACAACAAAAAAACTTTTTCTCAAAAATCACTATACACAATTTGACCAAATTTGAGTGAAAGCATCCTGATATGAATGCTTTTCAAATGAATAAAAATGATTAGAATCCACCATCAAGTATGGCCACCCTTAATGAAAATAAAAAGACCTATTAAAGACATTATCTCAAAAAGCAATTGACATAATTTAACCAAATTTGACAGAGAATATCTGGAATAAAGGACTTTTAATATTGTACAAAATGATGTTTATCTGTCACAAAATATTGATGAAGATAAAAAAAAGATAGAGAGAAACCTAGAAGCAGCTATATTTTGTAATATATGTAATCAACATAATTGGGAGACATTTCTATAGAAATCATTCTACTAACCCAGATTTATTGGCCAGCTGCTCTTCAATTTGCCTATTAGACAGATGTCAGTTTAGGTGAGTGATTTCAGGCACACTTGGGCCTCTTGTTAGATACAATTGTAGCTGAAGTACTACACAAACATAACAAGAGTTTTCTCGTCTTTCAGGGGAAGCAGGTTGTTGGAAATGATATTTATGAAGCAAGCATTGTAAGCAAGAGGAGATACAGGTAAGACATAAACATGGATCATTGTAAGTTTTGGAAAAAGGAGAAGTTGAGAATATTGGTTGAATCGTAGATTGTAAATTCACATGATAATAAGAGAACATAATATATTGGTGGTAACTCATTTGCCCTCATTAAGAATGATCACAATTGTTGTCTCATCTACGAATGGCAGGACATAGATATTTCTCTTCCATGCAGCAATGTTGTCATCCACAATGTTCAGGTGCTCTGTATTAAGAATGTACATCTTCAGTGACTGTTTTCATCAGAAATTTTGATATCAGAGATACAAACCATTCCAGATTTTGCTGAATTTTTTCAGAGTTTTAGTGAAAATTCCTCAGTTCAAATTATATTCACAAAATTCAGGAAAATCACGATTTCATAATTTTTTATTCATCCACCTTAAGACAAAGCTTCTCATGTTATAATGTTGTCCATCCATCTTCCATCCATCCGTCTGTTCCCTATTTCATTACTGCACAATAACTTGAGTTCTCTACCATCTACCTTTACCAAACTTTGTAAGTAGCTTGCATTTGGGGCAAGGAAGAAACCTATTTATTTCAAGTTCAAAAGGTCAAAGATCAGGGTCACAGGGACTGAAAGAAAGAAAACTGTTTCTACACAATAACTTGTATAATAGTTACCTTGACCAAACTTTGTAAATAGCTCGCATTTGAGACAAAAAAGACACCTGTTGATTTGTGGGTGAAAAGATTAAAGGTCAAGGTCACAATGACTCTAAGAAGAAAAATGGTTTCCACATGATAGGTCATGTTCTTTATCACCTACTTTAAACTTTGTGAATGGTTTGTATTTGAGACAGGGATCCAAAGGTCAGTGTCACAGGGACTGAAAGCTATTTTCATAAAACTACTTATGTTTTGTACCACATGCCTTGACTAAACTTTGTAGATCACTTGCAAGGAAGATGCTGTTTGATTTGAGGGTTTAAATGTCAAAGACCAAGGTCAGAGGACTCCAAGAAGGAGAATGGTTTCCACAAAATGAACTCGAATACTATGCCACAAACCATGACTAAAATTTGTGCACGTCTTGCATTGGAGACAAAGGAGGCACCTATCAGTTTGGGGGTCAGTAGGTCAAAGGTCAAGGTCACCAATACTGCAAGGAGGAAAGTGGTTTCTGCATTCAGGGACACGCTCTACCAATTCAGGGAACTCCCTTTTGATCTGAATATCACTCCCCCGTGTCATCATGAGAATTATGGACAAAGTCGTGTTGGTCTTCAGAGCCACCTCCATGTCGATGACTTCCAACTATTTGGTTAATATTCTGCAAAAGCACCAGGTGCATTATATTCTAGATCAAGGTATGAATCCCATGTTTCACTTATGCTTAGCCTTGAATTCCATATCAACAAGGACAAATCCATTATGGTACCCAGTTGGTAGAGCATCGGACTTGTAATCCATCGGTTGCAGGTTTGATACTCGCCCAGGCAAGCCTGGGTCAGCTGCCTCAGTGTGTTCTTGGGGAAAGGGACTTAGCTCCCATTTCCTTGATATGATATAGCCAGTAATGTGTTAAATTCATTTTATCCATGGTGGTATGGAGTTCAAAACCATGTGAACACGGTCTGTTGTCCTCAAGAATGTGCCTTGAAACATCTTGACAGCTGCTTCTACCCACTCAAAGAATTGTATCTCAGTCTGGGAATTTTTTTATCTATTGGGTCTGCTCAATGCAGCAGCAGATCTCATTATCATGGGCCCCCTGTTTAGGAGACCACTGTAATGATTATCTTGTCTCAATGGCGACTGAAGCTCTGCCTACAGGATCAAGAGATCCCAGTTTTGGGATATCTAAGGTCCTATGCCAGCAAATGGGTGGTTTATGCTAGATATTCACTTGCTGATTCAGCCGTTATGAATTTCAAACTGCATGGATGCCAGCATGGCGGGCTGGGGTGCCCACCTCCTGCCCTCATTACAGGAAGTGAGCAGGGTGTGGCTCCTTCAGAAGCATTTGTTGCCTATCAGGCCATAGTCAATGAAATTCAGTCATGACAGAAGATGCTGTCTGGAAAGAGCATTCTCATTCTTCCACCTTCGCTGTAGTAATTACATCAGGAGGCAAAGAGGAACCAGATGCCCAGATCTCTACCTGCTGGTTCTGGGTTTTGGGTTTTCTCATGTGGTGTCATCATCGACAAATCCACATCCAAGCCCACCACATACATGGGCATTCTCAGTGTACTACTGGACTCATTGTCCCAATGGAATCAGATAATCCAAACTGAATGATCTTTTGACCCCTCGGTATTCAGATGAATATGCACCCATGCAGTTTGACCACTTGTGAATTTGTTTGCAACATGACCGAGTGCAAAGCTACCAACCTTTGTCTCCCCAGTCACTGGTCCAAAGGCCTGGCAAGTTGATGCTCTTTCCATGAACTGGGACGGTCTAGATGCATACATATTCCCTCAATCCCTCTGAACAAAAAAGGTCTTACAAAAAGCAAGGGAATCAAAGTGCCCTCAGATCATGATTGCTCCCCTCAAGTGGGAAATTGCATGCATAACAATCTATTAAGCTTGGCATGGAAATTCCAAGGAAAATCATGGTCTTCCCACACCTGCTTCAGCAACACTGACTACCGAGCAGGAACTTTTGAACCTACACATCAGGATCATATCAAACAAGCCCTTGGGCTCAAATGTTTCTCAAGACAAGTGGTGGACAGAATAGCTCGGCTGTGAAGGCCCACCACTTTAGAAAGTGTATGAGAGGAAGTGGAGTGTTATCTCAGTGGTTCAAGTGGGAATGCATCACATCACTTAAAGCCTCGATAGCTAACTTTTGTGGTTTTTTGAGGATAAAAAGTTAGCACGCATTGCAATAAAAGGCTACTGTTCCACAATCTGAGACATGTTTCATCACCACAGAAGGGATAATATAGGCCAAAACAAAGACCTCTCTGACCTTATGGCAAACTTTGACCTGACACAACTGAAGGCTTTGGCCCTGTGTCCAAAATTAAATCTACCATGGATTTTGACATGGCTGAATCAGCCACTATTTGAAACTCCATCTAGAGCCTCTTTGGTTTGTCTCTGATATAAAACCTGCTTTCCAAGTCATTCTAGTTACAGAGGCAGAATCAGTGATATACACTCCCTATTGGTCAGTTTGAACATATCTGCAGTTTCATTGGATGGTTCAGTTTCACTCATGATGGCCCCTGCTTTCATTGACAAGAATAGGTTCCCACTCATGGGAATCTTTTGTTGTTAAACCTCTTTCCTCACTGGACCAATGGCCACAGGGGCATCTGCATGACCCTGTAAGGGCTTTGAAGTGTTACTTTAAACAAGCCAAGCTGATGTGAAGAGGAATATCTCATTTATTTGTACTATTAAAGGAAGGAAGGGTCAATATGTCAGCTCAGGCTCTATCGTCCTGGATATGATGGATTTTTAGTTCTGCATGTAGAGACTTAACCCAAAACCAAATGAAATTTCGTGCACATTTTGGCTAATGAGGTTAGGGCAGTAGCCACAAGCATAGCATTTAAGTGCAACTGTTCACTCACTGACATAATCCAAGCTGTGGTATGAAGGGCAAAGATGACTATAGCAGCAGCACAACAGGCTACCTGCCCTGGTGAATCAGCAGCTTCACAATGATGCAGGCACTTTTTGTGTCTCCACCTCTTACCAGTTCTCCTAAGGTATTATGATCTGATAGTGTAGTTGAAGAAGAAACCGAGTTTTGAAGTAAAATGTTTCTATGATAATACTTACCTGATCATAATGCAGTTACACCCTTTTAACCTCCGCTCAGTTACATCTTACTGACAGCACATGCATTATTGCTCCAATAGTAACTGAAGTGTGGATGTGCTTCAGTGCCAATCCCTCTATCCAAGGGAAGATGACTCTTGTCTGACTCCCACCTATGTGGGCGACTTTTAGCTTTTTTCTTGCTAAAGCTAGTTTGGGAGGGCTGGATTTGCAAGGTTGGGGTCGTACCCCTAAGGTTATGATTGGGTAATATATTTGAAGAAATATATTTTACTTCAAAAATTGGTTTTCACTGACATCCGCAGATTGATATTTTTAGATGCACTGAATCTAACTTTTATGATTCCTGCAATATGTTTTGAATTCCATTCACACTGTATAGCTAATAATATTTGGAAAGCATACAACAGGTGGAATATAATACAAAACCACATTCACATTTGGAAAGAATACAACAGGTGGAATATAATACAAAACCACATTCACATTTAAAAGGATACAACAGGTGGAATATAATACAAAACCACATTCACATTTTTTTCAGAGTCAGGGGAAAGAACTTTTTTATATAGCATATGAATATATTTTGACTTTATGGAAACAAATAATCCCAATGTGATATCAGTTTCATTATTTTCACTGACTCGGAGCAAAACATCTTTGCAGTTTTGCATATATATGGAGGCAATTTGGCCAAATGCTGCAATTTTATAAATTGTATCTTGATTGTAACATATTGACACAGTTTATCAAGATCAAGTGGCTATGTTGCAGATCCATATGTTTTATTAAAGCAAATGGCGACTTACTGCAAATAAACGATACTTAATGTAATCATGTTACCTGTGGCATAACACTGGTAGGGAACTAACATTTGTTCTCACAGCTTACGAAAATGCTATTGAGTGTTTGAAAATGTAAGGGTGACTGACTCCCAGTGTGTAAAAGGACACTTTTGGCTGGCATTTCTTTAGAGGTGGATTTTTATTTTATATTTTTTTGGTTTTGGTTTTGTGGGGTTTAACGCCATTTTTTCAACACATGATAGGTTATACATCACAGCCAATATAGTGGTGGTGGTGGTGGTGGTGAGAACCTGGGAAGAACCACTGCCCCACAAGAAGCTACTGGCAAGCTTTCTTACATACCCATGTTGGTTGAACCGAAACTGGAACTCGTGTGGACAGAGGTGAGATGTGAGAGTGATCTGTAAAGGCGAGCGCCTTAAACCACAGAGATGGGAAAGTACAAATGGTAGTTCTAAAAACAAAATTGTATCCTTCTCAATTTAATCATTCAGCATCAAAAAACAGAATTTAAAGTGAGTCATTTTAAAGATCTGCATTTGTTTATAGTTATTATTTAAAACAGACTATATCTAGTCTACACTGGACAAATGGATTTCCATCAACAGCTAGCATATGGATACTTTGATTGCATGACATATTGCGAATACTCACAGTAAATAACTCTCATTGAAATAAAAATTTCATCATTATATATTCTTCACATAAGTTCAGGGACAAGTACTTTTACCATACATCTTGACTAATACAATAGATGCATTTATATGACTGCCAGTAATTGGATGCCCTCAAACATTTGCAATATTAAAAGCTCACATCATTGCTTACAGAGGGTTCTAATATAATATTTTGTCTTCTGTCCATCCCTAAAAGCTTATTAGCAAAAACCACTTAATGTAAACATGAAATTTGGCTGGTATATTTGTATGCATGTATAAGTGACATGAGTAGATTTTTCCTAATATAATATTTTGTCTTCTGTCCATCCCTAAAAGCTTATTAGCAAAAACCACTTAATGTAAACATGAAATTTGGCTGGTATATTTGTATGCATGTATAAGTGACATGAGTAGATTTTTAGGTCACTACAGCAACTTTTCAATTTGTTAGACATTTTTGAACTTTTTTAAAACTTGTCAGCAAGTTTGGCACAAACCACTTGAGGTAAGCAAATACAATTTGGTAGACATCTTTGTATTTATATGTACATGACCTGATTAGATTTTCAGGCCATTTCAGCAATTCTTTTAAGTTTTTGTTGTACACATTTTTGAACATTGTTGACTTGCACTGTTTGGTCTGCAGCATTGACATACATGTTTTACAAAGACAAATCCGGTTTCATCATAATGTAGAAGTTAACAATCACTTCATCAAGCAACATTTTTCACTTACATTTCATCTTCTACAAATAAGTAAGAAAGTGATTGGGGATAAGAACTCTTTTTTTTCTTGCCTGTAAATGGCAGACCATTAGAATCACTTTTCCATCAGCAATGGTTGAGGCAACAACATTAAGCTTCCGTGCAAAGTTTTTGAAAGTCATTTATCTTTCTGGACCAGTTGCTCCGTACAACTTAAACTTTGATCCAATATATATTACTGAAGAGTGTACCTCAGGCCACATATTCTCAAAAGTTTTTGTGCAAGGAACTCCAGCTCAGGCGCAAAGTCCTAAAACTTTGACAGTTTATGATGTTAATTAGAATGAAAGTAGAATCACAAAACTTTACAATTTTTCTTAACTTGGGTCCCTCAAATAAATTGTGAAGTTTTCATGACAGATTCACCTGTAATATAACATCTGGTTTTTTAGCTTTGAGCTTGAGTTTGGGTGTCTTCCTCAAAAAGTTTCAAGAATATGGGGCCAGGTGTCCTGTTTATGTCATCATAACACCATTCACAGGTGAGACTGTGTGTCCTGCAGAATACTTGTTTGATATGTTTGATGATCTTTTTTCTTTTCTGTTTTCAGACAATACATGAATAGGAGAGGTGGATTCAACAGACCATTAGATCCTGTTGCCTGATTTTCAGTACACTATGTATAACTGAGTGACACGCCTCTCCTCCTCCTATCGACATTGTGGATTTTAAACACTTTTTTAAATGCAAGAAGTTGTGTTTTAGGAAAATTATATATTTTCTGTCAGTGATAAATTAATCTCTTGGACTATGCCCCTTGAGCATTAATCAGTGTAGTATAAAAAGTCACATGCCATCATTTAATTTTGTATGTGTACAGGAAGTTGTTCCAACAGCTATAATGTTGGCTGAATACACATGAGAGGACACATTAATTTCAGAATTTAATCTTCCAGTAATCTTCAGATGAAAAAGTTTACAGTTGATCAGATAAATAATACTGGAGTCTTTATTCTCTTGAATCTCAAATTGGTTTTCAAAAATTGTAAAGTATAGAATTCTCCATAATCAAAGTGTTGCCTTCTTTATAAAAAAAATAAAAAGCTTGAGGTGAATCATTCTCAGCTGCTCCAAGCAGATCTTAATTTTCATTTCAAGCTGTATTTTATTAGTTTCCAGTAGTAAAATACATGCGATCTATCTCCACTAAGGCAGCTCTCTGGCTGTAAGAGTATATATGGTTTAGAAAATTACTTATAAAGTGAAACCCAGTTATAACACGATGGTTGAGACCCACTGCCATTGTGCTATGTAACATATCGTGCAATAGAGCAATAAGTCAGTTAACCGAAGAAAATGATGCATGTAAGCCCTACCAATTGGGGGAGGGGGTGTATAGGTGTGGGTGCAAAGCTCATGCTTAAATGGCACAGTTGCAATCTAAAATCAGTGCATATTAAACAAAAATTAGTGCAAATGCATTGATTGCATATTTATTATTTATTTTTAGCAGAGAACCATGTTTTGATACATGTATAGCATGTCATGCTATACATGCATTTACCAATGCTTGGTTCTCTGCCACATTTCATCACTGCACTAAAGGTTTTGTCGGGCAAATTAGATAAAAAAATTTGGGGGGGGGGGGCGAGGACAAGCCCAATGGGCACGTCACTCAAATATGGGAGGGGGCCCGTACTAAAGTTAGAGAGGCACATGGTGTCGAACAATCCGATTCTTGTTTTCAGCTCTGCATGAATAGTTAAAGTATCATTACATGTACTCACCGGTCAATCTCATTGCATTTCATAACAGTTAATACATAATAATTACATCAAAAATCTGCACAAAGAAGATTACATGTTAGTCATTTCAACATAGATAATGATGTGTCTCAGTTCCAAAATCCAAAAATAACATAAGGAAAGACAAAGAACATTTATGGTTCAGTATGAATGCATGTGTCAAGGTCATTAAGCGGCATCTGTATATATTTCAAACTGCTCAAATTTTGTCTGCTAGATTCCATACAAATCTGAATACTGTACATAATTCTTTCTACTACAGCATGAATAATTGTTAATGAACTAATGGAGTGGGGTTTTTTTTTTTTGGAATGGATGATGTGATTCACTTTTTGGCTGATTGCATGATGATTGTTTGACAATGAAGCTAAACCACGTGTGCATGATGGCGGGTTTGATCTTTTATATTTTGAAAAAGCAATGCCCAATAATTTAAACAGTATTAAGTTGTGACGTTGATGATCAGCAATTACCTACTTAGGTAGGTAAATTAATTGATTTATACATTCGGGTGAGGGATGTTTTTGACCACTGCATTGTTTGGTGCTTGGTTATGTATGCCACTTGACTGAACAAGAATTGTATACATGATGCATTGAAGACAAACACATAGAAGACTTAATGGCTTTATTGTTGATGGTTCAGTAATAATTAGATTAACAATTATCAGCTTTTTACTGAGCTGATGTCTTTCAAAAATAAACTCAGATCAAGGTGCAGCGATCGACTTTTGACACAGTGGAAATGAACAAATAGAAACTTTTAAAAAGATGCAGTGATAACATATTTTTGGTTCAAGAATAGAACATATCTTGCCAAATTATGAATTCAAATTCTTGTTTATTTTGGCACTAAAACTTTGTAATACTTCAAGAAATTGGTGAAATTACTGTAAAATTTTGGGTGCCAGGCCACAATCATGTTATATCCAAATTCATGTTATAACGAAGTGTGTTATAGCAGGGTTTCACTGTATTTTATCTGTAGTATGACTAAATATGTCCCCCACCCCCACCAACCAAATTCATAACACATTTATTTACAGAAGTATCATATTTAAAAGTAAAGTGTGAAACTAATAGACATGCAAGTAGGCTATGTCAGTATGTGTGGGTATGTATTTGCAAAATCTTTCCAACCTGAGATCATCAGGAAAACTGTTACATCATCTTACTAGTGATAAGTTTTCTAAATGTATCAGAAAGTGTATTAAACTTTGCATAAGATCGAAACTATTCATCATCCATATAAATGTCATATCTGTTGTTATATGTTCATTTAAATTCTGTATGGGTGTTGTTAATCATGTCTGAATACCCAGTTTGTGTGAACTGCATCATTGGTTACTCTTGATGAATGGAAATATTCATGAATGTTGCCATTGTTGTTGTCATCTGTTCATAATGGTGAATAATAAAATCGGTAAAACATCCAATCAGTCATTTTTCTGTACATATCACATATACCCATTCCTCAAGCTACCATTTAAAAAACAATGGGGGATTTTCAACATTTTGGTTAAATTGTATCCATAGAATCTTAGCCATAAATCTACAACAGGAGGGAAGCAACCCCGTCCAACGTTTTGTTGCAACAGTGTGTGATTTGGGGTGTCATTTCATCAAAATGAATAAAATTGTCTACTTGCAGTTCTCTTCATGCCACTCAAGCTTCGATTTTGCCACTACACCTATCAGCTTCACACATTTACTTGCCTCAATACACTGCAATTGATTTTTCCACTACACCTATCAGCTACACACATTTACTTGCCCCACTACACCACTACACTGCAATCGATTTTGCCACTACACCTTTGTTACTTAGTCACAATTAGAAAGGTTATCAGTGCAAAAGACCATGTACATAGTAATTTATATCCATCTGTCCATCCATCCTTCCTTTCATCAGGCACACTATCTCATTAGCACAACTAATCCCACAACTTTTGATGGATTGGCCATGAAACTTGGTAAATATTATGGGTATTTACCTCGTGATACGCATATGAACAAATCACTTTGTATAAGATTTACTGCCCTTTTTGATTTGCAAGCTGAATGCAGTGTAATGGATCAATGTGAAACTTGGTAGATATTTTGGTCATCATCTAAAGATGTACACGTTGACAAATCTTTGTGCTCATGTGATTTTTATTAAAGTTATTGCCCTTTTTGACTTGGAGCTTTGTGCAAAAAATGGCAATATTTTGTGAATGCAACTACTATTGCATTGCTGTGAAACTTAATACATATTATGGATATAATCAGAAGATATGCATATCGACTACTCGTTGTACTTCCACTATTTTCAGAAGAATTATGCCCATTCTTTGACTATATACTCATCTCCATCATGGGGCAGGGGTGGGATGCAGAAGAGTCATGGGTATATTTTCATGAGCAAATTCCTCACCATTGCACTAGTTGAACAAGAAATTAACATATAAACATTTGTCTCCTTTATGCCTTATGAATTTGTCAGGAGCATATATTGTTACCTACATCTGGTTTCAGTGTGGTATAA
Organism: Margaritifera margaritifera; assembly: GCA_029931535.1. NCBI lineage: Eukaryota > Metazoa > Mollusca > Bivalvia > Unionida > Margaritiferidae > Margaritifera > Margaritifera margaritifera. Next base: position 782,410 of record JAQPZY010001174.1, on the reverse strand, counting down.
TTTTGTTTTAGGCAAGTTTCACGGGCATTGTATTGGGACATTTATAGTCTATGAAAACAGTTCTAGTTTTTATATAAAAGTTAATAGTAAATTGAACTCTCGTGTGGTATGAACACTACACTGTTCATGCATTTAGTTCAATACTTTGATAAATACCTGAAGAAAGCCCAGAAAGTAATATATAAAAAACAGACAAAAAAGGAAATTATTATTAATAATAATAATAATTCCTTTATTTCATTTATATTTACCCTGTGATCTTATTGCAGTTGATGAAGTGTAATTACAACAGCCCCATTATTGCAATTGATGAAGTGTAATTACATCAGCCCCATTATTGCAATTGATGAAGTGTAATTACATCAGCCCCATTATTGCAATTGATGAAGTGTAATTACATCAGCCCCATTATTGCAATTAATGAAGTGTAATTACATCAGCCCCATTATTGCAATTGATGAAGTGTAATTACATCAGCTCCATCACCCCAGATTATAATACATAGTCGGGGAAGTTTTAATACTTGACTGTGATGTAAAAATACTTAAAGACATCCAAAAGTTACTAGTTTGGTAGTTTGTGCAGTCATTAAAAATATCTATTGTTGATATGTATATCTATTTATCTATCTTTGAGCATATTTTAGGTAATTAGGTTGCATGCTGATGAAAAAACGTGAGATATTCAGTTTGAATGAATACCTGGTAGTATTTTGAAATATGTAAATTGTTTTATTAGTCATGAAACTGCTATGAATAATGATCATGACTTTTTGAGGAGAAAAGGTTAGCCACTATTATGATCAAAGGCTACAACTCTGTGATCTCTGACACATTCAGGCATAACTGGGCATGATAATTATCTTTTGGACTTGCTATCCAGTTTTGACCTGAATAGATCAAAATCCCTTGCCTTATTTCCTAAATGGAATATGTTGTGGGTTTTGACATTGCTCGATTCAGATCAGTTCAAGCCTTTTGCCAGGACCTTGCTAGTGAAGCTAGAGCAATCATATAAAATGTGTTTTCTGATAGCTATAGCTTCGGCATGCAGGTTGAGCGAGTTGCATGCCATTTCAGTTGACCTGAAGTATTAACATATCAGAAAGGATGGTTCCTGGGTCCAAATGACACAACCAGGCTTTTGTAGCATGGAATAGGTTGCCATCAGTGGGAAACCAAAGAGTGGCCATCCACATCCTCTCCATAATTGAGACTTCAAAAAAGGCAGCGATGCAAGACCCAGTCAAAGCTTTCAAGCGTTACTTAAAGTGCACAGAGAAGGATTGTGGAACCCAATGTCTCTTTCTTCTGGTGAAGGCGGAAAAGATGAAATAACCCCTCAATCCCTAGTATCATGACTAAAGTGGGCAATATTCCTCATGAAGATGTAGGCCCACAAGATTAGAGCAATCTCTACAAGTCTCATATTCAAACACAACATTTCGATCCAAGACATAATAGAAGCAGTTGGCTGGCATGCACAGTCAACCTTCTCAAGCTTTTATCTGTGTGATCTAGCTTCACAGAGACAATAATTGAATATGGTGGGTCCGATGGCTGCCACCCAGATAACCTCAGACCAGTTTGACATCATCACAACCTCATGGCTGTAAGTTTCATTCTTTTACTGGATTCACCCACATTTTGTTCACTTGGTAAGAAGCATTCGTTCTTTTCCCTTATCTGGGTACTGTTGGCATGGGTTACATGACCGTCAGTTGTGCTGTCCTCATTTTAGGTGGGTGGTTTATTGTTCACATCTAGGAAGTCCAGCCATTCTTCCCTCAAAGGGTGTCCATGGTAAAAATGGGATGATCATATATATTTCCTCCTCAATTACCTATTCCTCTAACATTAATGTTTTAGAGGAATGTATTCAATGGAGAAAGTACATATTTAGTATATTATGTTTCTTTAAAAATACTTACCCTATCACATTACTATTAAACCCTCCCACTCATCCCCACAAATGCAGGCATCCATTTTTGATGTATCTCTCCGCTTAAACTGGTAAGCATCCAGTTGATGGGTAGCCACTTAGCAGTGGCAAGGGGAGGTAATGAGTAAGAGTTTTTTCCCTTTGTATGCTATAAAGACGGAATTTTCATCTATTTAGGATTGCTGGATTCAGGAGGTAGTAGAGTTTATATCCCAACATTAATGTGATTGGGTAAGTATTCTAAAAGAAACTTAACTTACTAAAACAAATGTACTTTTTAAAATAAGTATAATAAAACACCTTGTTTCCTAAAATAGTTCAGTGACAAAGAATTGATTTTCATTTACATTTCTCCATTAGACACTGGATTCAGACTTACAAATATGAGCACTAGTTCACAGAAGGTACAACAAAAATGTGATGAAATGGCATTTTATTGTACAAGTGTCATGTGACTTGCCAGAGGGAAAACACAAAACTCAGTTGTCCAGTAAGTCTATTCAGTGTTTCAAGTTCTCTTCAAAATCAGCTTGCCAAATTTGGTTGAAATCCAACAATCCTCGGTAAAATTATGCTGTGGAAACAAAAGTTAGGAGGATTAATGATTTGGAGCCATAACTACTGTAAATGAATGCTGCAAGTTGAACTTGTTCAAGGTCTTGTTATTATAAAACTACATGCCAAATGTAAAATGCAACAACACTTCATGAAGTTATGCTGTGAAAACCAAAGTTCAGAGGATGGATAATCATGGGCCATAGCTCCTCTCAATGATAACATAGAAGACTGAAAATCGAACTTGTTCAATGTTTTACCCTTGTGAGGCTGCATACAAAATTTGGTTTAAATCCAGCTTTTCTCAGTAAACTATATCCTTATGAGGCTGCATACAAAATTTGGTTGAAATCCAGCTTTTCTTGGTAAACTATCTCTAGAAACCAAACTGTTGATTGACAAATGGACATGATTACTATAGCGCACTACCAACTTTGTTGAACAGGGCCATAATAATAACAATTATAGACAACATGCTTTATGCTTGACCATTGAGTATGTGATGGTAATTTCAGGGATTTTTTAAATTAATATTTATTCCCCAGACAAGACGAGTGATGCCAAGGTTGGGGAGCCTTGGGATCATCACTGTACAAATATGTACAATATGGTGGTAGAACTATTAATTATAGCAGTACAAAAATACAAATGACTGATAGCTATGATCAGAATTTTCCATTATGTGAATTACTGAAGAATTAAAACAGGTATTAGTTTTCTGTATTGTCTACTATGAACTCAGTCAGTAGTTATTAATTTTGTTTTCTATAAATCCATTGGGGCCGGAGGCAATGTGTGCACAGGTGTGAGATTTAATAGATATTGCATTATAGTCACACATACATCTAAATATTACTAAAATCCGAGGCTTGGGATACTGAACCAATATTATGAAAAGTAATTGTAAAGAGGGGAACATCTTCTGAGGTCAGTTATACTCCCATTTATTTTACCCAGATAATTGTCTGTTTCAGTATTTTCTTTAGGGTCTTGAGAAATAATTCTAATCCTAAATCTTTTTGATTGTAACAATTTTTTTTATAAATAAAATATTTTGGAATAATTATCTGTAGGTTAACAATAAAAGTATCAATCACTGCTCTTATGATAACATTCTTTAAATTTATTTCAACTCGAAAGTTAAAATTGATCTAAAGTCACTACATAATTTATTCCCAAAAAATGTTCACCCTGTTACACTCAAACATTAGATAAAATTATTGCTTCCTTTGCTTGACTGTAATAGCTACGCTTATTTAAATGAAGTTTGCCTTTTTTTTTGTAAGAAATTGTTTGTAATAAAAATACACCATAAAATTTTAAACCAAAAGTCTTTGAGCTTTAAGTCTTTCATTTGATATAAGAATGAATATGACTATTTCCACTCTTGTATGAGTTACATTGTTAATTACAGGTGGGCATATATGGTAATCACCATGTTGGGCTGGTGGGCAATCTTGATTAGCACAACTAGTCATGCAGTGTTTGATGGATTGCCATAAAACTTGGTAAATATTATGGTTATCACCTGAAGATGTGCATATCAACAAATCACTTTGCCCTTGCCATTGGCGTAGCGAGGCAAAGTGCCGCCCAGGGCCAACTACCAAAATTATGCCTCACTCCATTCGTATTATTTATGATATAAACGGCACTCTTACCAAATTGCCGCGCCCTAGAAAGTGCCAGCCGGGGCCACCGCCCCTTTCGCCCCCCCCCCCTTCCCTCACTACGCCACTGACCCCAGCAATTTTTAGCTGTACTAGTCATAGACCAGAAGAGCTAATGGAATGGCATGATGTTCATCATCTGTCTATCAGTCTGTGAACCAAGTTTGTTATCACTACTCCTCCTAAACTACTTGGAGGATTGTCATGAAACTTTACACACTCACTCACAAGGTTTAGTTGGTCCTAAATGAAAATGGTTCTGCTTAAAGATCCAATAGCAGCTATCTCCAAAAATCTTGCTAACAGTACTTTTGATGAACAGAAAGTTTTATTGAGACAGGAATTTCACCAGAAGACTTCTTACGGTGTCTAGTTGGTCCTAAATGAAAATGGTTCCAATCTGACCTCAAATAGGTAGCCATCTTGAAAATCTCGTTATCGCTACGCTTCCTATATTGATAGTCATATTGAAATGCGGTTTTCACCTATAGACTTCTTATGATGTCTAGTAGGACCTAAATGATAGTGGTGCCAATCTGACATCAGATATAGCCACCATGGCAGCCATCTTGAAAATTAGTTATTGCTACTACTTCTAAACAGAAAGTCATGTTGGCATAGGGTTTTCACCAGAACAATAATAATGATATCTAGTTGGTCATAAATGAAAATGGTACCAATTCCTTCCAATATGGTTACCACATCAGCCAATTTGAAAGTATTGTTCAAGAATATCAGAGATGGTTTCAACACTCGACAGTTAACCAGAATAAATAACCTTGTCATTCCTGGAAAATTCTTTTAAGCTAGCAGTCCCTTTAAGTGACTCTTGTTGTTAGAGTTATTGCCCCTGTTTTGAGGCATGACACCATCTCGTTAGCGCAACTAGACCCGCGGTTTTTGATCGGCGATAGTTGGTACATATTGTAAATATTATGGTCATCACCTGAAGATGTGGATATCAACAAATCACTACGTTTCTGCAATTTGTGTTATAATTATTGCCCTTTTGTCTTGTAGCTCATGAATTGCTTGACACAATCATGTTCGCATTGATTGCCATGAAATTTATTCAATACGATCGTCATCACTTGACAATGCGCATATTGACAAATGACTCTGCCCTCGAAATATTTGTTATAGTTATTGCCCTTTTTGTTTTGTAGCTTAATGCAGTGTATGACACAATCTAGTTAGCACAACTAGTCTGACAGTTTTTTCTTATGGATTGCAATGAAAGTTGGAAAATATTATGATCATTTTCTGAAGATGCACGTATCAACAAATCACTTTGTTCCCACAATTTTTAGCTCTACAAGTCGCAGACCAGGACAGCTTATGGGATGATCTGTTGTCCGTCTATCGTCCGTCTGTCCGTTATCACTCCTCCTAAACTACTTGGAAGATTGCCATGAAAATTTACACACACAGCGGCCATCTTGAAAATCTTGTTATTGTTACTTCTCCTGAATGGATGGTCATATCAGCATGGGGTTTTCACTAAAATACTTTTAATGACGTCTAGATGACCCAAAATGAAAATGATGACACTCAGAAGTCCAATATGGCCGACATAATGACTACCTTGAATTTTTTTTTATCACTACTTCTCCTTGATAGCTGGTCATATCGACATTGAGCTTTCACCAAAAAACTTTGTATGATGCCTAGTTGGTCCTAAATGGAAATGGTACCAACTTAATATCCATTATGGCCACCATGGCAGCCATCTTACAAATCTTGTTATCGATATCAAAACGGAAAGTCATATCAACATGGGGTTTTAAGCAGAAGACAAAAAGGTAAATAACTCTAACAAAACTTGCAGAAGCAAAGTGATTTGTAGATATGCACATCTTTTTGTTATGACCATAATATTTATAAATGTTCTTGGCAATCCATCCCAAACTGCGCGACTTTTGCGTTATCGGGATTGTGCCATACACTACATTACGCTACAGCTTGATTTTTTCTAGGAGTTATTACCCTCTTTTGCTTACAACTCGATGCAGTATGACAACAGTTAGGGAATGCAACAACTCTTGCAGTTTTCATTTTTAGAGCTTTACTTTTATCGTAACCGTATAGTGCCGTTAAACTCTATAACTACTACTTGCAATTTTTAGCTCACCTGACCGTAAGGCCATGTGAGCTTATGGCATGGCCATGTGTCCGTTGTGTGCCATCCATCGTGCTTCCGTCAACAATTGCTATTTTTTTATATTTTTTTTTTCATCCTGCCATTGAGAGGTTTTAAATTTGTACAAGTGATGCCGACCCGCCATCAGATATAGTCACTGACGCCGACCCTTGAAATGTGCCATCCATAAAAAAGAATACAACAAAAGCGCAACAAACAAACTAATTCGAGATTTTCTAAATGATACAACCCGATTGTATTTCATTCCATTCACAGATAGGTAGACACTAGATGGCAAGGACTGGCGGTAGGTCTACACGGTCAAGGACCTGGAGGCTGTATGAATATTCTAGACTAGTAAGCATGATTCAGTAATGGCTATCTTTGCGTGCTATTGGCTAATCGTGGTCGGTTCAAGTCTTCAGCAAGTTACATCACAAGCAAATTATTGAAGTAATTATATAAGAGAGTGCATATCTAACTATTGTATAACATGTTGTTCAATAATATTGACAAGGTCTTTTCTCATAGGAATAAAATCAGATGATGCAACTGTGGTTCACTTTCAGTAAATTGATGGGGGAAACTGAGTAAAAACGAAATCGTATTCCGACTGAACAACCCAATTTGTTTTAGGATAAAACCGGAAACACGCATATTATTTTTGTTAGTACTAATAAATGATATGGCAAAACTAAGTGCTTCAAACTTTTCTTTCCACTCCACAGATTCATACATGTATGAATTTGTTTTCACAAGCTTAGATATGGCAGTTAAATAGGTGAGCCATATCAAGTCCACTTGGACCTCTTGTTTGTTGATTGCTGTAATATTTTGTATATATTATGGTCGTCATCAGAAGATTTGCATGTTGACCAGTCATTGTACTCGCACAATTTGCACAAGATTTATGCCCTTTTTTATTCTATAGACTCATCTCCAACATGGGGTAGGAATGGGTGGGTATATTTATGTGACCAAATTGTTGATCATACTTCTAGTTTATTTTTATTATTTGTTTCCAATCATCGTGGATTTTTCTTTTAGAAAGTAAAGTAATATAGGAGGGTTCTTTTCACAGTGTGTTGGAGGAAAAAAACTCCACATCATCGTTTAATAAATCTAAAATATGACGGACACCATCCAAGTACCATTTTTTTAATATTCTCTCTATATAAATATTTATTTACTAATGGATTCCGATGCTCACGAATTAGTACATTTTTACTGCAAACATATCTCTTTCGAAAGTTTGGCTGTAAATATGCTCATGTCAGCGGCAGCGGTCATTCTGTTAAACCACTTTCAGTAGGTGTTAGTTCATACGTACGCATGTACGGCACGAATGTATGTACTCACATTTACTATGGATTCTTGGGCGTATTTCCCGTCTCCAGCTGATAACTATTTTTCACCATAATTTTGCATTTCTCCTAACTAAAAATGAGTGTTTATAGATTAAAAGGCTTCAGTCACAAAAGTTGGGTTAATATCTTCAAAAAAAGATAATTTGTATTTATAACATAATGAATAAAAAATGTTTCAAACATTGACGATAGAAACTTTTCTTACGCCGTTTTTTTATATTTTACTTAACATCAGAAGTCTCTGTCAGACATTTCTTAAGGTATGTCATCCATGCTCTTATTGATACACGATGTCAATATGAGTATCTATATTTAATCATTGTGTTCTTATTTCAATGGATTACTCTAATGTACTTCAATAACATTAAAGCTTGAAAAGAAGAATATGTTTTTTAAACAAATCCCAAAATCTTTGAACTCGACTGTGCGTTCTCTTCTTCTTTTTAGCTTACCCAGTAGAAGACTTCAAGATTGAGTTGAATGGTTCGAATCTTATTTAAGTCAGCATAGTACATTTTCAGGAGAGAGAGAGAGAGAGAGAGAGAGAGAGAGAGGTGGCACAATTTAAGACAAAAGGGTCACCACCATAAAATCGAATGCTTATATAAAAAAATCCTTGATCCGTCGCTGCTTTTACTAAAAAAATCGGAGTAATATTCAAAAATAACCCGTATTCTGTTCCCTCTTTGTCTTGCTGGGAGTATAGAAACTGTTATGATTGAAATGGAATTGTCTGAGTTGTAGCGAACCGATTGTTAGCTCTACTGGTCAAAGAGCCAAGGAGGTTATGGGATGGCTTGTTGTCCGTCCGTCCGTTAGCACACGTTTGTTATCATTTCATCTCCTAAACCATCTGGGTAATTGCAACGAAACTTTACACACATATTCATCCCAAGGCTTAAATCCTCCAAAATAAAAATGGTGTCCCTCGGACTTCCAATATAGCCGCCACAGCGGCCATTTTGTAAATCTTATTATCGCTACTCCTCATGAACCCATGGTGATATCAACATGGGGTTTCAATAAAAAAAAACTTCTTATAATGTCTAGTTGGTCCTCAATAAAAAATAATGCCCATCTGACACCCAATATGGCCGTCACGACAGCCGTCTCTAAAATCTTGTGATCGATACTTCTTCAGGATGGATGGTGATATCGACATGAGGTTTTCACTAAAATATTTCTTATGATGTTAGCTGGTCCTAAATGATAATGATGCCGATCGGACATCTAATATAGCTACCATAGCGGCCATCTTTAAAATATTGTTATCGCTACTCCTTATGAATGGATGGGTCGTATCAGCATTTGGGTTTTAACCAGAAGACGTCGTATGATATCTAGCTGGACCTAAATAAAAATGGTGCTGATATTATATCCAATATGGCCACTTCAGCAGTCATTTTGAAAATCTGTTTATCGTTTAGGCTTTTTTTTTTTTTTCTTTCTTTTTTGTTTTCTTTCTTTTTAATTTATTTCTTTACGACGTCCCCAAATTCGACAACGTACACCAAAATCGACGACATTTGGCACTAGATATAGCGCCAACAAGCAACAGCAAGTGGCTTCCTCATTTAACCAATAGGCGATAGATGGACGCTCAGTTTTATTACTTTAATGTCTTCGATCATCATTTTTTATTGGTAAAAAAATAATAAATGAATAGGAGATATTCTAAAATAATGTAAAATACATTGATATTGAAAGACAAGCGAACATCTACAAGCTTTATATACGCTTTTCTTGGATGTCAGCTGAAGTGTTTCCGCTGGATTGTGACTTCCTGTTATGGTCCAGTAAAGAAAAGACCGTCCAAAATGTTTTTGTTCGCTCAATACAAATACGTATAAAGTACGTCAACAAAATGTTAAGTACTTCTTTTGTATAGATTATCTAGGACTTTTGGAAATGAAGGGGGATGTCAATGGCAGTTCATGTCATTATCGTTGTGATTCTTCACGAAGAAAAGCTTTCACGAAAAAGCTGACTTTCTTCGCGATAAAGGTGTCCTTTTCAGGAAGATGTCTCTTGTCAATTTTGTAAATACGTGAACCCTGATATTATCTGCCTGTATTATCAATTTAGTTTGGTGACTGGTTTCTTAGGTGTAAAGTTTTATGGTAAGAAAGATGCAGAGCTGATGAACAATCTTTATTTCACCTCTGTGTTTGCAAGTTCCAGAGAGAAGAGCTAGTTCTTTTCCTCCCAGACTCTGAGCAAGATATACAATCTGCTTGAGATATTTCATCTATGTCACCCCGACTTCGTCAGCCAAATGATCTAGGACGATGCTGATGTAAGTACGGATCGTCACAAATATTATAGGGACAACATATAATAAAGTGGCAATATTGGCCTTATGTAGATTAAAGTTAGTTCTGAAACATCCTCACCAGGGCAACAGAGCATCATAATATTGGTGGTAAATCAATACCACCCTTATAAATAAAGGAATGGCCTCCGTTATTTGACCGTGCTGGGTTCCTTGGTCCATATTTGGATGGTGTGGCCCTCTGATGTTACAAGCTGAACTTGTTTCGGGTTTGCATGGTATCCTATGTTTGTAAAATATACATGGACTACCGATCATGCCCTGGTCAGATGTTCCATGTTAGGTATGACCTTAAGAAGGGGAAGTGTTTGTGATATGTTTGTAAATTATACATGGACTACCGATCATGCCTTGGTCAGATGTTCCATGTTAGATGTGACCTTAAGAAGGGGAAGTGTTTGTGATATATCTCATGTACCCTGAAGGCTTTACGTAATCTCTTTGAGTCACCCCTGATGTATGGGATGATGTATGGGATACCCACAATCATCTTCTCAAAGGCAAGAAGATCAGTAAGACATAACAAGTGTTCCACACATTGCAGTGTCTTGCCACGCTCCCCACAGCTCATACTAGTTTGGAATATATCCTACCCAAAGTGAAAGCCCACTGTGATACGTATCGGTTTCTTGCCTGCGAACAGTCGTATTATGACATAGTTAATCCAGGCAAGACAGGAACTCATCGACTGCATGAGTATAAATTTAAGACCTATAGCAGAAATGCCAACCCATAAAAACAAAAACAAAAACCAAAAAAACATGTTCGTTAAATGGAATATAAATGTACAATCATGTTCCTATGAGCCTATACATACTTGTACATAGTCAGTGACAATTAAAGTACAGTGAGAGAGAAAATATGGTATCCATTTCTCCTATTCCAGAAGCTTAAATACCTTCAGAGTTATTGGCCAAAACAATAACCTTAAAAAAAGTTGTCCTCACAAACTATCTGCAGTTTTCTATTCCAGTTGCATTTACTACCAATTTTCACCGATGCAAAGTCTCAGCGACTGGTTTCTTGCTTTCTTGCTCAGCGAGAAACTATATATAAGTAGTATATGGGGGGTATTGAGGACAGGGGGGGCACTTGGGGTACAAACGGGAATTTAACATAGAGGGGGGCACTCTGGGTACAAACGGGAATTTAACATATAGGGAGGCACTCTGGGTACAAACGGGAATTTAGCATTGGGGCCTATCGGGGTACAAACGGAAATTTAGCATGGCGGGGGCACTTGGGGTACAAACGGGAATTTAGCATTGGGGGGACTTGGGGGTACCAACGGAAAGAAAAAAAATGGAACATGACAATCATTGGAAAATTAATCTTTTCTTGAAAAATGGGTGGCCCTGAAAACGGCCGTTGGTTTTTTTTTGGTTTAACATACACATCTCCTGGAGGGTCTTCTTTTTCCGAGGCTTCTACGAACTTCCGGACCGTACATCAAGACACGCTTTAAACATCCTTGTCGTTCAATATAGATGCGACGTTTCCAGATGACGGTCTCTGTGATTTTAGTAATAGCCCATGAGGCTTTGACATACATGGGGAATGCTGGGTCGAACAACATCCCCGAGATGATACTGGATGACTCGACGCTAGTCCACATTTTTCTTCTTCTGGAGTGGTCTTGGAGAAAAAAACCGGTGAAGCTCTACGAGACAAGCGGTCATATATATACCCTACGATCGGATTGAAATGAATCGAAATCAACTACCAATCCAAACGCGCGTTACAAGCGGGTCGGTTTTTCTTCCAATGGAAAGAGAGCGGGGGTGTGACGTCATTTTGGGTATAAAGGCATCACAGCGTTCGTAGGGATTTTACTTTTTGGACAGCCTAAGTATGACGGAGACGGGAAAGACAATGTATTGGAGTGAGCCTGCAACGAATGGTGTGTTGAATTTCCAACCGGAAGATTTTAATTTAGATTTTCTGTCTCAAGAATTTGAGCCTGAAATCACTACGACTGCTGTTGTACCACTTCCCTCTTTGCTGCCTGACATGGAGGAATTTAAAAAGAAGCAACAAGAAGAAATGGAATTTTTTTTACAGCGACAGAGACAAGCGGAAGAAGTGTTTCTTCAGCAAGAATAGGAAAGGAGAAAACGAGAAGAAGAAATAAGAAAGTTAGAAGAGGAGAAGAGTGAAGCACAGAAAGAAGAGAGCGATGAAGATAAAACGGTAAGTATACTACTCCAAGACATTTTACGTGAGTTAAAGCATCTAAGAAAGTTATATGAATATTCTTTAACTCAGCCTAAGCGAAAAAGACCATCACGGGCTAAACATGCGAAACCCGTCACGACTACTACTAGTGAGATGCTACCACCACCACCAGTCACTACTACTACTACGACTACCACCAAAGCAGCAGCAGGAGGAATTGGACTTGGTCGTGGAAAAAGATTGCGACAATTGAAGCTCATCATGTCGAGCCCATAAGTTTGTTTAACAAAACAAACAAACACCCCAACGGTCCTTTTCAGGGCCAGCCATTTATCTAGAAAAGAAATCAATTTGCCAAATCAAGTAAAACTTAAAAAATCCCCATTGCTTGGTTTTTTGTGTAAGAGTGAGTGAGTGCGTGAGTGCATCCATACTCTAAAATAACAAAAAACACTTACTTTTTTTTCCATTCTGGTCTATTCTCTTTTTTTTTTTTTTACAAAATAATTCACCATGAACATCACATAACACTCCAAAAAAAGTTTATTGTTCACTGTCTGTCTCTCTTGTTCTTCTTGAATTTCTTCACAGGGATCAAGGGTTCTTCTTCTTCTTCATTCACACTGTCTTCCAACCGTCTAGCTTTCTTGCTTTTCTTGACGATAGGTTCTTCTTCTTCTTCTAGGTTTGAAGATCCTTCGGCTTCCTCCCTCTCTGGTAGGTTTTCTAGTTTTTGAGGACACTCCGAAGACCAATGTCCTTTTCCTTTACAATGATAACAGGTATCTTTCCCTTTATCTCTGTTTTGGTTTTGACGTTGTGGACATTCTGGAGCCCAATGTCCTTTCTCTTGGCAGATGTAACAAGTATCTTGACTGTTATCTCGAGAGGTAGAGGATGAGGAGTAGTCCTTTGTCTTATCGGTATACTTTCCAAGGACTCTCTGTAAAATTTTGATAGCCACAGCCGTCTGTTGTGCTGAAATTTTGAGCAGAAGGGCAAGGTTTTCTGACTTCTTCTTCTCTTCCATCTTTACAGTTTGAAAGTTCAATCACAAAGACTGATTCTGAGGGTAAGAAGGTCTCTATATATATAGTCTCCTGTGTGAAACTGAATCAGATTTAAATCAGATTTCAAGATAAAAAGATCACGCCCAATCAATGAGAAACCAGAAGAAGAAGAAACAAAGAGGCCACGACGAAGACTGACCGTGCCGCCTGAAACACCGCTGGCTGAACTGCTAGCTCAAGTCCATGCTAGCGATTTCGAAGAAGAGATGAGTGAACCTGAAACCTTACCACATTCTAACCCACCCAAAACAAAAACCACCACCATCACCAACACCTCAGACCAAGAAAGTCCTACCGTGGCTCCTGAAAATTACTATCGCATTCGAGAGACGCAAAAAATAACCTCTCGAAAATTTAAAACCACAGCCTACACTCACACGGTTCACTTCAAAGACTTCAAGTCCGAAGTACCTCCCGAGAAAGCTGCCAGGTTCATTACCGATTTGTGGGGTTCTGTGTTACAGAACTTGAAACGACAATGCGGAGCCAAAGAGGACGATCGATTGAGACTGGCCATACATCACGACAATTTGAAGTCACCTGTCTGGATCGAGTTCAGCACCCCGGCAGAATTAACACCAGACAAAGTCATGTCCAAAATCGAACACGTTCAACAATCCAACGACAAGTTTACCATCACCGATGGAAAGGCCACACTTTACATGACTCACGTTGCTCCTCCTCGAGGGAGCGGACGAAGCAGGAAAGCGTAACTGGTGGACGACCTTCGAAGTACCAAACAGAGTGTCGTCCAAATCGACAATACACAAGACCAGATGTGTTTGGCTCGAGCCATCGTGGTGGGGCGAACGTATGCCGACAAGAACGAGAGCAAAGAATGGAAAAAAGCCTGGAATAACATTCGACGATCTAACAGAGTCCAACAACGAAAAGAAGCAGAACTCCTGTTACGACAAGCAGGCATCCCAAAAGAGACCGTGTGTGGCATTTCTCAAATGCAACAACTTCAAGACGTCTTGGCTCCTGGCTACACTTTGAAAGTACACCCTCAAGAAGTGCGCGGAGATATGCTGTTTCGAGGCCCCGATTTCCCCGAAGGAAAATACATTCACGTGTATTACCACCAAGAACATTTCGATGCCATCACCAGTATCACAGGATTTCTAGGATACTCTTACTACTGCGAGAAATGCGACCAAGGATTTAACAGTCGGGAGCGACACATTCATTGCGGTGAGCGATGTCGGGGCTGTTTAGCGGACAAACCATGCCTTCCTGAACAACACCACGTCCATTGTGAGACGTGTCGACGCACTTTTGTCAGTCCCTCTTGTTACGAACAGCATCGCAAGACACAAGGACACCAACAAAAATGTGCTTGCGACTTATTGAAATTGTGCTCCACGTGTGGAAACCTGATTCGCACCAACGACCCCAAGAGCCACACTTGTACCGGAAAAAAAGATGTAACATTTGTCAGCAGATGGTGAACTTTGATCATCAATGTTTTATTCAAAAGTACGACAAGACAGAGAAGAAAGAATTAAAGAAGAACAAGAACAAAGTGGATTTCATCTTTATTGATTTTGAATGCATGCAAGAAACAGACATTCACATTCCCAATTTCTACGTGGCTCATCGGGCTTGTGAGAAGTGCATCCAAGAATCTATCCATTTTCACTGTCCTCATTGTAGTCAGATTCCTGGAGGACGTGAAAAAATCTTTCGTGGGGCCAACACTTTGCCCGAGTTTGCTGAATGGATTTTCGACCCCACCGACGAGACTTGGAGCGAAGAGGACATTCAACGTTACGGAGACTGTCATCGCTATGCGACCGTTATAGCTCATAATTTCTCCGGATACGATGGACAGTTTTTGTTAAAATATTATTCGCAACAAGGTACCGAACGCCCTGAAGTCACCATGAACGGAAACAAGCTCATCTACATGAAAGTGGGTCAAGTCAAATTCAAAGATTCCATGTGTTATTTGGCCATGCCTTTGAGTCGAATGCCTAAAACACCCACCCACCAAAGGAGAAATCTAGTGTGAACTCCAAGGGCCATCACGACTTGGAGTGCGATGCGGTGCCATGCGACGAGACGGATGCCGTAAGCGTTGACAGCAGCGATTCACACAATCAGACGGATACCGTACGCTTGGAAATCGTCGATGCAGCACCTCACCGTCCCTCTTACGATGCAGGACGACCTTTACTCTTTATTAATCGTACACATAATTGTCATACCTACATGAGTAAAGAATTGACGATACCTGTGGCTTTGCCTGGTTTTTCCAAGTTTGAAAGGCGACTAAAGACGTTCCAAGACAAGTGGCCTAAATATTTACTACAAGCAACTACTGCCAAAGCTTTAGCCAGATCTGGATTTATCTACTTGGGAGAAGGAGATAAAGTTCAGTGTTTCAGTTGCGGTGTGAGACTTCACCAATGGGAACCTACCGACTCAGCTTACATTGAACATGCCAGATGGTCTCCGCACTGTCAGTTCTTACCTTTAGTGGCCTTAGAAGAGTACGGGTACGATGAGCCAGATGACAAGAAGAAGTAACATGTCGGATGATACTTTACAATGGTACATTCGTGGTTTACCTTTGGAGCTGCGAGAACGCATTTACAGAGAATGGATTCAGATACAAGTGAAACGTAAAGAACAGTTACATCCTTTACGACATACATGTTTTAACCATTGGTATCTGAATGTTATAAAAATACTGATTAGTGTCAAGATATTCAAATGGTCAGACATTCATGAAGGACTAGAAGACCACTTTAAGAGTTTGGAGGGCACCACCTGCAGTGTGTCAGTGATCCATAGAATTCGATGGAACGAAGTGAAGGAAAAAAATATGACCAACAGACAAGAATACCAAAAACTTTTACTAGAAGTGTCACCTCAAGACGAAACGTCTTTACGAAGCCTGACGTGTAGTACGGTTCTTCTCACTGCTCATCTTAGATATCCTTTACCCACCGATTCCATTTGGCTAAAGTGTGAGTATTTTGTCACCAAGAAGACTAGTTTAGAAGACCGCATTCGTGACTTGCCTTCGAAGCTGCGAGTACGCATTTACAAAGAGTTGGTCCAGATCCAAGTTAAACGCAAACTCAAAGTCATTCCTCGATTTTTAAACTATTGCTACTTCCACCGTATCAGAAGTCTGATTCTGGAGAGAAACTATCACCGCTATCGTGAAGTACACAAAAGAGAGTTACTTCTTTCCAAGTCGGAAACTTTACCAGAGTACATTCGTGGTTTGCCTTTGGAGGTGCAAGAACGCATTTACCGAGAGTTTGTCAAGATACAAGTGAAACGCAAACTCAAAGTCATTTCTCGATTTTTAAGGTATGCTTACTTCCAAACTGTCAGAAGAAAGATTCTGGAGAAAACCTTTCATTGTAGAATCCCGGGAATAGTCTATCACAAAAGAACCTGGATATAAAAACCCACCATGCCTGATCTGTGGTCTTCACTAGTGAAACGTATTCCGTGGAAGGAAGTCAAAGATCGTGTTCAGACCTTAGAGGATTATAAAGACTTGATACAAGAACTGTTTCCATTGAATTTTGGACGCTATGCAGTCTGTGTCTTAGTGACTACCTTTCTTGGATTTCGTTTTCCAGGACATTCGTTGTGGAGTATTTTTGAGGACCGGTGTTTGCCTTGGATTATTTTGGAGGACCCGTGGTTGTTTTGGACTATTTTGATAAACCATCAAAAAAAAAAACATGACCATTCATGCTTTATCGGTACACGAAAGACAAATTGTACTCAAAGTGTTGAGAGTGGTCATGAAGACAAGTGGGGTACCTTCGTGTGAAGAAGACATTAGTCAAACTTTATCTACCTTTGACACGTTTCAAGAAGTGTGCCTTGTTAGTTGGTTGCACCAACAACTTACCGGTTGGAAAGATGTACGTGACTGGAGAAAAATTGGTTTCGATGCTTGGCTACAAGAAGTGGCCCAGTTTGCCAAAGATCTGGCACGTCACTAAGTTTCCAAAAGTGAACCACTTGAAATCCAAGTAAAAAAAATGACCTTAGAAACAATCCTGGAAGAACCTGATACAGCAGAGAAAGACCACACCGTTGTCGTCGTCCAAATACAACCCCCTGAGGAACACACCCCCTCCTTACCGTCAGAGACATTTCATTCTTCTACCATCACAGAGACTCGAAGAATACTACCCCCAGTGCCTGTGCCTTCCATTCCTAGGACAGTGTTTTGTTCTTGTTGTACATTGACTTGTTTATATAGAACTTTGATTCTTTTAGTGGTAGCCTTAATCTTGTACGTGACCATTTTTGCGATCTGCATTTTTGTCCTTCATGACTTGTAAAATATGTTTTTGTTGTTTGTTTGTTTTTGAAAACAAAAAAAATAAAATAAACGTGTATGAAACGTATAAAATGTCTTGGGTCTTTTGTCTTCTTCTCAAAAATCTTCCTACCTCAGTCATGGCTACATCTTCTTCCTCTGCCTCTTCTACTTCCTCTGTGGTCAATTTGATTGACGAAAAGTTAGATCGAACCAGGTGGGACTCTTTGTATCTGCGCCATCCATTTAACATGTTGATTGCTGGACCGAGTGGTTCAGGCAAAACCGAATTTGTCAAACGTTTGATCGAACACAAATCTCATTTGTTCGATCGTCCACCTCAACGCATCGTGTGGTGTTACAAAGAGTGGCAACCGTCTTACACTTTATTGAAAGAAAGTCAAGGAGAAGCCATTTCGTTTGTGGAAGGTATTCCTCGCGAAGACGATGGGATCGTGTCTGACGTGAGTCAAACACATCTGGTCATCTTCGACGACATGTTAGGAGAAGACGAAGAAGAAATTACACTTTGGTTTACACGAAAAGGACACCATCGAAATGCCAGCATCATTTACATTACTCAAAATTTATTTCAACAAAGTAAAGCCCATCGGACCATCAGTCTTAACGCTCATTACGTGGTCTTGTTTAAAAGCCCCAGAGACAAATCTCAAGTGCAAGTGTTAGCCAAACAGTTAGGCACTCCTTGGTTAAATTATGCGTACGACGATGCCACTCAAACACCTCATGCGTATTTACTCATCGACTTAAAACCGACCACTCCCGACTATTTGAGATTTCGTACCCAATTGTTTCACCATTGGTGCCAAGAAGGAGGCCCTGTCATTTACACGTCCCCTTCAGCCACACTCTGAAAAAAACTATAAAAACATCCACTACGTCATTTCTGTCTCACAGTCTTCGAGATGACTTCCTTTCAAACTCATCCTTCGGCTAAATTGATTCGTGCCCTGTATGGCATCAGTCGCGAAAAAAATGCACAAGTCCGTGCTCATTTGTTAGAAGCTAGTCTCAAAGAAGTGTTACGATGGTTTACTTTGACGGCACGTCAATTACTGCGAGGCATCATTCACATCCCTCATGAAACTCAACGTTTTTTTCAAAAACATAAAGGGGCGTTGTCACAACTAGCCGATCCTAGAATCGATCCACAGAATTAAAAACAAATCATTTTAACCCCTGGAGGGAGCGGTTCTTTAGGAGGGGTCATGATTCGTTCCCTTAAATGGGATCCTAATGCCCAAGCCAAAAAACCCAAAACACCAAAAAAGAAGAAAAGTCCCAAAAAGAAAGCCACAAAAAAGAAAAGCCCTAAAAAGAAGAAAGCCCCCAAGAAAAATAAAAGTTCTGCCAAGAAGAAGAAAACACCCACCATTGGCACCCGCAAGAGAGGTTCTGCTGCCAGGACGCAAACGTACACCCGCAAGACACCACCACAACAGCCAGCCAGCAGTGACGAGGTCTCCTCTTGCGTCCACATCTTCTTCACCTCCCTTGATGATGATGATGCCTGCCAAACCAGACTTAAGACAAGTGTTTCCTAATTTGATGCAAAAATGGAAACCCATTTCGAAAGTCACCACTTCGGGACCCTCCACTTCGGCTGATCTGGCCATGGCAGAGGCCGTGAACAAAGTACCGTCCCCTAAAACTAAAGTCCACGAGAGAACCGGCATATTACAAAGTTTAGTGGATTTATCCAAAGAAGAATTGAGACGATTTAGTCCATTGAAAACACCTCAACGTCGAGTGAGGCCTGTCATGAAGATGGTACGCCGTGCAGACAATCAGTGGAGACGTGTTCCAGTATAAAATAGAAGGGTGACCTGCCAGAGACTTCATACTTACTTCCGACCTCAAAGATCACCCCCAAACGTGCACACCACCACCAACAAAAAAAGAAGAAAACCAAAAAAGGACTTCCACCTCGTCTGGCGAAACATTGGGACGTCTTGTCTGTCCTGACCAAATCCAATCCTCCCATGCGAAAACAACTCATTCAAACAGCCCCTAAAGAAATCATCGATGCCGTGTGTGAATGTTGTTTGAACGTCTTGAAAGGAACGGTACCTTTGTCCAAGATACAGAAACAAAAATTAGGTAAACATCGGAACGTTCTTCGTCAAATGGTGAAAAAGAAAATACCTCTCCAGCAAAAGAAAAAAATGTTGGTGCAACGAGGAGGATTTCTACCCATGCTGATAGGACCGTTGTTAAAAATAGCGGCTCCTTTGTTAGGAACGATTGCTGGACCACTTTTAGGAGGTGTCATGCGATAAAAAAAAAGAAGATAAAAAGGACACCCTTCTCTGGAAAGGCCTCACATTTTTGTACCTTTTGGATGAAATGGAAGAACGTAAACTGACTTTAGTGCCTTACAAACGATGGAAGGAATTCCATCGTTGGAACGAACAACGGATACCTCATTTACCACCCAATCCTAATCTCAACGAGATGTCACAGTTACAACAAGAATTACAAACGCTGATGGAACGAAGCGATTTGTCAGAAACAGAAAAATCGCAACGGTACGGTCAACTCTTACAACGTCTGCAACTCTTTCACCAAAAAGCTGTCGACGAAACAGCTCCACGCACTCTGAGAGATTTCAAAACCCTGATGAAAAGCGAACGTAAAGTTACCACCACCACCACTAAAACAGACACCGCCACAGGGATGACAGTAAAAGAAGAAGAAGAAGAAGAAGAAGAGTTACAAACTCCACACCTTAAAAAAATACGAAAGTTAGCCACACCGGGTTGGATAAAAAAGATGATGTCTACCCCATTGCCATCAAAAGAGAAAAAGAAAGAAGTGAAAACAGAAGTCAAAACAGAACCGATGACCCCTGTTCAAACATCCTCCTTTACACCAGTGGCTCGTCGGACACGTAAAAGCATTGCAATCCAAAAAGATACCCCACGAAGAAATGAGCATTGGTACTTAGTTGACTTATTGAGGAATCATGGAGAAACTTTTAGCCAGCCTTTATTACAATCCTGGCCATGCTGCTGGTTAGGGAGGAGTTCAAAAATTATATCGAGCTGCCAAAAGTAAATTGAAAAGTGTACGTTTGCCAGAAGTTCGACGATGGTTACAAGAACTATCGACGTACACGTTACACAAACCCATTCGACGAAAATTTTCTAGAAGTCCAACCCAAGTGGAAGGCATCGATCATCAATGGCAAGCCGATTTAGCCGACGTCTCTCATTTGGCAGCCTATAATCGTGGTCACAAATATTTGTTTTGTGTCATCGACGTGTTTTCCAAATTTGCTTGGGTCGTGCCTTTGACATCTAAAAGCAGTACCGAATTGGTACGTGCCTTAAAATTGGCCTTGAAACAAAGTGGTCGTCACTCTTTACGATGGCAAACTGACAAAGGCACCGAATTTCTAAACCAAGCTTTTCAAAAAGAATTGAAACAAAGACAGATTCATTTTTTTACCACCGAAAATCCTGAAACCAAAGCCAGTATCGTGGAACGTTTTCAAAGAACTTTGAAAGAACGCATGTGGAAATATTTTACACATCAACACACTCTCAAGTACATCGACGTGTTACCCCGTTTGGTCAAAGCGTACAATCAATCGTACCATCGAAGCATCGGATGTGCCCCCGAAGAGGTCAGCCCTGAAAATGAGGTGACCGTGTTTGATCGATTGTTTGGTACACCCCAGAGGAGCAGACCACCCCAGAAAAAAAACCTTGCTGGAGTTGAAGACGGGAGATTGGGTTCGCATCGGAAAAACCAAACGCACTTTTGACAAAGGTTATTTACCCAACTGGACCACCGAATTGTTTCGTGTCACTACAACCGTGCATGGACGCCATCATCCCGTCTATAAATTGGAAGACATGCACGGTGAAGTGCTCAAAGGAACATTTTACTTGCCTGAGTTACAACGAGTGACCAAAAAAGAAGATACCTTGTACGACATCGAAAGCATTCTCGAACAAAGAACACGCAAAGTAGGCAAACGTCGAGTAGAAGAAGTCAAAGTACGTTGGAAAGGATATCCTCCTAGTTTTGATTCTTAGATTGCTGCTTCCCAAGTCGTCGACTATAAAAAGAAAAAGAAGAAGTAACCTAACATGCCATTCAACACAACCACTACCTCGACGACTCCTTCGCAGAGTTCCTCTCTTCAAGAATTACAAAAACAACCGCTCTGGATGTGGTGCGGAGAACGTGTGCCTAAAAATCGAATCGTCTTTTTCTGCCAAATCTTTGTAGTGTATTGTGTCATCGGAGCAGCTATTGTCAATTTGAGTTTGCAACAAGGAGACAAACAATTGTGGACCATTTTACTCAGCAGTTGCATCAGTTATCTTTTACCCAGTCCCTCTTTGAAATTTACGACGACGGACAACAGTCACCACAACAACAGCAGCAGCCAACATCACGGTAGTACGACCAACGCCAGTCCACCTTCTTCCAGTCACCACAATACCACTCCTCTTTTGGAACCCTTTGAACATCATTTGAACTCGAGTGACTCCTCGGACGCCAAAACAACTTTCGACCTACTATGAATGACCAATTTTATTTAACTTTACCCAGTGACAGTTCCATGGATGTGTTTCCCAACAACACCTTATGTTGTTTCACGGCCAAATTACCTCAGTCCATCCAATTGGATCACGACGCTCATTGGGAAGTGGCTTTGGTAGAAATCATTCATCCTACGCAAATCATGAACATCGACGAAGGTCAAAACACTTTCATCGTGGAAATCTTGAACAAGGAAGTGCATGATGAGTAGGAGAAAATTAGACCTGGCCTTGAGCATTCCAGAAAGGTATTCATGTCGACCACTCCTCCCTTTGCGAGCCATACCATGAGTATTATTTTAGTGCTAAACATTTGGTGGACACCATTGACACCATCTTCGTAGCCCAATTTGCCAAAGCCTTAAACAGTGCCCAAAAATGGGTACGAATCGCTTACCATGATGTGGCACGCCGTTTCATCTTGCAATTTTTCAAAGAGAAGGGGGAACTCATTGACGACAACAAAGACAAAAACTTACCCGAGCAGGACAGAAAATTCATGACCATTGAATTTTCTCCTGGGTTGTATGCTATTTTGGGTGGAAATAAAAAGTATACTAATAAAAAAGTCGCAAGCAACGTAGAATTCGAACATGCTTTTCGCACACCTATCGAATTGAACATTGGACTGAATTTAATGTTTGTGTACTCCGATGTGGTAGAATACAACGTGGTGGGACACACAGCTGCTCCCTTACTGAGAGTCATTCCTTTCAAAGTGGATACTGCTGCTGGTGCGTACGAACAAGGTGGAAACACGTTTCACGTTCACCGTGAATTTGTACACCCTCATTATCTTCCAGTCAGTAAATCGTATTTTGACAGTGTCAACATTAGTATAAAAGGAGATTTGGGACAAAGTGTGCCATTCATTGACAAAGGAAATGTCACGGTGAAACTACATTTTCGAAAAAGGTTCTCTAACGCATTGTAACATCCAAAAATGTATCCAGTGTACCGAGGAGTGGCTCGACAACGAGGACATGGTTTAGGAGATATGTTAAAATCGGCTTTTCGGACGGTAGCCCCTATTTTGAAACCCATGGTGACTCGAGGATTCCATGCCTTAAAAGATGCCGCTTTGAAGCAAGGAAAAGAATTTTTGCAAAATGTCCTCATTGACAAACAAAATCCTAAAGAAGCCTTTATGAGAGCATGCAAAAATGTGTTGATGAACACTGGCAAAGATCTTTTAGGTCTTCGAGAGAATCCTATAAATTCACTTCACGCTTCTGGTCCTGGCATTACTTCTTCCTCCGCTTCACTGCAAGGACAAGGTAGAAAGAGACGACGTCGAAATCCCTTCAGAGTTCATAAAACACACGGTGGTGTTCCAAAAAAGAATAAGAAAAGAAGAACCGTCAGAGAATTAGACGTGTTTGATTACTAAAAGCCATTGAAAATGATGCACCGAGATTCTTGCGAATGTACCAAGTCAGAACTGGATATGTTTACCATGCCTCCCACCATCATGACGATACAAGAATCCCAATGGGTGGAATTTCATCCTGTATCGTCTTTGACGGATTCAGCTCCTATCGAATTTGAAATCAAAGGACAAACCGAAGATTACATCGATCTGAATAACAGTTACATGTACCTGAAACTCAAAGTGATCAAAACGGCTGGATAGCACCATTCCTGGGTCCAATGACAGAGTGGCACCCGTCAATAATTTCATGCATTCTTTGTTCAGCGAAGTAGATTTGTACTTGAATAACAAACTGGTCATCAGCAGTTTGGATACTTACCCTTACCGTGCTTACTTGGAAAATCTCTTGACGTACGGAAAAGAAGCCAAGAACACTCATCTGGATGCTTCGGTGGTCTGGAAACCTGACACCGCAGGAGAGAATACCTTCAACGACACAGACTTGTCAGTAGCGACGAAGTCTACTGAGGATGGTGTTAATGGTGAAAAGCCTATAATTCCAGCAGTCCCTCACAATGTGGGCTTCAACGACCGTCGAAAGAAAATCAACCAAAATCGAAATTTAGAACTGATGGATCGTTTGCATTTGGACATGTGGTTGCAAGACAAGTATTTGTTGAATGGAGTAGATGTACGCCTGAGACTGAATCGCAGTAGTGCCGCTTTCCATTTGATGGCTCATGCTAACGAGTGGAAAACCATCATCCAAGAAGCCAGACTGTACGTGCGACGTGTGGAAGTCCTACCAAAAGTAGCCAACGACATCAGTCAAACGTTGAGCAGAACCACTGCCAAGTATCCTGTGCGACGAGTGGAAGTGAAAACATTTACCATTGCCGCTCTACTCCGATCCAAAGTCGAAGATCACGCCTTCCAAGGACAGCTCCCCAAACGTTTGCTGATTGGCATCGTCAGTAATGCAGCCCTCAACGGAGTCCACAATCAGAATCCGTTCGAGTTTAAACATTACAACGTCTCCAAGATAGAAGTCAGTAGAGATGGTAAGGCATTGTGTACCAAACCTTTCGAACCTAACTTTACCTAGAAAAAGTACTTGCGATCTTACTTGAGCCTGTTTGAAGCCACGGGACAGTTAGGCACTAACACCAGCCACGGCATTTCGTACGAGGATTATGCAGGAGGGTATGCGTTGTGGGGATTTGATTTCACTCCTGACCAAGGCAGCGACGAAGGACATTTCCACCCTATAAAATAAGGCCCACTTCGTGTGGAACTTCAGTTTAAAGATCCTCTACCCGAGACAGTGAACGTCGTCTTGTATGCAGAATTTGATAATACTCTAGAGATCAACAGTTTGAGAGAAGTGATTCTAGAGTATTAGAAGAAAAAAAGATGCAACACGTAGAAGAAGAACCTATGGAGATAGACGAGGGATTTTGTGAAGTTCAGCAGTCACAAACTATCACTGATGATGACGGGTTGATTCATCCAGAACCTCCAAAAGAAGAAGAAAAAAATCTGTTCCCGAGTTTGTTGGATTTATTTCTCAATGGCCTGAACAAGAAAAACATTTTGTTTCCTGTTATGTGCAGGAATTGATTGAAAGAATGAACACCCTGACCCGAGAACATTGTCATGGATGTCAAATCGATCATCCCAGCCAAAAACAACACGACAAATGTTTGATGATGACAGCCGAAGAAAGAATGGACGAATTTTTGGAGGACGCTTGGTCTCAGATCTCGGAAGAAAAGGTGTTGAGAAAATGGTATAAAGACTTGCAGGATTCTTCTTCACCTCCACTCACTCCTCTGGAGATCAAACACATCGAAGGTCTCATTCAACAGAGTACAGAGACTCTCCGCCGTGAGTATTCGTGGAATTACTTGACAGATCAATTCAAGTTTACAGTCAAGTGTGGATTGATGACTCATTATTATCTGTGAAGAAAAAAATGGATACCAGGGAACTTAATTACCTGTTGACTCGCAGTTCCTACACTTATTCTTGGAATCCTGTGGTGTGTGCTAAAGATGAACTACCTCATCGCAAACCTAAAGACGTTCATGCCTATGTCATCAATACCGACGATAGTCATCGACCAGGAACCCATTGGGTAGCTGTGTACTTTCTCAACGATCACAGTGGTGGTGTGGAATATTTTGATTCTTATGGATTACCTCCTTTGGAAAACGACATCATTGACTTTATGAGAAGAAATGCCATCTCTGCTCGATTCAATAATGTCCGATTATAAGGATCGGATTCAATGGTGTGTGGACAATATTGTGTACATTTTCTTCATCAACGCAGTCTCGGATATTCCTTAGAACATTTAGTTACTTGTTTTGATAGAGACTATGCTCGAAACGATGCTAAAGTAGAACGATTGTTTTGTGAACGTTATGGTTATCTCTTGTCTTTAGCTCAGAAACGTAGTGTGCATCAGAATGATGTAGATGTAGAAAAGTGGAAGTTCAGTTTACCTTCCCAACGTTGTCAACCCTGTAAATACGTTCCTGTTTAATATCTTGTTGATTGTTAGTTTGAAATTTTTATGTTAGAGAAGCTTCTTGTTGTTCATTAAAAAAAATGTTGATTTTTTTGAAAAGAAAAAGGGTGTTGTGTGGTTTTTTATTGAATTTGAAAAACAAAATTATTATGTTCTATCTATCTCTTTCTATCGATCTGAAGTCACCCCCTCTATCCATTTCTCACTAACGATCTGAACCCCATGTTTTCCATCGCGTCCACGCTTCAAGCATATAAAGCGGTGCGTTGGCCAGTGTAGTCATTCTCGTTGACTCGTCAAGATCTCAACAACACTTCAAGAAGATGGCAGCAGCCAAAATTAGCAAACTGAACGAGGCTATGGTGAATATGCAGAGGGTGAAGCATCATTTGATGGAGACCAACCCTGAGAGAAAGACAATGATCTTCCTACAAATGGCTCATGATCTGGTGGAAGAAGTCCTGAGGGAAGAAATCATCAGGGACAGAACGGAATGGGAGCAGAGACAAAGACTTCAGCAGCAAAGACAACAACAACAACAACAACAACAACAGCAGCTCCAACTCTTACAGTCGATGAAACTACCCGACGGAGAAGTCAACTGTAAGATAGATTGTGATGAGTTTGCCTTCTCTTTTACCAGAAAGAGAGCTTGTCCATCAGCAGCCACGAGACCCGTGGCTAAACGTGGCCGCCCTGCTGCGGCTGCTACCGCTACTGCTACTGCCGCAACTAGAAGTTAAAACAACATAACTTCTTAACCCCAACGGTCCTTTTCAGGGCCACCCAGATCTCTAGAAAAGATAACCACTCTTACATTGCCTTAACAAAATATTTTTTGTGAATGTTTAGTGTTTGTATGTGTGTATGTTTGTGTCTTTGCCCACCAAACAAAAAATTCCCTTCCCCCCAAAAAAAAAAATGTTTGTATAGTGTGTGTGTGTTTGTGTTTGATAAAAAAATATAAAAAAAGGATAGTGTGGTGTGTGTTTGATAAAAAAAATTTTAAAAAATGGATTGTATGTTTGAGGTGTGTGTTTGATTAAAAAATAAAAAAAAAAATAAAAAAGGATTGTGTGTTTGTGTTTGATAAAAAAAAAATAAAAAATAAAAAAGGATAGTGTGGTGTGTGTTTGATAAAAAAAAAAACTTTATCAAAAAAAGGATGGTGTGTTTGTGTGTTTGATAAAACAAAATTTAAAAAAAGTAGTGTCTTTTAGGTCCGCGCACTGGGTCTGTGTTTTTGGGGTAAGGGGTGATGGAGTGCAGAATCCGCGAAGCCTAAAATGACGTCATAGGGATGACGTCAGACGCGGGTAGTGTGAGTAATGTTTTTTTAGGTGTAAGGGATGTTTTCCTTCACGTCCGCGCTTAAAGTATATTAAAACAACGTCTTCCCTAGTCGAGCTACCCCGT
The DNA here is from genome assembly GCA_029931535.1 of Margaritifera margaritifera. NCBI lineage: Eukaryota > Metazoa > Mollusca > Bivalvia > Unionida > Margaritiferidae > Margaritifera > Margaritifera margaritifera. The sequence continues at coordinate 754,962 of JAQPZY010001174.1, read as the reverse complement.
TCACTTGTCAAAATGAACAAGATCGAACTAATAAGACAGATTAGAATGCATCTAGAGGTGGCCTGGCACCTTCTCCATGAAGTGGAGAAGAGGGAGGAGGAGGAGAAGGAGAAGAAAGTAGCCATCAGGCCCCACCCAATAATGGAGGAGGAGGAGTGGGAGTCTGAAGCGGACCATCCTCCGTTTGCTTTGAAAAACAACAAGCGCTGCATGAGTGCAGAAACATGAAGGGGAAGCTGTCCCGCGTGTCGGGCCAAGCCAGGGAGGTGCCCGCACCTCTAGGTGAACTTTTAAAAAAACCAACGGCCCTTTTCAGGGCCACCCATTACTCAAGAAAAGATTAATTTTCATGATTGCTATAGGTGTTTGTATGTTTGTGTGTTTGTAAAGAGTGTGTTTGTTTTTTCCCACTCCAAAAACAAAATTAGCCATTTCCTGGTATGTGTTTGTATAGAGTGTGTTTGATTAAAAAAGAAAAAAAGAAAAAAGGATGGTGTGGTGTGTGTTTTGTTTGTATGTTTGATAAAAAAAAATTATGTTTTGGAAAAAGGGATGTTTTCCTTCACGTCCGCCCTTCGAGCATATAAAGCGGCATCTTCCACAGTCGCACCATTCACACTTCAACTGAAGAATGAATAGCATTGAATTATTGCAGGAAGCCTGGGATGTGATGGTGGGTGTGGAGTCTTTGGTGGAAAGGTTGGAGTGTTGGTGGAGATATCCTGCCACCAAGCCATACGTCACCAGCCAACTAGCGGCTCTCACTTCAGCGAGGAGGCTGGTGAAGGATGTCTTGGTGGAGGAAACCCAAAAGACTTCTTCGGCTCCTTGTCGTGTGGGATTTATCAAGTCGGCCCTCGACTTACTGGATGGGGTGGAATACTTCCTACACCAAGTGAAGGAAGATTGTTGGATCTATCCACCCGCCAGTAGCGTCAGGCGTGAAGAGATAAATCTTCACATGACAAAATTATTATTAAGAAAAGTTTTGGAGCAAGAAGTAGCCCACATTAAGATCTTGTGGGCTCTCGAAGAAAGTCAGAAGGAACAGGCCAGGAAAGAAAAGGAATTCCAACGCCTGAATTTGAACTGGATGAAAATCCAGGATAAGTTCAGACGCATGGAACATCCCGACTGGCTGCCCAATCCACCACCACTCCAGAAGAAGAAAAAATCTCACACCACCTTCCTAGGCTTCTTCACTCAATGTTGGAGGAAAAAGTAATCCTCCTTCAATGGCCCTTTTCAGGGCCACCCATTTTTCAAGAAAAGATTAATTTTCCAATGATTGCCATGTTCCATTTTTTTTTCTTTCCGTTGGTACCCCCAAGTGCCCCCAATGCTAAATTCCCGTTTGTACCCCAAGTGCCCCCGCCATGCTAAATTTCCGTTTGTACCCCGATAGGCTCCAATGCTAAATTACCGTTTGTACCCAGAGTGCCCCCCTCTATGTTAAATTCCCGTTTGTACCCAGAGTGCCCCCTCTCTATGTTAAATTCCCGTTTGTACCCCAAGTGCTCCCCTGTCCTCAATACCCCCCATATACTACTTATATATATATATATATATATATATATATATATATATATATATATATATATATATATATATATATATATATATATATATGTATATATATATATATATATATATATATATATATATATATATATATATATATATATATATATATACGTGTGTGTGTGTGTGCGTGCGTACCAGTCTATCATAATGATGATGAGTATATGTGACCACACGCAAAAATCCTGTACATGAGTACATTAAATGGTATATTATGCACCCACCATGTTGTAAATGTTATTTTTATGCTTCTTTTATATGAAATCCTCTTTCATTATTTGGGTAGTTGGGTGCTAAAAGACGTAATTCCTGTCCACCATCGCTGTGACTTCGACTCTTGATCCCTTGACCCCAAAATCAATATGTTTCTTCCTTGCCTCATCTGCAAGCCAGCCGAAAAAGGTTGTTCAAAATGCAATCTAATACTGAACTTTGAACTCTGCATATGGTATGGAAACGGCTTATCTTGGAGTCATTGTGACCTTGACCGTTGACCTTCTGAATCTGAAATTCATACGTGTCTGCTTTTTTTAAATTCATGTAATCCACACAAAACACAAAGTTGCAATTATTTTGTGGAAATAATTTTTGTTCCTTCAGTCTTGGTGACCTTGACCTTTGATCTATTGACCCCCAACTCGATATTTCTTGTCTTTAATGCAAGCCATCCATACATGTGTGGTCATATTTTGTGGCATAGGACTTGAGTTATTATGTGGAAACCATTTCCCTTCTTGGAGTCCTTCTGAACTTGACCTTTGACCGTGTAATCCCAAATCAATATGTGTCTTCTTTGTCGCAAATGCAATCATCTACATAGTTTATCCAAGGCATGTGGTGCAGAACAAAAGTCGTTTTGTGTAAATATATTTTCCTTCTTTTGGTCCCTGAGACCTTAACTTTTTACCTTTTGACACCAAAAATGAATATGTGTATTCCTTGTCTTGAACTCATTGTGATCTTAATAATAATAATAATAATAATAATAATAATAATAATAATAATAATAATAATAATAACGATAATAATAAAGTTAAGGAGTGTAACTACCGACCCCCGCTACCCCTGCAATGTGTGTGTGTGTGTGTGTGTGTGTGTGTGTGTGTGTGTGTGTGTGTGTGTGTGTGTGATATTCAAGAAGGAGGTTAGACATCACAAGTCTTATTACATACAGGGGCTCGTTTATAAATTTTTGCGGGGGGGGGGGCAAGTTTAAGTTACGCCACTGATAATAATAATAATAATAATAATAATAATAATAATAATAATAATAATAATAATAATAATAAGTCCTTCTCCCACTGGTTGGTTTTAAATTTCAAAACCAGGTCAGACTTAGACTGCAAGAACGAGATATGAATAGTCCATTTTGTTTCGTGATTTTGAAGTACCACAACGGCTAAAACACGGTATTGGTGCTGATAAAGGAATTTTCATGTTATATGCATGAAATAGAAAAATTAAACAAGATATGAACCAATTTTAAAGATTGGTAAGCCTGGCATATACCTCTCTTACTTTCCTGAAAATTTCAAGAGGTTAGTGTAACCCATTGTTGAGATATGCATGGAAACAAGCTCTAAAAATGGCCATTTTTGAGCGTTATGTAGTCTCACTCGAAAAAAGCTTGAATATAAAATAGAGAATTCTCTAAATATCATACTGAAATTATGCATTTATTGGTCTGGTTTTATGCGGAATTCTATCCTGCAAATATTGCTTCTTGAATTAAAGAAATCGGTAAAATATTATGGATTTTATAAGCAAAATACCGTCAGTAGAAGTTTTGTTTCAACACTGAAATTCAAACACTAATCTGTTGTTATATGCCAACATTTTGTACAAAATAACATTCATTATAACTTTTATTGACATCTAGAACTCGACTTTATATTATAATAAGTAGTAAAACCATTTAAATCACATGGCTAGCCAAGATATTCGATTGAGAGCTTGTTCTTTGTCAAACTTTCCAGTTCTAAATTTTGTAGTGTCTGTAACCTTTACAAGTTTATATGGCAATAATTTTGTTGTTTCATTATGGAAAAGTATAAATCCTACAAAGGCTCATGTGTATCCATGTGATGTCCAAGTTGGCCAAATTGGTGGTGCTGTATTGTACCATTAAAAAACAGCAACTCAATAAAAAAAGTTACAGACACTACACAAACAGGTATAAAAATGAAAGATAAAAGTATAGTTCTACTTGTCATTAAAACATTGTTTTTATCAATAGAAAGTTCCATCTTTGTGATGTAATGTTGCATCATCTATTTACCTCTGCAGCCAAGAGCAAAAAAGTGATGCAATAACTCTCTTGATTGAATATTGCATCATTCTTGCAGCACTGTCTGTTTGAGTAATTTACTACAAGACAATGTAACCTGAATTTCTATCCTAGAAGAAGCTGCCTAATTACTTTTTCTGTTCTTTACCATGGTACATCCCTAAGACATGGGAAGACGACAAAAGCAAACCTCTGGGAACAACTCTGGAAAGTTTGTATTGAATGGTAAACCACACTCTTAAATTGTAGTGTCTGTAACCAATATCCCCTTTTTATACTGTCTATGACTTTTCCCTGTTTTTTTTTAAAAAAATGAAGCCAAATTATGTTTCCTATTACAGTATTGATGTGTAAGGCTAAATTTTGACATATTGTCTGTCTGCAATTTGTAATATTTTGGTATATTTATAGTTTCTTTCATCTAGATTTCTGATAACAGGCAACATTTTCAGTGATTTCTTACAATATGCAATTGAAACTGAGTATTTTTGCATTCCATATCATTAGACTAGTAAATTCAAACAGAAATATTATGAGAATTCAATGAGCTCAGACTTAGTATTGGATACATTGCTGATATTGTCAATGGTTACAGACACTACTAGACATGTGAATTGACCCGACTGTTGTTTACATTATTAAGGAAAGTGTGCAATCATTGTAAATGCTAGAACATTGAATAATCATCAGGTTTTATGCTATTTCTTTTTCAATCAGATACTTTTCTTTAAGAACTACAGGTATTCCAGTTTGCTTATGTATGAAAGATATTGCGTACTCATTACAAGTATGTTTTGTAAAGTCTAAATTTCATCCGTATACATAGAGGAACAAAATGAGAATGAAGTTGTTTGCTTTTAGGAAGCAAAGATAAGCCAGAAAGATGAACAGAAGATTAAAGCTAGAAGGGAGAAGACGAGCTAAAGGTACAAGCCTGGAGAAAAAAACAGAGGGAAAATAAGGCGAAACATGAGGAGCTAAAAAGGTTGATAGAGAAAGAAGAAAAGATGCAAGACTACTAAAAAAACAGCAATCACTTTCCGATTCAATCTTCAACAAGATTAAGAAGGAAAAAACGTAGAGCGTTGATTGGATTTATGGCGAGTTAATTGTAAGGTGTATGTGCCTGAACTCTCGCCTTGATTGCTACCTCAGTCACTTCTCTCGAGTTGTTTGTCAATGAAGTCCATAATGAATGTGGATTTCCAAGTGGGTTCTCCTGGATGTGAAAAAGCCTAAGAGGGTCTTGTCTTGTCTATCTGTTTCTCATTTTTCTGATCAGAATCTACTGAAGGCACTCGAGGTCTGTCTTTTCCAATTGTCTTAGGTTTCTCGTAAGGTTATAGACTGAGCGTTTATGTCAGTAGAAGAGGGAAAACTATTGATATAACACCAACTCCCTTTCTTCAAGTCAACATAAGGTGACCTAACTCGCGAGGTTCGAAATCTGACACCTCGCCGATTCTGTGCTTATTTTCTTGTACTGTCGGCGCGTTCAGCCATAACTTGCTTCAACGTAAAGGAGACATTCGAATTTTTGTCCCCAATGTACGATTTAAGTACTTTACTGATCGTTTAATGGACAGTTTTGTGCAATGTTTCTCCGTTGCTTGTTTATTCTGTAGACGGAAAACTGGGCTTATACAGTACATCAGTTATGTAGTTATGTACCTATGTATTCGTGTCTCTGATTGACGTATGTAAGAGACATTTTCATTTGGACAACGACAAAGCTGTATATAACGTCATTAGTCGAGCCATAAATAGGTAAGGGAAAAGCCTGGTAACAGATAACAACGTAGCAACGGAAGTAGACGTGAAATTAATTTTCAAAGGAAATATATTAAATCGTTATTGGCAAAGTTCAACACAACGAATAAGATTCTCCTTTTATGGCAATAAATATAAACATCCATTATGATAGAAGGGCCGTAATATTCTCATTCCGTCTGCGAGAATGAGATATGTTTAGGCTATTGCTTCATATGTTGTCTACCTGATCCCAACTGAAGGGTATACGTTTCAGGTATGTGACGCAGTGAATAGATTATATTCAATCCTCTATCTTTTATTTTATATATATATATATATATATATATATATATATATATATATATATATATATATATATATATATATATATATATATATATATATATATATGGTGGCCGCTGACGGAACTCAAGGATATACCGGACACCCCTTTGCACACACGCAAAAACGATCATGTTAAGAAATATGACAGACCAGTTGAAAAACCGGACTCTCCGTTATAAAACCGGACGAATGGGTACCCTATTTATATACCTTTTACAGAGTTTTAGCATATTTACCTTTTATATTTTATCGTGTTGTACTTCATGTTTACCATTATTCTGAAGGGTTTATTTGCCTCAAGTTTTTTTTGAATCAATTCTTCATCTTTACATTTTTCGAATTTTACTTTTTGGCACCATTTAGCCATTAATGTGTTAATGTGCCGTTAAACGCTACATACATACGTGTGGGTATTGTTTTCCATGGACCAGAATCGATTAGTATTGACCTTACAGCAAATCGGAATCTAAAGGAACTTGTTCACTACGTGACGTACCAGACGTGTATACCCTCCAAACTGAATCTAGCAGAGAAACTTCGAGTAAAATTGCCATTAACTGATTAGTAAAGAACTTCAGTCGTATATATGGGGAAAAAGTTTAAAATGTATCCTTAACATAGATATAAGTTATGAGAACGCGCCGATGGTATAAGAAAATTAGCACGGAATCGGCAAGGGGTCAGATTTAGAGTTAGTCACCCTTGTGTTCATTGAGAGAATGGGAATGAGTGATATCAATAGTTCTCGCTTTTTCTTACTGGCAGAAACAAGTGTCTGTGGGTAAAGAGTATTTGTGAAGTGTTTTGCGGACCTGTATACACCAGTCGTGGCACTTCTTAACCTCCATCCGTGGAATACTAGTTAAACTTAGTGCACTGCCTATCCGAGGATCACCGATTTAGAACACGAGAAAGATCAGACGAGAAAGCTGTCGTCATACAATATATGACACGAGACGATGTATCTGAAATATTAGCGACATATCACACACGAGTGGGAGGACTCCTGAATGTGTATTTTTTTACACATTGTAGAGTGTCAATTATGTAACCAACGTATCCAATGATTTTTCACACGGTATTCTTTGCAAAGTACTTTGGGTCACTAAGCGCACTATTTGATCAGTTTGGCATATGAATCTAATAACATGGGCACATTTTTTAATCATGTTAATTCTGTCATTGCTTATAACCTTTTCGGACGAGAATTAAATCAAAGGAAAATTACTGCTGCGTAATCTGTTTGAAGTATGCAACATTGAGATTGTATGTAAGGATCCAATGCATGATTGACCCTTGCGTGGACTGAATATTTTCAACATACCAACTTGAAGGAAATAAACTAGGAAGAGTAATGGATTATAACAATGTGCCTCGTTACTGGAGTTTTCAAAACTTTCACCATTTACTCTGGAAAAAGGACATGTTCAATAAGCTTGTTCCAAGTAAGGATGTTACATTTTTTGTTTGTTTATTTGTTCGTCATTCATTCATTCATTTATTTATTGACAGAGTTTCGGAAGGTGGCATGATAAAAAGTTCAGTAAATCGTTTAATCATGTTATTACTAATTGAACACTTTGATACTAATATAAAACAAGCACAATTACTGTAAATTCATTCATTAGTTTCTTCAGAAAATCAGAAATTCACGGACATTGAAGAAAGCCAAAACGATGAGTGCTTATTATGTTATTGTGGAGTTCATCAAATTCAGAAGGATAATTTCATCAATTCTATTTGAAAATCGTATGTCGAAAGAAAGCTGTTTTGTAGGGAAGTTAGCTCATTGTTTGAGTGGTGGTGGTACTTGGGTGGGATACTTTTAGGATTTGAGGAACAGGTATGGATAGAACAGTGAGCAGGAGTGGGGCCTTTTGGGTATACAACCGATTTTTAGTGCTGATGATACACCTGAAAGTTACAGGGGAAATGAACTGATGTAGTCAAGGATACCAAAGGAAAACGCGGATAAAGGAGAGCGACTGCCCCCCCCCCCCTTAAATATCATAGATAGTCAAATTAACATCCCCTTTGCTGCCAATGTTAAATGTATTTTCTCTAGCATTTAATTCGTATTTTTGTGAACTAATTATTGAAAAAATTTGAGAAATGTACTGAAGTCTCTTCGAATATATCGTTCTATGCGCATCCTAATGAGTCAACGTATCCATGTCTAGTCATCCAGTCATATAAATGGGCTGAGATCATTAGTATGCAAAACTATAAGAGATTTGTTATTTGAAATATCACATGTTTTATATTAAAACGAGGTCGGTGCATTGAATATATCACTCACCAAATATGAAAGGAAATTCAAGGAGTCATTGAATACTTGTCAGGATACAATCTCATATTCTGATGTATCCTTCTAGCGTAAAATACTGCCAAATAAACGGCGAATTTTCGTCTCAATATATGGAGATATATGAATAGCCTCAATTAGAGTATATATAGGAAATAGAGCCATCTATCAGGCAAAATATGGATTTGAGGCAAGACTCTTGTTTCATATTTCACAAGGGCAGTTACATGTTTTTCTTGCAATATCAGAGCCTCAAAGCCATAAGCAACCTTTGGTGTAGCAAAACGTATATACATCTTTTGGGAAATGATTGGGTCGACTCTCTTTCGTCTATGCACACTTGTATCCATAATGGCATAAAGTTCTATGCGACCTTTCTGTATTCAATCCACTGTTCTTGGCGGCTTCTTTTATTGTGTTTGAACCTATTTCCCGTTCCTGGACTCTTTTCCTTTTCTTGCTATTGCAAACTATTATTTCTCTTGTTGTAGAGTTTGTGGTTGATCGGTTTTTGCAGTTTAAATTGACGGATTAGATGCAGGCTTACTCGTATCTGCAATTCCATCGGGTTTTAGGCACATAGTGCTCTATCGCTGGCGACGGTGTGTGAATCTACGAAAGTTGTACCTGTTTGAATTCCTAAGTTGTTATTCTGGATGGTATCGAGCTGCATATATACAAGGTTGGCGAGAGTTTAGTTCATTGTTTGATCTCTTGTAACACAATTAAGGTTTCGCTGATCAAGACCTTCTATTTGATTTTCATGCTGAATTTTGTTTGTGAGTCTTTATCAGGAGCCTAATGCGAGTTTCCTCAGACCTTTCCTACCCAGTTTTAGATATTTGGACAGTTATGACCAACATTCTTCGATTAACTTAATATGTTTTAACAAATTCAAGATTAGCATGTTGGTGGGAATGGTAGCCCTTGATCTACAGAAAACCTTTGACACTGTTAATCATCTCCATTCTTTAAATAAACTAAAATATTTTTGTCTCAATTCTTAACGCCTTCTTAACTCGATCCTGATTACGAAATTTTATTGTACGATTTGTCTTGGAAGAACTAAAGGTCTTGGGTGCGCTAATAAGCTGATTCATTCTACTGAATCCCAAATCATATGTTTGTTATTGCAATTTACAAAGTTTCTGAAAATAAATATGGTTTATAATAAATGGCTTGGATAAGAACTATTATTGGGTACGAAATGTCCGGGTATAAAATATAGGTAGGTACAAAATGCATTGGGTACGAGTTGTCTTCGGTATGAACTGGTTTGGGTACGAAATGTCATGAGTCGTGCGGAACCTTCCTGGTCCAGGCAGCCTTTGAACGACGGACATGCGCAAATTCACTTTCATTTTCAGGACTCAGACGCAATCTAGGTTTTTGTCTCAGAGCTCCTTACATTTTCAATAACTGTTTAATGAATAGCTTAAAAATGTAATGTTTACCCGGAGCATTTGAGCGTATATTTTATAGAAAAATCCGCATGACATTAGGAAATGCTTTCAAAGCATTGGTAAGTTATAAACGTTGAATGCCCTGCAATATGTTGAATGGGAGAACGGGCGCCATAAGGCGTAGCGTATTATGTTATGATGTTGTCAGCCCCTCCGCCTGTTACCATTGTTTTCCGCACAGTAACTTGAATTGTCCACCATCTGCATTTACCAGACTTTGTGGATGGCTAGCACTTGGAGTAAGGAAGAACCCTAAAACGGTTTCCACACAATAACGCTACAGTTACCCTTACTTTGTGGATAGCATTGCACAAGGAAGTACCCTATAGATTTCAGGGTTAAAACGTCAAGGACACTGTGACTGATAGAAGACAAAATGGTTTCGAAACAATAATTCGAATTCTCCAGCATGTATGGTTACCAAACTTTGTGGATATCTTACACTTAGTGAAAGGAAGAACCCTGTCGATTTCAAGCTGAAAAGGTCAAAGGTCAAGGTCACTGAAATAATAAACAAATGCTTCTGCACAATAACAATTATAGTTCTGCATGACATACCTCAACCAAACTTTGTGGATGGTTTGCACTTAGGGTAAGGAAGAAAACTATTGATTTTGGAGTCAAAACGTCAGTAGTCATGGTCACTGACTGAAAGAAGAAAAATAGTTTCTACACGAAAGCAGTAGTTCTGTATCACAGACCTGGCCCAAACTTTGTGGATGGCTAGCACTTAGGGTATGAAAGAAACCTATCGATTTAGAGGTAAAAAGAGCAAAGGTCAGGGTCACACTGACAGAAAGAAGAAAAATGGGTTCTACACCAAAATATCAGTTATTTAGATGGACAACTATTAAACATGGGTTGGGTGTATAATGTACCATTCATGGTACTCTTCTTTACTGAAAGAAATGAGTGCCTGCATAGGGACGGGCCCAAAGAAACTTCCAAAGAGAAATTAAAATGCAACTTTTAAGCCTGGTAGTTATTTTTTAACTTAAGAAATCACGTTACACAAAATTTAGTTGTAATGGTATGGGTATGACAATGTATATATAATGAGAGGGGTATAAAGTTTAACTGTCGCAGTGGGGAATTGATGTATGTATTATGTAGTGGTTTTATGGCACCTCAGCACAATAGTAGCTACATGTATATAGTGCAACTAAAGGTAAATTAAGTTAGAAGATTTAATTAACCCAGTTCATCAATCCCACAGTCAGGCATACATATCACATGAGATGCATCTTGATGGGTACTACACCCACATCACAAAAGTAGGTCACTGTGACCCATATTTCATGATTTACAGACTTGTGTTAAATTTTGTTTTAATTATTCATGATTGAATCATTAAAGTAGATGATACTATACATCTCTATGAGTACCACACCTGTACAGAAAAGGTCACTGTGACCTACATTTCACATTTTACTGGCAAAGGTAATTGTTTGCATTTATCTCATTACCAGATATTTTTTTGCATCCTATGTACATAGTAATATATTTAAGTATCATGAAATTTGCTAAGGGGATGCATCTTACTCAGCACTACTCCGCCTTTGTAGAAGTTGGTCATTATGGCCCATATTTTATGTTTCATTTTCCCAAAATGTTTTGTTTGATGTTCATTTCTCAGGCATTGTTTATGCTAGAAAATCGTGAAATAATTGATCATATGTATCTCTGTCACTGCTACACCCTTTCAACAAATGAAGTTTATCATGATCTATATTTCTTCATTTAATGGCTTTGCTTAAGTTTTATGATTAGCTCATGATCACATGAGTTTTTGGCATGCTATATGTGTACATATGTGTATATGTGTACAATCATACCTAGAATGGGGAAACTTGATGAGGGATGCATCTTGATAAATACTACACCTTTATTGCAAAATGAAGACTGTGTGACCTATATTTCATGCTTCAATGACTTTGTTGAAATTCATGCTTAACTCATTAACCCCTAGAGAATCTTTCCATTTTCGCCTGAAATGGGGGTAGGCAGTGCATTTTGGGGATACTTCTGAATGCTGCCAAACACATTTGCTTCAGAGAAATTTTCGTTTAGCTGGATGCCTAGGTTTATCAAAAATGTTTTTGATTGGCTACTTTGCTTGCGTATGTGCAGAAGGGTAAAAGTTTGACTTTTTTTTTTGTTGCGTACTGGACCTACGACTTTTTGTGTCCTGGCCACTTTTTACTCCAAATCTCAAACTTATCCTATTTTTTGCCAAGTTTCACCTGTCTGTGTGCAGTTTGGACCAGTCTGCTCTAGATCTCAGGCCATGAAGTAAAAAATCCGGACACAAACTTCTGGTTCAGAAACCGGTACTTTTGACATTAAAAAAATCAGGGTCTCAAAAATTAGTTCTTTTCTGCTGTATTTTTTTATGCGAGTAGACAGTCTAAATTATTTGGTATCATTGTAGAGCTACATTTGTCTACTTTTCTGCAGTGCCAACCACTTTGGTGATTTGTAAATGATGTTGACGTTACAGTGCTCGGAAGAAGGGTAGAACCTCATGATGCATAAACATCGTGCGCAGGGTTAATGAGTTAAATGTCCTTTGTTGGGTTTTATTTATGTTAGAATCATGAAAATTATGACTTGGGTATTGCTATGTTAATACTACACCTTTACAAGCAAACAAGGTCACTGTGACTTACATTTTATACTTTTCTAAAACGGGTTAAGTATTTGTGTTTAGCTCATGGCCACATGGAATTTTCCATTCTATATACAGCCCTTTATGACTGTTACAGTTGAAAGTAAGGAATAAATATGTTTGTTCATTGGTAAAGGTTACATATTAATGACATTGTTTCAAGCCATGGGCGATAATCCGATATGCTGCTTTATAATGAGTATGCATAAACAAATATATGTCACCTACAACACAATGTAACAATATCCTACACATCAATGAAAGTGCTAGTTTTATCGATTGATAAGTTACAGTGCTTGGAAGAGTAACTTTCATTGGCTTATTCAACCAGCGTGGAAGGTCATGTTGGGTCACAATGGCAAGAAAAATTTGATTGCACTCACAGTGATTGGTTATGCAGGTTTATGCATATGCATGGGAAATGAGGAAATCTCTGCACAGGCAACCATGGGTGATAAAGGAGCATAGTGGATTATTGCCCATGGCCTGTGATGATGTATTAATGACCATACATTGTATGTTGTGATAGGTTACTCTCAACTCTAATCAGGTTAACTGTATATTGTACATGTGAATGAGTATAGGAATTTGACAAGTGGACTGCATGCTGCATGATTTTGGACCAAGATATCGTGGCTAATCAAGGTGATTACTGATACATGAACCATGCTTCTATTGTTGGACATAATGGCTGTCACTCCAAGGTTACTCAAAGCCTGTGACTTTCATGCAGTAAAATCTGTCTTTTAGGGGTGGACAATGATAATAGCTTCTGAAGCAGATTTTAAGAATAATGATTTTAAAAAAGAAGAAAAACAACATCGATCTGTGGTTTTTATCAACTTACTATTGTACCCCTACTTTGATATAGAAGAGAGTGTTCATTTTGTTATTGTTTTGTGTCTTTTATGCCCTGTCACAGGGGCCAACATTTCATTGTCAAAATCACTTTAGTCTTGATTTTTCTTTTGCAATAATTAATGTCTAGAATGGCTACTGGAGACTATTAAAAGCTTTGTGGAGGTGAGCTATGTAATCACTGATTACACTGGTTTACCAGTTGAAATAGTATGCTTGTACTTGAAAAATAACCATTCTCTTCTCAGTTAAAACTTGAACCCATGTTTGAAAAAAAAAATCCTGGATCTTTTATGCCTGTGAATGTAGGAAGGGGTTTTTAATTTTTTTTTTTTTAAATTGTGTACATTTGCCTCTTCCAATTTTGCACTGATAGATTCAGTAGCTTGGGGATACCAAAATCATTACGTTATTTATTTGGTATCTTGGAGTATTTACCAATCCCCAGATCATCACATATATGATCCCAAAATTTTCAAAAAGTAATGGGTTATTTTCCCATGTTTAAAGATTCATGACCTAATTTTGAAGAATAAATATGAAGTGGGGGTGGGGGTGAGACAAATTCTTCCACATGGTAACAGTGAGGACTGGTATACTATTATGTTCCATGTATTATACCAGTCAGTGATGATTGTTATCAATGCATGATGTGTACATTAACTCTTGGAAGACATAGGGGCTTGTATCGTTGCTTATTTACCTATGTGCTTATTTTGTCTCTGACAAGGCACCTTAAGCTTTCATGTCAAGATTAAATGGTATAAATACATATTTAATATAATCATTCAAGTCCCCAAAACTATATTTATGCAGAAATATAAGCAGGTGCACAAGGATCTTGATAATATAGTTGACACTAGAGCTGAAGCAAATAACCAAACATTCAAATCGGGACACCTTTTTGCAAATATTTGAATAGAAAATTGGTATTTGAATATTCATTTGTTTACCTAGTGAGTTTGGCAGCATTTTGTAAAAGAATCAAACAAGGTGAAATGTAAACTATGCAACATTGAATTAGTTAACAAGGGAACAATTTCGAACTTGCTAAATCACCAGAAATTCAAAAACACTGATCATAATGTCAAAATTCTGAATAGTCACATTGCTCACAATATAGTCATGTATGTTCATTGTCATTCAGGCACTCTTGAAAAGACAATATGTAATATGACAAGTTGATGAAGAACATTGTATAAATAGGTGTCATGTCAAAGTCAACAAAGCCTTTACATAAAGTTAATCAATATATCCCCAGTTAAATTGGCCACATGTTCATGCAGTTTTAATTATGAACAAATCACTTCCAATATAAATTTGTTAGATAATCCCCACATTTAACTGAGCTTGTAATCAAGTTTCTGCCCTTCTTCACTCTCTGTCTTCAGCACTAAATTAAATAGAACATTGATGTTTGTATTGAGTTTGAAGATGAGCAAGGAAAATAACACATAGATTCATTCTATTTTTATGTCTGAATCCTCAGACAAATTACTCAAGACCCATGCAAATTTAGATGTTCACAGTGTTTTCACTGTGAGTTGGCAGGGAGTGTGGGGTGTCAATAAATACCAAAGTAAGCAAATGAATATTCAAATCCTCTCAGAATACATTCAACAAATATTAAAATAGGAATGTTTGTTATTTGTTTCAGCTCTAGTTATGTTACAATATCTTTATATGCAATGAGCAAATATATGTTCTCTGTCCACTTTAGACAGGTGTCCTTTATATACAGGACACATATATACATTTTCCTGGGGATTCATGAAAATGCCCTTTAGCCCCCCCCCCCCATGTGTGTTTCCGGTCGGCTGACCATCCTTGTTTCTTGTTGCCGACCCCAGCACTTTTCCCCCTACCCACCCCCCAAAAAAATCACATTGCCAAAATTAATTTGTGCATCTAATTGAGCCGGTTTTGCCCAATACTTTGAAGCACTTGAATTATCATTTGATTTATATATAATGTTAAAAAAAAACTATCTGCCGACCCGCATTTTAAAACCAGTCGAAAATAAGGAAATACACATATTTTTTTTGTTTGCCTTATGGACATGTGTCTTTCATATAGATGTGTCCTTGGTTGAACTGCTTAGAGAATTAGGTAGATTTGTTTTCTGCAACTAGACTTGGATTTTTTTGGAAAAGTAAAATGTTGAAGTTTAATTTATAAATCCTACAGAGAAGTGTATGTGAAAGATGAATCTGGAAGATGTAATCTCTTGGTTGGGAGACTTGAAACAGGATGGAGACTCGGGGATAGTCTGACATAGCTGGAAAAATCTATTTTCTGGCACTGATCTGTAACCAGTTAAATGATATACTGAAAAGGTAAAATTGTGTGTTACTTTCCCAGAAATTTACATAAAATGGGAAGATAAAGTTTGAATTTTAGTACAATTTAAAAAAACTTAAGTTCTGGTAAGTAAGAAATTCTCAGTTCGTTCCAGCTGTGGTCAGAGATACCACATGTAAATTAAGATGGACTTGGATCATATGTGGAAGCACAGGTCAAATAGCTGTTGTTTCTCAAAGAAAAACTTGGTTTTATGGCCTAAAATTTACTAGAAAATTATATAAATACAATCAAATTTCATCTTTTCAGTTGATGAAGTTGGTGACACAATTCTTGTGAGTTACTATGGCAGAAAGAGGTGGAGGATATCCTAGTTTGCGCCAAGGAAGAGCAGCATCAGGAGTAAGTATATTCAGGGATAGAGAACTATTGCTATTTTTAGATATGTACAACAACTCTGCTTTTTCATGTTGCCTGAATGTCAGCTTGTCATTTAAAAACTGCAGTATAACAACAAACTTTTGAATCATGTGTAGGATTTTCATAGGATTTTAGCATCAAGTGTCCAAATGCTATTTATCTAAATGTAACCCATTTTAAATGATTTATAAATTCTTATAGTCTTCAGCCCAGTACAAATTAAATATATCTGAAATATATCCTGATTCAGCATCTTTATATTCCCACTATAATTTAGATAGATTATTTTTGACTTGATTTTGGCAAGATTATTTTTGACTTGATTTTGGCAACTTTAGATTCTTTTCTATTGGAAAAAGAAAACTAGTACAGTTGAATATGCTATTATGACATATATTACCTTAGCTCCAGTATAACGCTGGACTAAACTTTGGGCAAAAGGACTTCTCTCCCCTGACTAAATAGGAGGAAGTGGTTATAAAATAGGAAGAAGTGGGTGTAATGAAAATTTAAATTGTTTATAACTGTTGTGTATATTGAATCTATTTTGTGCTTAACTTTGTCCATTATAGTAAGGTTGTACTTATTTGTACTTTAAATTACGGTTACTTGTCAACAGAATGTTTACCGGCATTTGAGTTCAAGGCCAGTCTTATTTACAATTAGACGGGTTTTCTTCCATTAGGATGACTCGTGTCCTGTTATGATGTGGGTCATTAGAAGATGTGTATATAATAGAGACTTGATACGCATACAATTCATTCCTGTTTTCGATAAGTCCGTGGGAATCCATTTGTGATAGATTTTTCATTGTGCTGTTGAAATCAGATACAATTCAAGAGGAATTATTTATTTAATATATATTCATTGGAATTACTAAAGTGCTCATTGACTTTTGAATCAATACATTACTTTTGGACTTTTGTGAACTCATTCAAAGACATTCTGGATTGTATCATTGTGGTATATCAGGACATTCAACACTATTAGAACTCATTTGGAATATTCTATATTCTTGGGACTTGTGATTAGGACATTTAGGATTATTTGGAATTTGATTCATAATATTGTAAGTATCTCACTTTGTATTATATGGGAATAAATTGCTTGTTGATATTGATTATATTGTTAGTTTCACTTTCTTTCTGTTACATATTTTTACGAAGTAGAGTCGTAACATAACAGTCACTTCAGGCAGCACTTTTACTAAACCTTTGAGTCAAATAATATAAAAATAAAATAAATACTCATTAAACTTCATGAAAATATCAAAAAATTTCCCAGTTTGATTCAGTGAAATTGTTCTACAGCTTTGTTATTGCAAAAGATGGTAACCTTGAAAAAACATTACATTCAAAATTGGGTGAAAGATATTGTGGTATAAGTAATTTCTATTTACTTTTACAAGATGAAATATGAAATAAACTTGTTTACTTATATTAGCAATCAGCTTATAAACCTCAACAGAGCAAGAATTTGCTCATGATTGAGATCAAATACATGGAATTTCACCCAATTCTTCAAGCTTCCTGTGTGAATTTTTCACGGGATTCTCACATATTGAAAGACATACTGTGAATGACTTTAATTTCATGGGTATCAAATTTTGTGGTTTGCTTAATAAAAATACTTTTTTTAGGTGACTTAGTGTTGTGGATTTGTCATTTTTTTTAAAATGAATAAAGATCAACTGTTGAGCGACGACGAACAAGTCTTTATAAAAGATTATACTGACATTCAATTCCAAGCAAAAATGTTTAATCCCTACTGCAGTACTTAAGTTGATTAAGTTATTTATTGCTTACACCTGGCATAAATGTGGAGATCTTAAAGAAAATGCCTGTGAGCTAACAAGCTAAATTTCACTGCTGTAATCAGTTGTAATTAGGTTTTTTAGCGTTCTTAAAGACCATTAACAAAACATAAAGTTCTCAACAGTTAGGTGCTACAACAAAGCCAATGACAGTAAACCTCTTAAAAACAGTTCTTCAAAATTTGAGTTTCACTCCCTCAAGTTGTATCACAGTGTAACTGACACAGTGGTTAAAGAGTGGAAAACTTGAAGCAAAGTCTCCTACTGTTGTGGGCCTTCCTGATACTAAGGAGTCTTCTGATAGGAGAGAAGCTCTTTCTCTGAAGATCACAAATGATGCTGTTGAAACTCTCATGAAATTCCAGGCTTCTCATAAATGGAAATGAGGCAAGTAAAACTCAATGTGGCGCTCCACAGTTTTGTATTTTGCATAGGGTTAGATTTTTAAAGAAAAAGAATTACCCAGGTTTTCCTCACTGGTTGTCCTGGCTATTTAAAAAAGACCTTAGATATCTTAGGTATTGTTAAAAGAACTTTCAATTCCCTTTATTTTGGTGTATGATTGATGGGTGCAATTTGGGTTATAGAGTATACAGCTTGGTCTTACTTAAGATGTTCACCTCTCAAAAAACTGCTAGTTCTGCTTGGTCGTTTTCACTTCCTTGACTTCAAAGGTAAATATAAAAAAAAAAAGAGCTGATAACTTTTTTTACTTTTTATATATTTTGTAATTCATTCATTGTACTTTCAGAGGCAGGTATTGCCTACTCGGGCAAAATTTGTTTGCCTATTTTAATAAGTGCTGAAAATAGTGTACTTTTGACTAATTCAGGCTGATTTTTCGAGTACTTTGGAGCGGCCATTTCTGTCAGCTGTGTGCTTAGATCATGTCCAATTTCCACAAGTACAATATGTAAAGAAATTTCAGCCACAGTACATGAAAGTAGCATAGAGGTATGCCAACATTCTCTCCACTGTGCATGTTGCAAATGCAAACAACTTCATCTTACACCTGTCACTCTCTCAGAAGCATGTAGTATCTGTAGAGTGCCCCCATAAAGACCACATATGTATTATTATTATATGATTTAATTTTGGTTGCATAGCTGAAACATTTAAGTCACAAGCATCTAAACAGTCCTTTTGAATAATTCTCATGTATTTTTTCCACAGAACAGTATTAATTAGTAGCAAAGTCCCACACAAGCCCAGCCCCCCCTCCCCCCGATGAAAAGTGAGCTATTTTAAAAATACACCTTGCATTTTCTCAACAATAGCAACCAATGTTTTGCTAAGAGACAGGAAAATGAAACTTGCCACAATTATTCCTGAGATGTCACTAATAAAATTTACAGTTTGAACAGGGATGGAGGAGTTCAGGTTTACAGAGGTCAAAGGTCAAAGGGTAAAAAATTTGCTATTTCTGTTAACAACAGTACATGGAAGAAAGCGAATCTGCTTTATGATCATTATTTTCCTTAATTTTATTACAAGTGGATGAAAAGAAACATTTTTACTATATTTTTCTTTCACTTAATACAACAATTTTAAATTTAAGTTGACTTTACTCCTGTGTTCTAAGACTTCTAATTTCACCATAATTGAGGTAATTGCACACAAAATACTGCCACAAGGCATATTGTGTAAGCAAGAGTAAAATAGGCATAATTAGCTTATTTTCATGGATAATATCAATGTTAATATACTATTTTGTTGAGAAAAGCATACATAATTATATGAGAAAGAGAAAAGCAATTGCACAAAAATGTTCATATTTGTTTTAAGGTGGCACTCCTCAGTTTCATATTTTGCATAGGGTTAGATTTTTAAAGAAAAAGAATTACCCAGGTTTTCCTCACTGGTTTTCCTGGCTATTTTAAAAAAGACCTTGGATATCTTGGGTATTATTAAAAGAACTTTGAATTCCCTTTATTTGGTATATGATTGATGGGTGCAATTTGGGTTATAGAGTATACAGCTTGGTCTTACTTAAGATGTTCACCTCTCAAATAACTGCTAGCTCGGCTTGGTCATTTTCACTTCCTGGACTTCAAAGGTAAACAAAAAAAGGAACGCCAATCAAGATTTTATGACTCATATTTATGACTCATATTCAATAAAGGTGATTACTCAGTTAAATGAATAGGAGGACAGTGAATATGTACTTTCAGATAAGGTTTTGGTCTACCTGAAAACATCTGCCGTAAAGCCAAATTCATGCAAAGTGGCTTATCTCCACCCATGCCAAAGTATCGCTTTGGATGGACCTGATTGGAATGGGCTTCAAAAAGCAGGACTCGTCTGCTGATTGTTTATTTAGCATTTAGTTTATATGTGCTTTTGGGAAATAAAGAAAGGCACAGACCACAAGTAAATTTGCATTTATTACAGTAGCATCAGACAGAGTAATTACAATCATACAGTTTTCATGTTCATGAAATTGTACATTCTAATTAAATCGTTATCAATCAGTTTCAAGGTTCCTTTTCATTCATATAGGTATCCCAATGTATGTAACTCAGCACTATAGAGAACCTTGTTATTAAAACAAAGAAACAGGTCATGCGTTACTATTGCATATGGCTGGGGTTTGCCTGCATATTATTGAATTAGATTAACATCTTTCTCAGTCAAATTTGAATGAGTTACATCCCCTTCGACCTGTACATTTGCATGTATCACGAGGATTGCTTCTGGTGAGTAACCTTTGAAGGACTTTTGTGCTTGAAACCAAATTTAGTACAAGACTTAATATTAACAAGCCTTGACTTACATTTGTTCCATCAGATTTTGTGTGAATTATGGTCCCTGTTTAATTACTAAGTTTGCTTGTATCATTACAGTCAAATGTTTTCCCAGGAAATTAAAGCAACAGGCTCAGGGCGTTAGTCAAATGAAGCAGGGTGCTTGTTTCAGATTTAGACTCCAAATCAAATGATTGCTAAATATAAAATACAACACAGTGTAACCATTTCAAATTGTATTCAAAACACAATGACTCTAGGATAAATGAGCAAAGACTGGACATGCAGCATGTTAAGTATATTTGGATATATTATGATCTTTTGAAGAAATCAAAAGTAATTTTCAAGTAATCAGATTATAAGTAATTTGCTTTATTTACCTTCACTTGACCAAAAAATTACTTACTTCTGTAGGGCATGATGAGCACATATTAAGCATGAAGCACAATGAGTATTATTGGATATGTTTTATTGTTTGCAAATATCCCCACCTTTGTATATTCAAGAAATAGCAATTTACTTCTGGCATTTTAAATTGTGAAGTTCAAGAATTACAAATGGTGACTGATAATTAGTGCTGGGGTGATTCATTGCTGCATCGATGTATCGCGATTTAAAATCTGCTGATTTGCGTATAGATATGTTTTTAGTGATGTTCACTGAGCGACAGTAATTTTGACCTTTTGAGATGTGCCCTTGACCCAGTCAAGTAGTTATAGTGTTGTATCCTGCAGGTGAAATGTATTACAGCCTTTGCAGGTGTTGATATCAATCGTGCTGACCAAACAAACTCGTACACATTCACAGGCATGTGTTTTAATAGCTGATTGACCATTAAAACTGCTCATTAATGGAATGTACAAGTATCATCAACAGGAAATACGTGGACACACTTCAAATATGGCAATGTTGATTAAGGTTTATGTGCCCTTCTTGGTCATTACTCAATGTATTTTGACCTTATGACTTAACATGAGCACAGCAGAAACTCAACTTTGTAATTAATTTTAACTGATACGAGCACCTATTTTATCTAGCGAAAACACTCAACACAGTTATGTGCATGAAAATGGTTCTTAAACAGGTATTATGGGTCTATGATTGATTTTCACTCTTATAGTGAGATTGAATTAAACTTTCACACATAAAGTGACATTGAATTAAATTGATTCACAGATGGAACGTATGATGTTATTTATGTTGTGGCATCTAGTTGTCAGTCACCGGATATTTCAGATTCCACAGTTCCCATCCAATGGTGAAGAAAATTGCCTTGCTTGGTCTGCTCCTCCCAGCCTGTTGAAGGATCCCTCGAGAGCCTCCTTATCCCGCAGACCCGCTGGTTCAGAATCTTTTGCCCCTCACACTAAATAAACCAGACCCATCCTTCCAACCAACTTCACCAATGACAGCAGTACCCGGGTTACACAAAACCCAATTGTTCGATGACTCCTTATGAACAGCTAAAACTGCAATAACTGAACCATGTAATACATGAGACACAGTTAAGTACAAATACAATGATATACAATATGCATGCGTTGCACATGAATTGACTTTGTTTCACATCAAATTATTTTATAAGAACTACTGTTAAAGATTATTATTATAAAAACCACATTCGTACATAAATCTGTCTCCAGCAAGAATAATTGCTGGAGTGTAAGAACTCCAAAACTACTACTCATCGAATGCATGTAACATATAATTGAATTCAACTCGTCTGTTCAATTATAAAATGGCTAACTTGAAAAAGACTATATTCTATCCAATAACATGGTGTTAGGTCTGACTCTAAAATTTAGAATAGTTGGACATTGGTTGACATCAGGACTTCTGTGACAAAGTAAGTAAGTAAATGGAATCAAAAGCTTAGAAAATAAAGTCAGACATAAATGTGGTTTGAAAACACCATGAAGCATGAACTATGTTGGTACTGAGGACTAGTTTACATTAATACATAGGGAAAACATTACTTTTAATGAAATCAAATGAAATTTTAAAAAAATAAATCACTAGCCCTGACTCAGATTCCACAAGGTCACACAATTTTTGTTTCTTCTGAAGTGCACTAGGTAAGTGAGAGGAAAGTAAACAAATAGAATGAGTCACTTTAAATTTTTATACATTTATCTTCTTTATTTAAAGAATATCAGTTTTCATTGCTGTGCCTAAATAGTAGTTAAAATATGGACCTTTGGAGCAAGTGATTTCTTTAAAGTCATTTACCCTGGGCTTATATCTGAATTTTTTTTCTTTGAACACTAGTTGGGTATTGAAGAGTTCTGGCACACATCTCTGACAAAACAGTAGTAGTAAGAAAAATGTTCCAGTAGTAGGGTCTAGGAACATAGTGGTGTTTTTATTTGTATGCAGTAGTAAGGAAAGTGGTCCAGTAGTATTGGGTCTAGGAATATGGAAGTGTTTTATGCAGTAGTATTAGTAAAGCGGTCCAGCAATGAGTAGTTAATATACATGTATGAGAAATCAGGCATTTGAATTAATCAATCATTTGGGTATACCCAAAAAATCTTGTTTTTTTTAAATTTTTGCTTGTGGCAAAGAACTCTGATATATTTAACTATTGTACAATATTTTTCTGTGCCTTTCTAAGAGAAAATATCTTACTGAGAAGCTATAAACCTGAAATTAAATTTTTTACCGATATAGTTGATATATTCTGACCATTATAGATTGTTATCTGCAGAAGTAGCAAGTACTCTTTCTTGACACACCATTTAGAACCTTATATCCTTCCATTTTAGACATAGTTCATAACTATTAAGATTTATTCTTTTTTGTCTTAATGAGATAAGTAATATTTTAGTTTTGTCAGTATTAAGTACCATGTAATTTGTCCATTTTGTTAATGGGCAGCTTGTAGAAATATCCAATTCATGCTTTGAGTTTTTGATGTTTGATGCAGTGTAATGTTGCTGTCATCCGCATAGAGATCTGTTGATGAAATTTAGTCCCCTGATGAAAGGGCAAGTCATTAATAATAAAAATAGTAATGGAACTTGAATTAAGTCTTAAGGGACACCAGACATAATTGTGTCAGGTTCAGAGAGAACTTCATTTATGTAAGCATGTTTTATTATATACTTAAGTGTAAAATATTGAAAATTACATCAGTGCACATTATACACACCAAAATATGGTAGTTGGTTTCTAGCGATGTTAAACAAAGTTTCTTACCTTATGTCCAATAGGAAGTGATGTTTATGATCAGTTAACTAATTTGTTCAGGGACTTGCTTTGCACATGTACATATTAAACCACTTTTTCAGTATTGTAAATTGTTTCAGGTTGTTATCCAATCATGATTTTGACTTTTTTTTAGGCTGCTAGAGAGGAAAGTTTTGACACTTCAATTGCAGTGTGGTACAAAATTCCTATTTATCAAGGAAGGAAATCAACTAGAAAACGATTACACACAGAAATAAGTAAACTGTTAGAAGAGGCTTACATGAAAAAAAAGACCATAGTTCCCTTCAAGGATAAAAGTACTCAATCCAGGTTCAGAGCCAACTTGAAAACTAAACAGCTTTTTGTGGAAGGCATTCTACATGCTCATCTAGAAAGAGGTACTTTGACTTTACTTACCATCATTTCATAATTAGGTATAACAATTTGTGAATATTGCAAATGTCATGTTCATGAGTTGTAGTAATCCTGGGTTTTATCCATTTACATGTACAGGTTTAAGCCCCTTTTGTATATATAGGATACAACTATCCAATATTTTCTCTTATTGGACAGTCACAAACAAAAGCACATGTTGCTGTGTCAGTAATTAAACCTTTAAGCATTTCTGCTTCTTGTTTCAGCTTCAAACATTACTATTAATCAGATTTTTGCATATCTCCTGTTTACTGACAATATTCACTTATTTTGTATAACACCTTACTGGTGTTCTCCAGTGTTCATATTGGCACTTAAAAAAAGATCCCAGAAAATACAGACAAAATCATTATGGTTTATTTTAGACAATGGAGTATACCCCAAACTGGCTGACTGAATTGAGGGCACTTCAGAAATGTGTTACTGATTTTGATTAGCACCAATCGAGGATACGTGGCTGATAATTTTCGATAGAAAATGTAAACAAGAGAAGATTAAATCTTAAGCTAAAGCACTGCTGCTGTTATTGCCAAATAGCATACAGGGAGGAAAAAATGTAGACTCAAATGCCCAAAATAAATTTTTAAGAGGGCATATTGCATTTATAATGGTTACACTGAAATTGAATTAAAAGATAGAACTAAAATACAAATTTTACTTGACAAAACTTTTTTAATTGTTATTTTTTTCTTAAAGTGTTGCCACCAGTAGGTATTAGTGATATTTTCATGGATTGAAATTTTGTCAAATATTGTTATTTACAGTGTACTGAGAATGTTGTTTGGAAAGAAAATTTAACAAAACATATGACTTCTTTTTAAAATTTGAGAATTTCATGGTGTTGATTCAAATTTTTGCATACTAATCACTGTTTTCGGTGATAAAATGAGCAATATATCAAGGTTTCATTTACCAATTTTGATGACGATTTTGTTTTATGTTCAACAAATAGGGTTCAATTTTTGTTATATTTTGTAGTTTAAAAAATGGAATCCACGCCTGATCCCGTGTTATAAGCGGGTTTGCAAGTTATCCAGGCATGAGTTGTCGAGAGAATGGTGTATGTAGATGAGGAAAAAAAGGAAGGGTTAGAATATATATATAGTTAGAAGAGCAAAGACAGACATATACATGTATTCAAATAAACAGGTAAATGAATAGGTAGATAAGATGATAAGAGTTTTGGAAGATTCTAGATTTTAAGAGAGAGAGAGAGAGAGAGAGATAGAGAGAGAGAGAGGTAAAATGACCTTAAACTGACAAATTAAACAGCCAAGAATAGAACTGTGTTAACTTAATTTTAATCATATTTCAACATATCATAGCATTATTGTTTATCTACGTTTCCAATTAAAGATCAATTGATCATGTAGCTTTAAGTATCCATCCAGTAAGAAAAGAAAGTAAAACTGAGTTCCTCACTGAAATATTTCAATAAAAATGAATTTTGTTTGCTTTTTTCTGTTGTGTCCACTCACATGTCTGCTTCCGCTTTCATGACTTCCATTTTTCACCATGAAATTGGTGACGTGCATCTAAACAATGTTTGACAAACATATTTTTGAGAATGATTTGAGAACACTAATTTTTACCTTTTAATTATTTGTCAATCAGTAAGTACATGTATGTATTGGTCTCATATAATAATCACATAAACAATGGATGATATAAATGTATGTGGGTGCTAGATTTCCAGGTTGCTAATCATTAGAGACAAGTGACTTTTATTTCCAAATACACCTGTCAAAGAAATCTCACAAGTTATATTATTACCAATTATCACCTAGGCACTATGAAATCAGTCAGATTGTTTAGATTGGCAATCTTGGCACATCTGGAGCTCTCAAACTGCCTGTGGTTAGTTAAGACTTGAAAGTCATCAAATCCCATATACATACAAATATTATGATTACAATATAACTGATAAGTTAAAATATCAATATTTATTTCCTAATTGTTTAAACCTGCTTTAAATAGTAAATATTTATATTATCATGTCTTTGGGAGGAAATGCGAGACTCAACTTGACGTTGACTGTAAGATAGAAATGTCAGACTTGGCTAGTATATCATGTGAAATGAAGGATCCATAGATGAAAGAAACTGGGGGGGGGGGGGGCAGTTATGTGATTGAAGAATGTGGTACATGTAAATGTGAAATAAGGGTGCTGATATATGTACTGTGGCAAGATTGCAGAGTATAAAACTTGTTGCAGAACATAAAGCATTACTAACTGAACATGACTTCTCTCTTTTTCTCAGTTTTGTGGACTTGCCTGCGAGCAAATAATGTACCTTGCAAACTTGAGCTTGCCTGAGCTGAATTTGAATGTGTCCCAGGCATGGGGCAAGTGGATTTGTAAATCCCTGTATTACCATAATTAGATCAGTGCAAATACATATATATACTTGGCAAGAATTGTTAGGTTTCAAATTTTTTGTCAATAGCCTGGGCTTCGAAGGTTTGGTTTCTTTGGGGGTATGATGTCAGTATAATTCATCATTAATGCCAAGTACATATGATGTCAGTATAATTCATCATTAATGCCAAGTACATAGCTCAGCAACAGATATTGAATTTTTTGTGACAGCAGAAAAGGTAACATTATGATGATTTTGAGTGTGTTATGATGTCATCTGTCTGAGCTAATTCCATTTCCACACAATAACTCGAGTTGTCCACCATCTTTTGTTTCCAATCTTTGTGGATGACTTGCACTTGGGGTAAGGAAGAGCCCTGTGAAAATTGGGTTCAAAGCTCTAAGAAAAATGGATTCAACCCAATAACTTGAGGTCTCCATCACCAAACTTTGCATATGGTTTGCATTTGGGGTGGGGAAAAATCCAATTGATTTTTGGCTTAAAAGTTCAAAAGTCAAGGTCGCTGTTGCAAAGATGAAAAATTGTTCCACACAATAACTTGAATTCTCCACCACCTACAGTTACCAAACTTTGTGGATAGATTCCATTTGGGGTAAGGAAGAACCCTATTGATTTTGGGTTCAAAAATCAAATGTCAGTGCCACTGTGATGAAAGGAAGATAAAGGTGTCAGCCCAAAAACTTGATTTCTCCATTATCTCCAGTTACCAAACTTTGTGATTGGCTTGCAGATGGAGTGAGGAAAAAAACAACATGATTTTTGGGATCAAAGGTCAAATGTCATGGTCACTGTGACTGAAAGAATAAAAATGGTTTGTACTCAATAACATTAGTTCATCACATACCTTGACCAGATTTGATGTTGAGGTCAAAAGTCAGGGTCTGTGTGACTGAAAGAAGAGAAAATATTTCTGCACAATAGCATTAGTTCTACATCACAGACCTGGACTAAACTTTGTAGATGGCATACAATTCATGTAGGGAAGAAACCTATTGATTTTGGTGCTGAAGAGTTAAAGGTCAGGGTCACTTCAAAAGAAAAATGATTTCTGCACACACAATTTTTATTTATCAACACAGAACAATGAGACATGGGGTGGGCATATAATATGTCATTCACAGTACTCTTGATTATTAATTCACACCATGCAGTTGATAATATTGAATGTTAATAAATAAGGCTCAGATAATTCCCACAATCCTTTACTTTAGAGAATTTGAGACAAAAAGCAGATGATTTCTTGAATCATCCAGTTTGGAGCCTCATTTAAAACCAATGCCAGTAGTTTAATGCTTTCACTGTTGTATTTTTCTATACTGTAAATTCTTTCACTTTTGTGATTGTTATTTTTCAGGATTTTGCAGAAAATTATATTTCTTTAATGAGAACTTATATTAGTGGACACACCATTGAAGATGAACATGTAGTATTTTCTTCATAGGTTCATTCATGTTTTGTTAAGTGTCAAAATTTATGGTTAGTGGAAATAAGATTCACAAAAATTGATCCCCAAAAATTTGAACTCACTAAGTTAGCTCATTATTCCATGTCCAGCAAAGCTGGTGATGGATATATGGGTTTCATCTGTCTGTCTCTCTGTCACACTTTTGTTTCTGGAGCACAAATCCCAATAAAAACATTCAAGGTATCTCTATGTACCTTGGTAGACATATTAGACCAGTGGTCCATACGTGCCTTTTGCTATTTACAATTCTTTAGTCCCAGTATCTTTAATGTTTTATCAAGCTGTCCATCCATACAACCCTTTATCCACACTTTCATGTCTGGAATAAAACTCCAGAACTGTTTAAGAAAACTCCAGGAAATTTGGTACACATATTAGACCATTGATGTGCCTTTTGCTTTTAAAATTTTTTCAGTTTAAATATTTTTAATATCTGCATCATTTTGTCTCCATTCATACATCTGTCATTCATATTCATTTCCAGAGCACAAGTCCAAAACAAGGTTTCCAAAATTCTATGGCTTTTGCTGAATATTTTTTCTTCAAAATTGACATGGTGGGAAATTTAATATAAAAGCATTTAAAGGAGGTATAAAAAGTTGTAACAAAAAAGACAACATTGATATGCTCATTTAAAAAATGTACCAGAAAATGTGTTATTTTCTGTTCCAGATTTGCTTTTGCTTCTATATTTAGTATTATTCTTTAGTGGTTTTAGTAGCTTTTTTCTCCAACTATTCATTTATAAAAATGATTTTTTTCTTTCACAAAACTGTTCTATAGAATTTCACCCAACAATAGTAATTTATTCTGCTCTTCTACTTTTTAAAATCCATGATCAATTTAGAACAAGCAAACTTGCTTACATGTACCTCAAAAATACATAATACTCAATTGATGGGTATTTCCAATCAAATCCAACTATAAAGTTTTATTTGATCAGGCCCTCAAACAAGACTTGGAGGATGATAATAAAAGTTAGTTTTTGTTACTTTTTCTTTGTATTTAGAGCCTATGCTACACATATTTTGTTCTAAAGGTCAGATATTTGCTGACATATCGCCTCACACAATATAGCTAAAATGCACATGGTGTGAAGGACTGATATATTGTCTGTAGTATAGACCCTAGGGCAATCTTCACTTATTGGGTTTTGATAAGTCTTTGAAATAAGCTTTCAAGCTTTCACACCATTATTACCTTGTGCTTTGTGCCAGTTGGGCAATTTTACGAAAAAGTGAAACCAAATTTCTATTTTTCAAAGATGTACATATGAAGATACAATGCTTTTTTATGACAAGATAGATAATTCAGGGTTATGAAACCAATAGTGATTTTTCTTTTGACGACTAATTAACATGTTTTCTTTAATTTAGAAAATGGTGTGGGAAAAACACCGATTTCAATGTGAAAAATCGCAATTTTCAAACTCATTTTTAGCACAAAATTTTTAATCTTAAGTTATTTAGGTATTAAACCACATTTTATGATGTCATTTATCATCACATAGGCTATTTACTAAGATATTTTGATTTTGTATGCATGGTTGGGTGCTGCTAAAAATAGATACAAAAAATGTCCTGTCCATGACAAAAAGCATGAACAGTTTTAATTTCTCCTAAACCCATGACAAGAAAATAATACAAACTCATATACAAAGCTAACTTTTTAACGTCTATATACACACAACAAATTAAATTCCTATGAGAAACAGAAATGGGAAGAAAGTGTGTCATGGATGGGACAGATTGTGTCATTTACAGGAAAATTCTGTGTCACGGATGGAACGGACTGTAACTGAATGATAAATTGGTTTGTTTTTCTGCAGGTCTTATTGATGAAAAGAAAAAGAAACTAATAAGATAAATGATTAACCCCCACAGGCTATTTTTAGAACTGATGCAACATGAGAGCTGCTATTTTTAGAACTGATGCAACATAACATCTGTATATTTGAGGAAGTTTTGGAGAGTTGCCTTTTTGTTTCATCACTTTGTGTGGTGTTTTCCTGTCTCTGTTGTATCAAGCAGAATATTTCTTTAGATGTAAGGTAAGTATCTGGTTTATTTCTTAAAGGAATATTTTTTATGTGTGAATATAAGGTCACATTGCAAACATGATATTTATATAGCACAGCCTCTTAAATATTGTTGGTAAGTCAGTAATTTAATAATGTGAATTTGATTTGATAAAACGTCAATTTAATATTTCTCATTTAACATTTGTCTTTAGTGCTTCATGAGTGGTAATGGTGTATATATCTCTTTGTTTTTTTTTAGTTTTAATTTTTTAATAAATAAAGGAAAGAAGAAAACGATTTCTTTAAAATGTCTGAGAGCAAAAAACTTTACAAGGAAGTTACATTCTTTTTTCTTTTAATTTACAGCATCATGAGTAAAGCTAGAAAGGCCACAGGTGCAGCGAGAACAGCAGCATGGAGGAGGAAAATCAGACGACACTGCCACTTGGAAAGATTATCTAACAAGGGACAGAAAAAGAAAGAAAGCAGAAAAAGAGAGACCACTTTCATATGCTGCAAGTAACAAGAAAATGCTGAAAGAGAAACTTCGAAAGCACAGGCAACGAGGAAAAAAGAAAATGCAAAATATCAAGAATTGTACTACACCTAGTTTAGTCTCCCATCATTTTCCAGCTTTCAGAACCTCCCAATCATTTGGAAAAGCTCTGAGGAAGGTTCAAAAACATCTTCTGAAAACCCCAAGAAAGAAGGGCCTTATTGGAGAATGTGTAGTGAAATTTCTTCGTCACCAGTCATGATAAAGGAGCAGTAGATGGTATAGGTGGAATAATCAAAAGAATGGTTTGGAAGAAGGTTTTGGCAAGATACGGAGTTGTTAGCAACATGGAAAAAGACTTTGCAGGATTGCCAACAGCATTCGATCCAACATTACTACACTCCATGTTCCTGAGCAAGTTTCTGAGTCAGGGAAAGACAGTCTTGACAGGAGGTGGGCCAAATGTAAAACAATTCCAGGAACTCAAAAAGTCATATCAAGATGCAGAAACTAAATGTTGTGTAATATAAAAGTTGTTCATGTTAAGACAGAAGCATCTGTTTTGACCTGTTAAAAGGGGACATGTAGGAAATCACTCGTGCTTCAACCTCCAACCAGATTGTTAATAAGAATAATATGATTGGTGTGTATGTTGTGGCCAAATTTGCCATGAAGAAAACAGTCAAGAAATTTGTTGGTTGTGCTGTCAGTTGTGATGATAGTTTGGGAGAACTTAAAGTGAATTTTTTTAGGAGGTAGTTTACTGTACTGAAACAAATGAATCTTCATTCACATTGCCTGACGGCAAAAGAAGATGGGTGTGGATTTCCAGATCAGATGTTGAGAGTTGAGAGAGTGTTGCCAGTTCCATCCCGAAGTAATCAAGGAGAATATAATTTAATTTGATGCAAGCCCTAAATGTCTGAGTGAGGAAACAATGTTTTTGTTTGCTATTTAGATGCACATCAAATTGTATCCCTGAGAGATCAAATTTATTTATTTTACATCTTCCTCAGAGAGCTTATGTATTATGTTATTTCATTATTTTCATGTTTTCATTCAAAAATAAATGTATCTAGTTCATCTTGCTATGGATATAACAATCTCCCTAATACATGAAGTGTGTAAAGTACATTTTCCTGGGTACAAGACATTGAAACCTATTACTACACATTTTGTCTCTAATGTTCATGTAATATCTAGACCTACCTTTTGTAAGATTATCATGATTTCTAACTCGTACTGTGCATTACATCTTCCTGTTATGTACTTAACACAAAGCAGTGGAGTACAGTATATGTTCCTGGTGGTAGGATGGGTTGTATCAGTTGTTTTCCACTGTTCTATGGCAAACCTTCTTAATTTTTCAAATCAGTAGTCATGTATTTTGTTATAGGATAATTATTCTCTTTGCTGTTCAGAATCAATGTCACACTTAACTATTATGATCTTAAGATATCTTGAAATAGAGATTTCAAAAAAGACATTTTATTTGTCCCATTTGTGACAAAGGGTCACCTCAGGAATATTAATGTTTTGTTCAAGCAAATGATAGAACTTATTCAAATAAAGTTGATTCTGATGTTATTATGGTGTTAATTTCTCATTTTGTTTTTTTTCTTTGTTGTAACTTGCACGTCAAAATCACAGGGAGTTTGAATTTAGTGAATTTGGTAAAAATACCCAATTTTTCCAAGTCCTTTCTGTCATATGGAGGTTAAACCTCTCCTGACTTCGAAAGAAATCGTAAGCAGCAAAAACAATATGCTTCCAAAAAAGTTTTGCCTGAACTATTTGGTATGGAGATATTAGAGTGAAGCACTGAAAAATTACCCAAAAATGTCTCGTCTGTGACAGTGGAAATGTCCAGGTGAGTGTTTAAAGAATTGGGAAAATATAATGGCCAAACAGTTGCATGGGATAATTATGGTTACTTTTAGTCCTAGTATGTAAGATGTGTACCCCCTACCTCCTTTCCATTATAACTATCAGAGTGATCATCTTGCATTGCTGGACTTGGGCATCTTGTGTCCAATGTTTGACATGTCAAGTTAGCAAATGGTCATTTGACCTCCTTTGTCTCTTATGTCCAGAAAATAGGTCTGTTTGAGATATTTACTTTAAAACCATTCAAAACTAAGGTACACATACTAGACTAGTGGTTTAGACATGCCTTCCCTGCTGCAGGCTCTGAGATGTATAAGAATATGCCTGATGTGCCCTCCTGCATGGTATAAGAGGCTTTTAATGGAGACAGAAGTCACAGTGGCTCATTGGTTAGCATTCTGGATATTTAACTGAAAGGGTGCAGGTTTGAATCTTACCATCGGATCATCCAGGATCGGCTGCCATGGTACATCCTTGAACAAGGCACTTTACTCCAATTGCCTTGGCACGAAAATAAACTCCTTGTGTTCCTGCTAAATCAAACTAAATCAGATGTGATTTTGCTAGTCACAGTTTTTTAGTTTAATTATTTTTCATTTTTTATCTGTATATCCATCCATCCATTATTCACAGACCTGCCAACCCTTACGATTTTACCGTGAATCTTATTGAAATGATCCTTAAATTATTGACTTATGGAATAATAATAATAAAAAAAGAAGATATGCTCATACAGGTTTACTCCTGGTCTGGATTTTTAATTCAGATTCAGTGGAGTTGGTCAAGAAACCAGACAAACCTACAGAAGGACCTCTTTAATCTGCACAGTCATTTTTTCATGCAAAACACCTGCATGATGAAGCTTGATTTACATGGGGTTTGGAACTGCAGTTTCTGAAACTGAACTGGAATTCATCTAGGGAGCAGTGGTAGCTTGGTTGGTAGAGCATCAGATTTATAATCCAAGGGTTGTGGGTTTGTTACCCTTGCAGGTCAGCCTGGGTTGGTGACCTTTGTGTGTTCTTGAGAAAGGCACTTGGCTCCTACTTCCTCGGCATGATATAGCCAATAATGTGTTTAATGTGCCATTAAAACCAACAAAACAAACAAATCATTACAGTCTAAGTGTACTTTACAAACTTTTTAGTTGAAGATAATGTTGCCTTCATTGCTTCAGATCACACTTCTGAACTTTTCAAATGCATGTTTTTCAAGTCAGCAATAGCAGTACATGATATTTCATTACACCTTAATGAAATTGGTCAATATTGACTGCCTTACTGATGCTGTTTTCAACTCCTGGTTGGCTGGTCTGTATTTATACTATTGTTAATAGAGCAAAACTTGTAATGCCTATTGCTTCCTGTACACTTTGTAAATATGAATTTCCTATATATAAAATCTTCAACAAAAGTTCTTCTGTCTCCTTACAGACATTTTGGTGTTTCAGGGTGTGAGATATAGATGACTTTGTCTACTTGTTTGTCTTAATGTTGCAGTTCTAATTTCAGCTCCAGGAAGTGCATCATCTGAAATGCCAAACAAAAACCTTGCAGTTACGAAGAAACCTACTAATGGCAACAAAATTCAACCACAGTTTAAGGTACCTAATTTCAGATAACTGATAGTTTTTTTTCTGCAAATTTTTGTGTTCAACATAACTACCGTAATTAAAAGTACTTTCATCTGTATTTCATTCAGGGGAGATAATTTTTTTGACCTACTTGTCCTGGATAGAAAAAAATATATCCTGCATAATATATCACTTGTCCATGGATTTAAATAATAGATAATGCAGTCAGTTGCAGCAGTGCTTATTAATTGCTTTAATTTTTACTTAATATTCTTATACCTTAATTTATAGAATAACCTTTGTGAACTTACATAAATATTCTGTCCCTTTTACTACATTGGAAAAAACAATAAGATGCTAATTTTGGAAGAGATATAATTATTTAATATCAGTATATCAAATTGTAATATCTCACCAAAGGTGTGATTGTATAGCTTACCTAAATTACATATTTATTTACCAATATACCAGCTGAATTAATTAAGAATGTATTATATTGTAAGACTTGCCAAAAGACCAATTTTTCATGCACAAATGAACTATTATACAATGTGATGAGCTATAATGACGAACCATGTCTTCAAGGACCACTTTTTTGTTAGCAGAATATGTAATCTCAAGAAAGATTTCATGTATTTTATTAATGCAGCTATGTTTATTCAAGTACAATGCATATGTGTGGGTGCATGGTTGTGGTGTTGCTATATATTGTTTTTTGCTCTGTATTGTTGTGTGGAGTGTTTATGGTGATAATGTTTTTAGATGCCAAAATAATTATATTTTTTGATATCCTGAACCATGGTGACAGAAAATATTTCCTGATAAAAATGCCTGAAAACTTAAGGTTGAGTTGGGTGCGGCATTGATTGCTAGTTGGGGGTAAGATTGACTGCTATTTTCATTTTTGTGATTGGCTGATTAACAGATGTGTTGCAATGTGGATGCAATAAAATAAATATCTTTGCAGCCTATATATCAACTGTTTTTGTTTTTTCTTTTATGTAAATGCTGTTGTTTCCAAATGAGAAAATACCTACATTGAAACAGCAGTTTGGCAACATCAGTGAAGTTTGAGCTGTCAGAACTGCCATGTATGATCATATAATTAAATATAAGGTTTAACTGTTTTAACTTGATCTGTAGATTAATTAACCCTTTAGCTACCACTGCCACATCAATGCGTCATCTCTAAATAACTCTTAAACCCTACTGCAAATTACATGCACTGTTGATTGCTCTTGTTTGCTCCCCACTGACACGTATATGCACTTAGTCCAGCAGTATGCAAAATGCCAGTGCCACATATATACATACATGACTGTTATATTAAGTGAATGTTGATTGGTTGAAAGTACAGAAGTTTACAAAGTTTTTATTATCATAACCAATGAGAGAACTGTTTAATTGACATTTTGATACAAGTTTGTAACATGGTATATTAAATTTAGACACAAAGGAAGGGCTTTTCTACACTTTAAAGTGATGCATGTAGTTGAGGTAAAACAAAGCTTGCACTTGGGTAAGAAAGAAGCCAGTTGATTAATGCGAGGTCAGAAGGTCAACTGTAAAGGTCACTGTGGCTGAAAGAATAAAAAAGTTTTGTATAATAACTTAAGTTCGATACCTCATAGCTTGACCAAAGTTTGTGGAGGGCTTGCACTTAAAGTATGGTAGAGGCCTATTGATTTTGGGGTGAAAAAGGTAAATGGTCAAAGGTCAAGGTCATTTTGATTAGAAGAAAAGTGGGTTTTTACAATAATAATTGTTCTAGAGTAAGTTCCTTGACAAGACTTTGTGGATGGTTTGCACTTAGGGCAGTAAAGAAACCTGTAGAGTTTGGGGTCCGAAGGTCAGAGGTCACAGTCATAGCAAGTATAATAAGAAAATAATGGTTTATGCACTGTGTGCTTAGAATCATGGCCATTGAGACTAACAGTACTAGTGCCTACATAGAGGCCTGGTGGGCGTATAATATGCTTTTCGCAGTACTGTTGTTCCAACTATGTTTTTTGCACACGAATCATGCAAGACTTTGAGTGAATTTTTGTATGCAGCTTTAACTGCTGGAACTTGGGCTTAAGTTTGGTTACAAGTATTTTACATGATCATCAGTTTTGTCAAGTCTGCCTTGCCAAAAGTTATACATAGTAATAGCTTTGGCATTCATGTGCATATCCATCTGTACGTCTATATGCATCTGTCCATCCACACTCTAGATTAAGATCTATGTTACAGTTTGCTGCATTAAGCTCAATGTTAAATTTTTAACTTTCTTCCTAAAAGTGCACCACTTTATAAGAAAGGGAGTTTTTTGCAGAGTTGTGACTCATTATTGCTGTGTACACCTTCGTTTGTTTGTATAAAGTTTCTTTGTTTAAGACTGAACAAATTGTAGCCAGTGGAGCCCCTATGTGATGCACTTATTGTAGATACCTCCAGTTTAATTCTGGAATGTGTAGAAGCTGGTGAAAGGGAGAATCCCCCAAGTTTTCCACATTGAACTTGCTTGATATGATGTTGGGTAACATCTGCTGAACTGAGATGAAACAAATCAAGCAATCAACTATCCTTCTACATTTGACTCATTGGGAGTGCCAAATGGTGGGCATGTAAGCATGATAATGTCTAACAAATTTATTTCTCGAACTGATAAATCAAACGTTTGATCTATAATATACTTTTTACATCAAATATTTTGTGAAAAACATTATAAATTGTATGCTGCTGTGGATATTGTTTCATATGTATATTCAATTTGTTATCATGTTATTTCAGTGTCACTCAAGTGAACAGAAAATGTCACAATCAGAAGAGTTGAAAGATATGAATAAGAATGAAACCAGTCTTGAAACAGGTAATGAAGAGAAGAAAATACTTTAATTTGAGCACAGGACTAAGTTCACTTTTGACTAAAATCAACCCTACATCAGATTTTAATGATAAGTTTCCAAATGTATCTACTATATCGGTACTTCATAGAAAAGTTTTGTTTTTAACATCAGTATTAGTCTTTATGATATTTTTAATGCTAAATGATGATGTAAAATATAGCAGAAAATATCAAGCGGTGTTCGTCAATGTTCCATATACATGAGGTGTGCTTTGTTTGCATACAACATTGCTTTAGAGGAAAAGTTCATTTTGTTATTTATTAGTATTGATGTATCTTTATTAAAACTGATAAACTGAAGTGAGAGCTAAATAGGTAGAAGTGGGAGAAAGGCAAGAAACATATATATATATATATATATATATACACACACACAGACACACATGTGAATGTATCATATTCATTTGTGGTGTATTCATACTTGACAGTGTATGTTTGGATGGAGAGATATAATGCAATGTATTTTGGCCATTTAACTTCAAAAGAACACAGCAGAAACTATACATTGTAATAAATTTTAACTGACAGGAGTACCTAGATTATAGTATTGTAATAAAGAGGTACACATACTTGATCAATTGCCCCTTAAGCAAGACATTTATTTATCTTTTTATTGTTTCTAAAACTAGAAAATGGCAGTCGAAAACATTTCTAAACTAGTTTTAAACAACCCCTATGGCATGTACATGAGAACACATGCACATGTGTCTTCACACTGTAGAGTTGATTCATTCAAACCACAATGGTCACTGATGTTACGGATGAACTTTACATCTTCATTTTTAGGGAGTTAATTCAAAATTAAATGTGAATTTTTTTGGTGAAGTTTTGAAAGTGGAAAAATTAAATTGCTTGTTCTAGTGGCAGTTGATTAACTATCCTTGTATGTGTCCCATAGTGAAATATGTTACATTCAGTTCTGATTGGTGGTTATTGTTTGTTTAAGTCCAGGGTAAAACATTAACTACCAATCAGAACTGTAATTTATTCACTGCGTGACACACCAGAAGTATTGGCATCCAAGCCCGATCCAAATAGATACAAAGCAACAGAGAAACTTTGTTGAAGAGTGGCTATTAAATGATCTGTAAAGTATTTAAATCGTACATGGGAATCAAGTTTGGTATGTCTCCTTTATGCTGATATATGTAACCAGCAACTGAACATGCCAGCAGAATTTTTTAAAAAAGCACAGAATCGCCAAGGGTGCAGATTCCAAACCGCATGAGTTATAGTCACCTTGTTAATTTGTAGAAGGGGAGTGGGTGTTGTCAATATTTTCTTTTTTCGCAGAAATAAATGAGTGCCTATGGCCATGGTAGTTATTTTGCATCTGCAGGAAGTACAATGTGAAGGATTTGGTTGTTAGTCATCTCTGGTTCAACACTCAAACTTGTTCTAGATAAGATTTTCCTTGCACAAGGAAATTGCTCTATTTTTTGTTTTGAAGATTACACCATAATGCCTTCCAAATTTAAGTGAAGACGTGAAATTGGTAATAAGATGTTTTAAAGCATTCATGCAGTGCAAAACAAAGGGTGTGGTGACCAAGATGAATCCTGCATCTGACCAAATGGAGCAGCCTGAAATGGCCTAAAAGGTTG
Source organism: Margaritifera margaritifera (assembly GCA_029931535.1). Lineage (NCBI taxonomy): Eukaryota > Metazoa > Mollusca > Bivalvia > Unionida > Margaritiferidae > Margaritifera > Margaritifera margaritifera. The sequence goes on along the minus strand of JAQPZY010001174.1, from coordinate 716,485 downwards.
AATTAAAATCAGACAACTAACAGGTAGTCTGTTTGGGAGTATTTTTTTTGTTTTGTCATAGATGAGAATGGCATATGAACAAATGATAAGTCTATGTCTGTCTGTAATCTGCATACTGGAAATACAACCAATATGTCAACACATAAAACGGCACCACCCTACCAATGACAGACTTCTAAAGATTAAAAGACCATCATGTTGATATCTGTATCGATAATTTATGTATCATAGGCTGTGGATCATGAATTGTATCAATATGCGGTAGAGGTGTATCGTTTCACCCCTATTTAATATTTGTCTACTCGTAATAATGTCATGCATTGGATGGATGTCATTTGCTTCACTGTGTTTTCTTATTTTTACACAAATGAGTGATGTAAGAAAACAACCTTGACCTTAGAGCACTTTTTGAATTCTACAGCATAGCATTGTCTTATATGTTTCTGATCTAAAATTATTTTATTTTTATGCTAAATCTTCTATCACATAATATTTATATTTTGCTTTCTGTGAATTGTATATTTTCCTTAATTTATGCACCCAATGAATTACAAAAACAGACAGTCTATTGAAGAGATACTTCCTAGACACACCAATGTCTGCCATTCTTATCCCTTGACAGGTTCACTAATGGTTTCAGACTGATTTTACAAAGAAAATAACGCAAGTACGGCAGTTAAAATCTTTAAAAAATTTATTTAGAAAGTGCTTTGTCCTATTCTATTCTTAAACACAAATTGTTGTTTACATATTGATGTTTCAAGTTTTGAAACACAAGTTCGTATGTTTTCATTATCAAATGATGACTTGTAGAAATGATAACTTGTGGCGGAAAGGGCTAATGGTCAATCAGCTATTAAAACACATGCCTGTGAACATGCAGAAGTTTGTTTTGTTGGTGCAGTTGATATGAACACCTGCATGAAATACATTTTGCCTGGAGCTTACCACACTGAGTTACTTAGGTGGGTTGAGGCAGCATTTCAAAAGCCATAAATTGCTGTCACTCAGTTTACATCTAAAAATTCACAGGGTCAAGTCTTTTTTGCTTTCCTAATAGAAGAAGGCAAAGTTAAAATTTTTCAGCTACTTAGTTGCCCACTTCGCCTGGTAGCATGACCCCTGTTTGTGTGTGTGTGTGTGTGTGTATATATGAGGGTGATGACAATTTTTTCCAAGTACTCGTCCTTTGGATGAGTGAGTTGTATAAGAGACTTGTCACTTTCGTCACTTTACTCAACATGGGACACTTATCCACCATACTAAATGTGCTCTTAGTACAGCACCACAAGCACCCAAACACAAGCTCGATACTAAAATGGGTCCAACCATGCAAATATTATGTTTAGAGTGAAAACATTGTTTTCAAAACTCTTAGATAAATATATATTTAATACAAGTCAAGGTTTGTAACTAAAAAAATTGCAGTGTCACATCTAGCCCTCTATTTCTTAATGGTTTTGGCATTTACTATGACACTTTTCAGTAATATGTGGACCATTTTAATATGGAGAAGGTTTAATGTAGAAAACTAATTTTAAAAAAGTTAGTACTTGAAGCCTACTTTTTGTTGCTTGGAGTTCGTTTTTAGGGTTTTTTGTATGGCACCTCCTTATTGATTAAATAAATGTAAACTAGAGGGTCTACAGTCTTGACACATTTTAAAATCTGTTCATTCTGAGAGAGAGAGAGAGAGAGAAGAGAAGAAAAATGAAATAGGCCAAAACATGGAAATACAGTTTTGAATAGCATACATAAAGGCAGATATATTTCGTAAATGGGAAAAGAAAGTTCCACAATTGATATCACCACTGTGTTTAATAAAAGTGGCAATATCATTTTTCTCCCACTGATATATTTCAATATCTCATTATGAAATATATAACAAACCAAATTATTAAATGTACTAGAAAATGTGTAAATTTCAGTTCCAGATTTGTTGCTACTTTAGTATTAATATTATCCTTTAATGATGAACTAGTTTCCTCTTGAGCTGAATTTGATATAAAAATAAATCATTTTTTCTTTGAGAAAACTATGCAATAGAATTTCATGCCAGAACAGTATAATATTCCACTCTACTGTTTTAAAAATATTAATTATTAATTGACTTACTACATCGAAAATAACACCTGATTCACAGGCATTTCTGGTAAAGGTGGATGGTGAAGTTTTATTTGATCAGGTCTCCAAATCTCCAAATAAGTCTTGGAGTATTATAATAAAAGCTTTTTGATAAATTCAGCAGATAAACTTTCATACCACCTTTGTCTTGTTTTTTGTGGCAATAGTGTAAACAATTGGGAAAAACAAAGAAGCCATGTTGGTGAAACTTCATTTGATTGACAAAGAAATAAGAAGTTGATATGATGATATTTGGGAACTCCCATATGACTGATGTCTGGTTGCTCAGAATATATGCTGGTCAAAACGTTTTTTCTACCAGATACATTCGGAAAAATACAGGATTTTTAGAATATTGGAAGTTAAGAAAGGGCATCTATCATAGTCATGAATCCAAGGCTTTGACCATGATATTAAAGAGTCAATTGGCATAGCTCTTGTAGATTATCCTGTAAACTACTAGGTTTTTATTTCAGCATCTTTGGAAACAGGAATCTCCCTAGCTCAGAAAATCAGTGGGCCCTTGTAATGAGATGATGGCAAACTTTCCTATATAAAGCAGTGCAAAATTAAGACAAACAATGTGCCATTTGAAAATGTAAGGGAACACCAAGAAAATTTGATGAGCCCAGTATCTTTTAATATTGCTTTTAGAGCAAAACAAATGCTATATTTTTTAATTGGTCTTATAGGAGGCCCATTAAAAATGAATTCAGTTTAACAGTATATGTTATACTTTTCTTGCAAATTGACACTGGCCTATTCCAGGAATATCCTTTTTGTAAGATTTTAAGAACATTATAGGTACAGCTCTCCTTTGTTATAATGCCAATCATTATAATATGATTCCAGATGTAATACTGAATGAACATATATTTTTCCATATTTAGTTATCTGGAAGATTAATGACATGATTTTATTCAAGTTGGGCATCACCAAAATACGTTAATACAATCTGCATTTGTCTTTATTTAGCCACTATTGTATTCAGCCACTATGAACTATTGAATTCAGTAACAAGCTATCGGAAACCTAATATTGCCAACAGAGCAAATTATATGTACTTTCTAAGTTCTGCATCCATACATTCTGATTACATAGTAGTGTTTTTGAACATGCAGTAGTTAATCTGCAAGTGGAAATAAATTCTTGCCTAATGGATAAACAGGTCTTAACCTTACCTGTGTATTAAGATTTGAAATCATAATACAGCCAGTTTTAATCATCACATCATCAGGCAGAAAGTAACTTTTTTTGGTCTCATTTACATAATGTACCACTAAAAACGAAGTCCATTAGCCCTGTAGGGTTCAACCACTGGACTGTGACTATACAAATTCTGCTTGATTATGCACTGTTAGTACATTTGCACCTACATAGTAGAACATGTGACTTACACAGAACAAAATCCCATAGTACATGTGAAACCTCAGTAACCTATATTGACCAGTATATGTGTCATTGATAGTAAGGATGCCTTTATCTACTTAGCATATTGGTGTTGCCATTGGAGCAAAACAGGTACACGTAGTGTAGTGGTTCAGCTTAGTCCAGCATCTCAATATAACAATGATGCCATGCATGATTAAAAGGCAATGTTTATTTCTTGACCAATTAAATTTCTTGGTTTCATGTGTCATCTATGAAGAGACCATGACCTACTTGTGCCGATATGCTTCTAAGGAACCTTTATGGAGTTCTCATACTGGTAACTCAAAAATCTTCCTATACTGGTGTAATCAAATGCAAATGTTGCATTGCATGATTTGAGTACATTTCTTCTTCAAATATGTTACCTGATCATAATACCTTAAGAGAACTAGTACTACCTTGAAAATGCAGCCCTCCCAGACTAAAACCTTTTAGCTAAAAGCTAAAAGTTATTTGCCCACAAGGGTGGCAGTTAGAGTGATCTGCTTTTCATGCAGGGATTGGTGCAAAATCTCGTGAATACTTCATTTACTACTTCTTACCCCTCAGATAGGTAAAGGATGACATATCAACACAGGCACTTTCGTCCTGGATAAAATGAGTTATTCATTCTGCATATCGAGAAATAACACCAGATCCCTGCAGTTACATCCATATAGAGAGCATGTCTTCCGCTGCAGTAGTAACTGAATTATTCACAGGATATGGTGCCAATCGCTGTATCTAGGAGATATCACTCTAACTGCCATGTAGTTAGCAAAAAGGTTTTAGCCAGAGAGGGCTGGATTTGCAAGGTAGTAGTAGCTCACCTAAGGTATAATGATTGGGTAAGTATTATTTACTAGAAAAAATTGGTTTCTACAAATGAACAAACTATCAATAAAATTAAAAACATGTGTAAATTCAGCAGATTTATAACCCAGAAGTTATTTTGCTTGCAGATAACAGTTAAGATGTAGAGATAAATCCATGTTCAACTTTTCATCAATTTCTGGAAAAGCAGAAATTTGAAAAAATAAACAAAAATATGCAAAATCTACAAATAATAAATCATGAAGTGTTTTTAATTGCTGATAAATTTACAGTAATGCTCAGATGCAACCCAATTTACGATATTCATCATTTACCAAAAAAGCATATTTTGCTGATTAAGAAATAGAAAACCAACCAACCATGTGCATTTTCCATGTTTAAAACTCCAGATTTAATAATTGTTCATTATCCTTGATTAACACTAGGTTGACACTTGTGAAGTTTTATATCAGTTAAATCAGTGTTTGCTTCAAGTCATTCCTTGATACAGGAGATCTTTGAAGTTGCTGTTTTTCTCATTGAACAAAATATAATTCTTGCTTGGTGATGGGCCATATATCCTGTAGAGCATCCCATTTGTCAATTTTTAAAAAAGTTTGACTAATCTTCACTTGAATCATTACCTAATATTATGCACAGTGATTAATCTAGAAGAATGGATGGTGATTAATTGCTATGATGCAATCAAGGTCTTGGAATTATAAAATTTTCCTCCGAGTTATCAGCTAGTCATAGTGATGTTTGATGCAACATCTTGACCTGTTTACCTCTTGGATTTTAGGATTAGTGTCATTTAGTACATTGTTTCCACTTGTTGATAGTTTTTAACTTACATTCTAAGTGGGTTTGTAGGGTGGTAAATTTGTCTTTAGATCAAGAGAGCATGCACATGGCACTTGTCCTCTTAATTCTGAAGAAACATTTACAACCCATCTAACCCTTAAATGGATTTTCTATTGAGGTGATCTTGGGAAGAGCCCAGTTAAATCATCCAGACATTACAAGTTGTAAAGGTGATTTGTAGCTTGTGTCCTCCAGTATTGGCTTGATTGTTTGAGACACAGAAACACATGAAAATTGTGATGTTTTTCTGAGTGAATTTTGACTTTAAAGAGCTTTCACTGACCCAGGTCAGTACTAGATTAGAAATTAACATTGACAGAGATATTTATGCAAACAAGAGGCTCTAGTTTTTATTGATTATCTGAGATGTGGACTTGCCAAATGCATGATGGATATGGATTTAAGAACATATGATATCTTTATTTTTATACATACAGTTATTTGATCAGTTTAGTGCACAGTTAACATTATGTAATAATTAAATATTGTATGCACATGAATGCAGTTATTGTTATGTTGGTTTGGTATTTCCTTTATCCACATGCTTACCCCTAGCCTTCACAAACACGCATATACTCTATCAAAGTTTAAATCTTTTGCATTATACAGCAGTTCAGTACATAATGTGGTTCGCAGTTATGGACCCCTATTACCGCGTTATGGAGAGGAAAAGTTGTACATCAGAAGACTAATAAATGCTGAAATTTTTCTTTAAGTTATTTGTCTTGAAGTTTTCTATAGGACAGAGGTATTGTTGTGGATTAGTCCTTGCGATTGAGAAGACCAAAGTACTAAAATTAAAATGATGCATGTGAGATGAGATTTGAGATAAATTGCATCAGAAAAGTGCATGACAATTTTTATATTAAATTAATACATGAATGTGTCATTTAGGCACAGTAGTAAAATTTAATCCAAGACATGACCATTTATTTGTACAGTATTTGTGCAGGAATAAGAATTTATTGATTAGAGAATAAATTATCTAAAAAATGTTGTTGGGAGTGTTTAAGTTTCATCAATACTCATGAAATTTTCTTTGTTATTCTTGGTCTTACAAAGATATTTCTCTATGGAAAATGCCATGTGTTTTTTATAGACTTAGTCCAATTTTGCAGCACCTACTGCCAAAAAATCCATGGCAGTGGCCATCTCGAAAATCTTGTTATCGCTACTCCACCTGAATAATATCAAGATGGGGTTTTCACTAAAAGACTTCTTATGATGTCTACTTTGTCCTGAATGAAAATGGTACAGAACTGACATCCAATATGGCTGCCATGGTGGCCATGTTGAAAATCTTGTTATCTCTACTACTCCTGAATGAATGGTCATATCAACATGGGTTTTTCACTAAAAGACTTCTTATGATGTCTTCTTGGTACTAAATGAAAATGGTGCAGATCTGAAATCCAATCCCACAATGGCAGCCATCTTGAAAATCTTGTTATTAACATTAGGTTTTCACTAAAAGATTTCTTATGATGTCTACTTGGTCCTCAATCAAAATGGTGCAGATCTGACATCCAATATGGCCACCATGGCAGCCATCTTGAAATTCTTGTTGTTGCTGCAATTCCTGAATGGATGGTCACATCAACATGGGGTTTTCACTGAAAGACTTCTTATGTCTAGTTAGTCCTAAATGAAAATGTTGCTGATCTGGGGTCCAACTTGTCCACGGTAGCCATCTTGAAAATCCTATTATCGCTACTCCTCCTACATGGATGGTCATATCAATATGTGGTTTTCACTAGAAGAGTTCTTATGATGTCTAGTTGGTCGTAAATGAAAATGGTGCCGCTCTGATGTCAAGTATGGCCGCCATGGCAGCCATCTTGCAAATCTTGTTTTTGCTACTCCTACTGAGTGGATGGGCATATCAATATGGGTTTTCACTGAAATACTCTTTATCATGTCAACATTGTCCTAAGTGAAAAGTGTTGAGCTGTCATGATGTTCCTCTGACCGTTAGCACAAGTTTGTTATTGCTACTCCTCCTTAACTACTTGCAGGACTGTCTTGTAACTATATATTACTATATATATATATATATATATATATATATATATATATATATATATATATATATATATATATATATATATATATATATATATAGAAATATATATAGATATATATATATCTATAGATATATATATATCTATCTATATATATATATATATATATATATATATATATATATATATATATATATATATATATATATATATATATATATATGCACATATACATACATACACGTGCACATATAGATTAAGATCCCTGATCATAACTATCAAGTCACTTAGAACATAATTTTCCATGGCACTGTGAACTGTGACGCATTGTATTTGAAAGAAGTCTCCTCATGATTAGTTTCATAGTTTTCTACACTTTGATAAAGTATATCTGGGTCTACCTGGGCTTGGAGAGAGGATGGTGTTAGAGGTGTTATATATTTAGGCACTATGTTGCTTGTGCCTGCCTGTGCAGGTGAAATTGTAAAGAAGTGTGTGTGTGTGGGTCTTGCTTGGCTAGCACTCCATATACTTGGATTTTCATTATCTTCATTAGTCTTATTGTCTTCTACAATTTGATGAAGTGTATCAGGGTCTACCAGGTGTAGAGGAGAGGGGGATGTTAAGTCCTTAATCCCTGTGTAGCTTGTGTCTTCTTGAACAAGTGAGTTTGTAATTAAGTATGATTTTTCTTGACAGGCAATGATAGGAGTGGAGGTTACAGGCCAATCTGAGGATGGCTGTGGTGGAACAGTGCTGGTGTTAAATCTATTGTTTATGTCTTAAGACAGTTCAAGAAATCCATTATAAATCCATGCCAAGCATCCACTGCTCTGAAATAAAATGGTATTTGTTGATGGGAATACAGTACCTTTAACTTTTTTTTCATGTGAAGTAGTGATTTTGGACACATACCCATGTTGCTATGAGTATTTGTAGAGTTGGAAACTAGTCCTATGTTCATTCATCTGCTTCAATGATGAGTTGTTCCTGACATGGATAGGGATACTGTCTTGATTTTCTTTTATGTGGAGAAAATCTGGGATTACCTTTCTGTATGAATTATTTCCACATCATGAATATCCTCTTGGGTGAATCCAGAGAACTCGTATAGACTGGATCCATTGAAAAGTGTCTACAGTATTAACATTGTTAGATTTACCACCATTATATTTGTATGCAGAACTCTGGTAAGTATTTTCAAAAAATAATACAATTTTTAACAGCATCAGTCACAATGAGGATTTACCAAAAGCATTTCAGTACTTAGGTGAACAATAGCCATGATTACAAAAATACAAGATGAATTAATAATCATATGATATTCACCGATTTTGACAAAGTACTTCTAAGCAATTGTTTACCTGGCCACCATCTTGCAGCATGAATGAAATGATGCAACACCACATGTTTTCATCCTTCAAAATGGTAGACATTGTTAAATGTAAGAAATGACGTTATCTTGATTTCCTGAACATTCTTTTCGTGCAGTAGAGCATCAGTCCCTTCTAGTAACTCTTGTTGATTATCTGAGATGCGGATTTGCCAGATGCATGATGGATATGGATTTAAGAAAATATATCTTTATTTTTATGTATGAAGTTATTTGGTCAGTTTAGTGCACAGTAATCATTATGTAATAATTAAATATTGTATGCACATGAATGCAGTTATTGTTATGTTAGTTTGGCATTTACTTTATCCACATTCCTACCCCCAGCCTTCACAAACACGCATATACTTTATCAAGTTTTCAATCTTTTGCATTATACAGCAGTTCAGTACATAATATGGTTGGCAGTTATGGACCCCTATTACCGCGTTATGGAGAGGAAGAGTTGTACATCAGAAGACTAATAAATGCTGAAATTTTTTCATTAAAATATTTGTCTTGAAGTTTTCTATAGGACAGAGGTATTGTTGTGGATTAGTCCTTGAGATTGAGAAGATCAGAGTACCCAAATTAAAATGATGCATGTGAGATGAGATTTGAGATAAATTGTATCAGAAAAGTGCATGACAATTTTTATATTAAATTAATACATGAATGTGTCATTTAGGCACAGTAGTAAAATATGATCTAAGACATAACCATTGTATTTTTGTGCAGTAGTAAAAATTTTATTGATCAGAGAAGAAATCATCTAACATGTTTTTAAGTGTTTAAAATTGCTTTTGTTCATCAATGCTCAGTAAATTATCTTTGTGGTCCTTGCTTGTACACAAATATTTCTTTATGGAAAATACTATGTTTTTTAATATTCTTCTTCCAATTTTGCAGCACCAACCACTACAGAATCCATGTCAGATTCAGAGGCAACATCGACAGTTGCTGGTAGAAGCAGTGTTCCAAAGATAAAAAGCAAGAAATTTCCCATAACCCCTGATGAAAGAAGCCATGGTGTAGGATCCCCATCTGCAGGAGGGGATGCTGTAAGTTCCCTTACCAGAAAAAAACATAAAAATCCTTTTTCGTTACACAGCAATCTAGGAGGTAGAACAAAAGCCCTGTGTGATCTGTTTTGCCAAGATCATAAAATGATGTTTAAATCAATGGATGCTGTGCTAACTGCGTCATAATGGCTGATCAAGAAAGTTGTTAGAATACTCTACAATGGGTAGTGCATTTTAAATTGCAGTCTGCATAAGCACTAAACATATATTAAGGGAGTGAAGCAATACACACAGAACCATATGTGGTGTTTGTCAGAACCAAATCAACAGTGATTGTTGGTTGAAACTGGAAAAAAATCCATACTGGCCAGCAGGTCCAGTAACTTTAATAAGCTGTTGATCCTGTACATAAATAGCTGATTCTGTTGCTATTCCCTCATCAGTGAAGTTGGGAGGAGATTTAATGTTTGTCTGTTTTACTGTTAGTTCATTGGTTCTTTTATTTGTTTGTTTGTTCATTTGTTTTCTAACCCTATTTTACCTACACTTATGACATTTAGTATTTGGATGCATCTCAGTGGGAGTAATTCAGCCACAACAGAATGAGGTGTGACCTAATTTGCATGTTTGAGGGACTCCTACATTTTCAGCTGTGCACTCATTGCACCACGGTATCTTGGACACTTTCATCTACACTCAAGAAATTTTTCTGTGGATACATCACGATAAAAGTAACTCAACTATACCAGTACTAATTCAATATGACATGGTTTTCATGCTGGAGTGACATTAATATTTCAGTTTGTAAATGACATCTTCAGTATCTTGAACCCCATTTCACTGACATTTATAAAAATTGATATGTGGAGATATTTTGACAAAAGTAACTTAACCATAACAAAAATAGTTCAGTTTGACCCTTTTTTTAGATTTGAGTTGCTTTTTTATTATGCCCTTAATATTCTATTGTCCATGTATCTATAGGGTTACCATAGTATGTCCTTGGAAAAGGCATTCGGCTTCAATTTCTTCAGCCTGATAGTCAATAATGTGTTAAAAATACTGTTAAAACCAACAAAAACAAAAGCAATGAATGGCACATCAGCACAATTCTTAATGTATAGTGCTGATTACAAGTAAAGTTTTGAGAAATATTAAGGTTACAAATTAGTAAAATGTTCAGAAAGATAAACCTTTCTAAATAAAATTAAATATTTAAATATTTTCTCCTACAAGATAGAAGATTAAAGATTCTTAATATCTTTGACTGTATTTCACTTACACTCATGAAAGTTGGTATGTAGATGAATCTCAAAGAAAATAGCTAAATCATACCAAAACTAGATCAGTGTGACCAAACTTTTATGTTAGAGTGACTTTTGTATTGTCATTGATCCAATCATTACACATTCAACATCTCTGACCATATTTCACCTGCTCTCATGAAAATTACAATGTGGATGCATATCAAGGTGAGTGATCATACCATAAAAAGTAGGTCAGTGTGATCAAATTTTTATGCTTGAATGGCTGTTCAGCTATTTATTTGTTACATCCTCTGTGTCTTGGAGCCTATTTCACCTACACTAATGAAACTTGGCATGTGTATGTAACTCAAGGAGGGTAACTCAACCATACCAAAATTAAGACACTGTGACCAAATTTTCATATTTGAGTAACTTTTGTATGTTCAATCATCCATTCATTAAACTCAGTAGCTTGGACTCTATTTTAACTGCAGTCATAAACTTTGGTATGTGAGCATTGATGCTTGTCAAGGAGAGTAAATCCATAAAACCCAGAATAGGTCACTGTGACCTAATTTTCAGGCATTGGTGATTTTTCTTCCATACCAGTCTGTATATTGTTAGCCACTTCAAATGTGCTCCTGTTGGCAAGAGCATTTGTGTTTACAAGTAAACACCTTGTGTAACATAATTTAGTTTAGTCTGATTGATGATCTATAAGTGATCCAGTATAAAATATAAATGAGGGAAATGTTTTTTGCTTTAAATTTAAAATGGCATTCAGTATTGGGGAAATATCAACAGTGCTATGTAAGCATTTTTTGATCAGTCAATAAGTGAGTATAATAACATGCATGAGTAATCTACACTAAGATAGATTTATAAGCTCAGAACATTGGGAAAAAATGCCTGGAGGATGATATTTCATTAACTTTGCAGGTCCTAAAATAATGCATCAACTAGTGTGGTTCCAAAAACAGCCTGTAAAGTCTCAGTAGGACTCTTCATATCAGACATGGTATGCAAATCCTTCTCTCATTGTAGTTCATTTGTTTGCAGATGTTCAACCAAATGCTATATAAAAATAAAAGTGGGAAAGAAGGTGTACAACTACAATTATATCTTTCCAAATCACCAACTTGATTATCACCCCCTCCATAATATTTTATCTTTGTTGATTCAAAAAGTCTTCAACCAATCGTCCTATTTTTTTAGAGTAAATTCAGTGAAAGTCTCCTATCATGATCATATGTCTAAGTATACAGCCAAGGTGGCAACACCCCATGGCACCATTTACTGTCTCCATTTTTAGTACAGAAATTACATCCACTCTAAGATCTTTGAATTACATTGAAATCTCTCAAAAATTACTTTAATCTTTTTGGGATTCCTCGTGTTGGCTACCTAGTTTCATTAGTATCAATGGAAATGAAAGGGCAGATAAAGGAGCCAAAGCTCCCCTACATTCACCCATTTCTGAATGGAAGATTCCATATACTGACTTCTATATATTCATACTCGCCATATTCCCAGACAGTGTTGGGGGGGGGGGAGTGAGAGTCAAATAGTGTGTTTTGAGGTCCCAAGGGGGGTCAGTGCATGTGACCTCCCAAAAGGGATGTTATTCAAATGAAAATAAGCTATCTTTTCAAATCAGCCTATAGTAAATGACTGGAAATTCAAATCTGAATAAAAGAAAATAGAAAATACCATCTGTTTTCTCTGAAGCATTTAATATACTTACAAACAAAAAAAGGGTAGACTTAACATTGTCAAATAACATCACACACATATGTATGTGGTCACAACCTCACAGACATTAAATATAAAAATACACCAAGTTACTGTCTTTAAAATCCATTGAACAGTGAAATGTAGTTTTAATTACATGCAGTCTTTGCTGCTTTCAATAGTTCAGTAGTTGGTTTGACGGTAATGCAAGTGTCATTTGTGTTCAGAAATATGCCTACACTTTTCCTTTGCAGATTTTGCACCCATGTCTATGTTGGTGCAAGCAATGGCCAAAGTCACTAAAAGTGATAAAACCTGTAAGATGGCAATGAATATCCATTTTAAAACAATGAATCTGGCAATGAAAACATTCAAGGTTTGTGTTTGTCGGCCGAGTTGCTAAAGTCTTTGACCGGCACTATTGTAACGTAATTTCGAGGTTAGAGTCACACCTACGGGAGTGAAGATTTAATTTATTCTCAAGCTGAACTAATGAACAAAAGGTACTAATTTATGCAAATACACAATTTGCCATTTGATTAATGATTTAATACTTTTAAATTATTAAAATTCCATGGTGCAGTTAATTACAGGTTAACCAGATATTCAAACATGTTCATGTTTTCATAAGTTACTTGATCACATGATAAAACCTTTATTGCAATTATGTAAGTGTCCAAGGAAAATATGAGAAAGTTAAGGTGGCACAACTGTTGAAACAAATAAGATTATCTCATTTTTTTAGCATTTCTAGTGCATTATGTACTACAGTTTTCCTTTGTCTCATTAAAATGTTGTGTCCCCCAAATCTGGAGGGTGAGGGACACAGTGTCTCCTGACCTTGGGATCATAGGTGCAACACTGCATAAGAGATTGAATGGTGCTGTTGTTCAACCTACCAAAATAATCATGTTTTGAATTTTATATATGGAGTAAAAATCCGACTTCAAGTGTTGCCGCTGATCTCAAACTTTAATAAAGATGGCTTCAACATTCTCATTCAGTGCAGTCAGTGATGTGTAATAACATTTGCTCTTCAACATGCATCTCTTTGATGAACTTAACTTCAGACAAATTAAGTTGTTCCACTTAGTGTACTTTACCTCTGCAAATTAGCTTAATGGGCTCTCCCTCAGCAGTGCTGAAAGGATTTGACATGACACATCACCCTAGCTATTGTGAGCCAGTTCATTAAATCTCTGAGAGGTATGTTTATCTCTGACCACTTTACCTTTTAATTGCCTCTAAAACATCTGTATAAACTGCCCTGCTGATTGTATATAAGGCACTCATACCTGGCTCATGCATACCACCTGAAGTGTAAACCTGGACCACAGTGAACATCTGGCCAGTGTCCACTGACAGTAGAAAACATTGTCAAATGCATCAATTTCCACCCTGTGAGACAAAAAGTTTTTTGATGTGAACTCTCTTAAGGAACTTTATGATGATGTACCACCAGAGAAAATTATGAACTTTTTAAGGAAATGTGGTGTATATAACAAACATTGATTGTATATTTTAAGGATTTAATTTAATTTTTACTTTTATATTTTATTTTATGTACTTTTTAAAGAATTTTGACATTTTTACCTTTTGTCTTTTATCTTGCAGTACTACTTGTTTTGGTTTATTTGTAAGGAATTATGTTCTTTACCTAGTTTTATCTGTACATTTTCAGAACTTAACTTTAATCAGCACTATATAACCAGTTATGTGTTGGTTAGTTTTAACAGCACTTTTAACACATTATTGATGTTATCATGCTGTGAAAATGGGAGTTAAGTGCCTTTTCCAGGGACACAACAGGCAGAGAGGGGTTGAAAAAGTAAATGGTCAAAGTCATTTTGACTAGAAAAGTGGGTTTTGCACAATAATATTTGTTTAGAGCAAGTTCCTAGACCAGACTTTGTGGATGGCTTGCACCTATGGTAGTAAAAAAGCCTGTAGACTTTGGTGTCTGAAGGTCAGTGGTCACAGTCATAGCAAGTATACTAAGAAAATAATGGTTCATGCACAGTGCGTTTAAGGTCATGGCCATTGAGACCAACAGTACCGTACATGTACCTACATGGAGAACTATTAAACATGTGCATAATGTGCCTTTCACAGTACTGTTGTTCCAATTTTGTGTTTTTGCACACGAATCATACAAGACTTTAAATGAATTTTTGTTATGCAGCTTTAAATGCTTCAACTTTGGCTGAAGTTTGATTGGAAGCATTTTACATGATCATCAGTTTTGTCAAGTCTGCCTTGCCAGAAGTTATACATAGTGATAACTTTGGCATTCATGTGCATATCCATCTGTATGTCTATATGCATCTGTCCATCCACACTCTAGATTAAGATCTATATTACAGTTTGCCACATGAAGCTCAATGTTAAATTTTTAACTTTCTTCCTAAAAGTGCACTACTTTATAAGAAAGGGAGTTTTTTGCAGAGTTGTGGCTCATTATTGCTGTGTACACCTTCGTTTGTTTGTATAAAGTTTCTTTGTTTAAGACTGAACAAATTGTAGCCAGTGGAGCCCCTATGTGATGCACCTAGTGTAGATACCTCCAGTTTAATTCTGGAATGTGTAGAAGCTGGTGAAAGGGAGAATCCCCCAAGTTTTCCACATTGAACTTGCTTGATATGATGTTGGGTAACATCTGCTGAACTGAGGTGAAACAAATCAAGCAATCAACTATCCTTCTACATTTGACTCATTGGGAGTGCCAAATGGTGGGCATGTAAGCATGATAATGTCTAACAAATTTATTTCTCGAACTGATAAATCAAACGTTTGATCTATAATATACTTTTTACATCAAATATTTTGTGAAAAACATTATAAATTGTATGCTGCTGTGGATATTGTTTCATATGTATATTCAATTTGTTATCATGTTATTTCAGTGTCACTCAAGTGAACAGAAAATGTCACAATCAGAAGAGTTGAAAGATATGAATAAGAATGAAACCAGTCTTGAAACAGGTAATGAAGAGAAGAAAATACTTTAATTTGAGCACAGGACTAAGTTCACTTTTGACTAAAATCAACCCTACATCAGATTTTAATGATAAGTTTCCAAATGTATCTACTATATCGGTACTTCATAGAAAAGTTGTTTCCAAAATGGGTATCAGTCTTTATGATGTTTTTAATGCTAAATGATGAATAAATGATGATGTAAAATATAACAAAAATATCAAGCGGTGTTCGTCCATGTTCCATATACATGAGGTGTGCTTCGTTTGTGTACTACATTGGATACATAGATGCTTAAGAGGATAAGTTCATGTTCTTTAAAGTATTGATGTATATTTATTAGAACTGATATGTGTTCTTATTAGTTATATTGAAACATTCTTCTTCAGTATGACAAAAGATTATTATTCGTTCACCTTTAGCATCATATGCCAACAATTCTCAATTCAACAATTTTAAATAATCTTGATGAAAGTATTTAAATTTATTCAAATAATTTATCTTAGTGTATTACATTTTCTGAAGTACTGCTGTTATAAGATTAGTTTAGGGTATAGCAGTTGCTATTAAAGGACAAGTGTCCCACTAAAATTTGTCATGCCTTTCTTTGAATTATGGGTTTGAAAAAAACCCCAGAAAACTTGAACACTGCTGCTGCTGCCACTGTCCATGAATGTGTCTTGCTTTAAAAAACAAACAGAACATTATATATATATATCAGGGGTTATAAAATAATTTTCCAAGTACTTGTTCTTGGTAGAAGTGAGTTGCAATATACTCCTTATGGTCATCACTTCACTCAAGAGGGACACTTATCCACTAACACTTAGACATATGTTCTTGCTAAAGCACCCTAACACAAGCTTAATACTAATGTGGGTCCAAACCAGAATGAAAACTGTGAGCTTAAAACCCATTTGTATACATGGCCCTTTAGATAAATTTATCATAGAAATCATGGTTTCTAACTCAAAAAAGTGCAGTGTCACACCTAGTCTTCTATTTCTTAACAGTTTTGGCATTTACTATGACACTTTTCAGATATCTGGGGGCCTTTTTAATGTGGAGAAGTTATGCTTTTCAATGAGCTGTCAAAAATATTTATGAATTAGATATCTGGGAAGTTAAGAGCTAGAAAATATCACATTTTTGTGAATTTTCATGTGGTCGAACAGTGTCAAGGTCACCAGGATATTTAAGACCGTATGGCTTTACTGATACATTGTCATGCCAAAGTGAAGAAACCAGCTGATATTTCTGCAAGGTTGTAATTATTTTTCATGAGAAAAATGTCTCCAACTTGCATTTTATTTGTTGCATTTCAGCAATTTTCGCCAACTTTCATATGAAGTAATCCATTTCAGTCAGATCTTCATTTCTAAAGAATTACTCAAGGGTGCATTTCAATGAGAAAATGCTGATTGACCAAAAGAATTGGAAGGTTATTATGTCATCACCTCAATTAAAATAATGCTAAGGGCTGTTCCAGAAATGATGGTGTGGGTGGTTTGGATGGCACTACAATTAAAATATTATACATGGTATTTTTTTTAAAATTTATAAAATATGCCTGATGGGGTTAAAAAAGATTTTTAATTTATGCCTGGTGGTTATTTTTTTCAGCATATGATGCAATTGATATTGAACTGAAACAGGCATAAAAGAGTAACATGATGAGAAAAAAACTTGCAGGTTCGACCTAGTCTGAGTTTCCATTGACCCTTACCACCCCATATTAGATATTTGGATGTTTATGTTGGGGTGTAGGGTCAGAACGCATTGCCTATCGAAAAGTTGGAATTCACCAATACCATGCTGTAGTCATGTGATACCAACAAAAATATTGTTGGCATGTGCTGTCTGCTTGTTGAATCTGGCTTTGTCTAGGGTGCTATAATATCAACAGGTTTCTGGCAGTTCTCGGAATAACGGAATAATATGTTGAGAAGTATCTTTCCTTTCATTTTTTACAAACATTATGTGACTTTCATACATGCCAAAACTTAATGTGTCACGTGAAAAACATGATTTTGGACTTCCAAACCCCCCAACATGGTCATGTTTAGAAAAACACGATTTTATGCAATCTTAGCATGAAAAAAAAAATTTGCACACACAAAAAAACTTATATTTCTTGACTACCATGATATTTGCCCATGATTGGTATGTATAAACAGTAAACAGTCCTGCTCAGAGCTCATGTAAAACTATCCTTGGGGCAGTTTATACAGCTGTTTTAGAGGCAATTAAAAAGTAAGGCGGTCAGAGATAAACATTCACCTTTCAGAGATTTACTTAATTGGCTCACAATAGCTAGGGTGATGTGTTCTGTCAAAACCTTTGAGCACTGCTGAGGGAGAGCCCATTAAGCTAATTTGCAGAGGTAAAGTACACTAAGTGGAACAACCCAATTTGTCTGAAGTTAAGTTCATCAAAGAGATGCATGTTGAAGAACAAATGTTATTACACATCACTGACTGCACTGAATAAGAATGTTGAAGCCATCTTTATTAAAGTTTGTGATATCAGCGGCAACATTTCTTTGAAGTCGGATTTTTGTTCCATGTATAAAATTCAAAACATGATTATTTTGGTAGGTTGAACAACAGCACCATTCAGTTTCTAATGCAGTGTTGCACCTAGGATCCCAAGGTCAGGAGACACAGTGTCCCTCACCGTCCAGATTTAGGGGACTCACAACATTTTAATGAGACAAAGGAAATTTGTAGTACATAATGCACTAGAAGTGCTAAAAAAGTGAGATAATCTTATTTGTTTTGACAGTTGTGCCACCTTAACTTTCTCATATTTTTCCTGGATATTTACATTATTGCAATAAACGTTTTATCATGTGATCAAGTAACTCATGAAAACATGAACATGTTTGACTATCTGGTTAAACTGAAATGAACCACCATGGAATTTTCTGTTCTGGATCTTGCTCTCAATTACCATTATCTACTAGCATTTATTATAATAAATACCCATGTTTTCTTAATTACTTTTCTTTTAAAAGTATATAGTCATTAATCAAATGACAAATTGTGTATTTGCATAAATTGGTACCTTTTGTTCATTAATTCAGCATGAGAATAAATTAAATCTTCACATCCATAGGTGTGACTTTAACCTCGAAATTACGTTACAATAGTGGCAGTCAAAGATTTTAGCAACTTGGCTGATGACCACAAACCTTGAATGTTTTCATTGCCAGATTCATTGTTTTAAAATGGATATTCATTGCCATCTTACAGGTTTGTATCACTTTTAGCAACTTTGGCTATTGCTAGCACCAACAGAGACGTGGAAGCTCATCTGCGATGGTGGAAAAGTGTAGGCATATTTGTGAACATAAATGACACTTGCATTACCTTCAAACCAGCTACTGAACTATTGAAAGCAGCAAAGACTGCATGTAATTAAAACTACATTCCACTGTCCAATGGATTTTAAAGACAGTAACTTGGTGTATTTTTATATTTAATGTCTGTGAGGTTGTGACCACGTACATATGTGTGTGATGTTATTTGACAATGCTAAGTCTACCCTTTTTTTTGTTTGTAAGTATATTAAATGCTTCAGAGAAAACAGATGGTATTTTCTTTTATTCAGATTTGAATTTTCAGTTATTTGCTATAAGCTGATTTGAAAAGATAGCTTATTCTCATTTGGATGACATCGCTTTTGGGCGGTCATGTGCATTGGCCCCCCTTGGGACCTCGAAACACACTTGTTTTAAGTCTAAAAAATACCCAACACTGTCTGGGAATATGGTAACTATGGACTTTCATGTAATATTTTCAAATTTTTAGTTCAACAACATTGGATTACTACCGGACACCTGAGAGCATAGACATGTAGGTTGCAAGATTTGGGTAGTCACATGACTAGCAATGCAAGTGGTGAGTACCAGGTCAAATGTGATCAATGCTGTAGTTTCATCTTGTCAGCGGATCAAACGCATAACAAATGCTATACTTGCAATTTCTGAAAAAATAAATCCTCCTATCAATTTGATGCAGGTATAGCTTGATATAATGTGGATTAAGTTTGCTAGGCCTGCTAGTAAGTGGCTACCCTTTGCCAACACCACATGGTGTTGGCAAATTCCAACTTTTTGATAGGCAATGTGTTCTGACACCACACCCTGACTTAAATGTCCAAGTATCTAAAATGGGTTGGGAAAGGTCATGGGAAACTCAGACTATTGAGGCTCGAACAAATTTGTTGTCTCAGGGGAGTAAACAAACACCATATACTGCACCCTAGATCCTGAAAATTTAATGAAAACAAGCTAGGTTGAATTTCCACAAATAAATTTCATGCATAGTAGTGCTTAAAGAAATATATATTTCATCCAAGGTGGGGGTGATATTAATTATATTTTATGCCTGGTGGGTGAAAATAAAATAGTGCCTTCTGAAACCCCAATACCATTATTTCTGGAATATCCCTAATCAGCTCTTGACTTGACATTATGTACTTGATAAATAGATTACAGTGGCATGCTTTGTGAGAAAGTTGGTGGGAATCAGCACAGACACTTAAAATACATCTTTCTAATATAAGTTAGCAACATTTTTCTTGTGCAAAGTAATTACACAGTTATAGAAATATCTGCTAGTGTCTTTGCATTGGTGTAAGAATAGATCAGTAAAGCTGCACAGTCTTGAAAATGTTGGTGACTTGGGGCAAACCTAACCTGACCAGATGAAAAATAAAACATTTTGACATTCTTTGACTCCTATCTTATCACATGTTTTAACTCGTAAATATATGTGATAATTCTTTGAAAAGGGAACTTTTTCCACATTAAAATGATGCCTAGATTACGAAAAGTGTCACACTATAAACAATATAAACATATAAACCATTAAGAAATCAAAGTGTTAACCAGCAATTTCTCTATTTAGTATATAAATGCTTCTCTCGTATTACATATTATGTAAAGGGCCATGTATTAGAAAAGTTTTAAACCTGGTGTCTTCACTCCGAATATTATATTCTCATTATTTGGACCCATTTTGCTATCAAACTTGCTTCGGGTACATGTGGGAAAGCAAAGTTGGCTTTCTTTGTGACATGTTCTTCATTACAAGAGGGTAAAATAGGCAAAAGTAATCAATAATTGCTGCATGCTGGCTGTTAAGCACTGTTGAACCTCGGTGTTTGTTACAGATAGAACATGGACACATATTTGTTTTCAAGGTGTGAATCTGCATCTACTCAGCCCAGAGGCAAGTTAGTAGCAAAGTCTTCCTGGGCACAGCTAATTTTTACCTGGTCAGGATGAGAGGACAAGTGTCTTTCCTGAGCTGATATGCTTTATTCACATTTATTTAAAGGCCAGGACCACTATAAAAGGCTTTGGATTGTTCCTTTTTCAGGCTCAGTTTGGCTGACATCAAGAAAATAACCTCCTTATCATGATCTGATTGTCTGTAAGACATTGGACATGAAAGTTGTTGACAAGTGGATCTGAATACCTAGTTAACTGTAGATCAGTATTAATTGACTATAGAAGTAGGCTGGTGAATTATCAGAACCGAGATTACCCTGCTGCCAAATGATTAGCATAGCAAAATTTCTGTTGTTGTTGTTGTTATGGGTTTAACGCCATTTTTCAGCACATGATAGGCTATACATGGCGGCCAGTATATTTGGTGGAGGAAGAACCTGGAAAAACCCCGGGAAGAACCACCAAACTACAGGAAGCTACTGGCAAGCTTTCTCACATACCCACTTTGGCCGAGCCCGAGACTCGAACCTACGCGGACAGAGGTGAGATGTCAGTGATTTGTAAAGATGAGTGCCTTAGATCACACGGCCATCCGGGGCCCCTGCAAATTTCTGTAAAAAATCCTATAACTGAGCTCTATGCTTTTAAACTGTTATCACTTTATAAGAGACATTTTTGCAGTTGATCGTGAACATTTCTTGCAGTTTGGATGAAAAATAATTTTTATACTGGTACATTCAATTTAGGCATATTATACAGTGCAAGGTGCTGAGATGTCTGACAATTAGGGTACCAGACATTCTAGTTTCACATAATAGATATTGTTACATAATGGATCAACGTCATCCAGGATAACTAGCGGCTGATTGTAATTGTGAATAAACAATTTAAAAAACTGCTGTTGCTGGATGGGTGAAGTTTGTCGTTTTGTGAATTTTTAGGCAAGGTCCTATTCAGTACACCACAGGTGTTTCATATTGCATCTTGTTTGATTATGATAGTTTTTAGCTCTTCTGGTCTGCTTATGGGATGGTCTGTTATCCATTGTCTGATGTCCATCTGTCTTTTAGCACAAGTTTGTCATTGCAACTCCTCCTAAAGTACTTGGAGGATTGGCATTGGAAGTTGGTCCTAAATCAGGCATTTGCAACTTTCTCCAGGGTGCGGGCAGGACAGTGATTTTTAAAGCTACACCATATGATGCAAACAGGGCTGTTGTAAGGGGTTGGCAAAACAGGTGATCACCCAGGGTGCCAAGCCTGGGGGGCGCCATTTCACAGATCTTGCGGTACGTTTTTCAGAGTGGGGGTGCTGAAGGTGCTGCTCGCCCAGGGCGCCATTTCTTCCAGCACAAATTTGTGATGGCTGTGGATGCAAATGTAACCAGATTAAACCTAGTCACAGGCTGCATGTGATCTTAGGTTGCACATACCTGTCCTAAATGAAAAATGGTGCTGATCTGATGTCCAATATGGCTGCCATCTTGAAACTCATGTTATCACTACTACTCCTGAATGAAAAGTCACATTGGCATGTGGTTTTCACTAAAAGACTTCTTATGATGTTTGGTTGGTACTAAATGAAAACTTTGCCTATCTGACATCCAGCATGGCCACTATGGCAGCCATCTTGAAAATCTTGTCACTGCTCTTATCAACAATGGATCTTTCACCAAAAGACTACTTTAAATGATATTAGGTTGGTGCTATATGGAAATGCTGCCCCACAAACATCCAGTATGGCTACCACAATGAACATATTGAGAATCTTGTCCCTAACTCTTCTAAATGGATTGTCATATCAACATGGGGTTTTCACCAGAAGTCTTCTAATGGTGTTTAGCTTGTACTAAATGAAAATGGTGCCAATCTTGCATTGAATATAACTGCCACAATGGTTGATTTGAAA
This sequence comes from Margaritifera margaritifera, assembly GCA_029931535.1. Classification (NCBI taxonomy): domain Eukaryota; kingdom Metazoa; phylum Mollusca; class Bivalvia; order Unionida; family Margaritiferidae; genus Margaritifera; species Margaritifera margaritifera. Next base: position 693,758 of record JAQPZY010001174.1, on the reverse strand, counting down.
ATCGTATTGCTCAAGAATATCATAGATTGTTTGAACACTCAGCAGTTAAAAAGAAGAAATGGTCTTGTCTTGCATTCTTGGAAATTCTTTTCATTAGAGTGTCAATCCCTTCAAGGGACTCGTGTTTATTTTTAGTATTTGATGGTTAAAAAAAATGCTTTTAAGATAATATTGCTCAGGGGCAGTCTCGGTAGCCAATCCATGCTGATCTGTTAGTGGAAATCACTATCTATGCTTTTCTATTGACTGACCAGTGTACAGTTTTGTCCTTTAAGAACTGATAAAATGAAACACTCTACTTATTAATTGGCATTATTGCTGTAATTTGTTTTTTGTTGTATTAGTTGAAAATATGAACAAATATTGCTATGTTTCTTCTTCAAATACATTATCAGATCATAATACCTTATGAGAACTACTATTATCTCGCAAATCCAGCCCTCCCAAGCTGAAAACTTTTTAGCTAAAAGCGAAAAGTTATCTGCCCACCTAGGTGGTAGTTAGCATGAGTGATCTCCCCTTGATACTGGGATAGGTGCCAAATCCTGTGAATACTTCAGTTACTACTTTCGCTCGTGCCAAGTAAGCCTTGCAATTCCAATACAGCATTTTGGAAGTGCCCACCGCAAACAAGGTGACGGAGTTTCTTTACAAAGGGAAGTATACTCCATCTACATTTCCATCTTTTCTATCTTTCTTTGATGACAAAGCTCTGTCTTTTCATAACTTTGCCATCCACACACACATAGGCGCCTTGGTACATACATGCAAGTGTCGCTAGTGTATCCCTCACATGGCTGTAGCTGTTTTGTAGGTGCCAGTATGGTGTGTTATATGGAAAACTCATTTAATTTTATTGTATAATTTCCGCCATTGTTGGATACATACAGGTAAGTTTTCTATACTAATAAAGTCTTAGCATTCACTTTGAAGTTATATACATGATGCTTTACTGTTTTCCTGTATAGGCCATCATTGGTCTTGCTACAGGTAACTTTGTATTATATTTGGTATTGTAGCATCCACTTTGTAAGTATTAATAGCGATGCTACAATGCATTTTAGTGCAGATGTTGTATGTGACATAGAAACTTAATTATATTGCTGTAAAATTTCCGCCATTTGTCGGATATGTACAGGTAAGCTTTCTATACACAGTAATCGTAGCATCCACTTTGTAAAGACTACAAGCGGCACTTTGATGATTTTACCTGTATTGGCAGTCAATTGGCCTTCCTACAGGTAACCTTATCAGAGTTGATATTTTAAACGTCCACTTCGTAAGTATTAATAGTTGCGTTCTAATACTCTACCTGTATTGACTGCCACATGTGCTCTTTTATAGGTAAGCTATCATAGTATGTAGCTCTGCATGTGCACTCCCTGAGTTTACAAAGCAGGATGAGTGCTGAGCTGCACATGTTTATATTGTCTGCTCTATTTTGTCTTACAGATTTAGACCATGGGCAAGATGAAATGCAAGTTATGTAAAAGATGGAAACATGCTGTGGATAACAACCCTACATGTATAGCTTGTTCAGGCTGCCAGTACACGAATACATGCAAGTCATGTGCAGTATGGACAGAAGCCCAATAGACTGCCACATACATGCCATAACATGACGTGTCACCCGAAAAACACGATTTTGGACTCTCAAACCCCCTGACATGGTCGTGTTTAAAAAAACACAATTTTCAGCAATCTTAGCGAAACAAAAATTTTCCCACAAAATAAAAAGTAACTTTCTTGCTCACAATGATATATGCCTGTAATCTGTGGTATGTATAAACAGTAAATAGTCTTGCTCAGAGCTCATATAAAACTATCCTAGGGGCAGTTTATACAGATGTTTTAGAGACAATTAAAAGGTGAGGCGGTCAGCAACAAAAAAACACCTGTCAGAGATTTACTGAGTTGGCTCACAATAGCTAGGGTGATGTGTTGTGACAATTCCTTTGAGCTCTGCTGAGGGAGAGCCCATTAGGCTGATTTGTATTGGTAAAGTACACTAAGTGGAACAACCCAATTTGAAGTGAAATACATCATACAGATGCGTGTTGAAAAACAAATGTTATTAAATACACGTCACTGACTACATTGAATGAGAATGTTGAAGCCATCTTTATTAAAGTTTGTGATCACTGGCAACGTTTCTTTGAAGTCGGAATTTTACTCCATATATAAAATTCAACAACATTATTATTTTGGTAGGTTGAACAACAGAACCAATCAATCTGTAATGCAGTGTTGCACCTAAGATCCAAGTTCAGGGACACTGTGTCCCTCACCCTCCAGCATTGTGGGACACACAACATTTTAAAGGGGACAAAGGAATATTGTAGTACATAATGCACTAGAAGTGCTAACAAATGAGATAATCTTATTTGCTTCGACAGTTTTGCCACCTTAACTTTCTCGTATTTTCCTTGGAAATTTATATGATTGCAATAAACGTTTTATCATGTGATCAAGTAACTCATGAAAACATCAACATGTTTGAATATCTGGTTAACCTGAAATGAACTGCACCTTGGAATTTTAATAATATAAAAGTATTAAATCATTAATCAAATGACAAATTGTGTTTTTGCATAAATTGGTACCTTTTTTCATTAATTTAGCTTGAGAATAAATTAAATCTTCACTGCTGTTTCAACACATAACCTTGAAAATATGTTACAATAGCGGCGGTCAAAGACTTCAGCAACTCGGCTGACAACCACAAACCTTAAATGTTTTAATTGCCAGATTCATTGTTTTGAAATGGATATTCATTGTCATCTTACAGTTTTTTTTACTTTGAGCGACTTTGGCCTTTGCTTGTGCCAACATAGATGTGGATGCACATTCATGAAGGAAAAGTGTAGGCATATTTGTGAACACAAATGACACTTGCATTACTGTCAGACCAACTACTGAAAGCAGCAAAGACTACATGTAATTTAAACTACATTTCACTGCCCAATGGATTATAAAGACAGTAACTTGGTGTATTTTTGTATTTAATGTCTGTGAGGTTGTGACCATGTTTGTGGTAGTCTACCATTTTTTATTTTTTTTTTAAAGTATATTAAATGCTTCACAGAAAACAGATAGTATTTTCTTTTTATTCAGATTTGAATTTCCAGTCATTTGCTATAGGCTGATTTGAAATGATAACTTATTCTCATTTGGATGCTGTTGCTTTTGGGGAGTACACACACTGACCCCCCTTGGGACCTCAAAACACACTTTTTGAGTCTCAAAAACCCCCCAACACTGTCTGGGAATATGGCAAGTATTCTGCCATCCCTGAGGCATGAAAGGGGAAGGTGCTGAAGCGCATGTTTAGGGACGAAAATATGACAAGTTTCCATGCAGATGTGGCTGTGGTGAATGACTTACTATCCGAAGGATATGGCACTCCACAGGGTTCTTCAGCCATGAAGCATCACAAGCCATCATGCTCAATGACAGCTACAGCTCCTCCTTCACTGTCACATAATGATAAACCTCTCTTGGTAGAACCAGTATGCCTTTTATCAGAATTCAACATCATATTGCCTGCTGTGGAGCAAGATCGAGAACAAACAAACCATCTCAGTCATCCTCTCGCACTTTATCAATTAAGGACAGGTGATGTGGTTCAGATATCCCATACCCCATCCCAATCGCATGAACTAGACAACACCATGCTGTCTAAGATGGCCCTGTTCCATCACGACTGGACTCTGTCGTATGTCCCTGATCGCAGCGAGACAATACTAAAGTTGATCATCCATTCACAGCCTCTATAAGAAAGGAATTTGTCCAGTCTTCTGAATTCACTTCTCTAATGCACTCTTGGGGATCAGTCTAATTTGCATAGTGCTGCTAGGCACTTCCTGCAAACAATGCCCAGTTTAGTGCCACATTACACTACGGATGTCACTTCATCCTATCCTCAAGCCTTTACCACTCAAAGGGAGCCTTTGAGGAGTGACTGTCTAGAAATCACACTATCCCACTCAGTTCGCTCTGCAAGTATGGTAAGCCACCATCTTCAACATTCTTCTCCAACTACATTGCAGATAGCACAAGAGACATCAGCGACGCCACCCTTTGATGACAAAGCCTGCTCTCAGACGCCTTCATCCTTGTTAGATCTTACTATGATGCGCAAAGACTCAGCCTTCCGGGCTTCAATTGAGGAAGTATTCTGCTTACTGCCACCAGAGTTCTGTCCACCGCCTCCCTCTCCATCAACTGCCTGGTCAAAAGTTCTGGCATCTGTTGACTTATTGACCGAAAAGGACAAACTGTCTTTCAAATTGCTTCCACTGTCTGGTAGAGTTAATGACCTTTTGGCTGAACATCATCAGTTACAAGACCTGAGTGTCGGCCGACTCTTTTTCTCGCATAGACGCCAACCCACAAACTTTAGTCAGTGATTCTATAAGACCCACACTACAACCTTCCATATCAATACCCCAGCTGTTGACCGTGACATTGCAACCTTGGGGGTGACAAAGCCATACTCAGTGTGCATGGATTAAAAGTCTTTTAACGACACACAGCAGTTGGTGCACAATGTCGTGGCTGTGGGCTCCATGTTGGATTTGGTATCCACGGCAATCTTTCAACAGGCGGAACACACTTTATTATCTCCTATGCCGAACCCCACAGGACATGCGTGGGAGTCTGTTTCCAGAATGGCCCATGTCTTAAACAGAGCTGCCCAACATACTCTGGCCAATGCTGTAACAGCAACTATTACCTCACAACTGGCAGAATGAGATGCTGAGCTCTCCGTCTCCTCCTTTCTTAATGATCATCACAAGATCAAGTTACGCTCCCAACTTTTTTATCCAAGCTCTTTTTTAATGGCCAGGTTGATGAAATTTGCAAACAAGCCACCAAGGAGACCAATTTCCCTCTCACACAGTCTCATCCACAATAAAGGGATTTTCTAGGGAAGCAACAAAAGGATCGCAAGGATGCCCCTTGGACACAGAGTACTGGGAAGCAGTCCTACCGATCATACAATTGATGAAAACCACAGTTCTTCCGAACAAAAGTGGACAAGATACAAAGAGAAGGCAATCAATTTCACATGCATTTCTCTCAACAACAGCCTCCCTATCACAAAAAATGACATCATCTTTACATTGTCCTTATCACATATCCCGGTAGGGGGAAGGCTCCAATTCTTCACTGCTGAATGAGACAGAATTTGCCATGACGATATATGGACTCGGCAGGTGATTTCCAAGGGACTCAGTATCACCTTCAGCACACCTCCCCCATTGTCCAGTATTCTTTCAGGTACAAACATTCCTACTGACCCATTCAAAGCCAACACTTGGCAGCAAGAAATCAATGACTTTCTCTGAGAAAGGGCGGTAGAAATCATTTGAAACATAAATTCTCCTGGGTTTTATATCAAACTGTTCCTGGTCGCTAAAGGCTATTGGCACCAATCGACCTGTTATTGACCTAAGCACCCTCAATCAATTCATTCACGCCCTTTGGTTCATGATGGAAATACCATGACAGGTTCTAAATGTCGTCCAAGATGGAGACTACACAACAAGTGTGGGCTTACAAGATGCGTATCTTCATGTCCCAATTCACACAGCTTCCAGGAAGTTCCTGAGATTCGCCTACAAAGACACCATTTACCAGTTCAGGGCACTCCTGTTTGGACTCAAATTCATTTCCTGGGTTAAAACATGATTAATGGATCAAGTAATGGCCCATGTTTGGACAACCTCCATGGCAGCAACAGCAACATTCTACAAAAACATAAGGTAAGTCATATCTTGGAGCAAAACATGATATCCCTTGTTACTCTCCTTCATAACCTTTGCTTCCTTGACAACAAAGACAAATCCAACCTTGTTCCTTCAACATTTTGTCCCTATAGAAATGGAATTCAACACTTAGGTAAACAGAGTATGTCTTCCTCGTGAATGAGCATTGAAAATCAGTACCATGGTGGCTTCCCTTCTTATACAGGACAATCTCTTCGCCTGATAATTCCTTCGCCTGCTGGGCTTGCTCAATGCATCAGTGGACCTCGTCATCCTGGGTCTCCTTTTTATGCGTCCATTATAATTTATTATGTTCCCATTGGGGGCCAAGACTTTGCCCCTTGGACCAACCTATCACAATCTGAACAAACATGAGATCCCATCTGAAGATGGGGCAATCTCAGTTGGCTCACATTGGAGATAATGTTGCAGGTGCAACATTTGGTAATCACAGTCTGTATGGATGCGAGCACAGAGGGCTGGGATGCACACCTCCTTCCATCATTTCAGGAGGCCAGTGGTGTGTGGCCCACTCAGGATCACCATTTACATACCAACATTCTCGAGATGTAAGCCATCTTGAAAGCCTTTCATTGGTGGCAGGAGGCTCTATGTGGAAAATGAGTCCTCATTCTGTCCGACAATTCCACTGTGGTGACTTGTCTCAAAAGACAAGGTGGAACCAAGTCCCTGCACCTTTGCATTCTTGTTTGGAATTTTCTAAAGTGGTGTCTTCAGTGACAAATCCACATCCAAGTTCATCATATTCGAGGCCAACTTAATGTGACTCGCTGTCCCGCAAGAATCAACTAATACAAGCAGAATGGTCTCTTCACCCATCGGTTTTCACTCGTATATGTGCTCTATGGGATCGACCAATGGTGGATCTGTTTGCAACTAGGTGGAATACCAAACTCCTAACCTTTGTCTCACCAGTCCCAGATCTGAATGCATGGGCAGTCAATTCTCTTTCTATAGATTGGAATGGTCTGGATGCATATGCTTACCTACCAACTCCTCTGATCCCAAAGGTGATACATAAAGCAAGTGAATCAGAGTTTTGCCTCATCCTGATTGCTCCACTCGAGTGGGAAAAATAATGGATAAATGACCTCATCAATCTTGCAGCGGAAATTCCCAGGAAAATTAGATTATTTCCTCATCTGCTAAAACAACTATGGCAGAAGGTGTTTCGTCCCAATCCAGAGTTGCTGAATCTGCATGTCTGGATCATATTAAACAAGCTCTCAAGAACAAACAGTTCTTGCAACCAGTGGTGGAGAGAACTGCTAGAGTGAGATGACCCTCCACTTTAAAAATGTATGAAGGCAAATGGAGAATCTTCACCCAGTGGTGTGCCCAAGAACACATTGCACCACTGTAGGCATCAATACCTCAGATATCTAACTTCCTACTACGGCTCTTTGATGAGAAATAATTAACACCAATTACAATCAAAGGCTACCAGTCCATGATCTCTGACACGATGTGTCATCATGGAAGAGAGTATATTGGACTAAACAAAGACCTATCCAATCTTCTGTTTAATTTTGATTTCACATGTTGAAAGGCTTTGGCTCTGTGTCCAAAGTGGAATTTATAACGGGTACTAACCTGGCTGAATAAGACACTGTTTGAACCGCTTTCAAGAGCCTCGTTGGTTCACCTTTCATATAAGACCTGCTTCCTCATCGCACTAGCAATGGCAGGCAGAATTAGTGATATACATGCTCTATTAGTTGACCCTAACTACTTAGAGTTTCAACAAGATGGGTAAGTATTACTCATGATGGCCCCTGCTTTTATTGACAAAAACAGGCTCCTGGTCATGGGGAATCAGTCTTTTATAGTGAATCCCTGTCTACTCTGGAGACTTAATCTTAAGGTCATCTACAGGATCCAGTGCAAGCTCTGAAGTGGTACTTGTAAAGGACTGAGCTGATCCATTGAGGGAGATCTCGCCTCTTCTTACCCCTCAGAGAGGGAAAGGATGACATCGCACAGGCACTTTTGTCCTGGATAAAATGGATTATTCGCTCTGCATATCGGGAAATAACCCCAGATCAAATGAATTTGCTACACATTTTGGCTCACAAAGTTAGGGTAGATGCCACAAGCATTGCATTTGAGCAAAACAGTTCTCTAACAGACATTATCCATGCCATGGGATGGAGATCAGAGTTCACTTTCTCCAGCTTTTATCTTAGAGATCTTTCATCACAAAAGGCTCAGCTTGACCTGGTAGCTGTGGCACAACAGGTTACCTTCCCGGGTTGTTCAACAGCTTCATAAGGACATGGCTTCATGACTTCCACTGGATTTGTGGGGGAAAAATTTGCCTTTTCTGAAGCCGCTCCCTTACATATGGAGTCTGTTCTCCAGTTGGGTTATCTAGAAGCTGTCTCACATACCTTAGGGGACTGGAGATGGCCTCTCTGGGGTAAGGAGATGCAACTCCCTCCACCTCTTACCTATTCTCCTAAGGTATTATGATTGGGTAACATATTTAAAGAAGAAACCAATTTTTTCTAAGTAAAATGTGTTTCTTTGATAATACTTACCCAATCATAATACAGACACACCCAGCGTCCCTGCAGTTACATTCACATAGAAAGCATGACTTCTGCTCCAGTAGTAACTGAAGTATTTGTTGGGATTTGCCACCTATCCCTGTATCAAGGGGAGATCACTCTAGCTAACTGCTACCTAGGTGGGCAGATAAGTTTTAGCTTTTAGCTAAAAAGTTTTCAGCTTGGGAGGGCTGGATTTGGGAGGTAGTAGTAGTTCTCCTAAGGTATTACAATCGGGCAAGTATTATCGAAGAAACATATTTTACTTAGAAAAAAATCTTCATTGTGTGTTTGTGCTTGTATTTGTGTGTGTGTGAGTCTGTGTGATTTATTATGAATGAAAAAAAAAAGAGATAAATTAACCATTTTTTTCCAACTAAAAACAGGAGTGATGTAAATTTATAAAGTTCATAAAAATTTCCAGTTGCCCCAGGTGACTGAGTGGTCTAAGGAGCTCGCCTTTACTTGCACATATCACCCCTCTGTTTGTGTGCGTTCGAGTCTCGGCTTGACCATTGTGGGTGTGTGATAATACTTGCCAGTAGCTTCCTGTGGGTCAGTGGTTCTTCATGGGGTCTTCTTGGGTTCTTCCTTCTCCAAATATACTGGCTGTCATTTGTGCAGGGACGATTCATTGCTGCATCAATGTATGGTGATTTAAAATCTGCTGATTTGTGTATTGATACATGCAAACTAGTATAGAATTTTGTCAAAATCCAGTTGTTTGGTAGGAAGTTTATTGGTAGGAAGTTTAGTCTTATCCCCAAGTTAGCCACCATCAGGACTAGTATTCAAAAGTGTAATATAAGATGTAAAATGATTCGAGAATTGATCTTTTCGCAGGTGTGTATTGACCAATCAGTAAATACCTTGCAAAAGCAACAATCCACTAGCAAATATACTGGCTGCCATTTGTGCAGGGATGATTCATTGCTGCATTGATGTATCATGATTTAAATTCTGCCGATTTGTGTATTGACACATACATGTACAAGTATACAGCTTTGTCAAAAACCAGGTGTTTGGTAGGAAGTTGAGTCTTGTCCCCCAAGTTAACCTTCACCATGACGAGTATTCAGTAGTGTAATATAAGATCTAAAATGATTGGAGAATTGATCTTTTTGCAGGTGTGTATTGACCAATCAGTAAACACCTTGCAAAAGTAACAATTTGCACATGAGTAAACATGGGTGACAAATGAGAGATTGTCCATATTTTGAGTCTGATAGGATCAAGATTTTTCACAAACGATCATATCGGACACCCAATATATGTGCAGAATGGAGTCCAAAATACAGTAAAAATGAAAACAATATGCAAAGTCTGTAGAGCTGTCCTGAACCATACTGGGAATACAACAAATATGCGAACCCATCTGACTCTACATGAACCTACTATTTCCAATTCGAAAGCTAAAACTCTAAGTGAAATTAAATCTGAAAAATCTGAACACGTTAGATAATTGGTTGGATCTGGTCAACCTAATATTGCTGAAATGTTTGGAAGGTAAAATAAATATCCAGCTAACTCCCAATGAGCTCAGCTAGTTAAATGGCAGGCTGGAAATTTGATTGCTTCTGAAGAGATCTCTGTCAATAGTTGATTACAGTTTTGTTCTATTCACTTCTCAAAGCACTACTTCTGAGTTCAGGAGTATGTAGTTGTGTACTAGATAGTCTGAAATAGTCAAATATTAAGCTGATAATCACATTCTTACTCTGCATTCAACCCTTGTAGTTCTTATTTTCCTATTGATTCATTAATAGTTGAATTTGATATTGTGAAGCTAATAGTTACATGTTCGATATTTACTATAGTATGGTCCCAATGGATTCTGAATTGTACCTAGTACTAAATCTCAGAAACTAACAGCATGCCACATCTCAAACGCAGATAAGAATATTAAGCTGCTTCCATACCTTACAAATTTCTTGCATTCTTTCCAATGCTTGATGTTACTGCTTTGTTTCCTAAAAAAAACAAGAAATTGAATGGCGTCTGTAATGTTGAAATGCCATAGCTGGACTAGTGTACGACGTGGGAGTGTGCAGCTTCTGGCTATTTGGCAAATTCCGGGAGCGTCTGATATGAGTTGTGTCCCTTTAAAGCTTTTATGAGTAATTCTCCTTAGTTCATTTCCTTGTATGGAAAAATTGATGAATAAATATAGAACGTCGATGCAGATTATCCTAGTGTACAGCCGGTATGCGGTTTCAGAAGAGACAAAACTGTATCATTATTAAAGAAATCAAAGTATAACGTTATGAAATTTTTGAAAAGCTGTATGTTGACTATGTAACAAGCAGATGATGTTTGTTTAAATTCCGCACATGCGTCTGGAACATCCCATCATCCCTCCTCCTTGCATTGACTTCCAGATTCCAGAAAACAACTGAAACTTTATTATTATCTTCACCATTGAGAGCCACCTTTTTAAAAAAAAACAAAGCAGTAACATTGAACATTGGCAAGAATGAAAGAAATTTGTAAGTTATGGAAGGAACATAATATTCTTATCTGCATTTGAGACGTGGCATGCTGTTAGTTTCTGAGATTAAGTACTGGGTATGATTCAGAATCGATCGGGACCATACTATAGTCAGTAATCAGTGATTGAATTCCACTAGATTTCACTTGGGAAATAATTTTGACATCAGCACTTACTGATGTTTTCTACATTTTTGCTAACCAAATGTTTCACATTGATATTGTGATATTCTAATATGGGGTCTCATCTATGGATACCTGTAAACACTGTCATCTAAAAATAATTGGATATTTAAATGAAGGTCTGGTGTATATGATTACCCATTCATTTTACTCATGATGCATTCTTGCATATGGATTTTTGCAGACTGTTCCATATATTGTAAATATCTGTGGGCTTTTTGTAGTTTTGCATTTTTGTACATACTCTAATTTATAAGGCCCCTGTCTAATGAATAAAAGCAGTTTTTTTTGCATTTCAAACTAAACATGTCAATATTTAGGAAGAGCCGTCATGGTAGTCTCGATCCTCCAACTATTTTTAACAATTACATGCATGAAAATTGTGAAGTATTGGACATTGTAGACACACTAAAGAAATTCAAGTTAGAGGACCTTTTAAGAACAAACATTTATCTCAAGAATATACCCCAAGCATTAATTTTCAGATAGTCCTGGGCATTTATTAGAACAGATTTGGTATTTCACATAAAGATCTTCCTACAAGCACATATTTAGTCTGTTCTCTTATTAGACCACAGGAGCATAAAAACGATACAGTCTATTTGCATGGTAAAATCTGTATTCATTAGAGAACAAAAACAATTCTACCTGAATATTTCATTTACTTATTTAACAGGATGGGTATTTTGTAGACAAATAAAAGATAATTACTCTCAAAAGTTTCATTTAACATTTGAAAAAATTATAGCTTGCATAGTGTATTAATGAAAATTGCACCAACAATGTCATTTGTTAATATTTCTTCACCTTATAATGGTTAAATAATTTGGGCTTGATTATTCTTTATCATTTATTTTTAGCAGTCACCATATTTTTGTGCTTTAAGGTGATCTTTGGAAAATTAATGTAGAATGATTATCTCATTTATAATATTGATTGCATCATGAACTTAGTTTTTACACATTATGTCATTATTATTCTCCAAGTCAGAAACTCAGAGAAATTTTGTGTCATCTCTTATATTGTGAGTGTAATCTTCTAACACATGGTATCCACTCTGTTAATTGGGTGCTTTTTGTGCCACTTGTAGGATACAGTCTCTGTCCTTATACATTGTAAACTTGGCTATGATTAGTAAATGGCCCATGCTCTGTGTATCTTTGGATTTGGACATAGGGTATGTGCCCTATAGATTGGGGTGGTTCGTTTGTTGTCTGTATGAAGTGTGTCCTATAGGAAAGTTTTGACTTTCTTCTCACATACATCCCATCCTTTGTTAGCAGTGCCAGATAAACCATGAAACATAAGATCATTTCTTGTAGGTTGTGCCTCCACTTTGTCCAACTGTTTTTCTATTTGCTTTACCCAATTCCCCAATTTCAAATTTTGCCTATGAACAGCCTTGTCTGTCTCATTGCTGCCCTTCTACTGGGCCCCAGACCTGGATTTTGCTCTACTGAACTGCTCACCACCAACAAAAAACTCATTCCAAGCAAAAGCTTTAAAGTAATAAAAATAGCCATTCTTCCTACCCTTAATGCTTGCATCTTCATTTCTTGGTTGCACAAATGTGCCTATCCTAGCCCACCACAGTACAATATTTACACCCATTTTAAAATCTTTTTTGAGAGAGATCTTTATCATGTTGCAATCTCAACATATGCGAGATGGTGTCCCCCAATACATAGAGGATGTAACCAAAGTCCTTTGGTGAACAGATGAGATCTCATACCATGGCACTTTTGGTGACATGTTTAGATTTTAATAACTGTAACATCAAGAAAGCAACAAATGATATGAACCTTTGTAATGACTTGGATTTAACTCGTCCGCAAAATGCTAGTAAATTATAGTATTGGGAGACAAAGAACTTGTTCATATCAGGCATTAGATATTGACTCCATAGACAAGCAATGCACGCAGCACACTACAGTGAATGCTGATGGAGAAGATCTCATTATTACATTATTGGTGGTTGTCAGGTTTTCACAACAGATAAAGAAACAACATGAATGTTAAACTGATTATTTATGTCCATGACTGCTTTCTTTAAAGAAAGAATGGTTTATCACAATTGGGATGGATATAACATTGGCACTATGGTGGTTAGTAGCATGTACTGTTAAACTGGTTTACTGTCTATAGCCTGTGACACTACCTGTGATTTAAGGAAACCTATAGCCAGACTAATTTTCTTCATTTTTTACTGCTACCATAAGGCAGAGTGTATTATGTTATGTCTGTCTCTCCAGCTGAAGGAGCAGCAGTGGCACAGTGGTTAGCATGCTGGACTTGTGACCAAAAGGGTGTGGATTCAAATCCTGCTGGGTCAGTCTGAGTCGGAAACCATGGCGTGTCCTTGTGTAGGGCAATTTTACTCAAATTACCTCAGCACCAAATAATCTACAGTGTTGCTGTGCCGGAAATCACCAAATCAATAACAACCACAACTCTATGTATGTCCATCCGTGAGTTCATCAGTCTGTTACCAATTTTGTTTCTGTATAATAATTTAGAGTTGTCCACTATCTACAATTACCAAACTTTGTGGATGGCTTGCACTTGGTATAAGAAAGAACCCTATTGATTTTATGTTCAAAGGGACAGAGGTCAAGGTCACTGTTACTGAAGTAAGAAAATGGAGAAATTAACTGGCTGAAGGAAGAAAAATGGTTTCTGAACAATACCTCAAGTTGTTAAGAAACTACAGTTACCAAACTATGTGGATGGTTTGCACGTGGGGTAAAGGAGAAGCCCATTGATTTCACGATCAAAAGGTCAAAGGTATGGGTCACTGTGACTGAAAGTAGAACAATGGTTTCTTAGTTTCCAATCTTTGTGGATGGCTTGCACTTGCACTAAGAATCCTATCAGTTTTGGGTTTAAAAGGGTAAAGGTAAAATTCACTGTGGTTGAAAGAATAAAAGTGTTTTTTGCACAATAACATTAGTTCTACATCACATGCCTGGACCAAAGTTCATACATGTGACGGAACCAGTATTTCAAGCCAGTAGATTTACAAATTTTGATCAGTAGATTGGCTTCTAAAAAGGTAGATTTTTATCTGCATAAATTTTACGTATTTTAAGGGGATTGAAAACAAAACAAGTGCATTTTTTCACATAATATGTATTCTCTTCATATTATAATAAAACACAAATTTTGAATATGAATCCAATTCAGAATCTAATGGAAAATGTTACAATAATAGTTAGTTAATATGAGCCAGTATATTGTCAATTAAATGAAAAAGGAAGAGTTGTACATCTCACAGTTCACTGCAAAGATTTTGTATAAAATTTTGTATAAAATCCACAGGCATTTTTAGTTTCCTTCCCAAGATCACTGTCTGGTGACCTCTGGTGACATTCACTGTGATTGTCAACCTTCACACTTAGCAGGCTCTCAATAGTTTTCTGGTCCAGATTTCCCCTTGAATCACTCTGGATTTTCCAAAGAATGGAGAATGTCCTCTCTGTGTCAGCATTGGAATGTGGCAATGATAGGACAACTACACTCAGTCTGGAAAGAAGTTCTAACTTAAGTTTTCTTGTTGCTGGGTTGCTGAGGCTGCTGACTGATCTCCTATATTGCTCCAAGCTCATTTCACCCAGAGGAGGAAGTTCCTGGCTTGGACCTAATATGTATTCCTGAGCCTCATCCTCAAGGGCTTGTTTCTCTTCTAGGCTTAGGTCCAAAAATCTGTTGGCAAGTTTCACCACTGTAATTAATTTTAAACAAATTAGATTTAGACTTGAAATAAACAGTTAGAAAACACATGATTTTAATAATTTATCTCAACTTTAAAATCAAATATTAATACATTTTTATCATTTCTTTCTCCATATAATATCTTAAAATCCACTTTGGATGAAGCACACAGTGCAAACTCAGGACCTTTGCTGCTCACCTGCGCACAGTTAAATTCTGGTATCCATGCATTGTTAAACATATTGTAGTATTTCTTAGCTGGTGGCTTCTTAGCAGTGGGAGAAAGCAGATGTTTCAGCATTTTGAAATTAATTGAAGAAAAAAAATATACAAGCTGCCCTTAAATATTCATCTTAAACCATCGTGAACAATACAGGAACAATTAAAAGACAACAAATCAAAATACTTACTCAAGTGTTTCTGCCGAGATCATTTTTGGTCGGTCTCTCTATTTTATCTTACTTCCACGACAGGTCGGCCGAGTTTTAATCAAAGACTCACGGTCATCATGGATTACCTTTGATCCTTTTATTACTTATAACACCTCAGACAACATCCCGCATTTGGCCTTAAACTCTCCAAATTACAACAATAAGGTAATCAATTAGCCGCTTGTTGTGTACACATGCTAGGTGTTCTTTAACAATTATAATCCGACAACTCAACCACGTATAATCGCACCAGTCGTAGCCCAGGTGGAACATTTCCAGTTCCCAGTAGACTGGTTTATCTAATGTGTTGATAGAATGCGTAAAAATACCGGGGTTTTTTTATTAACAAAAATTTTTCCTTGAAATTTTCAAAAGCGGTAGATTTTGAGTACTAAACTGTATGTGCGGTAGATGGCCTTTAAAACGGTATTTTTTTTTGATGTCTTCAATTACCATCTTATAACTGAGGGTTTATTATCTTATGTTCATGTCACTGTATTTTGTAGAAAAACCATTTGAAGAAATTCCAGTTTTGGAGAAAGAGTATATAGAAATTGCTTGTTACACAGATGGTACCATCCTATTCCCATCCAAAGATACACATATTGAAGAGTCTAGTCTGATTCAAACTCTCTTGACGGAGGAATTTACATGGAGTAAGTTATATCAGTCTGCATTGTCAGAGAAGAAAATACCCATCCACATCCAGAGAAAAGGAGAAAATAAAAAAGGAGTTCAATTTCTGTCAACAGATACTGTTGCAGCTACTTACAGGCAGAAGATGAAACAGCTAATCCATGAATCTGGCCTGAAAGTTCATAAAGTTAGCTACTCATCAGAAGGAAAACATATTTTGAAATCACCATTTCCTTCAGTTGTTGAAGCAAATTTTGTGACAATTTACAGGAGTGCCAAGGGAAATGATTTGTATTTCATAGGGCTAACACCAAAAGTGAATACTGCCTTGAAGGAGTATGGCTTAGCATATTTAGAGAAACATGCATTTCCTTTTGAAGCATCATTTGATTTGTCAGAAGCAGATTGTACGACATTGGCATGTCCCATTTTCAGTGAATACTTACAGACTGATCTGATAAACATCATTCTTCAACCATTTCCAAATAAAAGGAAGCTAGTGTGTGCTGCTAATTCACTTTTTGAAATTGAAACTGCAGTTAAAAGAATTTATAGTTTCTTAGCCAATGTTGTAAAAGAAGAATTAAGTATATCCAGTAATAAAAGATGTTTGCTACAGGAGAGACAAACGCAAATTTATGTCCAAGAGAATTTAAACAGAAAGAAAATTGCTTGCATTCTTGATTGCAGTCTTGAAAATGTCATGGTCACATGTGCATCTAAAGAGAATTTAAATGAAGCAAAAGAAGAGATCAGGCGCTGTTTCACTGAGACTACAACATCTGATGAAAAAAAGACACAGTTGGAGAAGTTAATAGATTTATATAAAGGCAAAGTGAAGATATTTCATGAGACTGGAAATAATTGCTTGATCGTTGTTTGCACATATGATGTATTCGGTGCATTACTCCCAATTCTTTCAGACACTGTCAACCCATTCGATTCACTGTCTCCCTCTGAAAGGGACTTTTTATCCAAGCACTGTGCAGAAGAACTGCAAAAAATTGAAAATGAATATGATGTTGAGATCAGAGTCCAGGCAGATGGACTAAAGTTACAAAGCAACAGTAGACTGGACATAAACAAAGTGGAAAAAGCAATCAGAAAGCTGCTTCCAAGAAATACTTCAGTTATATGTGTAGATCAGGAAGTCCATGATTTTGTCTCTTCTTCAGAAGGACAGACATGTATTGCACAACTTGCAGATGACAACAAGGCTATTTCCATCTTGTTGAATGCTGATGATGCTGAAGAAGTTGCTTGTGACAATGTCCTGTGTAGCTGGTATTGTGGCAGTAAAGGACAGCAGATCCTGCTGGTACAGGGAAGGGCAGCAGACCTTAATGTGGATTGCCTTGTCATTCCAGTCAGTGGTAGCCTCGTACCACTGACTCCTGCAGAGCATGGAATAGAAGAGTCAGGTACACAAAAATGTATTTTAATACAATGTTAAAATTTGAATTGTTTAGATGACAAGGTGATTACATATAACTTTAATAATTCTACAGATGTATTAGGTTGCAGAGTTTATTTGTAGAATACATTACTCAGTGTCGTTTTTATTTTTTTTAGGATTTTAGCTTCCAATACCCCCAAATCCATTAGTATTCAATGAAAAACAGTTTTTTGTTGTTGTTATCTCGTCTTCCAAAATTCATTGGATCTGTGAATTTCTGTAATTTCAGCATGTTTTCAGGAGTCAGTAATTACTTTTTCTATCCTACTACTCACCGCCAAATTAATCTGAATACTATGTTACAGGCTGTAGCTGTTCATGTGTCCCTACTTAAAACTTTCTGCACTTTTCTCAAAATATCTCTAAGTACTCCAATCAATCTATCTGATTGTGATCATTTTATTGAACAGTTACCAACACCTTTTTCTTTACTTGCTGACTTGAACAGCCATCATAAACTTTGGGGCTGTAAAGATATCAATGAGAGAGGAAAGAAGATATAAGATTGTGTTTCAAACTACAGTCTATGCCTTTTTAATGATAAGTCATCTACCTACCTGCATCCTTCCACAGGATCCTACTCATCCTTAGATCTGGCCATCTGCAATCCATCTCTTTGCTAAAGATCTCTTGGAAAGTTGGTGATGACCTATGTGGTAGTGATCACTTTCCAATATATTTAAGAAGTAATATTCCCAAACATCAGGGGCTCAAACAGAGATGGAAATTGAACAAGGCAGATTGGAAAATGTTTCAATCCATCTATGAGTCAAATCTGACAGCTATCAGTTTGACAATGTAGTGAATTCAATGCCACTTTTTATAAAGATATTCCAGGGTGTTGCTGGGGATACAATAATAATAACTTTGGCAATTCCTAAACATGTCAACAAATCATGGTTTGATGGTGGATGCAAAGATGCAATCAAAGAACAGAAAAGGGTGCTTAAACATTTCAATGTCAATCCAGCAACTGAAAATCTGAGTACTAGTAAATACTGTATATACTGAGCTAAACTTCATTGCAAGAGAAAAACGTGGAGATCCTATGTCACTAGGTTGAACTCTCACTTCTGTATTTAATCAGTATGGAATATGGTATGAAAATAACATTGTCAAAAATTAAAGTGGTTGTATTAAACAATTAAAGAAATCTGATGAAATGGTCACCATTCTGCTAATGCTGAATATCACCAAAAAAATTCACTCAGAGAATTACTATACTTGATTGAGCCATGACACTTCAGCAGGACTAGATGATTGCCACTATCAACTTTTGAAAATGTTACTTGACACAACTCTCTAAACATGTTCAGTAAAGTTTGGGAAATTGGTGATTTCCTGTAGTCTTGGCAAGACGCTATGGTTTAACAAGTACCCAAACCTGGAAAGAACCATATCGACCCTTCCAACTATTGTCTGATATCATTAATGAGCTGTATGTGCAAAACCATGGAACGGATGATGATTGATAGACTTCTCTGATATATTGAATCCAACAAACTACTATGAGATGTTCAATACTGATTATGACATCAGAGAAACAGAATAAACCATCTTTCCAGACTTCAGGCATTTATTCTAGACGTTTTCATAAGAAAAACATATAGCTGCCTTCTTTTTCTACTTGGAGAAAGTTTTTGACACCATATGGAAGTACAGCATAATTAATGACCTATTTAACCTAGGTCTAAGGGGCTGCCAAGCTAACTTTATCTCAAGTGTTTTGAAAGATAGATATTTCAGAGTTATGGTAGACAGCACCCTGTCTGAAAGCTATGACCCTATTCAACATCAAAATTAAAATGTCTCAATCCAGGAACTGACTGCTCTTTATATGTTGATGACTTTTTGATCTGCTCAAGATCAAAGAGTATGCATATGATTAAATGTAAACTAGAGAAAACTTAAATAGGGTTCAGAAATGGGCAGAAGAAAACAAGTTCTGAAATTTTGAAATCTAAAACTGTTTGTATGCATTTCTGCTGATTACATCAAATTCATGATGGCCCAAAGCTCTATCTTTACAGTTGTCTTATTTCTGTTGTGGAGGTCACCAAATTTTTAGGGCTTTTTTCAATCATAAACTAAATTTCCTTCTGCATGTTAGATACATCAGGTCAAATAAGAGTTCTGTGAAACATTGATTATGGAGCAGATTGGAAGGTCTTGCTTTGGGTTCTATAGGGCATTGGTAAGATCTGAACTTGACTAGGGCTGATTTGTGTATAGATCGGCTTGTAAATCGTACTTGCAGATGCTTGATTTGATACACCATCAGGGACTTAGACTTTGTCTGGGTGCATTTAGATGTTTTCCTTCAGAAACCCTCAAAGTTGAGGCAAATGAACCATCACTTTATTTCAGACAAAAAAAATTGTTTCTTCAGTATACTATCGAACTATATTCTAATCCATCAGATCTTGCTTATGATGTAATCTTTAGGCCCCAAATACCCAAACCTTATATGTTCAGAAACCAAACAGTATTCCACCACTTGGCATACACATTGGTCCTCACTTAGAAGCAGTAAAATTGAGTGTTGCAAATATTGCAGAATGCTGTATTCCCAAATCACCACTGTGCTTATCAAAATCTCCCAAAATAATATTTGACTTTTGCGAATTCAAAAAGTCCTCAACAAATCTTCTCCTTTTTCAGAGTAAATACAGTGAAATCAACCTCCTATTGTAGCCATAAATCCCTCTATACAGATAATTTGCAAGATGGAGACAAGAGTTGAAGCAGCCATTGCAACATCCCATGGCACCATCGCAAGCTAGTTACCGGATAAAACCTCAATTTTTGCTGCAGAAATTACAGCCATACTCAAAGTCTTAAACTATGTTCAAACCGCTCAAGAAACAAATGTCATCATCCTTTTGGATTCCCTTTCCACTTTGAAAACCATTAATATCCCAGATATTACAGTAACATGATGTGCTCATACAATTTGGGAAAAGTATTTGTGCTTTTGGTTGACTAGTTATATTAGTATAAAGGGTAATAAACGGGCAGATAAAGCTGCCAAAGTGACCATACAGTCACCCATTTCTGAATGGAAGATTCCATATACTGACTTCAAATATTGTATAAATTATCTTGTTTGTGACATGTGGCAAAATATGTGGAATGAAAATTCCATAAGCAAACTTAAGAACATCAAGCCCAGTATGGAGGGTGGCATCCCTCATATAGAAAAATTTCAGAGATGATTGTATTGTGTAGGGGTGAAACGATACACCTGTGCCGCATATCGATACAATTCACGATACACAGCCTACGATACGATACATTATCGATTCTCAGTTTAAAGAATAAAAGGCAAATGACTAATAATTATTCATGACTGCTGAAGATTAAAGTAACTTATATAGGGTAAGTATCGTTTTTTATTTTATGCTAAGCAGTGAAATACTGGATTTTCCAAGTGAAATATGTGATATTTCACTGAAGTGAAAAAAAAATTTTTTCACTGGCCGTCAATAGAAACTGATAACATTATAAGGAAGAAACTTCAAACTTTTCTTAAGACGCTAGCGTGGTGTAATGGTAAAGATGGCCGCTTCACATCTTGGTGAACCGGGTTCAAATCCAGCAATAGACATACAATTTTTTTGGTTTCATTTTCTTTTTATCTGCTATTTTACCTTGAAT
This sequence comes from Margaritifera margaritifera, assembly GCA_029931535.1. NCBI lineage: Eukaryota > Metazoa > Mollusca > Bivalvia > Unionida > Margaritiferidae > Margaritifera > Margaritifera margaritifera. Next base: position 672,856 of record JAQPZY010001174.1, on the reverse strand, counting down.
TGGGAAGGAGCATTATGTAACTACTGATTTTTTATGTGCAAATATACACAAAACAGAGCAGAACATAAACGGTGAGCTGCTGACATTATCGCGTGGGATGCAGTAAGAAATCAGCTACACTTTAGATTGTTATACAAATTGCTAGACAATACGCTTGAGCATAAAATAAAAAGAATATTTGCTTGTTCCGATTGAATAACGGATATATTTCATCTCAAGGGTGAAAAACTTAAGTATTTTCACCCACTCTATGAAATATATCCGTTATTCACTCGTTTCAAGCAAATATCCTCTTTGTATTGATTCTTCACCTCTTGTATTGATACGTGTATCAAAATGGCAAAAGTATTGATGCATCGATATATCGATGAATCGTTTCACCCCTAGTATTGTGCCTATCATGTATTGGACACACATACCCGACTCATTCATACCTCCTCAAGGGTGAACCTCAACCAGAGTGCATGCCCTGACAGTAGAACACATTCTTGTTGAGTGTGTTGACTTCCACCCTGTGAGAAAGAAGTATTTTGATGTGAACTGTGTGAAGAAACTGTTTGATGATGTTCCACCTGAAAAAAAGAAAAAATATTGGACTTTTTTTAGGGAATGCAGTTTATATAGCAAATTATGACCATATTATTTTAAGGATTTTATATGTTACCTTCATCTTTTATTTTATATATGTTTCACAAAATGTTGACATCTTTACAGTTGACGTTTTATCTTGTTGTACTTTATATTTACATTTATCTGGAAGGGTTTATCTTCCTACATTTTTTGTGCAGTTCAGTTTTACATTTTTCTAGCTTTACCTTTTGTTGACACCATATAGCCTCTATTGTGCTGAAATGCCATAAAATGCTACTACATACATACATATATTGTTCTGTCCTAAAACATAGATATATTTCATTCACAATCTGAAAATAAATGAAAGAGAAATCCAAGTCCAAAGAACCAAAGTCACACATCTGATATCAAGCTATTCCTGAAGTCACATAGCAAAGTAATTACACTTTACATGTACATTAATGAATGAAAACCAACATTATTTGCCTATTTTTTTCTAGTTTGTTTTAGTCCACAAGAAAATGCAAGCATATTTGAAAAATACAGCTTCATACATGAAAGAAAAGAATCTGCTTTGTTTAATCATCTACTGCCTGTGAAGATCTGCTTCAATATGTAACAGATTGTGATAAATAAAATAAAAATAAAAATAGATATCAAAGGATGAAACTTTATTGTAATATTCCAGATAGTCAAGGCAATCGTGTATTTAGGTAGTGGATGGGAGATTAGAAGGTCAATCCTAAATAGCACTAACAGAACCAATAAACCTTAGTCATAACAGTGTATAAAACACACAGAATAAGGATTTATAGTTTTTCTCTGCATGAGAGTAATATAGTTTAAATAAATGTTATTCATTATCTCGGTATATGTATCGGCAATCTAATGAAAAGTGAAATATTCTCCAATTTTTGACAGTTTGAATCATACATGTACTGTAATTTGTTGAGTCTGTTTGTGATAGTAAGCAAGCCATTCCTTCAGTTTCAGGGTACAAGGCTTTCAGTTTTATATTAATGATGCTGACCAACCATCAAATATGGCCACCATTACTAAAAATAGAAAACCTTATGATGACTTCCTTAAGAAAAACACTGAACAGAATTTGACCAGATCGGACAGAAAGCATCCTGTCACGAACACCTTTGGATTTTATGCAAGTCATGCCAATCCACTATTAAATATGGCTGTTGTTACTGAAAATAGACAAACCTTGAAATGAATTCTTGCAAAATACAGAATTTGACCCAATTGAAAGAAAACATTATAACGTAAAGACCTTTCAGATTTATACAAATGATGCTGGTCTGAGATTATATATGGCTGTTGTTACTAAAAACAGAAAAACCTTCAACAACTGCCAGACACAAATTTATCATATTAAACAAAAAGCCTCCTGGTATAAAAACTTTTAAGTTTGATACATTTGATGCTGCCATGATTACTTAAAAAACATGAGCTTTAAATGTGTTGCAGAGAAAAACAGAGGAACAGAATGACCAAATTTGATAGAAACCATCTTATATAGCTGATAGTTAAAATAAAAATCAGTAAATGGCTTTATCTCAGATATGTCTGGATGGAATTAGCTAAATTTGACATAGAGTCTGTCATTAGGTCCTTCAGTTTTGCACAAATGATGCAGATTTGCCATCAAATACTGCCACCACTGCTAAATATAGAAAAACTTTTAAATGACTTCTCAAAAACTGTTAAACAGAACTTGATAAAATGTGACAGAAAGCATTCTTTAATGAGTGCCGTTGAAGTAAGGAGAAATGACATCAGTCTGCCATCAAATATGATGACTTTTTAGGAATACAAAAACATTTGAATGACTTTCCAGAAACTGCCACATGGAATTTGACAACGCTTATTGGCATGAATTCCTTTCATGTTTAGCAAATGATGTTCATTTTCTTTCAATATGGCTTCAGTTACTTAAAATAGAAAACCTTTAAGCAACATTTAAGAAAAGAAACACAATTGAACAAACTTTGACCAAATTTGACACAAGTGGTATTATGGCCTTTCAGATTTATACAAATATTGCTGATTTGTTAGTAAATATTGCTGCTTCTACTTACAACAGAAAAATATTAAAATATCAGCCAAGTGTGCTTGCATTTGGCTTTTAGGTGGATGATAACCTGTGAACTTATGATTAGTCCGTGGGCTAGGTAGGCCTACTGTGCATCCCCCCAGGACTCTATCTCTGTATCTCTTTGGTATTTTTTTATGCTTTAGGATATGCCAAACAAGAAAAAAGGTGTTAACTTAAAAAAAATTGGGATACACTAGCTCTGCTGCCTGAATATTTAAGGGAACCCCAAGAGACCTATTTAGGGTACACAATGAGACAGTTGTGGGATGTGGTGACATTACCCACATTGGATTCCTTTCTTGTTATAGCCAGTGGCTTTAGTACACATGGGCATTATCTCTGTCCATAACAACAAATAGCATCCAAATATCTCAACTCATTTGGCCACAGGAAGGTTTTAAAAATACCTAGTAAATATGTATAAGATGCGAGTTGGTGTTTTTACCCAAAATCAATTTTGTTTTCAAATTCATAGCCTTTTTACATTTTGTTTGTAAGGTTTTGCAATAGACTACTAGAGAGAATTCTCTTGGAATTAATTTTAGCCATTTTGCAAGCCTCTTGGGCTGTTATTGATGTAATGGTATTCAACTGATCCTCCCAACTCCTAATCTTTTTAAAGCTTATTTCATTCTTGAAAAAAGAAAGAAAAATTGCCAATATAGCAATAAAATAATATTGTATTTCATATGAATCAGTGACAGGTTATGGCATGTCTGCATTATTATTAATCAATTTTAAATGTATTTGCATATAATTAGCATTTAGTATTTAGTAGATTTAGTATTAGAAGTAGTCTTCAGTTTTTGATAGTTTGCTGCTTTACAGTTTGTGCATTGGCAGTGTAAATACATTAATCCATCATTTACCAACATCAGATATCACAATTGTTATTATTATTTGCAATGTTTTTTTTTCTTCTTGTTTGGCATATCCTAAAGCATAAAAAAATACCAAAGAGATAGAGTCCGGGGGTGGGGTGATGCACGGTAGGCCTACCTAGCCCATGGACTAGATCTCAATCCTTCTTGGGTGACTTGCTCATACTTCTTTTAAAAAACTTGAGTATGTTTTGTCCTCAACCATGCCATTTTTTGGTTTAGTTCATGTTATGCCTTAAATGTTAATGTTATTCTATATCCATGTTCAACTTTGTTTTAGTGTGTTAATATCTCTCATGAAAGAGTGCTGTCTGAAATATGAATTCTGCCTGAATAACCTTCTGCATTTTGTCTTCATTTTTCTTATTTTAAAATAGCTCTAATGTTTTCATTTTTCCTTACTTGGAGACCATAATCTGACAAAAGTCAGACTCTTCTTTGAAAACTTATTCAGCTAAAGTTAAGAAACTATTAAAAAATACTATTAAAATAATATTGGCCAAATTCAACCAAGATTCAGAATGATTCAGCAATATTTAGACAATTCAGAATACAGTTGAAACATATAACCGAATATTTTAATCACAATTGTTTTTTTGCAATTATTCAAATAGAAAGTCACTCATTGAATAATTTTTGTTTACCTAGTGAGTAGTGACACCAAAAACCATACTCTGAAGTTAACCATACTGACCATAGGCACTCCTTTCTGTCAGTAAAAAAAGGAAAAACTATCAAAAACCCACTCCACTTCTCCCAAACAATGCAAGGGATTAACTCTTGTGGTTTAAAATCTGACTCTTTGCTAATTCCATGCTTATTTGCTTATACCATTGACATGTTCGATCACTTATAACTTATATCAATGTAAAGGAAATATTCCAAACTTTTTCCCCATTTATGATTTAAGTACTTTACTGATCATTTCATTTATTGTCATGCCTACAGGAGTAGAAAAGTCTTTTAAAAGGAAATCATCAAAAAAATTCTTCCAAAAATATTCAAAATGTTAATATAAATTCTCTAGTGACATATATAGAAAAGAAAATTTAGAAAAATATTAGAGATTATTTAGAGCACTATGCTGATGAGAGTAAAAAGGACCAATATCTCAAGAGTTATGTTTTTCCTTCTTGTATATATTTAAAGTCCTCAGTATTCTCAATACTTTGATTCTGGATGTCATGGTTGCTACAAATCACAAATTCATAGGCCCAGTGAACATTAGGACCCCATCCTCATTTGACCTATTTACGTAGACCTACCACAAAAATGTCATTTTGCACAAAACAACGAAAATGTGTATCACAAAAAGTACATGAATTGATAGTATACAGGTCTTTTAAGAAATTGAATGCAAATTTTGATGCTCATAATGTGCAATTAAAAAGTAAGTTTGAAGTTTTGAATTTTTTTCCATTAATCAAGCATATTCATCAGAAATTAAATTTCCTTATCAGAATAGTAAAGTTTTAAACTTATTTGAAGGTAATGATGTTAATAAAATTGTATATCAGATGATAATGCTGTGAAGAATGAAGTTCAAAATCATATAATGGAGACAGGAAGACCTCTTCAGCATTCAGACTGGTGGATTGGAAAACACAGAGGAAGGCTGAAATGTGGAGCAAACTTGTATTTACCAGTTGAAAGTGATAAAGGATTAATTGGGCAAAATGATATTAGAGAACAATTGATAAATATATTTGTCAAAGCATCTGAATTGCAGTATGAATCCATTGGTTTGCCAGTGGAGCTATTTGATCATCAGAATCGTCAGTCCAATCCAGGGCCTCTCTTGACTGCAGCAGTAGAGGCTACCATCGTGTTTCTCAGTAAGGCAGGAAATCGTTTGTCCAGTGTTTACCTGTGTACCTGTGAAAAGCAAACTACTGAATTAAGAATTCAGACAATAGAAAGGAAACTGCAGGAAATGAAAGATTCCAGATTCACATTTTTCTTGAAAAAAGGTAAGCTATAGGAGTTTAGATCTATCAATTGCTAAATGAGTTGATCATGAACAAATAAACCTGTTTAATTTGTCAATGAAGTCAAATAAACATTTAGGCCAGTTAAAGCAGCAAGCCAGAATAATCGATGTCAGATCGAAGCTCTGTTAAAATACAGTCTTGTACATTGCTTTTCAGTCATAACATTTCTGTTTGTAATCAGATTTAAATATGTAGGTTACAAAGTTTGTTCAGAATCACTTTTGCGAATGCCTCTAATAAGGTTCCATCTTAATTGGATGTATTCCGCAATTTCTAGTAGGATAAAGATTTACTATTTTGACAGTTTTACAGATGATAATGTCCGTGACCACACCTAATGTAGTTTTTAATAAATTGATACAAATTACACATACTTCATAACTGTACACATACATGTCTGTATTAAGGGATGATTTTCATCCCATGAGGTTACTGATCAGGATCTCCTTTACTTCATCTTTGTGTTTGGCATAAAAATTTGTTTTAATTTGCGACATCTATTTTTGGCCAGTAGAGCATCAGTCCCTTTGATGGATATCAGCCAGGTGAGCAATCTCAGATCCACTTTGGCCTCTTGCTTTCATACTGTTTTCACTTGTAATCAATTACAACTGAACTTCAGTACAAAAGGATACTTTATATTATTCTGTTCTGCATAACAAAGGTATTGGGCATGGTTTATGGACTTGGTTTTCAATAAAATTGTGAAAATGTCAAAAATGAATTGTAATTTTATTGCATTTGACTTAGCTGAGGTTACCTTAATTCCACAAGTTCTAGTTATACTGATGGTGGGGATTTTAGAGCTAAGGTCAAATGCATAGGTATTTTCAGCAGAGTTGCCAGATCCTGGTGATCTGGCACTTGGGCCTAGTTCTGTGGTATTTCTTTGTCAATTTTGTTGTTGTTGTTGTTATGGCTTTAACGCCATTTTTCAGCACATGATAGGCTATACATGGCAGCTAGTATATCTGGTGGAGGAAGAACCCGAGAAAACCCAGAGAAGAAGCACTGACCCATGGGAAGCTACTGGCAAGCTTTCTCACATACCCATGTTGGGTGAGCCCGAGATTCGAACCCACGCGGACAGAAGTGAGATGTCAGTGATCTCTAAAGGCGAACACTTTAGACCACTCGGACACCCAGTGCCCCCTTTGTCAATTTTACCAAGTAAAAAATAATACTGTTTTCTACAAGCACTTTTCTACTTGTATCGAGAGATTTTAGATACATCAGGGCCAGGATTAACTTTACATTTTGAGCCTTTTATTTTAAACTACCAGCATTGGTACATAAGTTGACTGCAATCAAAATCAGGAGGCTGAGAATGGTAAATTATTGGCCCAGATGCATCTAACATTGCTTGAAATAAGTAGAAAAGTGATTGTTTCAATGTTAAATGCAGTATTATTTTTTATTTGGTTAAAGTCAATGAAAAATACAACAACACTAGCTCTAAAGCCCTCACCATATATCTGGAAACTTACAGAGCTTAGGTAACCTTAGCAAATGTTATCGGTGACATTAGTTTACTTTTTGCAGAGATAAAACTATGTTTTATTTTGAGTAGTAATACAAATCCTACTACTATTGCATTCCTTTCTTTTTCTGGGACTCATACCCCCCCCCCCCAATCCAAACTATTTATTCCCCATAGAATTGAAAAGAATATGATCCCACTCCTTAGTCAAAACCAACATATGGAATACCATCCTCTATAATGCTTTGCCTTTGTTTTTGGTTTAAAAGTCATTTTTGGCATTTCACCTACCTTTCACAGTACAAATCTCTGCCATTACAACTAGGTACTTGTGGTCCATAAATGCAGGCGGCATTATGTACTGAACTGTAGTAATTAGTGAGAATGAGAGAAGATTGAATGATTGTGTGTACATATTTTGTTGGGGGAAGAATATAAACAAAATGACAGTCAAATGTATAGTAAGAATGTTAGTTTATATAAATGTAAAAAAAAATTCACTTCATGATATTTTGATATTTTTTGCATTTAATTTTGTCAAATAATAATATTTTAAAAAAGAAATAAAGATATAATACTAAGCTTTATGTTGTGTTCTTTCAACTCATATTGTCATACATGTGATAATTGGACTATATGAGTAATTAACATTAAAATAATGGTGTCACACCCTCCTTTAATATATATATATACTTTCAAATTCTCAAATCTTGCATACAACTGCATTGTCACCAAGTTGAAAGTGATTTAGATTGATGAAAAATCTCTGTCACATGGTGATAAAAATTGAGACATGGACATAAATGAACAAGGAGAACAAAGGATTGCTGATCACATCAATTTTACCGCATATATAGTGACCCTGTTGAGAACTACATCTTGATTAATTAACACAGAAGAGCAGAAATATGTGTGAAAGTATTCATTAGTGACCAGAATCTGGGACCTGAAACATTTGCCAAAAATACTTTCAGTGGATTCATTTCAGGTGCAAGCTTAAAAGCTGATTAACCAAGAATTTGGCGGCTCAAAACAGCATGCAATGGTTTCTATCATTCTATTCCAAGATTTCATCAGCCTCATTTTCAGGCTTTTCAAACACTGAAGAAACAATTCAAAATACCTCTTTTGTCTCCACAAAAAACCTTGTGCATCAGAATACAGTTTAATATTTCATATTCCAACATGGATGAGAGTGATGAGCAAGAATCCAACATGGTTACTTTTACTCCTTCCTTCCAGAATATTATATACAACTCACAAAGCATCACAAATCCACATTCTACCACATATGATATCTATTCTGGACACTAAGCTGGACTTCATTAAGAGAACAACCCAACATGGAGAAATCTATAAAAGTTCAAATCAGAATGAGAACCTACATGTGATAACACTTTATTATACCACCCATAAACTGCATGTACAAGGTGTAGGCATACAGGCATGGCTTCAGGAATTTCTTCAGCTCTGTGAGGAGTCCTGTACTGGAGCAGACCAACGTCAAGGTTGTGTTTACACAACCATTGTCCTCTTCTCCAGCCCTCACTAGCACCAGACCACTAGGCCAAGATCTTGAAATAAGTGATCTTCAGGCAGACAGCTTCTTAAAGCACCAGTCCAGAACAAATGGATCCATTAATACCAAGGCTAGAACAAACAATCACAGATCTAGGTTGACCAACTGCAAAGTGAACTTGCTGCCAAGGACACAGCTTGTAAATGTGTATCTAGAAATATTGTTTCAGAACATACTCCCTGTCAAAAAGACTTACAGCACACTCAGAAGGCAATGTCACAAGCTACACAAACAACACCTATCCCAGCTATAAGAAGGAAAACTGCCACCACACAAATGGATACATATGCCGATACCAAACTTTGAAGGACATTATGCTGGATACACAATCATCACAAATCACTCATATCCCAGTTAAGGAGTGAAAACAGTAGATGCACAAGTGGACACCACAATACCAAATTATTCCACTTGCTAAAAAGAGCTTGCAGACTCATCCTAAATAATGCTGAAAACATCCCAAATGCAATGAATGATATTAAAATGTTTACAGTAAGTGAATGAATATTTTTGAAAAAGGCTAGACTTATGCACAAAGTTTCAAACAATATGTATCAAGGAACTCAAGGAACTATTTCATGCTAGAAAACAAGGCAACACTCCCAATTTAAGATCAGTTTCAGCTAACCACCTTTCCAGTTCAAAACCAAATAAATAACTCTTTAAGAAAAATTTTCAGTATTCGAGGTCACTAATTTGGAACAGAATCCTGAAGGACATTAGAGAATGTACAAACATGAATGCATTTAATTATAATCTAATTCAGTTGATGAAAAGTGGAACCTGTTTGATCTGACAAATACATTACAAATTAAAGTATAAATTCTCAAACCTTCCACTTTGTTGTCTCACTATTTGTGTACTACAGTACATATATATACACAATGTACCTAGTTGGAGCATGTTCTTTCAAAATTTTCTGTTTATTATGTCCATATATAAATGTAGCTTATTATCAATGCTTCTTCTTCTTCTTCTTCTTATTATTATTATTATTAATATTGTGTGTGCAACTATGTACATGTACTCAGTAAGTAAATATGCATATAATAGAGGGCCACAAGGAGGATTAGTTCCATGCAGCTAATTTTGTTACCCTCTTTAAATAAAGTAATTATTATTATTATTATTATTATTAAAGTAAGAGTACAAAGATATTGTGGAAGATTCTAAAAGTGCTAAGGCCATCCAAGAACAGTTGTTTCCCTCCCCAGACTTAAGGAGAATGATTACATAGCAACATCTCTACAAGATATTGTTCAAATGTCCAAAATATTCTTCACTAGCATCTCCAGTAACTGTATTCAGAACCAGACTAACACCTCATTTGAGCTTGATGCCCTTCTCTTGTTTATTTTAATATCAGTAATAGCTTACACTGTTGCTATTGCGTAGCCCTTTTCCAGGATGGAAAATACCCAACCGTATGATGAGAATTCATCCTCCCATAGGGCGACTAGAAAGTTCTAGTAATTAGAATGCCCCTGTGTAGACCCAACTGCTTGCCCATGCCTCATTCATCATTTTGATAGATGGTTAAATAATCACTGTAGAATTTGCCTTCACTTATGAGCCTTGGTCATGATTTGTGCTTTTTCTTTACATACATCGTAATTTACAAGGTGGTATATACCCTTGATTGATATTATTTCTGTCTGGAATCAGCTCTCTTGAGATCTTTTGGCAATTTTGGTCACAACCTGTTCATAACCTTGGTTTAGGGGAATTTTTATTGCCATAGAGAATTCTTTCATTTTATTGCTTGGGTAGGTAATTTAATTATACCTATCCATGGTGCATTGGTTTTCAACCTCATATTGATTCTATTTTGTTTGTTTATAACATACGAATTATCAGTAGTGATTTTCCTTAAATCTGACTTGTGCTATTTTTATTTCAGGGGGAAAAGCAGGTTGCACACCAGTCTTTTCCTTCATATGTGTGTTTAGTTATCGAACACCTAAACTTTTTTTTAAATAAGTCAGTATAGGATTATATCCTTTTATTATGGTATTATTAAGCATTCTTACCAAGCTGTTTTTGTCATCTCCAGTACTCGATTAAGTCTGATCAACATATCTTTTGTGTTATTCTTAATACAATCTTCAGCTTAGCATTGCGGTTTTTCTGTATTAAACCTTCAGCGAGTTGTTTTAATTCCTTAATTGGAAAGCACCTGCAAGGGTGAGTTTCTGCTGTTTTTAATTAGCATTGTCTGATCATTGAGTCCAACACAATTACATGACATTTTTACAATCCTTACATTAAAGGTTTTTCTTTGTAATCTTGTTCTCAGCACCTTTTTTTGCAGCAATACCTAAGCAGGGTGTTGGGAGGTGTGGCCACAGGAAAGCCCCCTGGGACAGACACTGCACCTGCCTTCTTGTACAGACTGCAAGAGGACAGATGTTTGTCCCTTTTGCAGTCTATGGTCCGACAAGGTCTGGGACCTCGCTGAATGCAGAAGAACTTGTAAATGATGGAAGAAAGTCTCTTCTTCTTCCACAGACTTTTTGGGGTTTTTTTTCCCTCGGGTCTCAGGGAAGGATTAGTAAAGTCTCTTTGGAGAAGCTTAAGGTTAGTGGGCCCACTCCCAAGGGAGGATATAAGCGAGTGGAGAGTGAGTCGCACTCTCCAGTGAGGGAGGAGCAGCACCCTCTCTATTAGACTATGATAGAGAGCAAGTCACACCCTTCCATTAGGGAGGACCAGCACCCTCTTTTTACCCATAGGGCAGAGAGTGAGTCATGACATCTAAGAAAGGAGCAGCACCCTCTACTAGCCCACAGTTCAGTGTTGGCTGAAACTGAGTCGCGCCCCCACGTGAGGGTGGAGCAGCACCCTTTCAGTCCCCAGGGCCCGTTGTCAGCAACAGTATTGTGCAACCCGGTAAGGGGATTGCTTCGATCTAAGTCTATTGTTCAACCCCACTTGGAATTGGGATTAGGCATACAGATGTCAGACTTGAGAAATGGATCGGATTGGCATACCCCGCTTTCCTATAAACCCACTAAATCCTTATGGGATATGGGGTCTCCCACTGCAGGGAAGTGATTGGACTGTTCCTGGCATGCAGCCATGGACTGCAGGGCATTGGCCCCATGGTAGAGAGGTCAGAGCTGCAGTCTGTTGATCAAACATCTTCCTTTTACAAAGTGGGCTCTAAAAGGAGGGAGGGGGGCAGACTTTCTTCCCCCAATCACCCCAGGAGGGTTGAGAGATGCTCTCACTCGCCTGCCTGGTCTGCCGCTAGGGACATTCCTTTGGCTCGGCATGAGGAGTTACAAGTTGAGGTCCCTCTTTAACTCCCAAGACTTCCCACAACAGAGAGACATTGGGTCGCATAGTCCAACTTACCAGGAGAGGGAGTGGGATGAAGTGGTCCTTTCTGTCCTCGTGGATTCTCACGAGTTTGATACAGAACAAGCAGAGGTGGCACTCCTCCCCTTTGGTCCCCTGCCTCCTCCCAACCATCAGAGGAAGATATCTGGTCTTTTGACAAAGTGGTTAATGAGGTTTACCATCTTTTGTACAGTGTTCTGTGTCCCAAGCCTTCAGGTTCTGAGGACACTAAAATTCTCTCCAGCTTGGAGAAACTCTCTGAGTCTATCTCTTGGCCAGATCTCTTGTTGCTTCCTCACACGGCTACAATTAATGAGCTTTCCCAAAAGTTTAGCAAGGGCCAGGAGTTTCCTAGACTACATAGAGGGTGGTTTGTCTGCCCTTCAATGTTGAGACCCTTGGTCTGTTCTGCTAGTTATAGGGTTCACACCCCTTCCTGGCCCCTTAAACCTCCCATTTTGGATGCCACAGTGACACAAGTCACTGGGTATTTCCATAGGGACCTGGTCTTGCCTTCCAGTTAAAACACTGGAGGCCTTAGAGCAAAAGGCTAGGTCACTAGTAACCGTAGCATCACATGCCGACCTCTTTTCGGCAGCCTGCTTCAGCCTGCTGAGGGAGGAATCTGTCACCAGTTGCCATTCAATGTTTGTTGGAAGCAGTGGCAAAAACATTGAGGCATGCATTATCCTTATCCATGGCTATATTGGCGGAGCTTCTACACTTCCGCAGGAATATTCCTTTGGACACATCCATGATATTACTGGAGCACAGTAAGAACCTTCTGAGGGCTTCCCCCCTGGAGGCAGAGACCCGTTTTGGAGGGCTCATTCCCTTCGTGGCTTCGCAGGATTTGAGAGACCAGCAACACTGGTCCCTTGCATCCACTCCTGGCATGTCAAAACTGGCACAGAAGCGAAGTCATCCTGAATGGCCACAGGGTTCTTCAGCAAAATTCTTTAAGGCCATGCACCCCCAATCTAAGCAACAACTCCTTTTCAGACTTCCTCCTTGTCAGTTGGGCCTTAAAAGGGCACGCCACAGAGGCCAAGGGAGGAGATTTACAGGCCCTTTCCCCTTTGACTCGATCAATCTACTGTAGAGTGTCCTTCTTCTATGGGTTCCCGTGGGTGCCAGGCTTAACCTTTTTTCAGAGGCTTGGTCCTGCATCACAGACAATGGCTGGGTCCTCTCTATCCTAAAAGGAGGATATTTACTTCATTTTCAAGAACTTTCACCTCTAGTAAGGTCTCCCATGTTCTTCCACCAGTTGAATCTGGTGCAATTAAAGGAAGAGGTACACTCCCTTCTCCAGAAGGGTGCAGTGGAGAGGGTGCTTAATGTCCAATCTCAAGACTACTCCTCTGGTACCCATGAAAGGGGGAAAGTTTTGTTTAATTATTGACCTTTCCTCCCTAAACAGGTTTCTGCAGGAAGAACCTTTCAAGATGAAGACCACAGCCTCAGTCAGGAATGCCATAAGACCTGGTGACTGGGCAGTCTCCATCGATCTTCAGGATGTGTATCTTCCCATCCCTGTCTTTCCTCCTCACAGGAAGTACCTCTGGTTTTGCTTGGACAGAGAGGTCTTCCAATTTTGTGCTCTACTGTTCAGCCTGGCCTCCACACCCAGAGCATTTACCAGGGTCATGGAAGTAGTTGCAGCCCACTTAAGGTCACTGGGTATCCCAGTCCTCCAATATTTCAATTTTTGGTTGATCCACAATGGCCACTTAGAGTCCCTCAGCCTAAATCTGTCTTCCTGTTGGTCCATAGTGACCAGACTGTGTCTCTTACCCAAACTAGAGAAATCAGAGCTTTCTCCATCTCAAGATTTAACATACGTGGGGGTGAATTTTCTCATGAACAGAGGATTAGTCCGTGTCCCTCGGGACAGAGTAGACAAGATCCTGTCCCTGTTGGATGCACTGAGAGCTAAGACCATGTTGTTGGCTCATCTTTTTTTCTGCTGGGTACCTTGACCTCTGCTACAGACCTGGTCCCCCTAGACAGACTGCACTTGTGACCTCTCTAGTTTCTTCTTCTGGCGAACTGGAAACTGCACAGGGACCCTCTGAATGCTCAGATTTCTCGAGGTCAGGATTTCCACCATCATCAGTTTTGTTGGACAAGTTGGGACCGGTTTGTTACCAGAGTCTCAATACATGCCCCCAAACCCAACTCATATCTGTTGGAAGACACATCATATTCAGGGTGGGGCACTCATCAGGAGCCGGAGGGTCTGATTTTTCAGGGTTCATGGTCCCAGGAAGAATATACCCACATCAACAATTTGGAAATTAGGGCAGTGTTCTTAACCCTTTAGGGGTGCATGGACAAAATAAGAGGTCGCTGCATGATGGTTTCTTCCGACAACATGTCAGTAGTAGCGTACCTTAGAAGACGAGGAGGCACACATGTCTCTTCTCTCTGTATGGAGGTTTGGAATCTCCTTCATTGGGCAACCTCAGAAGGGATTACCCTTTAAGTTTGCCACATTCCTGGCAAAAAGAATATTTTGGCAGACAGTCTGTCCAGGAAGGGAAGGATAGTCATCACAGAATGGTCTCCACACCAATCCATAGCAGATTCCGTATTCAGACTTTGGGGGACACACATGGTGGACTAGTTTGCTGCAAGGCTAAATAACAAGCTCCCTTTCATGTCTCCCAAGTCCCAAACCAGAGAGCCTGAGTGGTGGATACTTTCAGCCTGAAGTGGGATCATCAGTTTGCTTACACCTTCCTGCCCTTCAGGATGATCCCATAAGTACTTCTCAATGTAAGGAACTCCACTTCTCAGCTCATTTTGATAGTCCCTCTGTGGCCCCAGCGATCATAGTTCAAAAGTCTTCTCAACCTGCTGGTAGACCAGCCCAGGAAATTACCCCAGAGAAGGGACCTTCTGTCACAGCACAGGAGTTCTCTTCTACACAACAGCCCACAGATTTTCCACTTTTACGCTTGGCTCATCTCAAACGATCTCTATGCCAGGACAAGTTTTCGAGCAAAGTCTCCAAGTGCATCGTTCAATCCAGGAGACAATCTTATGTCTAAGGTCTATGATGCCAAGTGGAGAATCTTTTGTGATTGGTGCAGTAGGAAACATATCAATCCTAGCTGTCCCTCCTTGAGAGCAGTGGCTTTTCTTCTCTTCCTGTTTGAAGAGAGACAGTGCTCAGTTTCTACTATCAAGGGCTATAGGGCAGCCCTATCCAACACACTCAAATTTTCGAAGGGCCCAGCCATTGGTGCAGATTCTCACATAGCAGACCTGATGAGGTATTTCGAGCAGCAAAGACCAGTGCCTTGCTCACTAATGCCTAGATGGAATCTCTTGTGTCTTGACAGGCCTCTAAATAAAATCCCCTATGAACCTTTGCATGAGGCTTTTTTCGAGAGACCTTACCCTCAAGACTGTTTTCTTGATCTCCTTAGTGTCCATGAGATGAAGGAGTGAGCTTCATGCTCAATCCATAGAGCAAGGCTGTTTAAGATTCAGTGGAAATTATGAGTCAGTGTCTGTCCTTTGCCAACCAGTTTTCTTAGCAAAAAGACATCTTCCATCAGTTGCTCCACTCCCAATTGAGATCCCTAGTCTCAGTCGTATCTGTGCTGGGGATGATCAGGATAGACTTTTATGTCCAGTTAACCCTTTACTGACGGGATTCAATTCCAGTTGTACTTTACCTTTTCTGACAGGATATGATTCCAATCATATATTCACTACATTCCGTCTACCACTTCGTTGAAGTGTGCATTTAACTGTGTAATACATCATTATTTTACATGTACTCTTTTTAAAAGAAGGAAATAAAGGTAGAAGGTACACAAATGCAGTGATAGCATGAGTTTAAAAGACCCCAAAACTGGCAAAAATTAGATTTAAAAATTGAGTTCTAACGAGCAGAGATCAAAATTGCAGTCAATACTGAAGATGCAAGTGATGGCAGTGATGTGCTTGCTGAATTAGTTGAAAATAAAGACAATTTTGTGTGGAAAATTGACATTTTAGGCAGTGGGGACCGTTATCTTTACTTTATCAAAATGAACAGAGTTGATGAAAACTTGTTATTTGAAAATTTTATTTCAAGCATGAGTTTTTATATGCAGAGATCAACATATTTGACAGCACTGAAGTGGCCAATGATGGCAGTGATGTTTATGTCGATTTTGATGTAAATATAGACAATTTTGTGGGGAAAATTTATGTTTAATGCAGTGCAGATAGTGATCTTGACTTCGACGAAATGAACAGAGATGATAATTACTGGTTAGTGAAAAATTTGATTTCAAAACTGAATGTTAACGTGCAGAGATCAAAATGGTGGACAGTACTGAAGTGGCAAGTGATGGCAGTGGTGTGGATCCTGATTTTGATGAAAATATAGACATTTTTGAGGGATAAATTGATATTTTAGGCAATGGGGATTGTGATCTTGACTACATTGAAATGAACTGAGCGGATGATAGTATTGGTATTTTTGACTCGGATACTGACGATGATGAAGACTTTGATGGTTTTCATGCTAGCTTGACATTTTGTGAACTTCATTGCTCATACAGTTTGCCCGTGTACTGAGGTTGGATGTATACATAATATTATGAAATTTTACTATATTCCTGGAAATGGACCAAAATTAACCCCAAAAAACTCTGATATTTTTACATTAGAATTTATTATGGAATAAAAATAATGAAACAAAATGAACAGCTTTGTTGACTTTCCAGTAAGGATATGTTCTGCTTGCTCTCCAATTCTCATGGTAGTAAATTTAATAAAATTGAAATAACCTTTGACATTCTTGACGGATTTTTATTATTTTGTCACCATCTTAAACGGCATAAAATTCCTCATATTTCATACACTTACATATAGGAGGTAAAATGAATATTGGAGATAGAAAAATTGGATTGAAAGGAAGTTATAAAAAAAAGTATAAGGGTGTTTTTTAGTTTACTTAAACTTACTTTCAGCTGAATTTTTTTTTACATCAGAAAATTTTCAGTGAAAAAATATGATTTTAAAGAAAATTGTATGCTTTTTAAAATAGTACAGTAGGACCCCGCTATAGCACGCTTCGTTATAGCATGAATTCGGATATAACACGATCATGGCATGGCTCCCGAAATTTCATCTATTTTTTTGTACATGAAAAATTTTTTTTTGTATCATTTTGGGGAAGAGATCGTGTATGAATTCGCATATAATACGATCGTGGCATGGCTACCGAAATTTTACAATAATTTCGCCAATTTCTTAAACTACTGTTTGTGAATGTTCATTTCAAATGTGTCAGTAGTCAATCACTGCACTTTGATCTGAGTTTATTTTTGAAAGATGTCAGCTCATTTTAAAGCTGATAAGTGTTAATCTTATTATTACTGATACATGAACAATAAAGTCATTAAATCTTCTTTGTGTTTGTCTTCAGTGCATTCTGTGTACAATCGTTGCTCAAACAATAGCCGACATATGTTTTCTCATTCAACTGCATACACAGCCAAGCACCAAACAATGGGGTGGTTGATAAAAGATTTGCACCTGAATGTATAAATCAATTAATTTAAGTCATTGACAATCATCAAAGTCAATCTCAAAGCTAAAGGTTGTTCAAACCATGCGGCAATGATTTATAAAACATCAAAAAACGAAAGCCGCCAACGCGCACACGTGGCTTGGCGGTGTTGTTAGACAATTGCCACGCAATCAGTTGACCAGTGAATAATATTGTACATTCCCTATATAAATGACCCCATTGTTGATTAAAAATTATTCTTGCTGTAGTCGTTCAAACAAATAGGTGTCAGAGTTTTAATTATTAGTTATTTGCAATGGATAACAGTACACGGAAACGTAAAGCTTTTACTATTAAAGAAAAGCTTGAAGCCATAGACAGGATTAAGTCCGGTGTTAAACAAATGCAATTAGTTCGAGATTTAGGCGTTCATGAGTCGACCATCCGAGGATGGAAGAGGGAAGAAGCTAAATTAAGAGTGGTGCTGATGAGAAAGAAAGCCAGACTAGTGGAAGACACGCAACTTGATACAGCTCTGTATCAGTGGTTTGTTCAGACTAGGGCTGAAGGAGTGCCTATATCAGGTCCTATTATGAAAGCACAAGCTGAAAAATTTCACATGGACTTACATGGGGAAGATTCCAGTTTTAAAGCTAGTAGTGGATGGCTAGACCGTTTTAAGAAATGACATGGAATTAGCAAAGTGACTGTTTCGGGAAAAATCCGCTCTTCAGATTCTGAAGCCGCTATAACCTATCCGGAAAAACTGAGGCAATTAATAGAAGAAGGTGGATATTCCCCAGAACAGATTTACAATTGTGATGAAACTGGGTTTTGTTATAAAACTATGCCCGACACCACCCTGGCTGTGAAAATAGACAAACACAAACATGAAGGGTTTAAGAAAATAAATGAGAGATTGACTTTGCTATTTTGTGTTAATAAAACGGTAAATGGAACCAATGATGATGCTGCTGATTGTGATGCTTCTGATGATGACAGTGACGACACCACATCTGAGGATCAACCACCATCAGCAATAGATGCAATCAAAGGCTTAGAGTGTGCAATACGATGGATTGAGACTCAGGATGTTGACTACATTCGAATTCTTCAATTGAGGAATATGGTTGACTTTGCAAAGAGTAAACGTGACAGCAGCAAGAAGCAGCTGAAAATTAATCAGTTTTTCCAAAAACAATAAAGTATTCTAATTCGTAGCAGATAAAATTATAGCAGTATGAAATTTATTATACTTACACCGTTTATTGACCTTGGGACGTACACGTGCATACACACTGTAAATGTGCTTCATCATTCCTTACGTGATTTATCGATTATAATTATTTTTTTGCATTTAACACAGACACATAATGATCTATGACTAAATATTATACTTCTGTGGGCATATTTTCGATGGAATTATTATGGACTCACTCCTACGCATGCCATGAGATCGGTTGGTGAGTACACGTGTTGATCCTTTAACTATTCATGCTATACATTAGACATGTATATATAAATGTACTAATGCATGGTTCTCTGAATAAAGTTAAATATTATATGTGCAATCTCTGTTTTCATTGCATGTGTATTTCTCATTTAATATGCATTGATTTAAGATGGTAACGGTGCCAATGAAGCACGTTGTTTTCAGACCACAATTTACCCCCCCCCCCCCTCATTTTCTTTAGCTAAATGACTTGGTTTTGTCTTGTTCGGTTATAGTACGGTTCGGGCATAGCACGATCTCGTTTTGTGGACCCCGACCATCGTGCTATAACGGGGCCCTACTGTATATAACTTAGAAAAATTATTTGAAAAATTTGTCCAGTAAAGCCAGATTGACCAACATCACTGCATTCTCTCATGCTGATACACCACTGACTGAAATAATTTCCAGTTTTACACAACTGCCTGGCTCATTGGGCTTTGGTCTGAAAAGGGTTAGGGTTTTACGTTTTTATTTGGCAGAGTTTACCATTCCCTTACTGAGAGGGATCTTTCATTCATGAAAATTATGAGGTTCGAGACATTGTAATATTTACCTGTTGCTATTGCCAGATTCCCTCCCACCCTGTACTGATGTCCCACTAGTAAGGCTACATCTTGAAAAAGAATGAGGTATATGGGATGTGCATGGGCAAGCAGTTGGGTCTACACAGGGGCATTCTAATTACTAGAACTTTCTAGTCACCCTATAGGAGGATGAATTCTCATCATACGGTTGGGTATTTTCCGTCCTGGAAAAGAGTTAGCTATGCAATAGCAATAGGTAAGTATTACATACTAAATTTAGTTTACCCCTCCCCCCCCCAAAAAAAAAGAAAACAACCCCACAACATTTTTCAATAGCTAATGTTTGTGATGCTGAGGTTTTTGATGTGCCAAATACATACCTGCCATATTCCCAGCCAGTGTTGGGAGTTTTGGGGACTCAAAAAGTGTTTTTTGAGGTCCCAATGGGGGTCAGTGCACATGACCTAAAAAGCGATGTTGTCCAATTGAGAATAAGTTATCTTTTCAAATAAGCCTATATAAAATTACTGGAAATTCAAATTTGATTTTAAAAAAACAAAGAAAATAACATCTGTTTTCTTTGATGCATTTAATATACTTACAAACCAAAAATAGTTGGTAGACCTAGCATTGTCCAATATCATCACCACACACATGCACACATGTGCCCACACTGACATAAACACAACCACACAGACATAAATAAAACACAAATGAAAAAATACCAAGTTTCTGTCTTTAAAAACCATTGGACAGTGGAATATTTTCTTAATTACATGTAGTCTTTGCTGCTCTCAATAGTTCAGTGGGGGGGGGGGGGGAATACAAAAGTCATTCATGTCATCTTGGCACTGACATTTGAGGCTGGATGGTACTGTTGTTCAAACTTCCCCGAAGATTTTGTTGAAATTTTTCTGAGCATAGAAAATGATCTTTCTGCATTTGCACTGCTGTGAGGGATAGGCAAACATGCTGGGTGGTGTTGCAATGTCGATGGATGTCATACACTCCAGAATGACTAATGTTGATATGGTGTTTGCAGTGTGTGCAAAAAATAAAATGCTACCTCTTGCTGCTGCGCTTCACAAAGTCAAACTCTGTCAATGAGTTCTGAAATTTAGTTTTGCTGGGCTTTTGTTGTTTTGAAAATGGCTCATCTTCTCCTAAAGCATGGGTACATTTCAACATTTCGCCATTAAAAAAATGAACCACACTTGTGCACTATATTCCGACTACTGAAATAATTGTGTTTTGCGTTTTATATATAGAGTAAATTTCAACTTCAAAGAAACATTGTTGCTGATCACAAACTTGTCAGTAATCTTTACTAATGATGGCTTAAACATTCTTATTCAAGGCAATGATGTGTAATAACTTTTGTTCTTCAACATGCATCTCTATGATTGTACTTAACTCAAACGAATTGGGTTGTTTCATTTACTGTACATTACCTATGCAAATTAGCCTAATGGGCTCTCCCACAGCAGTGTTCAAAGGACTTAACACGGCATCATCCTAGCTATTCTCAACCAATTAAGTAACCTGGAAATGGTGGTTGTTTACCTCTAACCGCTTTACTGTTTAATTGACTCCATGATAAACTGCCCCGAGGATAGTTTTACATGGACTCTAAGCAGGACTGTTTACTGTTTACACAGACTACCAGTAAATCTGTTTTTTCTTCCTAAGATTATTGAAAATCGTGTTTTTTTAAACATGACTGTGTCGAGGGGGCTTGGGAGTCAAAAATAGTGTTTTTCGCATGACACGTCTTGTTATGGCAGGTATGTAAATAAGTTGAGTATCAATAAATCCTCTGGATTGGATGGCATTGGTCCATGATTTCTAAAAATTGCTGCACCAGTAATAACAAAGTCATTAACGGATATTATAAACTTAAGTGAGTGGTAACTTTCCAGATAGCTTGAAATGTGGAAAGGTTACACCTATCTTTAAAAAAGGAGAAAAGGAGGATCCAGGGAACTATAGACCAATATCTATTCTACTGATATTATCAAAATTATTTGAAAAGGAAGTAACTAAGCAGGTCTATTAATTTTTTAAAACTTACTTTTCATTTCATAAGGCACAATCAGGACTTAGAAAATATCACTCATGCCAAACAGAACTCACCAAATTAACAGATCTTTGGCTACAAGAAATGGATAATAGTTCTTTGACGGGGATTGATTTTCTTGATTTCAATAAAGCTTTTGATCTAGTTGATCACAAAATTCTGCTGCAAAAGTTGAACTGTTACATGTTTGATAATTCTTCATTAAACTGGTTTAGATCATACCAAAACCAAATGTCAGAACAAGTAACCATTGGCAATATTAGCTCACAAACTTGCACTATTCATTCAGGGTTCCCTCAAGGCTCAGTTTTAGGCCCTCTCCTCTTTCTTATTTATGTAGATGATCTTCCATTAAATAATGAATCCACAAATACAGATTTGTTTTCAGATTATGCAACCTTGTATACATCTAGTTCTCATACTGAAGTTATCCAAAGAAGATTAGACTTGGACCTTATTAGAGTTCAAAGTTGACCACAAAAAAATAAGATGGTAATTAATGAATGTAAGGCAAATAATGTGATTTTGGGACATCACAAAAACTATGTAAGTTAGGGAACCCAAAGTTATCTCTTACAATAAATAAGCATCAGTTAGAAAATGTCAAACATGAAAAGCTTGTTCAGCTGTATGGGGAAACTGTGCCAAATCTCAGCTTGATAAAACTTATATAAACTTCAGAAAAGGGCAGCACGCATTATTTTAGATGCATCTATTGATTATTCATCAAAAGCATTGTTTAGAGAACTAAAATGGATTCTGATGTTTAGAACATGATTCAGTTTCTAATTACTTGCACAGAATAACATATTTAGCACTTCTAAATACATTTTGCAATTAAATAAATAAACATCTAATTATATAGCTGTAAAACATGGTTAACATGTACAGGTGAATCATACAGAAAATAACATGCCTACTTGAAGTACACTCTGGTACCCTTTCAGTCATATATATATATATAATGGAGTTAACTTGCTGAGATAAGATGAAGGTGGTGGGGTATGTTTCTTTCAGGTTAATTGCATGTACCTGCATGATCGGAGAGGTGTGTTTATAGAAATTAAGTTGCATATCTGCTAGAGTGACTTTACAGCTAAAAGCAAATTTCAGCGATCCTGTGTACTGTCACCCAATACAATAGTTGACGTGGACCGATTACAATAGTGACTCATTAGAGACAGGTAATTTAGTGTGTGCTATAGCCTGTTAGGTACACAATATCTGACATTGACTGAATACAATAGTGGCTAATTAGAGTCCATGGCTGAATATAAAAACACGTTTAGGCCATGTCCAAATCAAGTACAGTAGTTTTGATGTGAAGGTTTCACTGATGGATGTTTCAAATTTCCATTTTAAAATATTATAATTTTTGTCCCAGGGTTCATATCATTATCCTGTTATATCCAGAATCACATTATAGAGCAGCATGTTATAATGAGGGAGAGCTTGAGTTAAAATGCAATATATCTGCCTAATCCAGTCAGTTCCAATCAGAAAAATTTGAAAATTATGCTGTAAATATACTGATTGTTTGTTTGTGGTTTTGTGGTTTTAATGCCATTTTTCAGCACATTATATAGGCTATACATGGTTGCCAGTATATTTGGTGGAGGAAGAACCTGGGAAGACCCCGGGAAGAACCACCGACCTATGGGAAAGCTACTGGCAAGCTTTCTCACATACACACGAAACCCACATGGTCAGAGGTGAAATATCTGTAAAGGCCTGCACCTTAGACCACTCGGCCACCCGGGGCCCCTGTAAATATACTGAAGTTATTGGATGTGTGTATATAAGTATTATATATAGTAAATGTTTGATTTATCTTTTGATTGCTTTATGTTTAAGATTGCAATTCTTAGGATTTCTTCATTTGCTTCTTCCTTCAAATACAGCAATAATAATTAGGATTTGCAGTAATTTTGAGGTACTAAACTGTAAGTTATTGTAAGTTATTGTCACATAATGTGTCTCACAGTTTATAAAAGTTTTATTCATTTATTGTCAGAAGTACATGTAAATGCAGAATACTAAAAAGTAAATACTGTTTTCTTTCAGTATAATGTGTTTCATTCATTTATTAACCATTTTCAGCCAAAAAGATGATAAAAGGGAAGAAGGCTGACCTAAAATGCGGTGTTTATGTTGGAAAACTTCAGGAGGAAAAGGTAATCTAACTATCAAGCAGTCTTCTGGGAATAATGTGGCCTCCATAGCACACCATAGCAACCAGTTGGAAAAAACACTATTTTCGTCTAATTCAGAATTGCTGAATCAATTTTAAGTGCACCTAAAAACAAACAAAAAAACTTGAAACAACTTCTTCTAAAAATTGCAGAACAGAATTTTGTGAAAGTTGAGAGAAAGCATACTGGCATAGAGGGCTTTCAGTTTTATACAAATGATGCTGATCTGCCATCAAATATGGCCACCATTACAAAAAATAGAAAAACCTTTCACAAAAACCTCTCATCAGCATTTTACCAAATTTGACAGAAAGCATCCTGGCATAGAAGACTTAATTTTATGCAAATGATGCTAATCTGCCATTAAATATGACCACTGGTGCTAAAAAGAGAAATAAAGGATATGCACATTTTATAAGTAGATATAAGGAAATTCTCCATGAGTGAAGTGGAAACATTGTATTGTCACAAGTGGCAAAGCCATGAGTGACAATACAAAATGTTTTTGGATATGCCAGTGAAATATTTTCTTTTATCTACTCCAAAAAATCCATAGATTTTCCTTTTATTATATTTTTTTTATGCAAAAGCACTCAATTTGCATGGACTTTTTTACTCCATTCTGTGCCGATGCGATTAACAGCTGCATTACTATACATCAATAAGAAGTTCTGAAATTTTACAATACTTTTAGGACAGTGACTTTTTACAAATTAGCTCCTACATATAATGCTTTAGATTGTGTATTTTGTTAAATTAATGACCTTTTTCATTGGAAAATGCAGAGATTTATATTTTCGGTAATACATTTCTTGCATGGATTGATACAGTGAGCATTTAAATACAAGATTTTAATGATTGTGAGTTTACTTATAAGTACTGTGGTTCTATATTTTTGTTTCTTTCTGCATTAAAATGTGAATTGTATGGCCTTGGCAAATTTGCGGTCTAATTCGGTAAGAGATGCTGCACCCAAATTTTGATTGTCACTTAATTTGATCTGCAATCAACACTCATCCATCACCAATTTCTCAATCATTTTCACTCACAATTTTAGTAGACTCAAATGAGTTCCTTGAAGATCCAGCTGAGTTGGGATTTTCTCCTCGCTTGGGGTCACTATCTCTGTGCCTCCTTTCAGGTTAGGTGATGGAAGATGAGGAAGATTCGCTGTTGGACACAGTATTAAACAAAGTTCACCACCTCCTTCAGCCAGATCTGTGTTCATAGCAATCTGATTCTGCAGATACCAGGATCTTCTCTAGTTTGGAAAAGCTCTTGGTGGCACAATGTAAAACAGGCCTTCAACCAGCTGAAGGAGGAATCTATCTCTGGCCGTTTTACAGAGTCTGTTGTAGACTGTCGCCAAGACATCATGTCAGTGGTGCACTGGAATTTCTCTAGCGCCATAGTGATTCTGTCCTGATACATCTTAGGTCTTGCTGTAGCACAGCAAGAACCTTTTGAGGGTGACTCCTCTTAATGATATTATTCAGTGTCTTTATCCCCACAGTGGCTTCACAAGATTTGAGGGATGATCCACACTGGTCCCTGGCTGCAGTCCCAGGCCCAACCAAACCAGCAAAGAAGAGGCCCCATCCTGAGAGGTCTATTGGTCCCGTTCTAAGCATTTTATGCTGGGATGCCAGCAAAATCATCAATCCCAATTTAAAACTCCCTTGTGCCCATTTTTCTCAAGATGGGGTAGGTGGAAGGGCTAAGGGAGGAAATCTGTGGAACCCTGCCCCTAAGGAGGGAGGCATTTGACCCCATGGTTCATCAATCTCCTTGACCTCTTGGTTGACACTCTTAGGGAATTACTACTGAGGAGGAAGCTGCTGCTGAATCACAGATGCACAACAATCCACAAATTCTCCACCTTCATGCCTGGCTGATATTAAACAATTTGTCCATCAAGATCAGTTTTTGAGCAAGGTTTTTAAATGCATCACCCAGGCTAGAAGGCAATTGACTTCCAAGGTTTATTATGCCAAGTTGAGAATACTCTGTAATTGATGCAGTAGGAAAAACAGTGATCATATCCCCCCCCCCCCCCATTTTACTGCAGTTGCAGATTTTCCTCTTTTTTCTTTTGAGAAAAAGGACTGCTCCATTTTCACCATTAAATGCTATAGAGCAGCTCTCTCCAGTACTCTTTAAGTTCTCTATGTGCTCTACTATAGGGTCTGACCTCCATCTTTCAGAACTGATAAGTACTTTGAGCATCATCGACCAGTCTCCTGCTTGTCAGAGGAACCTTTTGTGTGTTCTTTGGTTGTTATCTAAACATTCTTATGAACCATTGGGCTGGGATTTACAAATTTTATAAAAGTCCTGGGCAAGCTGACTGGAAAATTGAACTTGCCCTTGGAAAATTTGAGCTTGCCCCAAACATAATATCCCAACATGAGTAAAGCAATAAGATAAAATAAAATATGGTATAGTTTAGGGAAATTGCGTTATATTTATTTAAACTTTTGTTTTCTTTTTATCTTTGTTGGCACCTTAAAACCATATGCCGATAATTAAAGTCATCATGAAATATATATTTAAATAATACATGTAGATATGTAGAATTTAGAAAGAGTTGGAATGCAGATATAGTATGAAGAGCTAAAGCAGACATGTATATGTATACAGACAAATAAATAGATAGGTAGAAAAGGGTTTGGAAATAGCTAGAATTAAATAAGTAAGAGAGAGAGATGGCTAGACTGATTCTAATGATTTATTTATACTCACAACTGAAGGATTTGTGAACATTTATTTTATCCATTTACTTAACAATTATCATCTAGTCACCTTGAAATCGGTGACATGCATCAAAATATTTGACAATCTGGCTTTTGAGAATGATTTGAGAACACTTATTTTTGTCTATTTAGTTGTTTGCCAAGCAGTAAGTATGTATCGGTCTATTGTAATTATCACGTAAACATCAGATTATAAATACTGCTTGTTAGTGCTACATTTTCATAACATCAATTACGCTTTGAACGAAAACCTCCTGGTGGTTAATTGTTAGAGACGAGTGCTTATCATGTCTGCACGAGAAAATGTGAGACTGACCTTGACATTGAGCACAAGATGGAAATGACACATACAATAGATGAAAGATACTGTGGCCAGTTATGTAGAAGAAGAATGTGCTGCATATAAACACTAAATAAAGGTGCTGATATATGTGCTGTGGCGAGATTGCAGGGTATAAAACTTGCAGAACATAAAACATTAGGAACTGAACATGACCTCTTGTCAGTAAAGTATCTGACACTGAGCTAGTGTTTTATGTATTTTACCCAGACCACTGACATTAAATAAAATTTGTATCTTGTATCCCTCTTTCAATTTTTTTGACTTGCCTGTGGGCAAGTGCCTTGCAAACTTGAGCTTGGCCAGTGGATTTGTAAATACCTGCATTGGGTGAAGCTTTTTTTAATATCAGTAATAGCTTACTCTGTTGCTATTGCTTAGCTAATCTATTTCCGTGACGGGAAATACCCGACTGAATGATGTGAATTCATCCTCCCATAGGGTTGACTAGAAAGTTCTAGTGAATAGGACTCTCTGTGTAAACCCCACAGTCTTTTGCACATGTTTTCCACAATTCATCATTCTTTTTTTGGTCATCATCTTGAGGAAGATGGTGAAATTATCACTTGAGAAATTTCCTTCGCTAAGCGAGTCATCGTAGCGAATTACGCTCTTTTATGAAGTTTTTATGTAACTACAGGTGGTATTTACCCTGACCAGCATTTTCCTTTTTGGAAATATTCAGCTCTCTTGTAGAGTTTTGGCAATTTGATACCAAGAAATGTCCTGTTCTTAATCTTGGTTAGTCAGTTACTTTTCTCCTTCACATATTGTTTGTATGGAGGATTAATCATTACCTTTTTTTGTTGTTGAGAATTCTGTATTGTTTTCTTAAGCTCAGATAGGTAAATTATCCTTTTTCCCTATCCCTCTCTCCAGCCATTTAATTTTCTTTTGTTTGTTTTTTGAAAGCATCGAAACTAATTTCCCTTCAATATGATTGGTTGGCTATTTTTAAAGCTCAGGAAAGCAGGTCATACACCAGTCTCTTTTCTTATGTGTGCTTTATATTGAACTTGGGTTCAATTTTAATTTAATTAGTATAGGAATTTTTTCCTTTTGCTAGAATATTAATAAAGCATTTTACCAAGCTGTTTTTTTGCTTATTTTCGTCTCCAGTAATTGATAAATCTGGTTTATGTCACCTTTTTTTACTCTAACTACCTATATATATAGTTGTGTATATACATATATATATATATATATATATATATATATATATATATATATATATTTATATATATATATATATATATATATATATATATATATATATATATATATATATATATATATATAAACCTCAGTAGTATTTCTGTCCTTTCATATAAAAAAGAGATAAAACTTGAGTGGTTTAGCCATATATATAATTATTGTTTTGTTTTCAGTGTCTCTTTTTTACAGCTATGTCAAAAGCAGGAGGTTGGGAGGTGTGGTCACAGGAAAGCCCGCTGGGACACCCACACCACCTGCCTTTCTTGCACAAACTGCATGAGGACAGACGGCTGTCCTATTTGCTTTCTATGGTCTGACAAGGTTTGGGACCTTGCCGAATCCAGAAGAACCTATAAGGGACGTAAGAAGGTCTCTTCTTCATTATCAGAATTTTCAGGTTTTTCCATCTCTGAGTCCCTCGGGTCTCAGAGAGGGATTAGTAGGCGGGTGGGGAGTGAGTTGCGCCCTCCCATGAGGAAAGACAGGACCCTCCCTGATCCCAAAAGGCAGAGAATGAGTTTTGCCCCTCCCAGAATGGAGGAGCAGCACCCTCTCCATTATACTAGGACAGAGAGCGAGTCGCACCCACCTGGGAGGGAGGGCAGCACTCTCTCCATTCTACTAGGACAGAGAGTGAGTCATGCCCCCCCTGCGAAGGAGGAGCAGCACCCTCTACTGTCCGACAGTTTGGTGTCAACTGAAAGTGTGTCACGCCCCCCGTGAGGGGAAAGCAGCACCCTTTCAGACCCCGTGGCCCGTTTTGGCGACAGGTTCATGCCACCCTGTCATTTGAGGCCCATCGGTACCGACGTCGGACTGGGGAAGGGGATCAGATCGGCATCCCCCGTTCCCTATGATTCCTTTAAACCCTTACAGGATGTGGGGCCTTCCACTGCATGGGAGCGATTGGACATTCCCCTGCATACAGCCATGGCCTTCAGGGCCTTAGCCCTATGGCAGTGAGATCAATGCTGCAGTCCATAGAAGGAGGGAAGGGGACAGACTCTCCCCCAACCGCGCCAGGAGGGTTGAGAGTCGCTCTCATACTTCTGCCATGCCTGCCACTAAGGACAGTTCACTGGTTCCGCCTGATGAGTCATGGGTCGATGTCCCTCTTACTCCCAAGTCTCGCCAGCCTAAAAACAGAGAGACACTGGGTCACATAGTCCTGCTTCCCAAGTTGGAGAGCAGGATGAGGATGTCCTTTCCATCCTCGTGGATTCTCACGTGTTTGATATGGAGCCGACAAAGGTGGCACCCCCTTTCTTCGGATCTCCAGAACCGTCGATTAAGGCGACAGAGGAAGAAGAGGTCTGGTTGTTTGACAAAGCGGTTAATGAGGTTTACTGTCTATTGCCCAGTGATTTGTGTCCCAAGCCTTCAGCTTGGAGAAACTCTCTGGACATGCTTCTCGTCCAGATCTCTTGTTGCTTCCTCACTCGACTGCAGTAAAAGAACAGTCCCAAAGGTTTTGTAAGGGCCAGGAGTTTCCTAGACAATGTAGAGGATGGTCTGTCCCCCCTTCTACATTGAGACCTTTGGTCTCTTTTGCTAGTTATTGGGTTCACACCCCTTACTGGCCCCTTAAACCTCCCACATTAGACACCGCAGCGACGCAAGTGGGTATTTCCACAGGGACTTGGGCTTGCCTTCCATTTAAAACACTGGAGGCCTTAGAGCAAAAAGCTAGGTCACTAGTAACCATAGCTTCACATTCTGATCTCTTTTCAGCAGCCTTCTTCAACCTGCTTAGGGAGGAAGCTCTGTCGCCACTTGCTCATCATAGTTTGTTGGAAGCAGTGGCAAAAACATCAATGGCTTTATCAGCTGAGCTACTCCACCTCCGCAGGGATGTTGCTTTGGACACATCCAAGGTTTTACTGGAGCACAGTAAGAACCTTTTGAGGGCTGCTCCCCCTAGAGACAGAGATTCTTTTTGGAGGGCTCATTCACTCTATGGCCTCTCAAGACTTGAGAGACCAGCAACATTGCTCTCTCGCATCCGCACCTGGCCAGTCAAAACCGGCCAGGATGTGAAGTCATCCTTAACGGCCTTAGGGCCCTTCACCCAAATGTTTTAAAGCCACACAGCCCCAGTCTAAGCAATAACCCCTGTTCAGACCTCCCCTTCATAGTCGGCGCCTAGAAGGATACACCGCAGAGGCCAAGGAAAGAGGTTTACTGGCCTTTCCCCCTTTACCAAGGAAAAGGGGGGTCAGCCCTAGGGACTCGATTGCTTTCCTGCAGAGCATTCTTCTTCCATGGGTTCCAGTAGGTGCCAGACTAAACCTTTTTTCAGAAGCTTGGTCCTGCATCACAGTTGATGGCTGGGTCCTCTCTAAGGAGGATACCATCTTCAGTTTCGAGATCTCCCTCCTCTAGTAAGGACCCCCATGTTCTTCCACCAGTCAAAGAGGTACACTCCCTTCTTCAGAAGGGTGCAGAGGAGAAGGGTGTTCAACGACCATTCTCCAGGTTTCTACTCCAGCATTTTCATGGTACCCGAGAAAGGGGGAAAGTTTTGTCTAATTATCGATCTTTCCTCCCTAAACAAATTTCTGCAGGAGGAACCCTTCAAGATGCATATCTTCACATCTGTATCTATCCTCCTCACAGGAAGTACCTCTGGTTTTGCTTGGACAGAGAGGTCTTTCAATTTCACTCTCTGACATTCGGTCTAGCCTTTGCACCCAGAGCGTTTACCAGGGTCATGGGAGTAGTTGCAGCCCACTTAAGGTCACTAGGTATCCCAATCTTCCAATATTTTGACGATTGGTTGATTCACAATGGCATGCTTGAGTCGACCTGTCTTGAGGTTGGTCTATAGTGACCAGGTCTCTTACCAAACCTAGAGAAGTCGGAGCTTTCTTCATTTTGTCTACGTGGGGATGAATTTCTTTTCGAACAGGGGATTAGTCTGTGTCCCTCGGGACAGAGTAGACAAGATCATGTGCCTGTTAGAGGCGCTGAGAGCCAAGACCACGTTGTCGGTTCATCTTTTTCTTTCTCTGCTGGGGACCTTGAACTCCACAGTGGACATGGTCACCCTAGGCAGACTACACTATGTCCTCTCCAGTTTCTCCTCTTGGCAAACTGGAAACTGCACAGGGACCCTCTTAATGTTTGAATTTCTCTAGGTCAGGCCTTCCACCATCATCTGTCTTGGTGGATCAATCGGGACTGGTTTGTTGCTGGACTTCCTATACACGCCCCCAATCCCTTCTCCTATCTGTTCGCAGACATGTCAGATTCAGGGTGGGGCGCTCTGGAGCCGGAGGGTCTGATTCTTCAGGGTTTGTGGTCCGGGGAAGAATCTACCCTCCACATCAACAATTTGGAAATGAGGGCAGTGTTTTTAGCCCATTAGGGGTGCGTCAACAACATAAGGGGTCGCTGCATGATGGTCTCCTCCGACAAAACGTCGTTGGTGGCTTACCTTAGAAGACAAGGAGGCACACATGCCCCTTCTCTCTGAATGGAGGTTTGGAACCTCCTTCATTGGGCAACCTCAGAAGGGATTACCCTTTGAGTTTGCCACATTCCTGGCAAAAAGAATATTTTGTTGGGCAGTCTGTCCAGGAAAGGATGGATAGTCATCACAGAATGGTCTCTGCACCAATCCGTAGCAGATTCCCTGTTCAGATTTCGGGGGACACCCTTGGTGGACTTGTTTGCCACGAGACTAACAACAAGCTCCCCTTTTATATCTCCCCAGTTCCCGATCAGAGAGCCTGGGCAGTGGATGCTTTCAGCCTGAATTGTAATTGTCTGTTCACCTACGCCTTCCCACCCTTCAGGATGATTCCACAAGTACTTCACAAAGTAAAGAACTCCACTGTTCAGCTTGTGTTGATAGCCCCTCTGTGGCCCCAACGATTGTGGTTCAATGATCTTCTTCTTGACCTGCTGGTAGACCAGCCCAGGATGTTACCCCAGAGGAGGGAAATTCTGTCATAGCATCGGGGTTCACTTCTGCACAACAACCCACGGATTCTCCACCTTCACGCTTGCCTTATCTCAAATGATCTCTCAGCCAGGAGGCAATCTATGTTGAAGGTCAACAATGCTAAGTGGAGAATCTTTTGCGATTGGTGCAGTAGGAAATGTATCAATCCTAGCTGTCTCTCTTTGAGCGCAGTGGCTGATTTTCATCTCTTCCTGTTTGAAGAGAGACAATGCTCAGTTTCTATAATAAAGGGCTATAGGGCAGCCCTTTCTAACACTAACATTTTTGAAGGGTCCGGCTATTGTTACGGACCCTCACCTAGCAGACCTGATCAGGTATTTCATACTGCAAAGACCAGTTTCTCACTCTCTGTTGCCTAGGTGGAATCTCTCATGTGTCTTGTGGTCCCATAATAAATCCCCCTTTGAACCTTTAAGTGAGACTTCTTTCGAGAACCTTACCCTCGAGACTGTTTTCTTGCTCTCCTTAGCATCCGCGAGATGAAGGAGCAAGCTTCATGCTCTATCCATAGAGCAAGGTTGTTTGAGATTCAATGGAAATTATGAGTCGGTTTCTCTCCTTTGCCAACCAGGTTTTTTTTAGCAAAAAACCAGCTTCCATTGCTTGCTCCACTTCTGATTGAGATCCCCAGTCTCAGTCATATCTGTTCTGGGGATGATGAGGATAGACTCTTATGTCCAGTTAGAGCTTTATGTTTTTATTTAGCAGCTTCTAAAGGGAGAAGGAAGGGTAGGAAGCATCTTTCCCCCCCCCCCCTCAAGGGTTCAGCTGATATTTTAGCTTCCACTGTTTCGAGGTGGATTACCAAAACTATCAAGAGAGCTTACCAGTCCCTTACCGAGAGGGATATTTCTATCAATTAAATTAATGCTCATGAGGTTCAAGCCATTGCTACCTCATGGGCCTATTTTTCTCTTTTGTCTCTGGAGGTTGTGATGAAAGCCATGTTTTGGTGATCTCACACAATCTTCTCCTTTTACCTTCACTCATTGGCTCACCAAAGTGAAGGCATATTTTCTATGGGTCCACTAGTCATAGCTCAAAAAGTGGCCCTTGCAGATACCATTCGGCAGTAGTCAACACCTCTACAGTGTGGGTGAGTATTCCTTGTTATTTTCCTTAACCAGTTGTGAGATCATCAGCCTTCCACCAAACTGGCAAATTCAGCTAAGCAATAGCAACAGAGTAAGCTATTACTGATATTAAAATGTAGTTTTTTTGGGGGGGGTAAAACTAATTTTAATTATGTAATACTTACCTGTTGCTATTGCCAGGTTCCCTTCTCCCTCGCCACACTGATGTCCCACTAGTTAGGCTACGTCCTGAAAAAGAATGATGAATTGTGGGAAACATGTGCAAAAGACTGTGGGGTTTACACAGAGAGTCCTATTCACTAGAACTTTCTAGTCAACCCTATGGGAGGATGAATTCTCATCATATGGTCGGGTATTTCCCGTCACGGAAATAGATTAGCTAAGTAATAGCAATAGGTAAGTATTACATAATTATAATTAGTTTTACCCCCCCAAACCCCCCCCCCCAACTTTTTCAGAACCTTGTCCTCCCTAGTGACAGTTTGAAGGGGTGAAACTAATACCTTGTTGGCGGAAAAGGGTTGTTTATGGTTCAGTTAACAATTATTCTGTTTCTATTCTTTGCCAACCAGTGTTTCTGGCCAATCCAAATGAAATCCCCAGCCTGAGTTGTATCATTGCGGGATCATTAAGATAGGCTCCTTTCCCCAGTTAGGGCTGTGCGTATCTGTTTCATAAATCAAAAGGGTTGGAAATGTCTTCCTCTGTCTTGCAAAGTTATTTCTGACATTTTGGCAGCCACCATCTTAATGTGGATTGTTTTGACTGTCAAAAGAGCTTAGCATTCTCTCACTTGGGCGTTTCTTAATTTTCTTAATCATTCTTCTCTGGATGATGTCATGAGGGCTGCCTTCTGGTGATCTACCTTCTCTTTATTCTGCCTTCAGTCTATGTCACACCAGAGTTAAGGTGTTTATGCATTAATTCCAGTTGTGTCAGCCCAGCAAGCCATGAAGTGCATCCTCTAGTCTCCAAATATGGCACACTAGTGACAGCAAATGTTAAAATTCACTTTCATAGCTTATTTTGAGGCCATCAGCCTCCACTGGGGTGGTAAAATAAGCAATGCAATAATCGTAGGTAATGTATTACTGCTATTAAAATGGAGCTTTTTTTAAAGAGTGGATGGGTACAACTAATTTTAATTACATAATACTTACTTATTATTACTGCCTCATTTTCCTCCTTCCTGCCTGTCAGATGTCCTTTTTATTCTTGCCACATGTCAAAGAAGGACGATATTCCAAATGATGGAAGTAACAAAGGCATCAGATTGGGATTATGCTATTTTTAGCTTTTCTGATCATAGAGCAGAAGAGCTTATGGTATGGCCTGTTGTCTGTCATCCATTGTCTGTTGTCCATGATCCCACATCCATCCGTTCATTATCACAAGTTTGTTATTACTACTCCTCCTAAACTACTTGGAGGATTGACATGAAACTTTACACACACATTCATCCAAAGGTCTTGTTGGTGGTAAATACAAATGTTGCTGTTCAGACATCCATTATGGCCACAACAGCCATCTTGAAAATATTTTTTTACTGCTCCTCCTGAATGGATTGTCATATCAACATGGGGTTTTCACTGAAAGACTTGTTATGATGTCAGGTTGGTCCTAAGCAAAATTTGTGCTGATCTGATGGCCACTATGTCCACTGTGGCAGCCATTTTAAAAATATTGTTATCAATACTCCTCCTGAACGGTAAGTCATATTGACATGTCGTTTTCACCAGAAGACTTATGATTTTTGTTGGTCAATGAAGATGGTTTCCAGCAGACATCCAATATAGCTGCCACAATGAAGATATTGAAAATCTTGTCACTAATTCTCCTGAATTGATGGTCATACTGGCATGGGGTTTTCACCAAAAGTCTTCAAATGGTGTGTAGTTTGTCGTAAATTAAAATGGTGCCACTTGGACATCCAATATTGCTGCGAGAGCAGCTAATTTGAAAATCTTATCTTCCAAGAATATCAGATGGTTTCAGCTCTCAGCAGTTAAAAAAGAAGAAATTGTCTTATCTTGACCCTTGACTTTCTTTTTGGACAGTAGAACACCAGTCCCTTTGAGGGACTCTTGTTTGTTGTAGACCTCCAATTACTAATTGGAGAAAGAAATTCACCTTGGACTGGGGACTAGCACCAGGAAAAGTTAAGCAATGCAGTGCAGTAATAGCTAAGTATTACATAATTACAATTAGTTTTATCCCCCAAAAAGAGACATATTGTGGAAAAAAGGGAGTTGTTGTTTATCTCATACAACATTGTGGTAATGCTAAATGCTTGTCATGTCCAATGAAATTATTAGAGGATGCTAGAGCGTCCTCTTTATTAGATCTGGGCTTTTGGCAGATGTGTGTTTTGCGGCTGTTTTTATTCTTTCCATAGAAGAGTACTTTGTTCGACTGTCTTTCTCAAATTGACACAAAAAGATATCATAAATTAATACTCTACCCGTCACCCCCCACCCCCATGCATTAAATAGAGTAGCCTACAGAAATAGAATAGCTCATCTCCCAGGGTGTGAAACAACCGGATTTCCTTCAGCTTTCTTTGCTGAATGCTAACTGCTGAGCATGCACAGCACTGCATCTAGTGAGCTGAGGTGTTTTGTTGATAGTGAAAGTAAAACTATATGTGCCAATGGAAGTGGTGTAGGTAGATACAAGTTCTTATTTATTGGTAGAACATATATAAAAATTAGACACAAACAGTTTTATTTCCCTGTAAATATGTATAATTGATTAAATATTATGAATTTATCAATGAAGATTATAAATAATCTATAATTAGAACTTTTCAGATATTTTTGACAGTACCCAAATGGTGAATTCATAGATGTTCCATTTCAGAATTAATATTGAATTATGCCCCTTTGTACAATTATTGTACAAAGATTTTAAGATTGTAAAATTTTATAATATCAGATTTTAAAATTAAGAATATAGAGATTAATTTTTATTATTTTGATAAATAAATAGTTAAAAAGAATCACCATAGAGGTGATGGTAAATTTTTAGATTGCACAGTACTTTTGTATTGATATTTTTGTCACTTTTCTACAAATAATAATAAATAAAGTTATAAATTTCAGTTCCATTGTTATTTGTTAGGCAATTTTCATTATACAGCAGTAGGGAAAAAGAAAGGGGTTCACCTCAAAGGCCTCATAGCTTAACAAAGCTAGAAGTCCAAGAGGTGTCCACAAATAAATGTAAAAAAAAGAAAGGACCAGGCTGCTGTATGTATAAAGAAAGTTGCCACTGAGATATAGAAGTGACCAAAATCCTTGTAAGCAAAATACTTTAAAGCGCACTCAGCCCAACTAAACCAGATTTTGAGCGTGTGTTTCTGACATAAAAAAGTGATGGTTTTGTTTTTAATATATATAATGTACATATTATTGTGGATATATTGTTGTATCTTTTATCATGTAAATATGACAATAAAATTTAGGAAAAAAAACAACAGCTGTGTTGTATAGCTTACCATTGAGAAGTAGAAATACCCCAAAACATTGTAGGCAAAATACTTTAAAGCGGGTTCAGCTCAACCAAACCAGTTACTGAGAATGTGTTTCTGACCCACACCAATAACAATAGAAGTGACAAAATACAATAGATGTATCAGTCAAGTTCATGTATAATCTTAGAATATAAACCTATGGGATAGATAGTATCCAGACAGTGAATCCAATATGTTTCTTTTAACAGACGTTCCATTTCCGAATTAACAATATCAATTACCTTAAATGAAAATCTTGTAAATTATGGAAGCCATCATGTGTGTGGAAACATTAGATTAAAAAGAGGGATCAGTAAAGTTATTTATGTCAAATCATTGTTCATGCATTTAGATACTTGCTGACAGGTTTCTCCAACATATTTCTTTTTACAAGTTATTAAATAAATAACATTAGATGTTTGCACATTTAGTACTATAATGCATCTTAAGTGTTTCTTTGGTATTACTGCTACTGAAATAAGTATTTTGATTTGTGAAGAACAGTGCGAACATCTGGGTAAATTATGTTTAGTTTTGAGCCATGACTTTTAAACATTTAACAGCCTTAACTCATTTAGTACGGAAATATGCTAAAATTGTTAAATCTGATGTCAGAACCAACATGCCCTACTCTCTCATACTTAATAGACATATTTATATTTCATCTTCACCTCCTATTATTAATGCTTATGTACATATGTTTAGGTTCTTAAATTCAGCTTTATTTCATCACTGTGTTCCTTATTGAATATGTATGCACTTACAAGGCAACATAGGTAATAGTTACCTTTCTCTTCTGTAATTGCATTTTTCATTTTACTTCTGCTATTGTCATACTCTTCGTTATGCGATTATAAAACTTTGTTGTATGTGCTACCAAATATATGACTTTTCTGTCCGATATCAGACAGCACCGTCACTTCATATACAAAATAATGTGTTCAAAAATACCATTAGAAACAAACCATGCAATACAAAATTCTATGCAACAAACAAACTTAATTCCTTCCTTATCACACATTTCATGCATATTAACCTCAGTTACAGCTTTGTTACATGCCATTACTTCTGTGTCCTCAATTGGTACTTTTCTAAAGTACCAATCTCATTCTTGTACATAAATGTATTTGAAATTAGAATTAAGTTGAAAACATGAAAGTTAGATATATTTTTTTATTTCTGAAACAATTTATAACACTTTATATCAATGTAATTTATAATAATCTGATTTTTGGAGTAAAAGGAGTAGTTAACAACCAATACATTAGGAACTGTAATATTACAATTGATAAAATGTGCTGATCATCAAGTTGGGAAAAAAAGTTCTGAAGTGTTCCAAAACTTGTAATACATAACATTAAGTGTTCCAGCTTTTATAAAGCATGTTGTTTTTTTTCTTTTCATGAGGCTGGTGCCTTGTTCATCTACTCTTTCATGTTTATTTGCAAGCTGTGCAAAATATCACATTATGTTAACATGGATACATATTGTGAAACTAACAAATAAGTTATTGTATCAAAATTGCAATTTATTTACTTTTTATTTGATACTTCTTTGTGACCAGACAGTGATCAATACTTCATTGACTCAGCATGGTGTTTCAAGGTAATCAGTACCAGCAAAAGCTTTGATGCAATAAGCATAAGAACAATGCATTGTCCAGATACATTTGTAATTTATTTACTTTTCCTTGGAAAATAAACTTGGTTCTTTGTTTTATTTCTCATCAGAAATCACAGTTTTAGTACTTCTTTGTGGCCATGCAGTAATCAATGCTTTGTTGACTCAGCATGGTGTTTTCAAAGTTAATCTGCATCTGCTAAATCTATGATGTGCCCAGCTTCATTATCATGCATTGCCTGTGTAAATTTAGCTTAGACACGAGGTATATTTCAGAGGTGTCATGCTAGTCCAGATAAGTATAAATACTGGACCTTAACTTTCACATGGCATCTTTGATTCAATCTTTAATCTGAATGAATATAGTTCATCAAATTATCAAAGTAAGAAGCTCTTACACTGTTCACTATCCAAAATGGCGGAATGTTGTTTTACAACGAAAACTTAGCAAAATCAAGGTTTTTGAAATGTTTGATATCACCTGCACGTCATATGTCAGAACTAAGTTTTTCACCTCATGTAGGGTTGAAAATTGGGGTACATGTTATACATTAATGCAAGCTATACATACCAAAATACAGTAAACAAGATCTGAAATAAGTTTTATAACCAGTAAAATGTGTATATTAATAGGATGGTCTGTGCTCTGATTGGCTGACATTGTGGACACAGGTTTTATTTATGAACAGATTTTGATTAAATCGGTGATGGGGCTTAATATCAACAAGATCTATGATGAGTTCAATAACCAGTAAAATTTGTAAAAATTGATGAGGTTATCTGGACCATGATTTACATACTTTGTGAATGCAGTTAAAGCTTTGAGAACAAATTTTGATGAAACTTAGTATGTAGCTTTATGTGAACAAGGAGGTCTCAGAAAACTTCATTAACAAGCAAAATATTGGCAGATCTATTATGTATCCATAATAATGATTTGAGGTTGAAATTTGTCTTAATGATAATGATGATCTGTTATTTTGTATAACCAATGTTTTATTTAAGTAGAAACAAATTACCATATTTGACCATCAAACTTCAGTGGATTTGATTTTTTACCACAGTCTGCCAGGTAAACTATCTTAGACCAGCTTGGACCCGTTTTTTTAAAAGTAGTAATGTGCATGCAGTTCATAAGCTTTAGGTGAAGTCTAAAGATCATACGAGAATTTTTATACTGAAAATGTCACCTTTATTTTGCACTTTTGAGAAGATTTCCTTCCAAGAGACTTGATAAAGTTTGTGACATCAGTTTTTAATATTTTATTAGGCAGATGTTCTGGTCAACACAGTGGCAAAGAATCTGAATCTGCAAATGGGATATGTGTCGAAGAGTATTCTACAAGCAGCTGGTCAGGAAATACAGGATGAGTTGAAAAAAAACTATCCAAATGGTATCCAAAGCATGGAAATTGTAGTAACCGGATCTTACCAACTTAGAAAGAATGGATGCTGTCACATATTTCATCTTGCTTTAGAAGAATTGGGCCGCACTCTCCTGGAAAAAATGAATGTAAGTCTCATTATTTCAAGTACTGCATTACAGATATTAGATGCAAAATCAATAACTTTAATGAGATAGGGGTAGTATGCTGGTTTGTAGCTCACATGGCTGCAAGACCAAGTGAGCTTATTGTATGGTTCTAAATCTGTTGAACAATGTCTGTCCTTTGTCCTTCAAAATTTGCTATTTTCAGCATCTCAGAACCACTGGACCAATTTCGGACAAATTTGGGATGGAGTATTTTGGCATAAAAGCCTTTCAAATATGGCTGACATTGCTAAATATATAAAAGCCTTTAAACAACTTATTCACAAAATCCACTTGACAGACTTTTAGCCCAATTTGACAGAAAGTATCTTGTCATAAAGGTATTTCAGATCTCTGTTGTAAAAATGATGCCAATCTGCCATCAAGTATGGCTGCTGTTAATAAAAATAGAAAAACCTTTCAGCAACTTCTCAAAAACTGCAGAACAGAATTTAACCAAGTTTGATAGAGAGCATCTTGGCATGAAGGCCTTGTCACTTTTTAGCTCTACTGGTCATGGACCAGAAGAGCTAATGGGATGGTCTTTCATCCATCATCCATTGTCTGTCTGTCTGTTAGCACAGGTTTGTTATCGCTGCTGCTCCTAAACTACTTAGAGGATTGTAATGAAACTGTACAAACACATTATTCCCATGGTCTAGTTGGTCCTGAATGAAAATAGTGCTGTGTGGACATCCAGTATGGTCACCACAGTGGCTATCTTGAAAATCTTGTTATCCCTGTGGCATGTGAAGAGATTTTGTGTGGTACCCAAGTTCACAGAAAACATTAAATAATTAAGAAATAGAGTCACTCAATGTAGAATGAACAGTGGCAAAGGGATCCTCTTATATTTTGGCTGCACCATTTCCAGGTGGATTTTCCTTATCTCAAGGGAGCTTATCAGTCCCTCACTGAGAGGGTTCTTTCTTTCATGAGAATAAAACCCATGAGGTTTGGGCTTATTCTGTATCTTAGGCCTACTTGAATCACTCCTCTTTGGATGATGATATGAGAGCAGTCTTCTGGCAGTCTCACACAACCTTTCCGTCCTTTTACCTTTGGTCTTTGGGCACTAGAGCGAACTTCAGGCATTTACTTGTTGGTTCCAACCATGAGAGCATAACATGTGATCAAGCCATGTACCATCTTACAGTAGTGAACTTTCTTACTGTAAGGGTAAGTTGCATTGTTCTTTTATATGATTTTTTGCTTGCAGCCACCCTCCTTCCTAAATGGAAAATTCAGCAATGCATTTTAGTAGCATATAAGGTATTACTGCTATTAAAATGTAGTTTTTGGTGTGGGTAAAACTAATTTTAATTAATATGGAATATGTACCTGATACTATTGCATAGATCAGTGGTCCCCAATGCGGTGCCCACGGGCGCCATGGTGCCCACTGAGGTTGTTTGTGTGCCCACGGAAGAGGTTATGATGAATAATAAAAAATAAGAAAAATGGGTCAAGTTAATTAATTGATGCCTGCCTCTCTCTCTCATAAACTCACAAATGTGCCTGTAGGCACAAAAAGGTTGGAGACCCCTGGCATAGATTCACTCCTTCCCCCCTGTAAAGATGTCACGTAGACTTGGTCCTAGTCAAAGATAAAGGTATTCTGTATGTTGTCCATGACTAAGGAATCATACTCGGATCATGTTCTTTTCAATTCTGGGCCTCCAATTTCTATTTGAAGGAGGGAATATTTATCTTAGACTTGGGGGACTTGGCATCCTGGAAAAGGTCAGCAATGCAATAGTAGCAGGTAAGTTTTACACAAATAAAATTAGTTCCCCACCACCTTAATTAATTTTAGTTTTTAACCCTCTCCCCCCCCCCCTTAAAAAAAACTACATTTTTCATATATTTTTTCTTGTGAAATTTATTCCTTAGATACCTAGTCTCATTGATCTCAGGGGTAATCCACTTTGGGTTTAAGTTGGTGTTTAACCCTTTTTGTTTTAAGTGGGGCATGCTTATTAAGGATTTAATTAATACCATGTGTCTTAGGCAGTATTCACATCAACTATATTCCTAACTGAATGGAAGGGTTTGTAAATTAAATCATTTAAAAACTTTTCCTTATCAAGATGTTTAAAATTCCTGTATTGTGCTTCAGTGTGGTGTCCATTTTTAGACAAGTTTCGAGCTTGTCTAGTTTTACAGACTGGATAGTAGTGACTCACTGAATACACTGCCACTTTAACTTCATTTATATTTGCATGTTTATTAGGATATACATGATCAGTGATAGTAGCACTTTTATTGGTTACTCTAGTTGTAGTGGTAATTATTTGGGTAAAGCTGTCAGTTTTTAAACTATTTATCCATTGTAATCCAGATGCTCTCCAATCCATTTGTCTCAAGATCGACATGTCTGTTATAACTAATGGAACTGTCAACATAGAGAAGAATACCCCCACTCCCATAGATACCCTTTTCATTCAGTGTTTAATCCTTCTATTTGGAGAGCACAATCACCAGTACCATTAGAGAGAAAGGCCTCACATAGACCCAGAATATTGGATGATCTAGTTTTCTGTAACATTACTGTGATTTCATTCAGTTTATTGAGGATATGTTGGATATTTAGGTTGGATACTTGCAGACCTTTCTGTGCAGGCCAAACACAGGACAGTTTTGATCATAGGATTGAGCAGGCTAGGCAACAGGACAGATTTGATCATGGGATTGAGCAGGCCAAACACAGGACAGGTTTGATAATGGGATTGAGCAGGCCAAACACAGGATAGTTTGGATCATGGGATTGAGCAGGCCAGACCAGGACAGTTTTGATCATGGGATTGAGCAGGCCAGACACAGGATAGTTTTGATCATGGGATTGAGCAGGCCAAACACAGGACAATTTTGATCATAGGATTCAGCAGGCCATGCACAGGACAGTTTTGATCATGGAATTGAGCACCTGGCCAAACATAGGACAGGTTTGATCATGGGATTGAGCGGGCCAAACACAGGACAGTTTTGATCATGGGATTGAACAGGCCAGACACAGGACAGTTTTGATCATGGGATTGAGCAGGTGAAACACAGGACAGTTTTGATCATATGATTGAACAGGCTAGACATAGGACAGTTTGAATCGTCAAATTGAATGTTAGACTTTATTGGTTGCTCTTCCTCGCCTTGAAAATTATTTACATAAACACATGAAGAAACAACCTACAAGACTCATCTGTTTTGAACTGAATACATGTAGTAGAGTTGGAATGTTTAGTGTGATACTAATTTACATATTAGACACTTGAGGAGCCTCATGGGGATAGGTAATATACCGATTTACATATTATACACTTGCAGAGCCTCATAGGGAAAAGTAACATCAACAAGATCACATAATTTATCAGCATTATACAGAGAATATACAGTATGAGAAATATGTTATACTGCAATAACTTGCACACAACAGGGTTTAAAAACACAGACCGCACTATAAGCGAGGGTGTGAGTTACTGAGGGACCTCTGAAAAATTAAGAAGGGGATGCCATCCCGGCTGGACATTGACAATGAGAAAATGGAGGGGAAGGGGTACTGCTTAATTATTTAATACTTGTTTTATAATCACATTGGAAATAATTGTAAATAAAATGCTTTTTCAAGTGAAGTTGTTCACTTTTCTGTATAAATTACCTTTATTTTCAAGATAACCAGCCTTTGCAGGATCGTTATAAACATTACTCCAAGGGGCTTAAACACACTCAAATGTGCACCTGTGAAAACATTGTGTATTATGTCACTGCTTTTTGCATGTGAATGTGGATATATTTGAGTGTTATTGTTGATTCACAATAAAACAAGATTTCTTTTTTATTATAGACTAGGGACATTTAATTTCTGAAACAATAGCCATCAATTTAGAAACTATTTTTTATTTTTTGTTCTATAAAAAAAAAATGCAGTTATTTTATTACAAGTAAAAGTGAAATTTCTACTTATCCTTGGGCAAACCTCTGAATGCCAGTTGAGGAATTTTAAGTTCACTA
The DNA here is from genome assembly GCA_029931535.1 of Margaritifera margaritifera. Classification (NCBI taxonomy): domain Eukaryota; kingdom Metazoa; phylum Mollusca; class Bivalvia; order Unionida; family Margaritiferidae; genus Margaritifera; species Margaritifera margaritifera. The sequence continues at coordinate 629,061 of JAQPZY010001174.1, read as the reverse complement.
CAAACTTTGGAACTTGCTTCTCCATGATGAACCATATCTGTGAAACAAAGCTTTTCATGCACTGGCTACTACTGTCGCTTGCTTCCCTTGCTATCCTTGATTACAATTGCTAATTAGTAGGATAAACCACTGATTAATGTTAGATGCTTAAATTATGTTACTACATAATAATATTTATAACATTGTTCAATTGGTCAATTGAAATAAGTTAATCTGACACACTACCATCACCGCTAGCTCTTTCACAGGTAGGATTTGCATGTCTTTTAACTTTCTTTTATTCCACCCCTTTTGTTTGATTTGATACAGGAGACAATGTGATAATATAAAGCAGGTCTACTTTTAATTGATTGTACAATACAGCAAACTCTTATGCAAATTGGAGATCAAAACACAGTTGGCACTTCATTAGGTTCTCATAAACGCTTTGGGACATAGCTGTGATGGTAGATATTTCGCGTTTCAATACAAGAAGGCATATATTTGTGATGAATACACTGAAACTGAATTAAAAGTTAGAGCTAAAACACAAATTTCACTTGACAAAACTTATTTAATTGGTATTTATTTCTTTAAGTGATGCCACCAGAAGGCATTACTGACATTTTCATGAATTTAATATTATCGAATGTTGTTATTTACAGTGTACTAAGAATTTTTTTTTTGTGAAGTTAAAAGTTTTGAATTTCATGATGCTGATTCAGATTTCTGGGCACTAACTGCCATTTTTGATGATAAAACAGCGATATATCAGAGTTTCATTTACTAGTTTTAAGCACAATTTTCTTCACGTTCAACAAATAAGGCCCAAATCTTTTGGTAACTTTGTAGATTAAAGTGGGATCCACACTTGACCCCGCATTATAAGTGAGTTTGCAAGTTATTCAGACTAGAGTTATCAAGGGAGAGGTATATTGCTATGACCATCACAGTGATCTAATGATACTACATTACATACACATGGAAAGAATTCAGTCTTCACATACATCTATAATAAGGGATTCAATCCATTTTTGTCACTATTAGCATAACTATTAAGTTTCTCAGATGTAGTTTTAGTCAAGTGGACTATTTCTTCTTGGTCACTTTCCTAATACTATTTTGTTTGTGTCCAGACATGCTACATAGATAACATCAAATCCTTTTCCCACGGTAACATGTATCAGAGATATGGTCATGTTCCCCACAGTAGCAGCAGCAGTCATCCTTGGTGGATTTCAAGATGCCAATGTAATAGTTGAGATTTCTGAGATGTTGTGCTGTCCCTTGTGGACTCAGATGAATGCCGTCTTTGTCAAATAGTAGGTCATTAATTTCATCTCTGTCCTGTGTTAAATATGAATCATGTTGTGAAAAACCATAAACACTGAAGTTCTCAAACATTGAGTTCACATGTTCTACATCAGTATCTATCTGTGGAAGAAGTCCTGAGTTTGGTCTAAGTATTGACCAGAACTCACATTTGATTCTCTCCTACTCGCACTAATATAACAGAATAGCTTGAGAAGTCCATTGTTTTAGATGAACTGGTCACTCAGTTGACTTTAGCCCCTTAGGGTGTCCTCACAGCTGTTTGACAAAGTTTCCTGGGTTTTTATCCCTGTAAGTATAGAGAGCCAATAATAAGAGTGGTAGCTGTTGGTTTATTGATGTAACTTCATATCCTGTCTTTGTTTATGGCATCTTTATGTTTGTGTTTAGGACTGGGTTTGGGTTAGTAAGCTTGCTGGGGCAAATTTCTTCCTGGGTAATGTTTCATTTGGAATATGTGTTGAAGCACATTGACTGGATACAGGTTTTGCACTAACTTCTGGTGTTGTTGAATCAGTCTTGGTAACATTAGCAGCCATAATGCGGTGTCCACTTGTGTATCTGCTCTTTTCACTCTTTTTACAGAGATGGGAGTAGTTTGTGATGATTGTATCCAGCATTACTCTGGTATCTGTGTGTAACCATTTGTGTGGCTGCAGTTTTCCTTCTGGGATAGGTGTTGTTTGTGTAGTTTTGTAAACCTTAAAATATCTTAATAATGGCTGAACAGAATTTAACCAAATTTGACAGAAATTGCTCCAGCATGAACGTCTTTCAAATTTTGCAAATGATGCTGATATGCTATCAGTTATGGCTACGATTGCTAAAAACAGAAAACCATTAAGCATCTACTCAGCTGAATTTGAATAAATTTGACAGAAAACAATCTTACATAATGGCCTTTCAGATTTTTAAAAATGATGTCTTTCCTCCATCAGATGTGGTAGCATTTGCTAAAAATATAAAAGGTTTAAATAGCGTCTTCTCTATAATGACTTGCCAGAATTTCACCAGATTTGACAGAAAGCACTCTGGCATTAATGCCTCTCAGTTTGATACAAATGATGCAGATCCATCATCAAATATGGCCAATGTTCATAAAAATATTAAGAATCTTTTTAATGACTTTTTCTCAAATGCTACTCAAAAGAATTTGATAAAATTTGAGAAAAAGTCTCCTTGCATGAAGACCTTTTAATTTGTTCTGCAGATATGGTCACTTATTCTAAAAATATAAAAACTTATAAATTACATTAGCTCAAAAAGTGCTCAGCTGAATTTAACCAAATTTGACAAAAATAATCCTTGCATAAAGGTCTTTCCATATTATGCAAATGATGCTGATCTGCTATTAAAAATGGATGAAGAGATACAACAAATAGAGAAACATTGATACAGTTGCCTTCATAAAATATGTAATCAAGAGAATTGAAACAGATTTATACAGAAGGCATCCTACTAACCCAGATTTCTTGGTCAACTGCTCTTTCATACCAGCCAGGTGTGATCTCAGGCACACTTGGGCCTCTTGTTAGCTCTACTGATTAAGAAAACATATGCAGTGGTTGGGTGTCTTGTAGCTGTTGTTTGTTTTGTTCCAGACAATAGTGAGGACTGTTATGTAGCTTGATGTAGGTCATTTCATGAGATGTGACAAGGCCTTAAAAGTGATACAACCTTCACTTTTCACAGCCCAGTCTACATGTATCTCTGTGTCATCAATACTTTGATAATAATTTTGTATATGCATTGGATAATTTGTCACATTTTACTGCAAGTGTCCACCATGACTATGACACATCATCTGTGACATACAGTGGAACAGAAATTAAGTGCGAGGTCACAACTGAATGGAATCCCCTGCTTTCTTTAGTAAGGGGGTGGGGGGGGGCCAGGGGACCAAGAGGTCTAAGGCACTCACCTTTACCAATCACTGCCGTCTCATCTCTGTCTGCATGGGTTCGAGTCTCGGGCTCGGCCAATGTGGATATATGAGAAAGGTTGCCAGTAGCTTCCTGTGGGTTGGTGGTTCTTCCTGGGGTTTGCCTGGGTTCTTCCTCCACCAGATAAAACTGGCCGCCATGTATAGCCTATCATGTGCTGAAAAATGGCGTTAAACCCACAACAACAACAACAACTTTAGTAGGGAGCATACACATTTATTGGCAATGTTGCACATGGGATCCCCAGGGCAGGGAACATAGTGTCCCCCTGTACTCGAAATTTGGATGACACACAAAAGTTCAAAAGGACAAAGAAAAATACTAAATACAGTGTAGTATTAATGCACTTATTAAGTAGTCACTGTGGTAAAAAAAATGAAATAATCTTATTTGCTTTTATTGTTTTGCCATCTTTACCTTTTTCATCTGCATTACACTATCATCTTTTCCTTGGACACTTAAAATATTGTTAGAAATGTTTCATCAGGTGCTTAGGTAACCCATAAAACATTTTACATGTTTGAATATCTTGTTTGCCTGAAAAGAGCTGCAGTATGTAAATTTCTTTTGAAAGGCCATTATGTTCCACTTCTTCCTTTAATTGCACCAGATTCAACTAGTGAAACCACATAGGGGCATCCTTACTAGAGGAGGAAGTTCCCGGAACTCAAGCCAGTATCCTCTGTTTATGATTGTGAGGACCCAACCATCACCAATTATGCTTGACCAAGCCTCTGAGAAGAGGTGTAGTCAGGCACCTATGGGAGTGAATGGAAGAGGACACACGACAAGAAATCGAGCGAGTCCCTAGGGTTGCCCCCTCCCTTTCTTTAGTAAAAATAAACTTAATTTAAATAAAACACAACAAAAAGCTACCCTAACTCGCTGTGGGGGTGGAGTGGAGCGGTTAACCTAACAAAAAGGTTAAAAAAAACTGTAACCGAAAATGCACGAACTCTCAAGAGCTTAATTTCAACTAAGAAAACACTTGGACTTATGGTAAATACACTCAATAATTATGATACACATAATAAAAATGACCAATTCACGCTAATAGACATGAAGCGAAAGCAATTTTTCAGAAAGTCACCCTATGGGAGGATGAATTTTCATCATATGGATGAGGGTAATTTCCAACCTAGAAAGGTTAGTTATGCAGTAGCAACAGGTAATCATATTGCTGATAAGGTTAGTTATGCAATAGCAACAGGTAATCATATTGCTGATATTAAAGTCTTTGTGCACAACACATGTTCAACATACACATGCTGATATTAAAGTTTAGCATTAAATCAAAGAATTATTAGCCTGAAGAAGAAAAAATATTCCAGAAAACATGGGAATTATTATAATATAAAAGTTGGTAGATAACAGGCGATTGAGAGTTCATGCATTTTCGGTTACAGTTTTTCTGAACCTTGCTATTAGGTTAACCACCCCACCCCATCCCCACAGTGAGTTATGGGAAGCTTTTTGATGTGTTTTATTTAAATTAAGTTTATTTGTCTTCTTTTGTTTTTCCAGTCTCCTGGTAGGTATTATTCTCCCTTAAGTATTGCTGACATGTTTTGTATTAAAACTTAGGTTGTTGTTTTGATTCATATTAAATAGAGGCTCACTGGACAGGTGAAGTATTGCTGTTTTAGTTTGTGTTCAGTCTAAATTCCACAGAAATTCATATACATTATTTTCGTTACAAAAGATTTGTGCTTGTTTTCAGAGTTTATTTTTTTACAGCAATGTCTAAGGGACAAAGTGTTGGTAAATGTGGGCACAAGAAATCCCCTAGGGATTCACACCCCACCTGACTGGCATGTACCAGTTGTGTAAGGACAGATGGCTGTCCTTTTTGTTTTCTGGTTGGATGAGGTCTGGGAGCTCACCAAACACAGACATACATACAAAGGGAGAAAAAAGGCATCCTCTTCTTATTCAGAATTTTAAGGTTTTTCCATCACTTAGACCTGAGGGTTTCAGCGAGAGACTGGTTTCTTCTTTTCAGAGACACTTAAAGCCCATAGGAGTTGGTCAAGGATCCATCGCTGAGCCCCTTGGGGCTCAGAGCAGGACTGGATCAGTCTTGTAACAGGATGATGCCAGGTTGGGATTGGATTAGTAAAGACACCGAAAGCAATTGCGTTAATGAGATATTTATTTATAAACGCGATTTAAAGATGAACGAATCTGACACCAATGTAACAAAAAGATATAAGGAAAATATAGTTCCTAACATGGAAGTATCAACAACAAGTAACTTGATGAGAAAAATCAAAGATGAATTAACGCATGGAATTTAAACCAACGTGAATAACATCCGATCACCAATCAACAAATAGAAGTATATGAACTACACCCTAATACAAACAAGGTCTTATTAAGCGCCAAGGGTGACCAAAGCATGTGATTTATATACAACTACGAATAATGCATCATTAACAATTTATCCACAAGAAGGACACATGTATTATACACTTATCAACATATCACTCGGCGATATTTGAAATACGGATGCACGAATTTATGAATTTATCAATCTATCAATCTATCAATTCATCAATTTACCACTCATTTAGTGATATTGAAATAGGTATTCTTTAAGTTATCACTCATTTAGCGATATTGAAACATGAATGCATGAAATTTATGAATCTATGAATTTATGACTCATTTAGCGATATTTGAATAATGCATTTATGAATGTATCACTCTTATAGCGATATTGACACAACTAATTACAACATGGAACACATATATATATTGTGGCGTCCAGTTGACGACCAAGATGTATTTCCGGTTCCACCCGCTCTAGTCAGTGGTCAAGGAGCCACCACGCATGGTCCGCCCCTCCCAGTCTGTTGAAGGATCCCTTGAGAGCCTTCTCATTCAACACAGACCCGATGGTCTCAAAGCCTTGGTCCCTCACATCGAGAACACCAGTACCCTCTTCCGAGCCAACGTCACCAGTACACGTCACAAGGAACCTCACAGAGTTCTGCGACTCCACATCACCAAACCATACACAAAAGCAGCTAAAAGTATAATAACTGAACCATGTAGTACATATGGCATGGTTAAGTACTTTTGCATTGATATATGTTGCGCATGCGCGCACATGAATTCGTCTCATTACACATTACATTAATCATTCAATGCATGCAGTGTATAATTATATTCAATCTGTCTGTTAAGTTATAACAAATGGCCAACTCGAACCAGACTATTATTTCTAATAGCATGGCATTATATGGCCTAGGTATTGACTCTCTGTAGAATTTAGAATAAATTCTAAAACATCTAATATATGAAACAATTCTGTCATATAAAACGAATAGTAATAAAGAATGCAATCTTAAATTTCACATATCTCTACAGCTGAAGATTGCTCCCATAAAGTGGTAAGCTTCCTGACAAGACTTGTCGTATTGTAATTTGTACATAGAGAATTTGCTCTATAAGTACCCTAACTGTGATGAATATGCGCAGCTAGAGAACTTGACGTACTTGGGCTTTTCATTGCAGGCAATTTACACATGCAGCATGGGTTGAATCGTGCTCAGTATTTCGAAATAACTAGAGCCGAAAAAATTAACCACCCTCGAGTAATGCTGCACGCGGCAACGAAACCCGAGTACGTTTTTGATCACATATATACATTGATATAAAGTATACACAATTCCGTGACAAGTCTCTTAAGAGACTCATAAGGCCCATAGGGCCCCTCCCAAGAGAGTAAGGCATCCATTGCTGAGTCTCTCAGGGCTCAAAGCATGACTGCATCAGTCTTTTTGGTGACTCATAAAGCCCATAGGGGCCCCTCCCAAGGGAGTTAGTAAGGTATCTATTGCTGAGTCCCTTGGGGCTCAGAGCTGGACTGGTTCAGTCTCTTCAAAGACACATAAGGCCCATAGGGCCCATTCAAGGGAGATAGTAAGGTATCCATTGCTGAGTCCCTTGGGGCTCAGAGCAGGACTGGAGCAGTCTCTTTGGAGACATTTAAGGCCCATGTGATCTCTCCATAGCTGAGACCTTTGGGTCTCAGAGCAGGATTGGATTGGTCTCTTCAGAGATGCATAAGGCCAGGAGTTTGCTAGGCAGCATAGGTGGTGGTCTGTCCCCCCATCTATGTTGAGACCTCTTGTTTCTGCTTTTAGCTATAAAGTTCACACTTCTGTCGGGCCCCATAAGCCTCCCATTCCGGATGCTGGTTCATCACATGTGGGTATTTCCTTGAGGATCTGTGCCCGCCTCCTAATCAATACACTGGATCTAGGCCTTAGAGTTATAGGCTAGGGCACTAGTCACAGTAGCCTCATATGCTAATCTATTTGTGGCCACCTCCTTCAGTAGACTGAAGGAGAACACACTGTCACCAGTTGCCCTTCAGTACCTATCAAGACATCTCGACATGCCTTGTCCATGTCCATGGCTTTATCAGTGGAGCGTCTCCATCTCCACAGGGATGCTGCTTTGGACACTTCCAAGGTCTCCTAGAGGCAGAGACCCAATTCATTGTTCTCATTCCCATTGTGGCTTCTCAGCACCTCAGGGACCAACACCACCAGTCCCTTGCATCCACTTCTGGCCTGTCAATAATGGCCAGGAATCAGGGTCACCCTGACTGCCACCAGGGGCTGTCAGCTAAATTCTTCAAAGCCATGCAGCCCCAGTACAAAAAGCAACCCTCATTCAGATCTCTTCAGCAATCGTGCTCTAGTAGAGGTAATCAAGGAGGCCAAGGAGGAAGTTTGCAGGCCCTTATCCCTTTACTAAGGAAAGGGAGGGTGCAACCCTAGGGACTCGCTCCATCTCTTGTGGTGCATCCTCTTCCATTCACTCCCATAGGTGCCAGACTATACCTCTTCTCAGAGGCTTGGTCAAGCATAATGGGTGATGGTTGGGTCCTCGCAATCGTAAATAGAGGATACTGGCTTCAGTTCTGGGAACTTCCTCCTATGGTAAGGATGCCCATGTGGTTTTACCAGTTGAATCTGGTGCAATTAAAGGAAGAAGTACACCCCCTTCTGCAGAAGGGTGCAGTATAGAGGGTGTTCAATGACCAGTCTCTGGCATTCTACTCTCAGATTTTCCTCATTCCCAAAAGGGTGGGAAGTTCTGTCTTAGTATCGACCTTTCCACCCTAAAACATTTTTTTTAGGAGGAACCTGTGAAGACAGAGACCACAGCATCAGTCCCAAATACCTAAAGGCCCAGAGACTGGGGTGGTGGGGTGGTGTCATCATTAACCTTCAGGATGCATACTTTCACATCCCGATCTTTCCTTCTCACAGGAAGTACCTCTGGTTTTGCTTGGATGGGGAGATCTTTCAATTTTGCGCTCTGTCATTTGGCCTAGCTTCTGCACCCAGAGAGTTGTGGAAGTAGTTGCCATGCACCTAAGGTCATGAGTGATTGATACACAATGGCTGATTATTGTCCCTCAGACTAGACCTGACTCTCTGTTGATCCGTAGTAACCAGACTGGGCCTTTTACCCAATGTAGAGAAATCTCCAACTTTTCTGAATAAAAATGTTGCTGATCTGGCCTCCATCATGGCGACATAGTGGCCATCAAAAACATTTTTCAGTTACTATCACTACTCCTTCTGATCAAATGGTGGCATTGACATTGGCTTTTTACTGAAACTCTTCTTGCAATATGTAATTGGTTTTCAATAAAAATGAATCAGATGCAGATCTGCCCACCAACATATCTGCACTTTCATGAAGGAGTTTGAAAACCAGACCTACTTGACCTATGAGTTGAATCAGAGCTTGCACTTTTTATACTTTTGGTTCTAAATGTATCAGATTCTATATTGACCATTCTCAAAAGTTTAAATATCTTCTGATAATTAGTAATCCACATACAAACAAGTTTACAACACTCTTGATTCCAAAGTGTGTATGCCATTGGTAAGGCAACTAATATCTATGCAATTTTTTAATTCTTAAATGGCCCATTGATCTCAAAACTTATCATATTTCACCTTAGGTGCTCACAAGTGATACATTTTCTCCAGATCCATTTATTGAGAGTTTTGAAGTACCATTTGGGAGGTATCTTACTTCCAAAGCAACAACCTGGGTGGAGATTTCGGCCACAAAGTTTGATAGTTTTTTCATTTTTTAAAATGTAAGTATTTGAAAATATACAAAAATTTAATAAAATTGGTCTTTACAAATGAAATAATGATTTCTTTGTAGAATTATCATCTAAGTAGCTCAAACATATCAAGGAAGCTTCACTTGGGCTCAGGAAATTTTTTAGAAGCACACAACCTGGGATGAGTGAGTTGTATCAGGTATCATCTCTGTCATTACTTTACTCAATACAGGACACTTATAGTGTGTTGATACTAAAATGGGTCCAAACCATACAAATATTATGTTCAGAGTGAAGATAGAGAGTTTAAAACATTTCTGATACAAGGGCTCTGAGAAATATATAATACAAGTCAAGATTTGTAACTAAAGAAATTGCAGTTTCACACCTAGCCCATGATTTCTAAATGATTTTTGCATTTATAGTGACACTTTTCAATAATATTTGATCCACTTTAATGTAGAGAAGTTTTGCTTTTCAGCAAGCTATCACACATCTTTATGAATTAGATGGGTATTTAAGAGCCAGAAAGAACCACAATTTTGTGAATTTCCATTTGATCAGACACTGTCAAGTTTGCCCTAGGTCACCAGTATTTTTAAGACTTTGCAACTTTATTGATACATTGTCACACCAAAGCAAAGATGCCAGCAGATATGTCTATAAGTATGTAATTACTTCTCACATGAAAAATGTTGCTGATATACATTTGAAAGAAGAATCCTAGTGTCTCCACAATTTTCACCAACTTTTGTACTAAGTAATTCATTTCAGTCAAACCTTCATTTTTAAAGAACTACTTAAGGGCACCTTTCTGACTTTTAACTTCTCAAAGGTCATAACTCGTAAAGATATGTAATAGCTCATTCAAAAGGTAAATTTCTCCACATAAAAATGATGTCTAGATTACTGAAAAGTGTCACTATATATGTGAACTGATCATTATGAAATTGAGGACAAGGTGTGAAACAGCAATTTCTTGATTTATTATACTGCTACAAATGTTATCTCTTAGTACATATTTATATAAGGGGCCATGCATTAGAAGAGTTTTTAACCTGGTGTCTTCACTCGGAACATACTTTTTTTATGATCGGGAGTCATTTTATTATCAAGTTTGTGTTGGTTACCAGTGTAAAAAACAAAGTTGGCTTCTTTGTTCAACTTAATAGTTCTGGACTGATGACAAGAAGTCAAAATAGGCAAAAATAATAGATAATTGATGCAGGCGATATATTGAGTATTGTTGAACTTCAGCACTTATATTTATTCTCAATGTGCAAATCTGCATCTACTCATTATAGGGATGAGTAAAGTAATAAAGTTTTCCTCTGCACAGCCAACTTTTATCCAGTCAGAATGAGAGGATGAGTGGTTTTCCTGAGACCTGGATTGGCAAGCAAGTCCTTGTGTTGGGACCTTACATTTGTGACTTGTGGCATCACACAGTACTCCACTTAGACCACTATTTTATCAGATAAATTGTAGTTATGCTTCAGTTTTGCAACAAATTTATTAGTTGCATGCAAGTTTTGTCATCTCTTCAAGGTATCACTAATTGTGCCAATCAGCTATTATTGTACGCTATTGTAGTCCCAAAGAAAACCATAAATATTTTGTTCTCAGCTTTACCTGAAGATTTGTTAACCAGTGAAAAATGTTGCTTGCATTTACCAGAAAGCAACATGAAAACCTAAACGGATAATAAAATGTTTATTGAGTTCAGCCTCTTGACTTTTGTTTAAGATGACAAAGTAAACATATGTGATTTGGTTGATTCCAGAACGGTCACTTGTACTAACAAATTCCAGCATTTCATTCAATTGCAACAGTTACTATTTCAAGAAAATGGGCCCCCATCCAAGCATACTTTAGATGTGATGGATGGGGGGTGTATTATTGGAGTAAGCCAGAGTCTGAGCATGTATAAACCCTCCCAATGATATGTTCCCACCCTATTATAATGGGTTATAGCCACACAAAAACCAGGGTTAAATTATGAATTGTGGAGGGTAAAACAGCTGGTTTTATTTGGCTGTAACATGATTTTGTTTCTCTTTAAAGCAAGCGCCATACCCCCATCACCTCATACTAATTACATTACCTTGATATAAGTCATAGTCTTAGAAATGGGATCGTGTCCTTCCGTACTTTTAAAGCAGTTACAAGTAGTACATTAGCAAGGTGGTTGAAAGTGGTGCTACAACTGTCAGGCATTGATATCCAGTATTTAAAGCTCATTCATATCATTCAGCTTCAATATCTGCAACCCATAGGGGAGGTACCCACATGTCCGTTTCTGGAAGTAAAGTACAAAATGGTTTTACTACATCGTTTTGTGTATGAGTGTCATCGCGGTCTTATTCCTGTTGGCTTAGTCATTGATCACATCAATGGAATCAAAACCAACAATCAGCTGGAGAACCTGGAGATGGTCATACATCAAGAAAATTTTAAGAGAGGTCATAATGGTGATGGCAGCAATTTTGGAAGAGTGAGACCCGTGATCACAACTAACACAGAAAACAATAAGCACGAAATTGTACCTCGGTTTCCAAGGCTGTGAAAGCGCTTGGCACACATTCTGGTGCTATTCATTATCGCTGCATTGGCATGCAAACGACGTATTCCCCTGTAAAGAATGTCAGATTGTATTGTGTCCTGTGGCGTCCCCGTATATATATATATATATATATATATATATATATATATATATATATATTTTTTTTTTTTTTCCTCGACAAGACTTGATTCAGCAAAAATGTCTGGCACTGAGATGTTCTATGTTGCTTGTTCCTGAAATGACCGTGTGCTCATCTACTAATGTCATTGTCCAGAATCAATCTTTTATCATCGTATCATGATGGGCCAATTTTATTTAGCGTTACCGTGTGCATGACATGGTTTTCAGATCTAAACTTTGCTTGCTTCTCTGACTTGTTGAGCTCAAGCAGATACATCTTGGAACATAGTGCAATGACCTCTCTGATAGCAGCATGTTCTTCCTTAAACTTTCCTACAACTTTCTTGTTGCTAGCATCATGGGATCTCTCAAGTGGGATATCAGAAAAGTCAAATTCATCTCTCATGGTGAATAAATCTTCATACACATCATCTGTCCAGATTTCGTAGCATAGCGAATCCATGTCAGTAAGCAGCAGCTTGGCCCTGTCACCATATTTTGCCCTGATTGTGCCATAATGAAATTCATACATTCTTTGCTTTGACAGCTCAAGCACATTTAAACCAACATAGACAGGCATATTAAGTTTTACATGTGTTTTCTTTCTGTGTACCTTAACTAGGTTTTCATAAAAAATGTTCATGCTGACAAATGTTGGGTCTGAATGCTTGACATCATTGACTTTGCATCATATTGACTTTAACACGGCCAAGAGAGCAACAAATTACTTCGGAAAATATTTCATCAAGCTCATGAACAATTCTGTATTAATGGTAAGACCATGGAAAATGTGCTTTACGATGAGATGTGAATCATAGCCATGCAGATTATGAAACGCAACTGGAATGAACTCGGGCCTTTGTAATATTTGATTGCATTTGTTGTGAGCAGCGCCACGGTACCTACCTGTAAAATGGCAACGATCACAAACTCTATCGTCTATCGAACTTTTTATCCAGCAGTAATGACCATCGTGATCATCACAATGTAGATACAGCAGATTGACATTAGCAACGGTACTGGCAAATTGCAAGATGTAGAGAGGATAGATATCTGATTTGTCATTGGAGCAGCCAAAGACATTGATTGAAATATTATGAAGTCTCTCAGACTTTGGTATATTACAAATAAGTACAGGAAACTTGACTCCAGTAAAATTTAGTATGCTATGATACAGTTTGTAATTGCTCACACAATTTTACTTTTTAGCAGCACGCTCCAGGCATATTTGCTGAGGACGTCAATGACATTCAGCAGATACTTGTTGCCACAGTTACTCCTTGAATATTCTTTCATGTCAATGAGATCTGCTGACCAAACATCCTCAATGGTTCTAGCAATTACTCTGCATCTAGGAAATCTGTTTCTTGCTGGCTTGTGAAGTTCTTCTGCAATGATGTCAGCTGTGGCACCAGTTCCAATGCCAAGTTTGTATTTGAGTCCAATAGCACCTCTAACAAAAGCTTTGTCAATGCACTCTCTCATTCCAGTTGGCTTTATTGCAGCTAGCTCATCAAGCATAACATTATCACACTGAATTTTTTCTTTGGGGAAAATCTCTGTAGCAAATGTCATGACCCATTGCTGTAGCATCTACCTGATTGTAAGGTTCTTGGCCTGGCAATGGCTGATCATTCGAGTCAAGTTGTTCATGAAAAGGATTCCAAGGACCTGTATACTTGTGTCCTGGCAATGTCCAGCTGCCTTTTGGCTTAGGAAGCATTCCTACGAGCGAATGAAGATCAAAAGTACTGCCATACATTTTACGACGGTGACAAACAGAGCAACTGCCAACTACTCTATTTCACTGAAGACAAATGTTGTAGTGACAAATATGCATATATAATAAGCCTTGCATAGGATTCAGTATCAAGTATGACAGCCGGCTGAGGAGGGCAACCAGCACCAGCTGTTCCTTTGACAAATTGTGATTTTCGTTTGCCACATACAGCACACAAAGACTTTATCACAGTGCGGCTCCTAACGGAAAAAAACTTATAAGTGACGTATAATTGACTTATATTACTCACTTATAAAGGTCTTATAAGTGACTTATATGTGAAGTGTTAGGATTTTATATGTAAATTAGGCATTTCACTTATACATGAATATGCAAATAAGGCATTTCACTTATAAATGATGTATACTTCACTTATTTTACTTATACATATACTTCACTTATATGTGAAATGTGAGCTATTCACTTACTACACTTATAGGTCACTTATAAGTGACATATACTGGTAGGTCAATTAGGCATTTCACTTATATGTGAGGTATACTTCACTTATAAGTGAAATGTAAGTCATTAACTTACTACACTTGTACGTGAGATAAAAGCGAATTCCTGCCAAATTCAATGAATATGGACTTCTAAAAAGCCACTCCCTCCCCTCCCATGCCCGACAGTAAATTGTGTCCTTGTATAAATAAAGTCATCAGTTTTATAGAATGTATACATGTAAATGGCTACCTATAAGTTCTGACCTTATAAGAATCTCATACATTTCCATTTAGATAACAATTTGTGAATTGATTTCCAACACATTAGCCTGCTGCTTTGAGCCACCACATTGAGAACGGCTTGCTCACTATAAAATTGCTGGCTGAAATAACACAAATAAGTAATAAACATGAAAATAATTTACTCCCCAAGTAATAAAGGCAATTTTTCTTTCAAATGTTTATTCCAAGCAGAATCCATCATCATCAAGTAGTCTTCTACAACTGAATTCAGAAGCAGGTTTTGACTCGAGGGCAGCAGTGAAGAAGTTTCTTTCAGAATCTGATTCATTCTACATAAGCTCGTAAATGAAGGCTGTCCCAAATTCAATTGTCAGCATGTGAACCCTTGGATATTTGAATATACCACATGGTGCTGAAAAGCACAAAGAGTGAAAAAAAAAAAAACCGCCATAGGGAACAAGTTGGAGTAACATCATTCCATCGATGCAGACCGCCAGTGATTAAATTCTGGAAACTAAAGCATGGCCAAGTCTAAATTATGATAGTAATTGCCGTGAAAATCTTTTGCGCTCTGGATTTGTGCCGTTGAAACATCTTTTCGATGTCAAATAATTTTTCAATGTCTATCAATAAATTATTTTCTATGATTTCATTAGAATATACACAGTGAATGTTTGGTGCCAAATAATGTTTTAAATTAAATTATAGAAAATAGTTTATTGTTGGATGCTGAAAAGTCCTTGTTTAGAAGGTGTGTTTGCAATGTGTGGTTGTGTATGCTCACTCATGTCCCTATTTTGCAATTTACACACACACACACACACAC
Organism: Margaritifera margaritifera; assembly: GCA_029931535.1. Taxonomy (NCBI): domain Eukaryota; kingdom Metazoa; phylum Mollusca; class Bivalvia; order Unionida; family Margaritiferidae; genus Margaritifera; species Margaritifera margaritifera. The sequence goes on along the minus strand of JAQPZY010001174.1, from coordinate 613,729 downwards.
ACATACACATTGCTGTATTCTAGCTTTGATACATAAGATCCATCAAAGTTGTAAGTTTTATTTCAATGTTTTTCTTTTTTAAATCTTAAAATATTTTAAATTAAACATGGTGAAATTCTTGCGCATACATGTGATTCTACCGGCAGTAGGCCAAAAAAACCGTTTTAAAGGCCGTCTACTGCACATACCGTTTAGTTCTCGAAATCTACCACTTTTGAAAATTTCAAGGACAATTTTTTTTTAATAAAAAATACCCGGTATTTTTACGCGTTCTATCAACACATTAGATAAACCAGCCAGAACCAGTCTACTGGGAACCGGAAATATTCCACCTGTGCTACGACCGGTGTGATTATGCGTGGTTGAGTAGTCGGATTACAATTGTTAAAGAACACCTAGCATGTGTACACAACAAGCGGCTAATTGATTACCTTATTGTTGTAATTTGGAGAGTTTAAGGCCAAATGGAGGATGTTGTTTGAGGTGTCATAAGTAATAAAAGGATCTAAGGTAATCCATGATGACCGTGAGTCTTTGTTTAAAACTCAACCGACCTGTCGTGGAAGGAAGATAAAATAGAGAGACCGACCAAAAATGATCTTGGCAGAAACACTTGAGTAAGTATTTTGATTTGTTGTCTTTTAATTGTTCTTGTATTGTTCACGATGGTTTAAGATAAATATTTAAGGGCAGCTTGTATATTTTTTTTCTTCAGTTAATGTCAAAATGCCAAAACGTCCGCTTTCTCCCAATGCTAAGAAGCCACAAGCTAAGAAATACTACAATAAGTTTAACAACGCTTGGATACCAGAATTAAAGTGTGTGCAGACGAGTAGCAAATGTCCTGAGTTTGCATTGTGTGTTTCATGCAAAGTGGATTTTAAGATATTATATGGAGGAAGAAATGATAAAAATGTATTACTTAATATTTAATTTTAATGTTGGGATAAATTATTAAAATCATGTGTTTTTTAACTGTTTATTTCAAGTCTAAATCTAATTTGTTTAAAATTAATTAAAGTGGTGAAACTTGCCAACAGATTTTTGGACCTAAGCCTAGAAGAGAAACAAGCCCTTGAGGATGAGGCTCAGGAATACATATTAAGTCCAAACCAGGAACTTCCTCTGGGTGAAATGAGCTTGGAGTAGTATTGGAGATCAGTCAGCAGCCTCAGAAACCCAGCAACAGAAAAACTTAAGTTAGAACTTCTTTCCAGACTGAGTGTAGTTTTCCTGTCATTGCCACATTCCAATGCTGACACAGAGAGGACATTCTCCATTCTTTGGAAAATCCAGAGTGATTCAAGGGGAAATCTGGACCAGAAAACTATTGAGAGCCTGCTAAGTGTGAAGGTTGACAATCACAGTGAATGTCACCAGAGGTCACCAGACAGTGATCTTGGGAAGGAAACTAAAAATGCCTGTGGATTTTATACAAAATCTTTGCAGTGAACTGTGAGATGTACAACTCTTCCTTTTTCATTTAATTGACAATATACTGGCTTATATTAACTAACTATTATTGTAACATTTTCCATCAGATTCTGAATCGGATTCACATTCAAAATTTGTGTTTTATTATAATATGAAGAGAATACATATTATGTGAAAAAATGCACTTGTTTTGTTTTCAATCCCCTTAAAACGTGTAAAATTTATGCCGATAACAAATCTACCTTTTTAGAAACCAATCTACTGATCAAAATTTGTAAATCTTCTGGTTTGAAATCCTGGTTCTGTCACATGTATGCTTGTGTGTGTATGTGTGTGTGTGTGCGTTGTTGTTGTTGTTGTTGATATGACTCATTGAAATTGATAAATCTGGTGGGAAGTTATGAATTTTGAACAAAAAATCATAGTAACACCTTTGTTTAACTTGGATTGCATTTTGTAGTAAATCTTGGACTTGAGACTATATTTTGCAGTAAATTGTTAGTCAGAAAATGATAATGTCCATGAACTTACAGTTCACTTATACTCAACTGATAATGGCTTATACCACCTATAAATGACTTTTATGTCACTTACCGGTATTAGTGAAATGTAGATGAAGCATGGATCAATATTGTTTTCACTTATACTGTACTTATACAGACTAACATTTCAATTACTTCATTAAATATGCAAAGTATAGGTAACTTATAAGTGAACTATAAGTCCTGTATAAGTCAAGCATATATCATGTATAAGTCAGAATAAGTTATTCCCGTAAGGGAGATGAGCAGTCTCTTGTTAAAAATTATAATGATGCCAAAATGTTATGATTTATAGTATCTTTGTTTTCTTCATTAAACAGACTTTGAAAGTTTTGACACTCATGTGTCTGGAGAAAGCTGATGAAATGGGCATGTCCTCCATTGCTGTCCCTGCGCTTGGAACTGGACATCTGGAATATCCCTACAGAGATGTGGCATGGGCAATGTTTGAGGCTGTTGATGAATTTAATCCCACAAAACAGAATCTGAAGGAAGTGAAATTCATCTTATATGAACAAGATGTGAAGACTGTGGAGGTAAACAATTTTTGGTACTTTTAAGTTTCAGTTTTAGTCTATAGTGACTAATTTAGGCTCCATATTAACAATTTTCAATGATTTTTATGCTCCCACCATATCAATGGATGGGATATAAAGCGCTACTCTTGTTCATCTATTACATCATGTCATGTCAAATCACGTCCATCAAAAATTTCATTTCTGCTCAATACCTTTTCAAGGATTTAATTGATAAAAAAAAAAAAAATTATTTATGAGGCTTGACATTAAGATCTTGATAAAAAATGAAATTTTTATTGTTTTTTTTGGCAAATTGTTACAGAGTTATGACCCTAGTTCCAGTTAGAACTTTGATAATTAATTGAGATATTAATTTTCCGGACAAGATATTTGGGAAAAATGAAAACTGGTAATTTGCAATTGCAAACAAATTATCTGCACAGCAAGACAAGTAATTAATTTTTTATGTCGAAAAATTGGGTAAATGATGGTAGTCTGAAATTATTGCAATTATGTAAAGAAATATAACATTAAATGTTCATAACTGTGGTGGTTTAAATGTACAATTAATAAGGTCATTGTAAATGATGAAATAATAGGCAGGGCCTCTGAAAGTGTGAACGATCTTGTAAATTAAACCTAAGGGGCCCAAAGTGCCCGTTTCCAGGAAAGCTGGAGAAGACATTGTTGTTTGACTTAAAAAATTGCCCTTCAGTGTCTGCTGAATACCTTTGAAGGATTTCATGGACTGAAACCAAATTTGGCATGAGACTTTAAAGTAAGAAGGACTAGGTCAGTTGACTTTCATCACCTTCCAGCAAAATTTTACAGAGTTACAGCCCATGTTTGACTTCGAACAGTGACCTTCAATTTTACTAAATAACTTTTGAAGGACCTCATAGATTGAATCCAAATTATTATGAGGCTTTACATTAAAAGGTCAGGATCGAATTTTAGCATTTTCCAGCAAAATTGTATGGAGTTATGGCCCCTGTTTAACTTAGAACTTTGCTCTTTTATTTCTGCTGAATACATTTTGAAGGACCTAATGGATCAAAATCAAATTTGGTATGAGGCTTTACATTAAGGAGAACCTAGGACAAGTTTGATTTTTACCCCTTTCCAACAAAACTTTACAGAATTGTGGTCCCAGTTTGCTCTTCAGTTGCATCAATGGCAGGGGCATCAGTGTAATATGGACACATCTCTAGTTTACATTGAAATATTTGTTATCATGAACTTCTATATTTTCTTGCTGGAGAAAAACACATGTATAGACCCAGATATGCTGTTGCGTAATGTGCCAATCTATGCTGCTTGTTCAACTTAAGACTTAAAACAAACAACTTAGATCCAGATCTTCTGGCATATTTTGTGACAATAGATCTTGATCAGTTCTGTGTGCATATTGATTCTGCATTTTACACATGTAAATATCATACATGTGACAGAAGAGAGAGGTCAGCTTAGGACAGATCATGAGATTTGCAAAATTTGGTTAAGAGTTTTACTTCAGATCAGGAGGATTTTCATTGATCTGATTGTTAGCATGCAAATGGACAAAAATGACAACTATTGAACAAAATTCCTTTTTCTGTATTAAAATATGCACATCATCTCATCACATCAGTCCTTTCAAAGTAATTTGTTGCCTTTCATACTGTCCTTATATGTAGCACAAACATATTTAGCCCTTCTTAGTAGATTGTTGTTCAGACTATATTGGTGGCAGTCCTCATCATTGTTGATCTTAACACTTAGGAGATGATGTACTGTTACTGGATCTAGGTTTCCTCTGGAGTCAGCCTGAATTTTCCTCAGAATGGAAAATGTCCTTTCAGTGTCTGCATTGGAATGTGGCAATATTAGTACAATTCTACCAAGTCCACCAAGAAGTTTAAATTACTTCCTGCCTGCGGGTAGATTCAGGTTGCTAACTGCATGCCAGAACTGACTAATTCAATAACATCTTTAATCCTTTCTAAATTACTTATGATAACACATACTTATGATAACTGAATTACTTATGATAACAAAGCAATACCAACCCTGCTGAAAGAATCCAAGTAATGTTTATTGTTTTATGCAGTCTGAGCTCTTTAGTAAGCCAGTCATAATCCATTAATGTCTTTAATCCTTTCCGAATTACTACTGATCATACATACACTGTTGCATATTGAGTGTGGGCTCGCAGGTTTCCCACAATTTTTTGTCCAATGTCTCCCAAATCTTGACCCGTGTGCCCCTCTGGGCATGCTTTTTCATCAGAAAAAAATTTAAAAATATCCCTACAACTTTTCCATAGTGGATGTCCATCAGTGTCTCTGTTGGCACTAGCAATGGCCAAAGTCGAGAAAGGTGATAAAACTGTAAAAATGGCATTGAATATCTATTTCAATACAATGTATCTGGCAATCGAAACATTCAAGGTTTATGGTTGTTGGGCCAAGTTGCAGTGTAAAGAGTTTGACAGCTGTTAGTGTAACATATTTTCAAGGATAAGGTCACCCCTACAGCAAGGAAGATTTAATTTATTTTGAGACTGAAATGATGATAAAAGAGACTAAATTTCTGCAAATACAGAATTGGTCATTTAATTAATGATTTGTTAGTTTGAGGAGAAAAGTAATTCAGAAAACAGGTATTTATTATTATAATTGCTGGTAGATAATGAGTGTACAATAAAGTTAAATGAAAGCAAGATCCAGAACAGAAAATTCCATGTTGTAGTTCATTTCAGGTTAAGCAGATATTCAAATATGTTAATGTTTTCATGAGTTATTTGAGCATATGGTAAAACTTTTAGTGCAATAATGTAAGTGCCCAAGGAAAATATGGTAGTACAGTGCAGACCACAAAGTTAAGGTGACAGAACTGTAGAAGCAAATTAGATTATCTTATTTTTATAGCACTATTAGTGCATTATGTACTATTATTTTCCTTTGTTCCTCTAAAATGTTGTGTGTGCACCAAATTTGGAGGGTGGGGGACACAGTGGCCCCTGCCTTGGAATCCTATGTGCAATACTGTACATATAATAAATCCAGTGATTACTTTTAGGTTATTGTGTTGAATTAGCAATTCAAGTGTCATTCCCACTAGTTCACAGTCATATGATCACAGGAAGTCTGTACCATACATATAATACATTGGAAGCAAGGTGTGAAACAAAAAAATGGAAAAAGTTCTGTTTCCAGGATTTTTTAAAATAATGATTGATGGGTCCCGGCAGAGAGGTTCACATGTGTGAAATATAGTATATGCATTTTCATTTTGTAATGATCATTAATGTTGGACTAAGCCCAAATATATTTATCAGTTGATTTACTTTACTAATAACAATTCAATCCTTATACTTAGTTTTATCTATTTACATATTTGTTGATATTTCACTTTGCAGCTACACATACGCTTGCAAGCTAAACATCCCAAATAAAGAGGAGTAACTTCTTCAGTGTGTCATTAAACAAGAAACAGTCAAAACTGGTTCATAAGCTTTAACCTGTCATCTTGCAGATGAGAGATAATAGTGCTGAAGGCACAACAATTTTGTTTAACAAGGTCCTGACTAATTCTGAAAAATAGGGATTTATTTGTATATCTCTACCTCCTCTATAGAGGTAGGGATATATAGTGATCCTCGAGTTCATTCATCCCTCCATCCATCTACCACTATCTCAGTATTGCAAGTAGTCCTGTATTTTTTAGTGCTGGTGGTCATAAATCAGAAGAGCTTATGCGATGGACTCTTGTCCAACGTCTGTCATCCATTAGCACAAGTTTGTTATTGTTGCTTCTCTGTAACATTTAGAGTTTCTAGTGAGACTTACCACCAGTGACAGTACATGTGCACGATGAAAAGACTGTCATAATTTTACAAGTGAAAAGAAAAACAAGAAACAGAAATGTAACCAGAATTCTTTATTTGTAAAAGAAAACACTGAAACATTATCATGAAAATGCTCAGTATTGGCAAGCAAGGATATAACGCAACCTAGTTCAGCTACCTAGACTGCTTCCAACCAGCATTGAACTTGCCAGATGGATTGATACACGATTGTGACAATAAAGGTATTCATTTTCCAAGCAAAATATTCAGGACAATTGCTAATTTTATGAGTGCAGAAATTATCTGGACAGAGAGAAAATCATTTCTTAGATTCTGCATATTTAAGTCAATGATGGTAGTCTCAGGATTTAATGGATCGCCACTTTGTTCTAGCAATTTTTATATGTCTGCCATAAAGTGGAGTGTATTATGGTATTGTCAATATGTCTGTCCATCCATATATCGCTCTGTTACCAATTGTGTTTCTGCACAAAACATCTGCGTAAAAAGCTCATATGTTACGGTCACTGTGCCTGAAAGAAGGAAAAGGGTTTATACACAATAATGGAAATTCTCCACCATCTACATTTAACCAAACTTTGTTGATAGCTTGAAGATTATGTATATATACAGTGAAGCCCCTCAAAACTAAACCCTCTGTATACCAGAATCCCCTCAAGACCAACATTTTTTTGGAGTCCCACATTTTTCCTTCTTTAATGTCATCATTTTTTTTCCCCAGTAAAACAAAACCCCTCAACTCTGAATACCAAAACAAATTTTTGATCCCAAATTTCAATTTTATGCTTAAAACACCCCATAAGAAATAAACACTACAAACTTAGAAATTTATTTTAGATGCAAAATTCCTGACACATGCTGGAACAGATTAGTTACAGTTAGCAAGTACTGTAGATGGCTTATCTGTGAGACAAAGACCCGGAAAATGACCCAAGGGAACGTGAGGTCAAAACAATACTTGACATGCATGCTGACACAGATTAATACTGACAATAGGCTAATCTGAAGGCTTTGCAGCATAAACAAGAGCCAGCTTTTAAGGCAAATTATTAATAACTTGTAGGTAAGCCATTTAAGAAAGATTATTTGTATCTGCTTATTATCTAATTGTGATTGATGTTATTAATAAAATTATTACATACATGTATTTAACTCATTAACCCCTGGAGATTCTTTTCATTTTCGCCTGAAATGGGGGTAGGAAACACATTTTTGGTGTTACTTCTCAATGCATCCAAACACATCTGCTTAAGAGAGTTTTAGTTTAGCAGATGCTTAGGTGTATCAAAAACATTATTTTCGATTGGCTATTATGCTCGCGCATGTTCAGAAGGGTAAAAGTTGGACTTTTTTTTGTATTGGACCCCTGATTTTTGTGTCCTGGCTCCTTTTTACTCCAAATCTCAAACTTATCCTACTTTTTGGCAATGGTTCATCTGTCCGTGTGCAGTTTGGACCAGTCTGCTCTAGATCTAAGGCCACAAAGTCTAAAATCTGGACACAAACTCCGGTTCCGAAACCGTCAATTTTCTACCTAAAAAAATCGGGTCTCAAAAATTATGTTTTTCCCGCTGTATTTTTTCATGCAAGTAGAAAGTCTACGTTATTTGGTATCATTGTAGAGCTATATCTGTTTACTTTCCTGCAATACCACCCACTTTAGTGTATCTTAAATGATGTTGACATTACAGAGCTTGGAAATAGGGTACAACCTCATGATGCTTTAACGTGTTGCCAGGGGTTAATGAGTTAAACAAGTTTGTCCAGGAATGGCTATTTTTGTAATTTCTGTGCTGGCCCCTTTTTACTCCAAATCTCAAACTTATCCTACTTCATGGGTCACACAGAATAGCCACATACAGCTTCTTCTGATTCCCTATTCATCACTGGCCTGTCACATAAGCTGACTCTCTTTGGATCTCGGCGAGTTGAGCAACTGGCTAACACAGATCTTTTTTCTGAAGGATGAACAGCTGTTTTGAAGCCTAATGTATACAAGCTGGCCAACCAAAGTGTCAGTCCTCTGTTTTATAGTTATATGTAAGCTGTCAATCAGTAGTGAAATTAGTGTTATGTCATGGTGAACAAAACAAAGTAAGATCAGTGATAATTTATGGAATGGATTAAAGAGAGCGGGATCAAGTAATCTTGCATGAAATTTAAATTTGGGAGAGAACAACATATACATGTATTTTATGATTTTGTTCATATAGTGCACATAAAACAATCTTAATAATAATAATAATAATAATAATAATAACAATAATGATCATGATATTCAGTGCATGGTATTTGTTCAAAAACCAATTTTGAACTGTGAACCTGTTTACAGAGGTAACCTGTGTACAAAGGCCAGTTTTACCTTTTCCTGTGGGTGGCTGCTATTGACAGGATTGACTAATATATATATATATATATATATATATATATATATATATATATATATATATATAATACTGTGCTTGTAACTCAAATGTACTCACCTTCTGTCCTCCTACTTTTTGTGTCACACAAGTTTACACACTTATTTAATCTTTTTGAGATCAGCAAATAAAAGATTATCAAACAATTTCCATTTTTCTAGTAGTTGGCCACCTCTAACCAGAACTTGTCCATATTTTATGTTTATCTGAGTTAGCATCAATACAGTTCACATGATCGTTAATCCTGTGCAAAAACTGTTGGGGAACTGTAAATATTTTGTGGGGGATTTTTATTGCTTAGCTATTACCTCACAAGCCAGTATAGTATGCAGCAACAATTGTGATTGGTTTGATTATTTAAACTTGCCATATTCCTTTAGCTTAAGATATCCAATGGAAACAACTGTTACATGTTGTACAGCAAGTACCCATGCTTCAACAAACCATTGAGAAAGTGTAATGCTAGATCATGGGCATTCATTGTGTCAAGAAAAAGATGAAAGATACCACTACCATATTATGGTGTGTTGACAAAAGATGAACATTCGTGAGTCTTCTTTTCTGTAAGGGTTCACCCTGAGGGGCTGGTAGTATGGACTACATGTGATTACTTAATCAGATAATGAGTAGCTGTAACATGCTCAAGGATTAGTGTAGCCTCTTACCAGAAGCGAAGATTAGTGTGGCCTCTTACCAAAAACAATCACCCAACATTCAACAACAGAATTGTATGGATTTAATTTGAGCATCCTGCTGTAGGTACAGAGGGACAGTTTAATGACAATGTTTGCTACTGAGAAATATATGAAATTCCTTTATAATTTTTAACATCGTCATTTTTAGGTCATAGACCAAAAGAGCTTATGGGATGGCCTGACGTTGTCTGTTGTCATACATCTATCATCCGTCTGTCCATTAGCACAAGTTTGTTATCACTACTTATAACTACTTGGAGGATTGTTTTGAAACTACACACACATTCATACCATGGCCATCTTGAAAATCTTGTTATTGTTACTCCTCATGAATGTGTGGTCATATAATGAGGCATTCATGAAAAGACTTCTTATGATGTCTAGTTGACCTAAATGAAAATAGTGCCAATCTGATGTCCAATATGTCTGCCATGGCAGCCATCTTGAAATTTTTTTTACTGCTACTTCTACTGAATGGAAAGTCATATCAACATTTGGTTTTCACCAGACGACTTCTTATGATGTCTAGTTGATAGTAAATAAAAATGGTGCTGCTTGAATTTCCAGTATTTTCAACACAGTGGTCATCTTGAAAATCTTGTTATTGATACTATTCCTATGTGGATGGTCATGTCAGCATAGGATTTTCAGAGTAAGACTTCTTATGAAGTCTAGTTGGTCCTAAATGAAAATTATGCCAATCATCTGATGTCCAATATGGCCACCATAGGGGCCATCTAGACAGTCATCTTGAAAATCTTGTTTTTGCAACTTTTGAAAGGAAAGTCATATCAAACTGGGGTTTTCTCAGGAAGACTTCTTACGATGTCTAGTTGCTTTCAAAATGAAAATGGTGCTGATAAGACCTCCAATATGGCCACCATAGGGACCATATTGAAAATATTGTGATCACTATTCCTCCTAGATGGATGGTCATATCAACATGGCGCTTTCACCAAAAGACTTCTTGTGATATCTAGTTGGACCTAAATGAAAATGGTGCCAATCTGACATCCAATATGGCTGCCATGGCTGCTGTCTTGAAAATTTTACCACTACTCCTCCTAGATGGATGGTCATATCAACATGGGGTTTTCACCAGAAGACTTCTTATGATGTTTAGTTGGTCCTAAATGAAAATGGTGCTGATTCAATATCACCACCATGGCAGCCATCTCGTTATTGCTACTCCAGAGGAATGGATGGTCATATTTACATTGGGTTTTCCCGAAAAGACTTTCAATGATGTCTAGTTGTTCCTAAATGAAAATGGCACCTATCTTATATCCAATATGGCTGCCAAAGTTTAATTTGGAAATCTTGTTATTTCTTAGAAATAACAGAGATTTTTTCGACACTCAGTAGTTAAAAGAAGAAAATCTTGTATTGAGTCCTTGTAAATTATTTTTGGGCAGTAGAGTGTCATTTCTGTTGAGGGACCCTTGTTTAATATTTTCCTGTTACCCGACTAGGCATTCGCATTATAAAAGTGGTTACCTGGCATTAATTTATAGTTGTCCCGGGAAGTTGGTGTAGGACTTGTCATTCACATCATTATACATCAATATGAGTTTTTTGGCATTGTCTTTCTATTGTTTTGCACCATGTCCTCTTTTGATGATGAGGTTTCAGCTCTTGAAGAAGCTGGTCTGATGGTTTTGTCATTCACATTAGTATCTGCTGTTGCAGGTGATGTTTTCATATGCTGCATTTTCTACTGTTTTTTCACCATTCCCTCTTTTAATTATGAGGTTTCAGCTTCTAAAGCAGCTGGTCTGATAGTTTTGTCATTTACAATATCATCCACTTCATTCTCTGTGATGTTAACAAAAGCTGTCAGAATACAAAATCGCTCATCTAACCTTAGTTAGTGTTTACCACTATTTTAAATGTATGTTTGTCATTTGGTAAATTGTAAACCCACTTTGCCTATAATGTGAGCTAAAGAGCTAAACTGAATATCTTGACTGTGTTAATAAAAGATGTAAGGTGCCGAGAGCTGGACATATATTAAATTTGCAGCTTTACCATTTGCAGGTAAAAGAATCAACTTAAGTGATGAATTAGGATACTGTAAAACAACTAATTTTCATGCATCACATTTTTTCTCATTCAGCTGTATACATATTTTCACGCAGATTAACATTCATGGACATCAAAGTGGAGAAAATAAATAAATTTTAAAAGGAAAAAAATTGGAGCATTTCATTGCATGAAATGTTTAACATTGTTTCATGTGCAAAGATTACAGAATACACTATCATTATGTGTATTATTGATACAGAAATGAAACCAAGGTAATTATGTCGGCAACTAGAGTTTCAAGTCCATCCCAGCTTTGCCGATTGACACGTTGATTTCTACTGTCCTATTCTGCTGTGTGACTTTTGGTCAATGGCTTACGGTACTGTGAGATTGTCAGTCAATTGCTGTATCCCTCCCACGAGTATTGTAGAAAGCTGCATTTTGGTACCATACTTTCTGGGAATATCAGTTAATGCTACTACAAATGGCGTGGACAATGGTGCATAATGCACTTGCAGATCAGGATCTGCCCAGTGCGTTTATGCTCATGATTAAAGTGAACCGCATAGACCAGTGACTGTGCATTATGTGCGGACAGATGCGAGACTACATCATTGGACATATGTTTTGAGGATTTTACATGTTTTACCTTTATCTTTTATTCTCTGTACCTTTTACAGAATTTTAATATCTTTACCATTTATATATTATCTTGTTGTAGTTTACACTTACAGTTATTTGGAAGGGTTCATCTTCCTGAAGTTGTTTTCTTCATTTTTACGCTTTTACTTTTAATTGTCACTATATAGCTGTTATTGTATGAAGGTGCCGTTAAACACACTTACCGTACATATATACATTATTTTATTTTACTAAATTAGGAAATAAGGCACTGCATTACTCAGACACTGTTAGTGTCAACCATCAGCACTGACTCCAAAAATTCTGAGTGGAACTCCTGGATTTGACAACTGAGGTGTCAGTTGACTCCAAATATGGAACTGATAGCGGGAGCTCTGTGCAGTATGTAGGCAGGCATACATTTGTCCATTGCCTTGTTTGAGTCAGATGTAGGATCCACTTATTGACATATGCAGCTATCACTCACAGTTTTGAATGATATTCATATTCCCATACATGCCATGTTTAATCAACATCAGGAGCAAGTCTCTATGATAGTATAAAATTCAGCTTGTAAGATACCAGATTATATTTGAACAACCCATGATCGGAAACCTGAACTGGGGAAGTGCAACAGGACAGTGATGGATCAAGGTTTACATTTTGTTGGGTGTTACCTTTTAGTATTTTTTCTGTCACAGTATGACAAGTCAATAACATAGAGAATGTAGATAATACTTGCTGATTTTCAGGCTTCTTGTTAGAGTCAGTATTAAATGAAATGGTTATTTTAAAAAAATATTGTTATTAAATATTTTCTGTTATTTTTGTAATATTTATTTTTACAAAAGAGATATTTGTTTATTTCAGGCATTCAGACTTGAAGAATGTAGAAGAAAGCACTTAAGCAGACAGAAAACAAAAATAAGAAGAGGTAGTAACAAACTTTTTCTGGTATTTTTATTTCCATCTTGAGAGAGAGCTTTGTACTGGCAGACATCATCACAGGAGAGATAGCACTGAATTCTTAAAAGAAACACACAAATACACTGTTTTATATAGAATCATGTAAAGTATGAAGGTTAGGGGCAAAAGTTAATATTAGATGTTTTTTTGAAAAATAATTTAATATTACCATAAAACTTGAAGCTATGAAAAATATTTCTTTTTATTGTTTGAAACTTGCATTTTTAGAAATTGATCTTTATGAATTATGTAGATGTTTAAATTTTTCATATATTAAAAGTGACTGTATTGTGATCACTGCAATGCTTGAAAATCCAAGCACATAAAAAGATATCTACCTTGTGACTTCTGTATGCAGGTTGGTCTTTCAGACTTGGTTTATGAACAAATACCATGCACCGAATACCATTATTGTTTGTATAATTATTATTGCTTTATTATTGTTATTATTATTATTATTATTATTATTATTATTATCAGCAGATTTAATTTAGTGCACTATTCAACAAAATCATGAAATACATGAAAATACATGTATATAGTACAGCTCACGAGATTTTTCAGAACTCTGCGCATCGCGGTGGGGGTGGAGAGTGAGTGGAGAGGATTAAGAAAAACCCCTCCACCATCACTCCATGTGTCCTGACGGAGTTGTCGCGGAGTCTCGCGGAGAATAGCCCTGCACACCATGCTTTCTCGCGGAATTGCATCCGATCACCACCGCGGAGTGGACGTGGTCTCGATAATATGGGCGTGGTTTACTGTTTATTACCCTTGCAAGCAGAGGTTGAGAGAGATATGGGGGGGGGGGGCACCGATTTATCTACATTGTTATCTCTCTGGGGAGCAATTTGCTAACTTTTTGATACTAAAAAAAACGTAGTAATTCAGTTAATTATAAATATTTCCTTGTTCTAACGAAGTGCCAAATCATATTTAAGATGATGATAACGTAGTGACAATGCCTCGTAAACTGTATTAATACTACATTTTGCGCAATGAATCTAATTTCTTTTTCTTCAATACTATGTTATCGGAATCTAAACATGCATTCATATCCTTATTTCTTTTTCAGTAAACGCAATATTAAATTGTAATGATCATATGAAAGTCAGTGATATTGTACTACCTGCAATGAAAAGAACGATAAACATTGAACAAATTCATAACAAAGCTGCAGTCATACCTGACTGAAGTGAAACAAAATCGCACAAGTTCCGATGGTTACTCCATGCATGAATACTCATTCACATATTGTACATTTTTTTCTGACATCCAATCGCTTAAATAAAGCATTATTAAGATTTCACATCGTTATTTTATTTTAAACTGTACTATTTTGCATTAATTACCAAAGTAGCGGGTTTTTTTTACAATCACAAATGGTCGCAAAAGGTCATCCTAGATACATGTAGTTGACATGTGCAAGTAACCTAGCACAATAGAAGCCATCAGCACTGCATGTTTTCTTTGATATTGATGTGTTAATTTCATGTGCTAACTGTTAAGCTAAAAGTACAACAGCAACGCTTCTGCGGGTTTGTTTTCTTTGCCATTGATTTGACAAACTTGCGCGTCAGATGAAATTAATGTTTAACTTTTTCTTTTCTGATCGTTTTCTTATTGCATAATACAGAAAAATAAGATGAATAATTTTAGATCATTAACTCTTCTTAGTAAAGTTCCCCTCCTCTCTATCTCTCTCTCTCATAAAATATGGAATCCAAATCACTACTGCACAAGTTATCGTAAACTGAAATCTGGAAAAGTTTGCAAGTGGTAAGAAACAGAAACACGCTCAATAACCAAAGGCTCTAACAGTCACAAACAGGAAACTGCATTCTTTAATATCTGCGTAAAAATAATTAAAAAAGTATATTTTATTTTTATATTTTCGTCGCAGGAAAATGAGCAAATAATAGGATACACGTGGAGACAATACATCCCTGCAAAATGCTCTAAACTTGTTGGAAATTAAAATCTCTGAACATCTCAGATTTTAGAATTTTCCATATTATTTTTCATTTCGGTAATAAGCCGAGTTCAGATTAATTACTAACAATTATCAAACTTCCGTTGTTAATGGCGGGACCATAATTGCGGCTGTAAAGTACAACGCGCTAAGTCAGATGGCTTCGTGTGATAAAAACACACAGTTCCCAAGCTGAAACTTACATCATCCTTTGATGCAAACCCTTGTTAATATTTTACAACAGTGTTTACAATGGTCACTGCCTTGATTTCTGTAGAACATCCGCTGAAGTCAAGTCTTTATTAGGGAGAGACAATTGAATTTTCCAACCGTGGGGGGGGGGGTAAATACATGAAAACAATTGTCTTTCTCTCATTTTTGTAGCAGACGTTAATCCGTTCCATATTACACTTAAAGTAAATAATTACTGTGATGAAAGAACAAAAAATATCCTGGTCGAAAAAAACAAAACAACATATAAACCCCGTATATTAAATGGTCAGTCCCTTACAGTACACATGGAGTCATAATATTCAGCCTCGTGACTCTGCTATTACTGCTTAAAGACTAAGCACGCGGTTTGCATTTCAGTGTAAATTCTGTGTTTTAGGTTTGTTGTTGTTGGGGGGGGGGGGGTAAGCAGAAGCGGATGTCAATTTGGATTTTAATTGTCCATATCTCAGAGAATTACTTTCCTTTGGAACAAAATGATAAATTTATTTTGCTTGAGAGGCTCAGCAATGTGTGCTTCTCGTCAAGTCAGTGCATAAGTTTGTTCATATTTCTTTGAAATAAATTAAAAGCATAAACTTATTGCAAAAGAAGTCGATCAACCTTTTATAAACAGTAATGTGTACTGAATATACAAGACTTTTGAAATTATTTTTTTATTGTCCAAATATATGATCGAAATAAAAACGACTGATTCTTCAGATGGTATTCGGTTGTAAATCACTCTTGACAGCTCAGTCTTTCCATAGGTGGTCTTCATTCATTGGCTGCTCAGATGTCAATCAGTAATGTCGACTAGCCCCTCCACGGTGGAGTTAACATCGGCGTGCCTGCCGAAACGCGATGGTGATTTGTAGGTATTTATGCCAATTTATGCCTCCACTGGGAGTGCTATCGCAGAGCTAAAGTGGAGGGGATTAAGTACCCCACCGCGATGCGCGGAGTTCCGAAAAATCGCGTGAGCTGTACTGTATGTTGTTCTCTCCCAAAGTTATGTTCCACACAAGATTGTTGATGCTTAAATTTTGTTTTTAAAAATTGCTGATCTTAGTTTCTATTGTGCATCATGACACAATATTAATTTCATTACTAATAGACAGCTTACATATGATTGTGAAACAGAGGATTGACTCTTTGTTTGGCCAACATGTGATGAATAGGGAATGAAAAGAAGCTTAACCTTTAAAGTGCTTGTCACACCGCCAGTAGAGGTCTAGTGCCACTTGTCACAACTTAAGTCGTTTTTCAGGTAAGCAACTGTTTACACATCTCGGTACTTCACCTTGACATGAATGGTTGAAAAACTAAATTTGATTGGTACATTGGGCCCAGTAACAAGCATTCTGTCATAGTTTTAACCTTGTATTCATCAGAGAAGTTTTACAAATGCATGTTTATAATAGGCACTACCTAGAAAACTCTAAATGGCTGAGTCCCAATATGGTTCATCTTCAGATGACTATTTCATTTGGCAAGTGCTGGCTGATGATAGTGATGAAGACTGATTTTGAACTTTTTGAAGTATATGAGATTATTAGAGCTGGGAAAGTGTTACTGGAAATGCCAGTGAGTGATTTTGAGGTTAAAAATGATTAGAATACATGCTGGATGGACCAAAACTGATGGCATGCTGTTCAACCCCCTATTCAGCGGTATTTCAAAATTAAATGTAGAAATGGAGACTATCAAGCTTATAGACCATTTAAGGCTATTTCATATGAGGAATTCTTGCATGTGATCATAGATCAAATGAATCTTTATGCACAGCAGAGAATAAATGAGGCAGACTTGATAGACAACATCCGATGAGAAAATAAAAGCACGTCACACCTGATGAGTTGAAACCATTTTTTTTTTGCTTTGGTTATGGCCGTGGGTTTGATACATAAATCTGATTTCAATTTATATTGGGCAGTTGAATATGTCATATCAACCCCATACTTAATCACACAAAAAAATGAGTTGGGATATATTCTTAATATTCTAAGCAAGTAACACCTGAACAGGTAATGAACTTGACAGGTGACTGTCTTTGTAAGCTCATAAGTGGACATTAGATGACAGACATATACTAGAATAAATAACAAGAAAACTGCAAAGCTTTGTGAATATTTTTTTACAAACTTTAGGGGGTGTAAACTTACTTGTAGTGTTCCTTGACTGGATGCTCATTAACTGGTACCAATTCTACACCTGTGATTTTCACATCTTGGATATAAAGTTGTAACAGACATACATATATATGGTTGATCCACAAAAGAATATAGTATTTTTTAGGCATATTTAAACTATTGCATTTTAAAAAAATACAGATGAAATACAAACATAATCTGTATATTTACCTGTATTTGCACCTGTAAGTGCAAATATGATAAAATTAAATATGTGACTTGATGCTTATAATAAAGTTCAGACATCAATAATTTTTTGTGTATATAGGGTTTGTCTATTTATTATGTACAGTAATTAAAATACATGGAATTTAAAAGCAGAGTGCTAATTTTTTTCTCTTCTCAAACAATTCATCACTGAGGGATTTGTGCTACAAAGCTATATAGCACTTAGAGGGTCAATGTGGTTATTATATACTGCATATAATACAATATAACTGACCACTCACTTGTCAGCAGCAGAGTAAAAGTGCAGCCCCAAAGCTACACGGATCTGAAATGAAGGCTTGCCATGAATCAACACACAAAGCATGAAAAACATCACAAAATGACTGCAGTTCTTCGAGACCAATGAGCGGGCCTAAAAGGGAATGCTGAAGAAGTATGGGGCACCCTGAGCTCAGTTATCTACGAGTCAGCTATCACAACATTTGGTAAAACCATGACTCGAAACAAAGATTGGTTTGAGACCCACACAGACAAAACGGTGCTAGTGTTAGAGGCAAAGAATACTGCCTACCTAGAACAAATCCAACACCAGAAACACTTATGGCTTTCAAGTTGGCAAAGAGTGCAGTGCAGAAGACAGCCAGGCACTGCACAAGTCAGTACTGGGGTGTTCTATGCCAGGATGTGCAGACCGCATCAGACACAGGAAACATTTGTGCCATGTATGACAGGGTCAAGAAGGCCCCTTGAAGGCGCTGGATGGTGAGGTGATCATCGACAGGAGCAAGCAGATGTTTCACTGGGTGGAACACTACCTCGATCTGTACTCCTGTGAAACAGACATATCCCAGTTAGTGCTTGATGCACTGCCAGAGTTACCTGTCATGGAGGAGCATGACTAGGTTCCAACAGTGCTTGAGTGCAACTGAGCCATAGATTTCTTGGCAAGTGGAAATGTGCCTGCAAAGGGTGGAGTTCCAGCAGAAGTGCTGAAATGTGGAAAATCCAACCAGCTACCACATCTCTATGATGTCCTTCTTTTTAGTTGTAGGGAAGGAGCAGTTCCACAGGATATGCATGATGGAAACCTTTGTGCCATTTATGACGGGGTCAAGAAGGCCCCTTGAAGGCACTGGATGGTGAGGTGATCACCAACAGGAGCCTTTGCAATGGTCATCTTGAAGAGACTCCAGCAACTCACAGACCAAGTGCTTCAGGAGGCGTAGTGTGACTTCAGAGCGGTCAAATCAATAGTGAATATGATCTTCTTCCTATCCCAACTGCAAGAGAAATGCAGAGAGCAGCAGAAACTACTCTACATTGCTATTGTAGACCTCACCATTTGATACGGTTAGCAGGGTAGGACTCTTTTAGATACCCAGGAAGATTGGCTGCCTCCCAAAACTCATCAGCCTGATCGGTTGATTTAACGATAACATGTGTTGCATGATACAGTTTGACGGTTCCACATCCGACAGCTTTAAGATCAAGTGTGGAGTGAAACAGGGCTGCATTTTGGCACCAACATGAATCTGCATCTTCTTCGTACTCCATAACTATGCTTTTGATGCAGAAATGGAAGGTGTCTACCTGCACACAATGGCTGATGGAAAATTTTACAGTTTCACCAGACTGAAAGCCAAGACTAAAATACAGCACATCCTTATCAGAGAACTTCTGTTCTCAGATTATGCAGCACTTGTTGCCCATGCAGAAAGCCTGCTCCAGAACATTATGGACTGTCTCTCTGATGCATGCTCCATTTCTTCCTCACCATTATCATCAAGAAAATGGTAGTCATGGAACAAGGCATTGCACAGCAGCCAGCGATCACCCTTTATAGCATTCCCCTGGAGGTAGTCTGAAAATTCTGCTACCTAGGATCTACAGTGACCACCAACCTATCACTTGATGAGAGATCAACACCCACATTGGAAAGGCAGTGGTCACCTTTGGCAGACTAGCAAAACGTGCCTGGGATAACAATAACTTACCATCAAGATTATGCTGATCTATCAGGCCTATATCCTCAGTGTCCTGTTGTATGGCAGCGAAACATGAACTACCTACAGGTGCCAAGAGAAGAAACTAAATAGTTTCCACCTGTGCTGTATGCGTTGCATCTTTGGTACCGCATGAACGGACAAGGTTGCCAGTGCTGATGTCCTTGCCCGGGCCAATCTACCAAGCATCCTGGCACTCCTTAAACCGAGATGGTTGCGCTGGCTTGAAGATGTGCACAGGATGCAAGATGTATGCATCTCAAAGGATATGCTCTACAGTGAAGTTTCCAATTCCAAGAGACCAGCAGGACACCCAAAACTCTGCTTTAAAGACATCTGCAAGCGTGATATGAAAGATCTCAACATCAGCTTCAATGAATGAGAGTCACTGGCAAACAGCAGAATCAGCTGGTGCCACAAGCTCCAGGTTGGAGTGCAACATCATGACAAACAGTGGCTGAACCAATTACACAGCAAGCACCAATGCAGGAAGCAGTGTACCAACCAGGCTCTACCTATTACAGAAATCAGATGTGTCACTTGCAGCAGGACCTTTCATTCCGGATAGGACTTTTTAGCCACCAAAGGAAATGCAGCACAAACTAACAAGTCATGCTTTTGAGGTCACTGTTGTTTAGAATAGAATTTGCCTATGCATTTCAGTTCCAGATAACAGAATTCAATGAAATTTGTGTCCCTTAGCCCCAGATATAATCTTATTGGTTTGCGGAGGTCATGTAGTTTCAAAGTATAGGTCATCGTCACTAACAAATAGATTTGGCCAATGTATTTAATTTCTGAACACATTTGTAACAACGCATTTGATTGAAAAAAAATTCTTGTGGTCCCCTCTGCATGAGAAAGATCTCTACATATTTGGGGGGTGTTTTTGTAACTTATAACTTTCAAGGTCAATGTCACTTTCACAATAAATTAATTTTGATTTTTGCTCTTCATTCTGGATTAGAACTCAAGTTCTCTCCAACTGAATTCAGTGAAACTTGGTACGTGTATAAATCTTTTTACTTAAGAAAGAGCCATTTTGATCTCTGAGTCAGTAGCTGAAGTTCAAGGTCTGTGTTACTAAAAATAGATATTACTCTAAGTAACCATATGTTGGTGGTGTATCTACTGCCTTTTGTAGTATTCTTGTTTCTCTAATTAACATATTCAAAAGGATATGTGGATGCATGTCAAATAGGGTGACTCAATCATAGTAAAACTAGGTCATGGTGATCTTATTTTCATACTTGAATTACATTTGTATAGACAGCGATCCATTATTTACACCCTGAATATCTTTGACCCTGTTTCATATTCAGTCCCAAAAATTGATATGTGGATCCATCTCAAAGAGTGTAACTAAGTCACACAAAAACTAGGTCAATGTGACCTATTTTTCAGTCATGAGTAACTTTTATTTTCAGTCCTTCATTTGTTAAACCATAAGTATCTGGGACTGTATTTAAACTACACTCATGAAATTGGTAAGTGGATGCAGCTCAATGAGAGTAATTCAACTAGACCATAACTCTGACCCAATTTTAATTTTTGAATGACTTGAATTTTCAGCTATCTATTTGTTATACCCTCACTATGTTGGACTGTATTTCACCAAAACTCATGAATGTGGATGCATCTGCAGTAGTAAACTTAATTTTCAGGCTTGAGTGTATTTGTAGCTGTTCATTGACTACACACTTAATATTTTGGACACTTTTTCACCTACACTTCTGAAAATTGGTATTTGGATGCATCTCATTGAGTAATTCAATGATACATAGACTGGGTCACTGTGACCTAATTTTCAAGCTTGATTGGCATTTGTACTTTAAGCAATTTGTTGCATCCTCTGTATCTTTAACCGTATTACATCCAGATTATTCAAACTTTATTTTGATCCTTCACTGAAGAAACATTATATGATGATGCATCTTAAATTAGACATTGTTGTAACAGTATAATATTCTGAAAAAGCCTGACTATTTACACCTTCTCGCTTCTCCTATCCTTGTTATTGTCTTTCTCTCCATATCTTACCATAAATTAGTAAGTCTTAATTAGTTTATATATCTGTAATTGACAGCAACAAGTTAAATTAATTCTTATTTATTATGCCAATTGCTTATTCAGGGCTTCACAAATCCACTTGCTCAGTACCTGGAACAAGCTCAGATTCAGTTCTGGCAAGCTCAAGTTTGCAAGGAACTTGCCCATGGGCAAGTCCAAAAAATTGAGAGAGAGAGGGGGGGGGGGGGTCATGCTTAGTTCAGAATGCTTTATGTACTGCAAGTTTATACTGCAGTCTCACCATAGTACATATATCAGCACGTTTTTTTAGTATTTATATTATATCACATTCTTCTACTGCATAACTGCCCCCAGTTTCTTTCATTTCTTGATCCTTTGTTTCACATAATATACTGTCAGTCTGTCATTTCCATCTTGTAGTCAGTATCAAGGTCAGTCTCACATTTTCTTGTACAGACATGATACTGTGAATATTTACTACTTCAAGCAAGTTTTGACAAAAATTTATTACATTTTATTGTCATATTTGTACGTATACGGGATTCACTGACTTTAAAGTCCTAACCTAGCTACAGGCAGTTTTTGAGCTCAGAAATGTGCTGTGCTTGCCTTTTAAATCAGCTTGTCAAAGATCGTTTTGATGGATGTTGCCGATTTGAAGATGATTAGGTGATAATTGTTAATAATATAACTTGAGATTCTTTAACAGGTGTATTTGCAAAAAAAAGGCACTCATCTAACCTTGATTTTTTTAAAAGCACAATCGATGGACCAAACAGTTGGCATTCATACGGTGTGCTTATCATCTGTTTATGTGATAATTACAGGAGATCATTACATACTTACTGTTTGGCAAATGATTATATGGATAACAATAAGTGTTCTCAAAAGTTAGCTTGTCAAAGATTGTTTTGTTGCATGTTACCAATTTCAATGTGACTAGGTGATAATTGTTAAGCGAATGGATGAAATAAGAGTTCTCAAATCATTCAGTTGCGAGTATAAATAATTCAATACAAAAAGTCTAGCTTTCATTATTGTTGATGTAGTAGAAGAGATGAGTCTGCCAGTGCATCTAGGCAAAAAGGAAACTTGATGAAGTTTCCACAAACAAATCTAATTAGCTTATAAAGTACATTGTCAAGTATTTTAACTTAGGGATGAAAACATACTTGAAGAACTTTATTAACCAGGAAACTCGCCATCAAAGACTTTAATGCATAAAGTGCTATTGAAAATTGGATGACATGTGGAAGCAGAAGCAGATGTGAGTGGACACAACACTCCCCAGGAAAAAAAGCAGAGTGAATTCATTAATATTGGAATATGTCACTGAGGGACTCAGTTTTACCTTGTTTTGTAAGTGGGTGGATACTTAAATCTGCATGATCAATGAACTTGGAGCAGAAAAGAAAATAAAGAAAAATGTGACGATATATATAAAACTTGATTAACATTAAGTTAACACAGTTCTATTCTTGGTTCTTTTCCTTTTCAGTTCATGGTCATTTATTTAAACATCTCTCTCTCACTTAAATATCTATTTACAAAACTCTTATCTACCTATCCATTTATGTACCGTATTTGCCGGCCTATAAGTCGATGCGGAGTATAAGTCGAATTCGCTAATTTCGCCAATTTTCAATCCTTCATCCATATATAAGTTGATGCGGAGTATAAGACAAAGCCCAAAATGATAATTATTTTTTTACACTATACTTTTCATACTTTGAAATTTTTTTTATTTTTTTTTCACGTACGAAAAATTACATTAACATACGATAAAGCAATTTCAATGACATAATCCATATATAAGTCAATTCGGAGTATAAGATGAAGCCCAGACTTCCAGGTAAAAAAGTATCGACTTATAGGCCGGCAAATACGGTATCTATAAACATGTATATGTCTGTATTTGCTTTTATAACTATGCATGCATTCTAACCCTTTCTGTTTTTCTCATCTATATATCTATCTACATGTACCATTTGCATATATCTTGTTTGATAATTGTAATTATCAGCATATGGTTTTAAGGTGCAAACAAAAGGAAAAAGGAAACAAAAGTTCTTTATTTGTAAAATAAATATAGCACAATTTCCTTAAAACATCCCATATTTTATTTTACCTTTCAGTTGTGATATTATGTTGTCATATTTGGGGGCAAGCTCAAATCTCCCAAGGGCAAGTTCAATTTTCCAGTCAGCAAGCTGGCTTTTGTAAAAATTTTAAAGCCCTGTTATTATATGAATATGATTGTAAATCTGTATGAGTATGATTGTAAATATCTATGAACATGATTGTCAATCATGCACATGTGCAACAGGATCAAGCCGTGTTGGGATTGGATTTAGCAAAGACACCGAAAGCAATTTCATTAATGTGATGTTTATTTATAATGTAATTGAACAATGAATGAATCTGACACCATACTCATGCGCATAAAGTCCAACAATGGATTTAACAACAAGGAAATGATATAGTTCCTAACAAGGAACAAATCAGAACATGTAATTTCAATGAGAAAATCAAACAAAAATCAACGTATGGAACTTATAAACAAATATGATTGATATAATGATAAATGACCATGGATGATTAATATATAGAATTTGTACACAAATATGGATACTGTCCATTTCTATCACCAAGAAGGATCAAAGTATAGGATTTATACACAAATATGAATAATGTGTAATTTATCCACAAGTAGGATGCATGTATTATGGATAATCACTCATTTAGCGATATTGAATTATTAATTTATGCTGATATAGCAATAGTGAAATATATCAATTCAAAAATGGAACATACATATTTATATATATATATCGTGGCATCCAGTCGATGATCACGATGTATTTCCGGTTTCACAGCTCTAGTCAGTGGTTAATGAACCACCACACATGACCTGCCCCATGTAGTACATATGACACAGTTAAGTATGAATGCAGTGATATATGTTACACATGCGTGCACATGAATTGGCTTCTTTACACATTAAATTATTTCATCAGAACTACTGTATGAGATTATTATTATCATAACGCAGTTCATACATGAATCCGTATCCGACAAGAATATGAGCTTGAACGTTATTCATTATTCAATGCATGAAACATATAATTGAATTCAGTCTGTCTGTTCAGTTATAAAAATTGGCTAACTTGAAACAGACTATAGTCTTTCTGATAGCATGGCGTTATATGACATAGGTTTGACTCTCTGTAAAATTTAGAATAAATTCTGAAACATCCAATATATAAAACAATTATGTCAAATAAGACAGCACGAAAGAATGCAATTTTATATTTCACATACCTCTACAGCTGAAGATTGTCCTGTAAAGTTTTTAGCTTTCTGACAAGACTTGTTGTAACGTGAATATACTTAGAGAATTCACTCTATAAGTACCCTGGCTGTGGTGTGAATATACATAGAAAATTCACTCTATAAGTACCCTGGCTGTGGTGAATATGCGCAGCCAGAGAACTCGAGGTAATTGGGTTTTTCACTGCAGGCAGTTTGCACATGCAGCATAGGATGTATCGAACTCAGTATTTTTAAATAGCTAAAGCCGAAAAATAAACCACCCTTGGGTAACGTTGTACGCAGCAACAAAACCCGAGTACATTTTCATTCACATATATACATTGACATAAAGTACACACAATTCTGTGACAATATGAGAGGGTATTTATAGGCAGTGCCGGTTACTTGATCACAATAAAAAATATGTAATAAATGAATATATCCTAATGAGTAGTATATTGCAGCAATATTTCATTCCTCCACATGGTTGGTAATTCATTAGCTGAGACTCACAACCAGTGGGCAACATGTTTGAATCCTTTACAGACCAACCTTGGTTGGCTACTATGTCAAATCACTTTGCAAGACTCTTAACTCTCATTTACTTTGGTAGTAATCGTACTTATCAGTCTGAATATTGTCAGCTACTCCAGATATGCTCCTGCTGGCATGAAGATGTTTACCAGTAAACACCTTGTTTTATCACGTTAACTTTTGTTTAAACTTAGTTCATTTCAGTTTCAGATACAATCAAAGGATATCTTGATAGTAAGCAAAGGCTGGATTTTGAAATCTCAGTTCAGTCAGATGTTGTCAAAACTTCAGAGGTTGTGGAGGTTGAATTCAAGATCAAAAAAGAAAATTCTAGTAAGTATGAGTATATTTATGGAAATTAAGATGCAACATCACAGAAATAAGGTGGTTTTGTGCTATGCACCTATAGGACATGTATACTTGACCCATAGATAGCTCCTGAACATTGAACCCATTTCTTACTATCTTTTATTTAATATACAGCTCTACATCATTATAATGCAGTAGTCGGGGTCCAAAAACTGCAGACCACATTATGTACTGAACCACATTATATTGAGAACCGTAATATGTACGGAACAGCAATATATTGAGAATAGCGTGATATATACCAAGCCATGGTATAGCAGGCACTATCAATATATTTTAAATAATGGTGTTCTGAAAAGGAAATGAAGATATAAGACTTAAGTTTCACTTTGTTTTCTTTCAACCCATATTGTTATACATTGTTATGTTTTTGGTCATGGGACCCATAGTAGCACCATGTTATATCCAGAATCATGTTATAATGAGGCACTTTATAACGGGGAGAGCTGCACCTTGAACGAATTTTCACATCTTTATCTTTTACCTTTTATCTTGTAGGATTACATATTTATGTTTATTTGGAAGAGTTTATCTTCATACTTGTGAACTTCCTGCACAGGAGGGTTTTACTCCCGAGTTTAGGGGTGTCTCCCATCCCTCCTGTCACACACTGAAATCTCCAGTGTACACAAAATTATTAGTGAAAAAAAAAAAAAATCATTTTTTTTCTTCCACATTTTGGTGCCAGCGTAGTATACATGTATTTACAGTAATACTGCCTATGATCACGTGACTCTGAACTGGCTTAAGCAGGGCAAGACAATGTAGTTGCTAATTTCACCCTTTGATCCTGTAGGCATGGTCAGCTGGCTTCATTGTTTGAAGTTTGTCGGGGTGGATTATACTGTGTGTGAGCAGAAGTAATTCCAAAAGGATTAATTAATTAATGGTTGGGTTACTAAAGAGCTCAGTCAGCATAAAACAATAAACATTACTTTGATTCTCTCTGCAAGGTATGTTCTGCTTCTGTGCTTAAAGTTGTAGAGAAGGATTAGAGTCTATACTGTGAATGATCAGAAGTAATTTGGACAGAATTAAAGATGTCAATTGATTATGGCTGGATTACTCAAGAGTTCAAGTGGCATAAAACTGAGTCAGTTTGACTTAGGTGTTTAAAGTTTGTCAAGATGTCTAAGTATGCCAATGCCAAAACACCAAAATCCAAGCAACCGAAATATCACACGAAATTCAATGATTCAGTGATGGTTTGAAACAGGAATTTCAGTGGTTGCAGTCAGGTTCAAAGGGACATGAATATGCATTCTGCTCATCCTGTAAAGCTGACTTAAAATTTGTTACAGTGGCAAGAATAACATCACGCGTGATGCAGAAACCCTGTCTTATAAAAGCATATTAACCGCAACAACAAATATGCCATCACTGAAATCCATGTTTGCAGAATCTGCATCAAATGTGGATAATGTTACATATGCTGAGACACTATTTGCCAACTTTTATTGTCAAATATAATTTCCCATTTCTGGAAGTAGATCATTTTTCAGATCTAGTCAAAATAATGTCCCTGACTCAAATCGCACAAAGTTTGTATGCAAATGGACAAAAACTACTCACATAGTGACTGTTTTATTGTTCATAAGAAATCATAATCTTAAGTGTATAATAATAATAATAATAATAATAATAATAATAATAATAATAATAATTTATTATACATGTATAACTCACTATCATGAGTAACCATCTGCAGAACGCAACCAGCGACCACAATTTTTAGGCAAAATATGCGTTTGGCACTACTATGAATGATCGTATTGCAAAAACTGTTATAAACACACTGACCTTGATTTAATCCTTTGTAAACATGAATGTAATCCAAACTAAAGTACATGCCACTAACTGCCATTTTAATCTGTAATGCCTGGGATGAATGGAGTCTTTGTCTTCATCTATAATACTAGTAAGTGATAATTGTTTTCCAGATTTTATTGTCATTATTAAAGAGTGGTGATAGTGATGATAATGATGACAACAATGGTGTCTGCAATTTAGGCTTAAGTCACTAAGGGTGTGATGGTATAATGTAAGCATTTGTACTTCATGTGAAGAATCTTACTGACATTAAAACAACATTAGACCCAGACAGTACCAATCTTGAGCAGTTCTGTCAGGCAGCCAGCAATCTGAATCTACCCAAAGACAGGAAACAATTTAAACTTCTTGGTGGACTCGGTAGAGTTATACTGACATTGCCACATTCCAATGCAGACGCTAAATAGGACATTTTCCATTCTGATGAAAATTCAGGCTGACTCTCGAGGACACCTGGATCCAGTAAAAGTTTATCATCTTCTAAGTGTTAAGATCAACAACGATGAGGACTGCCACCAATATAATCCAACAATGATCTCCTAAGAAATGCTGAAAATGCTTGTGGTACATATAAGAAGATTATGAATGGCAACAAGTTACTGTGATTTGATGAGATAATGTGGATATTTTAATATTTAAAAAAATATAAATTTTTTCAATAGTTGTAATTTTTGACCATTTGCATGCTAAAAATCGAGGTATTGATGTTATCTCCTGAACAGAAAAATTATGATATTTACTATGTCCGCTTGCAGTATTTATTTAATCCAGTTATTGCATTTAAAATTTATTTTTTAATTTAGTAGGAAAAAACAAATTGTAAAAGCAATAACTATGTAATATTCCCCAAATTATGAAAACAGTAAAGTTTGAAATTTATTCTTTTCAATAAAGTTTGAATGGAAAACACTTATATGGTACCATTTTGTTTTTATATTAAACACTGTTACAGTTCTTCTGTTTATTTTCTTGTGCATTTCACAAAGTCTGTGTCATATTCATTACATGAATCAGAATGATGAAAACAAATTCTTACTTTTTAAAAAAAAAGGTGCATAGTGTCCCCCCACCAATCAAAGACCATTTAAAAAATTGTTGGGCAAGAGAAAGAATGAGAAAACTTGGACTGATTCATTTTATCCTAAAGAAGTCTTTTTTGACCTGATGCTAGATAGATTTGAATTACCACGATAAAATATCTTAACCATTTTGGATTCCTCAGTTGTCATTTCTCTGAAATTACCTGTCTGTTAAAACTTCAAACCATGATAAAATATCTTACCATATTGGATTCCTCAGTTGTCATTTCTCTGAAATTACCTGTCTGTTAAAACTTCAAACCATGATAAAATATCTTACCATATTGGACTAATCGATTGATATTTCTCCAAAATTACCTTTTTGTTAAGACTTAAAATGACTTTAATTTTTTTCTATAACTAACTTAATCAGCCAGTCTGATTAGGTTAGTTTTTTCTTTTTATGATCCAACTTTATCATAATCATTGAGATGCTTAACTCTAGTCCCTTAGCTCACACAGGTTGTCAGTCTTGTATTGCATAACCTCATCATAGGCAGAGTGTGACAGGAGGAAACAACAGTATCTTTGTTCAAGCGTTTGCCTGACCAATACATGTACTACCAAGTGTACCATTGTAAAAATCTATAAACAGCTCATAGATTTGTGAATACATAAAGCCGTTTATTTCATCAATGATGGCCTGCTACACCTGCGATATTTAACCACAATTTATTAACTGATCAGGATGACAATTGTGTAATTTATTGAAAGTATTTTTGGCAAAATAAAGTTACTGGGACTGACCAATAGTTAAACTGACAATTCCCAGGTTTCCTGCCTTTACATTTTTGGAACTTAGCTTTTAATCAGCACTATATAGCCATAATTATGCTGATGAACTGTTACATGCTTTAATTCTGCATAATCAGACTTTAATTATCAAATATCAATATGTACTTGCAGCCTTTTGTGAATCTCACTCCAGTAACATGTAACCCACAATATTTTGAAGGAGGAAAAAAATGCTTGATTTCTCATTTGCACTTACATTTTAATAACAGTAATACATTACAGGCTATTAAAATGTTGCTGTATCTTTTCCTGGTGCTAGACCTTAGTCCAGGGATACTATTCCCTCCACTAATTAATAATTGGAGTCTAGAATTTAAAAAAAAAATAGGATCCCAGTCAGATACCTTAGTCCACTTCCAACAATCAGAATAACATCCTTCTTTTCCTTGCACTCTGTGCACTTCTACATGTGTTTCTTGGGCACTCGACATTTTATCATTTAAGTCGTATTTTGTCATTTTTACTGTCAATCATATTCTTTTTTGTGTTGTATTTGTTATTTTCTCGCAGTTCTTGGTTTATTTTAATATATATGTGTCCATTTTCATTGTTTCTGAGGGTAGTGAGCACTTCGTTAGTGAAGTTGTACTTGTGTTTCATCCCTCAAATTGCACTGGTGTTAGTGCAGAGACATATAATACCAGAGATATTAAACTCATCAAAATCTCATGACATATCATGGCCACTATTGTTATATGAATGAGGATGTGAGCTTAACAACAGGTAACATCATGGAATCAGTGAGTATCCAGAAAATCTGGATTCGTGTTTTGATTGCTATTTATTTACGTCTTTTCAATACTGGAAGGAGCATTATTTGACATATATCCAGGAAGTTCTTATTGCATTATTGAGTGAAGTTGAGAATTTCCTTGAAAAAAATATCATTATTTTTTTCAGTTTTGGGGAGGGAATGGACATACGATAATGGCCAAGAGAAGCAAAGATTTTCTTTCTTGAGATGCAATTTCCTATTAGGAAATATAAAGACATCAGAAGATGAATTATGTGGGAGTTTTAAATTTTATAGCTGTATAGACAATAGCCTATTTTAAAAATTGATTTTTGAAAAAAATAATAGTACCATAATGTAGTTTCTGTCTCTACTGGTTGCCCTGTCTGTCCATTAGTAAAAGTTTGTTATAGCTACTGGTCCTAAACTACTTGGAGGATTGCCATGAAACTTTACACACATAGTAATCCCATGGTTTAGTTGGTCCAAATGAAAATGGTGTCACTCAGACATCAAATATGGCCACCATAGCAGCCATTTTGAAAATCTTGTTATGGCAGCTCCTCAACGGAAAGACATATTGAAATGGGGTTTTCACCAGAGGACATCTTATGATGTCTAGTTGGTCTAGTTGATCGTAAATGAAAATAGTGCCAATCTGATGTGTAATATGACCACCATGGCAGCCATCTTGAAAATCTTGTTATCATTACTCCTTCTGATTGGAAAGTCACATTGACACAGGGGTTTAACTAGAAGACTTCTTATGATGTCTTGTTAGTCCTAGATGGAAAATAGTGCTGATCTGATGTCTAATATGGCTGCCACAAAGTCCATCTCGAAAGTCTTGTTATTGCTAGTCCTTCTGAATAGATGGTCATATCAACATGGGGTTTTCACTGTAGGCCTTCCTGTGACATCTAGTTGATCCTAAATGAAATTGGTGCTGATCTGATGTCTAGTATGTCTGAAATCTTATCACCATTCCTGAATGAACTGCCATATCAGCATGGGGTTTTCACTGAAAGACTCCTTATGAGATCTAGTTGGTCATAAATTAAAATGGTGCTGATGTGACTTTCAGTTTGACTGCCACAATGGCCATTTTGGAAATCTTGTTATAGATGCAGCTCCTAGATTGCTGGTCATATTGATATTGTGCTTTCACCAAAAGACTTCTTATAATGTCTAGCTGGTTCTGATTGGAAATGGTGCCAATCTGACATCTAATTATGGCCACCATGGCAGCTGTCTTGAAAATTTTGTTATTGTTCATCCAAAACGGAAAGTTCTATCAACATAGGGTTTTCACTAGAAGACTTCTTATGATGTCTTGTTGGTCCTAAATGAAAATGGTACCAATATGACATTCACACCAGCTAATCTGAAAATCTTGTTATTGCTGAAGAATATCAGAGATGGTTTCAACACTCGAGAGTGAAAAAGCAGAAATGGTCTTATCTTGAATTTGGGGAAGTTCTTTTCGACAGTAGAGCATCAATCCCTTCAAGGGACTCTTGTTTTAAAACCCAGTACTGTATGTGACAAAAATTATTTTTTGATGAATCATTTCACTTTGAACATGTAAATATTCTTTGAAGCACAGATTTATATTTGGACTCTGTGTCAGTGATGATGATAATGGTTATTATTATTATACATAAAAAGGTCAAAAAAGTTAACACAATAAAAATAGAATGAATTGTTTTTTTTTGTTTTTTTTGTTGTTGTTAATTGCAGTTTTTTCCTAAAAGTTCAAAGTATGATGGATTGAAATTAATATTTCTTTGATATCATTTAAGTGACACATTACTATGGTGTGTGTGTGTGAGAGAGACGGAATATTTTGAGAGTATGCAAATTTCATACATGATGGACTAATTATGTACTGAGTGTGTGTGTGTGTGTGTTTGCATTTGTGAGAGAGCATGTGAGAGATGGTAGTGCAGGATGCATTCAGCTGTGGAATATTGTGAATTTATGTGAGAGAATTTAATACATGATGCACTTTTGTGAGACTAATAGAGAGATAACTCAGTGCACTCAAAACATTGAACAAATATTTTTAATATATATTTTTTTTTACATGCATGCCATTTTTCAGCTTTTCAACTCAGGGTAACAGTGGGAGGCAAGAGTGGGAATTCAAAGAAGCACTTTAATTGGATCTTTGAATACTGATGCCAGTGATGACCTGTGTGAGGGGTTCTCGTCATGTACACTGAACATGATCCTACAAATAGACAGCAAGTAGACAGCAAGTAAAAGGGCAAAAAATAGCTTCTCGCATGAGTCATTGTCTTCCTCTTTTTTTTTTTCAATGAACATATACAAAACCATTATACAAATGTTTTGCTTATGGCTGGACACTTTGCACTTCATATCATCATAACAGTCGGCAATACTATTATCAATTTCCTTATGTTAAAGAAAGAAAAGAAAAAAATGCTCTCTTAATACATAGCCTAATAATGATCAACAACAAAATATCAACACAGTTATTAGTAAGCTAAAGTCTGTTCTAAACCTGCTATCATTGTAAGTGCCATTAATGAAGCTCTTCATGTTGTATATAAACTAAAATTAAATATTATCATCATACCAGACTCTTTAATTGTGAAAATTGCTAATGCTGCACAAGAAAATACAGACATTTAAAATATTTTATATGAATTATTCCTGGACCTATTTCAGACAAATACAAACATATTTCTCAACCCCAATGCAAACATAAAAAAGAATGAAGGCTAGACAATAGTGTATATACAGACTCCACAGTTATGAAGGTGTCTGGTAATCCAAACAAAATGCAGTTGTCTTTGGAGACTTCTTTCCTTTGTACTGATATCTTTGCTTGAAAAGTTTGTCAGACTGCTGGTAGAGTTCAAATATTTTAATCTCATTAGCATTTTTTGTTCACCAAGTTGCTGGAAGAGGTGTGGACTGTTAATAAGGCAGTCAATGAGGTTTACCAACTACTAATCCCAGATCTGTGTCCCAACCCTCGAGATGGTCAGAGGCTATCTTCCTTTCAAATTTGGAGAGGCTTTCCAGGGCACAGCCTAAGTTGGATCTGCTGTTGCTCCCTCACTCAGCAATGGTGAAGAAGCTGACTCAGAAGTTGTCTCGAGACCAAGAGGGTGATAGACAGGAGAAGGGGTGGTCTGTCCCCTCTTCTATGCTTTGGTCCATGGATGCATCCACAATCTACAGGGTCTATTCGCCAACTTGCCCAATAAGCCCCCCACCTTGGACTCCAATGCTTTGCAGCTGAGATTTCAGCAAGGAATCGAGTCCATATAGCCATCAAGGTTCTCGAGGCTTTGGAACTGAAGACATAGACAGTAGTTATCATAGCATTGCATGCTGCTTTTTTATAGCTGTTTCTTTCTGTTTGTTGAAGGAGGAATCATTATCTCCAGTGGTGTTGCAGTGATTGTTAGAGGCAATTGCAGAGACATCAAAACACACGCTTTTGATATCCATGGCACTATTTGCAGAACTCTTTCACCTTTGTAGGGATGCTGCCTTGGAGACATCAAAGATTTTGCTGGAACACAGCAAAAGCCTTTTGGAAGCTGCCCTACATGATACGGATATGTTATTCAGATAGCTAATCACTACAGTGGTCTCACAAGATTTGAAGGATCAGAACACCTGTTCCAAGCCATGATACTTGGTCCAGCTAAACTGGCAAAGAAATGCGCCCT
Source organism: Margaritifera margaritifera (assembly GCA_029931535.1). Classification (NCBI taxonomy): domain Eukaryota; kingdom Metazoa; phylum Mollusca; class Bivalvia; order Unionida; family Margaritiferidae; genus Margaritifera; species Margaritifera margaritifera. The sequence goes on along the minus strand of JAQPZY010001174.1, from coordinate 579,717 downwards.
TCCCAAATGGTCCATGGCTGACTCTCCTAAACATTTTAAATTGAGAAACTATCAGAATCAAAATCAGTCTCCAGTTTAAAACTCTTTTCCCCGCCTTTCTGATGATGATGTTCATGGAGAGGCAGCAGAGGAAGTCTACAGTCCCCTTCCCCTTCCCTAAGGATGGAGGCAATCATCCCTATTGAGTCCCAGCCTCTTCTGCTGTGTCACCCTTTTCCCAGCATCAGTAGGTATCTGATTAATCCTTTTTGCTGAGGCTTGGTAAGCCCTCTCAAACAATGTGTAGGGCTTTTCCACAAATAAGTATATTTGGGGATGAATTTCCTCACCAACCTAAGGAGAATTCATGTTCCTCCAGACAGGATTGACCAAATACTCTCCCTCATAATGGCTCTTCTGTCCAAGACCTTTCTCTCCTGAGGACTCTGAACTCAGCTGCAGTCTTGGTTCCCCTAGGGAGAATTTACTTGTGCCCTCTCCAGTTCCTGCTTCTAGCAAACTGGAGACTGCACAAGGACCCTCTATGCTTGGATTTTCTCTGGGAGCTGGTTTTCACCACCACCTATGTTCGTGAGTAAATTGGGATCGGGTTTCGGAGTCCCATTTATACCCCTGAACCCAACTCCTTTCTGTACACTGACACATCAGATTTGGTAGGGGTGCTCATCTGGAACCAGAAGGTGTAGTTATTTTAGGGATGTTGGTCCTGGGAAGAAGCAACCCTTGATATAAACAACTTGGAAATGTGGGCAGTGTTTCTAGCCTTACAGGAGTGTGTCAAGATCATTAGGCATCATTTCATTATGGTTGCCTAAAACAACATGTTAGTAATAGTGTACCTCAGGTGTCAGGGAGATACACATGCTCCTTCTCCTTGCATGGAAGTCTGGAACCTCCTATGATGAACAGACTTGGATGAGATCACTCTCTGAGTCTGCCATATTCTGGGCAAGAGAAATATCCTGGTGGACGGTCTGTCCCAAGGGGGTAATGCAGTTCTCATGGAATGGTGTTTACACCAGTCAGTAGCAAAGATTTTGTCCAACTGCCGGGGAGACCCCAGGTGGACTTCTTTACTACAAAACTGAACAACAGGGTCCCCATTTATGTCTCCCCAGTACCAGATCAGAGGGCCAGGGCAGTGGATGCTTTCAGTCTAAAGTGAGATCGTCTGTATGCATACTCCTTATCACCTTTCAAAATAATTCTGCCCGTGCTCCACCAAGTCAGAATCTCTACAGTACAGTAGATCCCCGTCTGAGTCATACGGTGGATGATCAAGATACTCTCCTTTCCCCAGTTTGGGCCTTAAGGTTTTATTTGATTTCTTCTAAAGGGAAATGGAAGGGTCAGAAGCATCTGTTCCTACCTATTACAGGTTCCACTGATATTTCAGTAGCCACTAATTCCAAGGTTGTCAGTTCCTCACTTCGAGGGGCCTTTCTTCATGAGAATTAAAGCCCATGATATTAGGGTTATTGCTTCATTTTGGACCTGCTTGAATCACTCATTGGTGGATGATGTTATGAGAGCTGCTTTCTGGTGGTCTCACACTGCCTTCACCTCCTTTACCTCGATCTTTTGTGCATCAGAGTGAAGGCATTTTTTTGTTGTGCCTTATGGCACAACATTTGGACAAACTTTTCTGCCAGCTTACAGTAGTGAACACTCCTACTGTAAGAGTAAGTACAATAGTTTTTTTATACCAGATTTGCTGAGACCATCATCCTCCCTAACTGGTAACTTCAGTAATGCAGTAGTAGCAGGTGTTGTATTACTGCTATTAAAATGTAGTTGGGGGGGGGGGGTAAAAACTAATTTTAAGTATGTAATACTTACCTGCTACTATTTGCAAAGATTTTCTCCTCTCACCCAGCTCTAATATCCTGTACCGTAGGTCCAATTCAAAAGAAGATGGCTCTGTTTAAGGAGTCAGACTGGGATCATGTTCTTTTATTCTAGCCCACTAATTCTAATTGGAGGAGGGAACAATTAGCTTAGACTGGTGACTAGAATCCCAGGAAAGGAAAGCAATTCAATAATAACAGATACATACATGTATTAAATAACTAAAATCAGTTTTACCCCACCCCAACAATATTTTGTTAATTGATCATGTTTATTCTCTTTAGGTGGCTCTAGACTCAAATACTACTCTGCCTGTACACTAAGTCCAAGCAAAAAGCTTTGTAATGATGCTTATGAAGTAGAGATTACAGATGACAAGATTGCTTTGGGACTGGGTGTACAAGACTGCCTCATAGATGCCTTAGATAAACGTGTTTCTCACCTGATGTTCCATTTGTCTGAAGGTAAGTTTTTAAGTGACATAAAATGGATCAAGTACTATTACCAATGTATCACACCTGCATTATGTTTAATTAGGGCCTTGCTCAGAGAAGTCTGCATAGCCCAGTAGTAATCATGTCTGTCTTTCCAGCCATCTATCTGTCTGTCTCAATAATTTGGTTTCTACAAGATAACCTTACTGGGAATCATTGAACTTTGACCAAATTTGGTATGCCACTTTATATTGATGAGATCTCAGAAGAGTTCATTTGTCAGCCTTCTCTGATGTTTTTTAGAGGAGTTGTTGCAACCGATTGCTTGACTTTGTTTGATTTTCACAGCATATCTTTTTTCAACACAATTTGCCATGCAGCTTTATATAAATTGTATGAGTTAGAATTCCAGTGTTCCATGACATAATTTATGGGAGTTATGTCTCCAGTTGTCCATTCTACTGTCTTTGGCTTCTTCAGTATTACTTTACCAAGACTTGGTTGGATTTCAACCAAATTTGGCATGCAGCTTTATATTGATGAAATTTTGTATGAGTTTGTTTTCCAGCATTACATGACATCATTTATAGGAGTTATTCTTCCTGATTACACATCCTCCTGACTTTGGTTTATGCAACATAATCTTAGCAAGGTTTGTTAGATTTCAACCAAGCTTGTCATGTAGTTCTAACTTTATATAGATGAGACCTTGAATGAGTTTCATTTCTAGTATTTCATATCATCATTTAGAGGAGTTGTGGTACCAGAAAGCCCATTTTCCTAAGTTTTGGTTTCTGAACACAAGTTGGTTTGTTTCAAGACCAGCCAAGTAAATTGCAATACACCCATGGCTAATAGCTCTAGTTTATGATGATTTAGACTTGTTTACATGTGCAAGATTTTGCAAAATACACAGTCATAATTGGCAGTAATTGGCAGCAAATATCTTCACAATAGATATTCCACCCAGTTATGTCTCCTTACCCCACCCCTACCCCCGCAGTGAGGAAGAGATAAATTGGCTGTGTACTATCCATCAAGATAGCTTAGAAACCATTGATCCAAATCAGAACAAATTTAAAATTGAGATACCTTGATTGGGTCCCAAGGCCTGATTAGGTTCTGGTGAATGTGACCTTATTTTTATCGAAGTTTGAAGCTCAGACTTTTTTCTGTAATACAATTTTTGGAAATATATAATCTAGTTTATAAGGAATTTATTAAAAAGACTTTTAGATTTGTTGTTAAATTTCTTTTAAATACTATAGTTGCACTAATTTTCATGTCATACCAATTTTTGTGGATTTTGTTGTCGCCCTGAACCACATATTTAAAGACCCGCTGAAAAATTAGCCATACATGATAAAGAAGCCCGCCCCCTTTTTTTTTAATTACTGTGTTTCATTCCTAGAGATCAACAAAGCTATTTTATAAATCAATGTTATTTCTTCTATAATCTGGTTAAAAATATTAGCTTTACATGTGTCTGTTTTATTTTCACCTTTTTTTAATAAAAAAAAAGAATTATAAAGCATTTTATATTGTTTCAATGCACACATATCTGTACAGTATAGCCATAATTTCCACTCAATGCCTTAAATCAATATGTTGTGAGATAAGTAAGGATAGAGAGAATGAGAAAAATGATAAGGTCTACAAACACTGTTATTACTGACAATGAAAGAAAGAATAGAAAATGATACTATAAATGAAAATTAGATTTAATTCTTATTCAAAATTGATTCTTCCTTTAAGTGAAACTGTTGTTAAAAAATTTAAATCCTTGTGAAAGCACATCTCATTTTATCCATGCATACTTAATCCCAATTAACAATATGACTGTAAAATACTAAAACAATTACTTGAGGCACAGTTACTATTGAAACACTAATTACAGCAGAGTATTGAAGCTTACACTTCACTAATTTTCAGAGAAAACCACTGAATTAACATCATGTCACTCAAGTCAGCTGGTACACAAAAATATATGTTGGGTAAATAATCCTGAAATTGTTGAATTAAACAAGTCCAGTATTCTTAAAACCATTGATAATTAGGTCCAATCTTTCACACATTTTAGTGCGAGTGGCAATTATCCATTCAGCATGAATTTGCTTCATTGACCATGTTTTAAATTAAGTCTAGTGTATGAAGTTGATTTGTACATGAGGCAGGCTCAAACAAAGGAGTTATTCCATTGTTTTTCAATTTAGTTAGCATCTTCGCACTTTGATGGGCTCTAAACACATCAAATGTTGACACTGATTGCTAATTGCATTCAGCAAGGGGCAGCTGGTGACGTGTTTGGTCCACATGTCAAATGATGACATTATCCAAACCAACGGTGATCTAAGGTGATTTTTACCACTCTTGAGCCACTGTGTTAACTTCATGGTCGTCAGAAAGTAATTGATGGTGCAACTTCATGGATGATGTTTTAAGGAAGAGATCATGCACATGTACTTTATTAACCAATTAGTAGCTTAGTATTGTTGGCTGCATCAGCTACTTTTGATGTTGAGTGTAAGTGATTTATCTTGACAGGTGTTTGATTGGTGCTCATACAAGTGGTAGTACTATTTTAACTTTCCTCATAGTTTTGTTCTTTTGTATGCTCTATTTGAGGTATTTGTTGAGGTTAATCCATGAAATTAAATATGTACAAATATGCAAATTTGACAGGCAAAACCATGAATTTAAGTACCCATGAAAATGTCTTTTTTTGTGTGAAAATAAATGATAACTGCAGTAATATGGCCATCATATAAATGAATCACTACATGTGCCATTAAGTTTTAATACAGCTATTACCCTTTTGACTTGCAGCTGTATATAATTAATGACATAATATTGTGACTCCAACAAATTTTGCAGTTATTGATAGATTTCTGTGATGTTTTGCACATAATACATGTATGGTCATTATATGAATATGTGATATTTACCAGTCACTATGCTTCTGTGGCATTTTAAAAAAAAATTTTTATTACCCTTTTAGCTAACCTCTACAGAGTAGAGTGCTGTTGTACTGTCATTAGCATCGGTGTCTGCACAGATAATAGTATATTCATATCTATGGTCTCACTGAATCTCAACCATTCTTCCTAAGTCTTAGGCAACAGCTTGGAGTGGGTTTCATAGCACCTAATGCCCAGGGAGGGGGCTGAGGGGACCATGTTTGTACATATATTAGTTGTACATTCTTAGCTAAGTTTTGCTTTTAGCTCAGAGTTTGTATAAATACTGTTATACCTGGAATCATGTAATTTGAGGAGGGAATGCATCATCACAAAAATTGGTCACTTTGACCATATTCCATGCTTATCTGAATTTGGTTAAATTTTGTTTGTTTCTCAAGATCTGTTCATGCAAGAGTCATGAAAGTTGAGGTTTGCATGCATACTTATTAGTACAACACCCTTACAACAAAAGAAGTCACTCTGACCAACATTTAAAATTTTACTGGCCTTGATATATATATATATATATATATATGCAATAAACTGATGAGCAACAGTGCAAAACTAGTATCTTCTGCCATCCAGTTGTCATCCAAAACATTGCATTCGGAACATCCCATATAGCCAGGCACTGAGGATACGCAGACTTTTCTCCGATGATGAAACATTCCAAAAAGATCTGAAGAGAAATCTGAACATTTGATGAACCAAGACTACAACAAGGACCTGATATTGGAGGCAACACAAAGGGCTAAACAAACAAACTGCAGTGACCTACTAAAATATAGAGAGAAGGAAAAGGTTGATCAGATACCATTTATCCTGACCTACCATCCAGACAACCCCAAAGTAGGCAAAATCATTCAGAAACACTGGCCCATCATGGAATCTTGTGACACACTAAAGTTAATCCTCCCGCACAAACCAGTAGTAGCGTACCGCAGACCAAAAAACCTCAAAGACATCCTAGTCAGAGTGAAGCTAATGCCAATAACAAGCCAAGACCACCCTAACAAATCTGGTCCCTGTGGTGATAAAAGGTGCAAAACCTGTCAACATATGATAGAGACCAGCACAATTTCTTTTGCACAGCGACAAGCAAACAATTGAACATACATGGTCCAATCAGAATGTGCAAAACAGAGAATGTAATTTATCTCATGACATATAAGATCTGCGGCCTTCAGTATGTCTTAGAAACTGAAAAGCTACACAAAAGGATCAATCTTCACAGATCTGATTGGGTGACAAAGAAGCTGGACAGAAGTCCAGTTGCAGAACATTTCTCTTTCCCTGTCCACACTTTCAGTGATGTAACACTGACTGCAGTTGCTCACAACCACAACTGGAGTTCTGAAACCAGGAAAGAAAAATAATCTTAGTGGATATGTCACCTTTGAACACTGAAACCAAGTGGCTTAAACCAATAAGACTTGAAAAAAGACAACCACACACAAATAAAATCATCATCTGTTTATAGCCACCACATGTTCAATCAAATAAATCATTAATTTTGCTCATTAGTCACTTGCTAACCTATAATTACTACTGTGTTTTTTTTGTAGTTCTTCCTGGTATTATTATTGCTATTGTCATTAATGAAATATCCGGGATATAATCTGTGGTTACACCAATTTACATTAAAAAACAGACTCCTCCCTTTGTAGGTCAATACCAGCTAGTTTACAACATCATCAGTCAGATTGAAGCCAACTAGATGACACATCAAACATTTTCAAGCTGTAATTACCTTAGAAATAGTTATGTAAACATTTATAAGTTTAATGCTTCTTGTGTTTATTGTTTTTCTTGTTTGCCTTTGATAAAGACTCGCTGAGAGTTGAAAGTGCTTAGGCTAGTTAAAAAATAGTTTTGCACTGTATGTAGTCAGTTTATTGCATTTATCTTAATCAATCCCTGACAAACATGATCCTTTGCTGGATCCAAGTGAACTAGAAAGGACCATCATCACAAAAGCAGGTCACTGTGATTCATATTTTACTCTTCACTGACTTTGTTTAATTTTTTTTAGTTTTATGTTTATTTTTCAATCATCAATCATTCAATGTATGATTGTATGCATCTCTAGTAGTGCCACACCCTTACAGCTAAAGAAGGTCATGGTGACCTACATTTCAATTGTACTGGCATTCGTTAAGTTTTTGCATTTAGATCATCACATTATTTTGTTACCTCCTGTAGAATACTGTTAAATCTGGAATCTTGAAACCTGATGAGAGGATGCATCTTGATGAATAGTATACCCTCTTTGTAAAACTAGGTCACATTATATACTGTTAGTACTACACCCATACAAAAATGGTCACTGTGACCTACATTTCACATTTTTACTGGATTAGGTCAAGTTTTTAGGTCTCCTGGTAATAAAGCCAAGTGAGCTTATGGTATGGCCCTGTGTCCACCATGCATTGTGCCTCTCTCTGTCAATAATCCCTTGTTACTACTCTGGCATCCATATTTCTGACCTGATTTCAATCAAACTAAATGTTGCTTCCTATCATCAAACTTTCAGATAAGTTTGATGAGGAGTGAGATCTGTAAATATTAATGAGATGATCTTTCATCTGATTGTTTAACCTTGCTTTCACAATGGAGGCCATATTTCTAATCTGATTTCAATCAAACTTGGAATATGCATTTATGTCATCAGAATAATGGATGAGTTCTATAATGAGCAAGATCCATACATATTAATGAGGTGATCTTGCATCTGATTGGTTAACTTTGTTACCAGTCTGAAATCCATAAATCTGGTCTTAGATTATATGCTTAAATCATTAAGGTCTCAAACGAGTTCAATGATGAACAAGATCAATGCATACTAATGGAGTGATCATGCATCTGATTGGCTGAGCCAGTTACCTTTATGGAAGCCATAGTTCTGATCTGATTTTGATCAAGCAATAAGCTTATATCAAGATCTTGGATGGTTTCCATAATGACCAAGATCCTCACAGATTAATTATGTAATCTTGCATCTGACTGGCTGACCTTGCTGCCACTGTGCAGACCAAACTTGCAGTGTATTAAAGTAAAAGAAGTAGCCTATAATCAGGTGTATTGAAAAACACAAGTTTTGGGGTTGTGAAAAGGGTTCTTTCCCTTGGAAACATTTCAAACTTTTTAGAATACAGGATTCATGAATTTCAATACAAGAGATGTAAATTAAATTAGCAAAATAATGTACCTGTAAGAGTCAGGAATGATTCTGCTATATTAATTAATTTTGAAATATCCCAATCAAAAGTATGTAAATTTTGCTTTCCAGAACTTTTTCCTGATTCCATCCATGTGTGTAACTTGTGTTACTAGATCAGAACTGTAATTTTACCTTTATTCTTATCAGAAGATGTCTTAATCTAAAGTTGGTGAAAATAAAAAGTCAGTGTAGAAAGTTCAAATTAATCACTTTAGACTAATGTTTTTGCATATTTTCTTGGCAAATTATTAAAATGGTGATGAAATAATATTTGAAGTTTCTAAAATATTAAAACTTCTTATTTAGCTTCACCACATTTGTTGAATACGGTAACATACATCATGGACTTGGATATGTCCACTGAGTCATAATTTGCTTCAAATTGGGTTGCAACAGTTCGATTTTTCACTTGTTTCTCAAGAATCATGTGTGAGTTTTCAGTGGGAATTCCATAGATAGCAGTGCAATTTCTGGTATTTAATAGCACCAATATTTACCATGGAAGAAAACAACATAAAACTTCATTTTCTGTTTTTCCACCTTCCTCTTTGAATGGAAAATTGACATGAAAGATGATGTTTTACTTTGATCATTAATGCATTGCATTGAAACAGGCTGGGTTGGGAGTAATGTGAAATCAATGCAAGGCAGAGTGAACTTTGCCTGTTGGGTCTGTTTAGGTGAAATGACAGACTCAGAGGTGGTTGTTTTGCCTGAATCACCCACTAGCATTGACAATGTAAGTACGTGGATTTTCCAACTTATGTGCATTGTCAGAAAGCTGAGAATAGGGTAGATAGCTCCCCATTCTCATAATGACAGTGTTACGGAATCATACCTCTTTTCCTTTTTATATTGATTTAATTTATTAGTTTATGATCTCTGTTCTTAGTCTAAACTGCGGATATCATATGAGTATACATACGGTAACTAGATCAATAAATTGTAGCGTTTGGTCACACGCTGGTAGTGTCACGTGATCATCTCGCGCTCATAACCCAGATTATCTGTACTTTTACTTCATTGAAAACAACATCGTGTTGACTGTTAATTCTAGTCTAAAATAGCATTCTTGAGAAAGAAATTGTGTTTACTGGAAGTAAATACCTTCTATAGGCTTCCAAAGGCTTCGAATGCTGACAGGAACTACGTAGTGGGTTTATTTGATTCTGCGCACTTAGTGAAGTATAAATAGGAAATAATCCTATAATTATCATTGTTTACAGCTACTTACAAAGAGAGAGGTCATAATTGAATTTACAGTTCAGTGTGGAATATATCTATATTTATTTGGAGATTCATCTAATATCTATACAGTACATTTAGGAATTCAGTACTGTCTTCATCTGAATTATCATACAGTTCCGTGGAATTATCTGGAACATTTATAATACTTGTGAGATTCCAGACTTACAAGGATTATTTGGATTTATTTAGAACTTCTCTATATCAGCACAGTGCAGACTTTTCATTCGGAACACTACATCCGGATTACTTGGATTAACTTCAGGAAGTGAACTTTAAAACAATTTAGAACTTTTTAGGATATTCTATACTGTAAGTTATTTTTAATTCTTTCACTTTGATTGTTTGTTGAACTATTTTAATTCTTTTAATACTTTAGAAAATTAAAGATTTGCATTTTAATCTTGAAAGCTTGTTTGTGTCTTTTGTCTTGTTACATTACCCCTAGAGTCGTAACAACAGATGTATAGTCCTTCCTTAATTAGACAATTTTGTTTACACCAGTGGTTTGGATAGTTCACAGTACGTATGGGTAAATGGTTGATACACACATTTTGTGCTTTGAATTGCTTAATTCAACACATGACCTGAGATTATCTGCCAAGGTATGTTTGGTAAATGACTGTTTCAACTACTTTACCTCTAAAGAACCAAACCATATTTTTTATGACGTTCTATTTCATACTTTTTTTAAGCTCTACTGGTCATAGACCAGGTGAGCTTATGGGATGGTCTGTTGTCCGTCATCCATTGTCAGTCTTATATTGTCCATCGTCCGTCTGTCCATCAGCATAAGTTTGTTATTGCTGCTACTCCTAAACTACTTGGAGGATTGCCATGAAACTTTACACACACATTCATTATATGGTCTAGTTGGTCCTAATGGAAATGGTGCTGCTCAGACATGCAATATGGCTGTCACAGCAGCCATCTTGAAAAAAATATTATCACTACTCCTCCTGAGTGGATGGTCATATCAGCATGGGTTTTCACTAAAAGACTTCTTTATAATGGCTTGTTGGTCATAAATGAAAATGGTGCCAATCTTACATCTTGTTATAGACACTCCTACTACATGGATGGTCATATCAACACAGGGTTTTCACTAAAAGACTTTTTATGATGTTTAGTATGTCCAAAATGATAATGGTGCAGCTCTGACATCCAATATGGCTACCATGGCAGCCAATTTGAAAATCTTATTATCGCTACTTCTCCTGAATGGATGGTCATATCAACAAGGGGTTTTCACTGAAAGATTTCTTATGGTGTCTAGTTGGACCTGAAGGAAAATGGTGCAGATGCGAGGTCCAATATGACTGCAAGGTCAGCCATCTTGGAAATCTTGTTATCACCACTCCTGAATGAATGGTCGTATAAAAATGGGATTCTCACTAAAAGACTTCTTATGATGTCTAGTTGGTCCTGAATGAAAATGGTACCAATGTGATGTCCAATATGGCTGCCATGGCAGCCATCTCTAAAATCTTGTTATCACCACTCCTCCTGAATGGATGGTCAAATCAACATGGCATTTTCACTAAAAGACTTCTTATGATGCCTAGTTGGTCCTAAATGGAAATGGTGCTGATGTGAGGTCCAATATGGCCACCTTGGCAGCATCTTGAAAATCTTGTTATCGCTACTTCTCCTGAATGAATGGTCATATTAACATGGGGTTTTATGATGCCTTGTTGGTCCTGAATGAAAATTGTGCCAATCTGACATCCAATATGGCCAGCACAGCAGCCATGTTGAAAATCTAGTTATCCATCTTGAAACTTCTGAATGAATGGTCATATCAGCATAAGGTTTTCATTAGAAGACTTCTTATGATGTCAAGTTGGTCGTAAATGAAATTGGTACTGATCTGATCTCCAATATGGCCACCACAGTGTCCAGCTTGAAAATCATTTTATTGCCACTACATGGATGGTGATATCAAAATGGGGTTTTCACTGAAAGAATTCCTATGATCTCGAGCTGGTCTTAAATAAAAATGGTGCCAATTTGACATTCAATATGACTGCCATATCAGCCATCTTAAAAATCTTATCACAACTCCACCTGAACAGAAAATCATATTGACATGGGATTTTCACCAGAAGACTTCTTATGGTGTCTAGTTGGTCTTAAAAGAAAATAGTGATGTGACATCCTATATGGTTGCCACACAGTGACCATATTGAAACTCTTGTTATTGCTACTCCTTCTGAATGGATGGTCGTATCAACATGAGGTTTTCACCAAAAGACTTATGATGTCTAGTTCGTCTTAAATGCAAATGGTCCCAATCTGACATCCAGTATGGTCACCACAGCAGCTATCTTGAAAACATTGTATTGCTACTCCTGAAGGGAAAGTCATATCTTGAAAATATTGTTATCTCTACTCCTACAAAATGGATGGCTATATCGACATGGGGTTTTCACCAATAGACTTCTTATGATACCTAGTTGCCTCTAAATGAAAATGGTGCCAGTCATGCATCCAATATGGCTGCCACAATGACTGTCTTAAAAAGTTGTTGTCACTACTCACTCTGAATGGATGATCATTATGACATTGAGTTTGCACCAAAGACTTCTAATGATGTCTACTTTGTCCTAAATGAAAATGGTGCCAAGCTGACATCCAATATGTGCACCAATTAATTAATTTGAAAATATTTTTATTGCTGCTTATTCAACACTTGACAGTTAAAAGGAAGAAATGGTGTCATCTTGAATTCCTTGAAAGTCTTTTCACCCAGTAAAGCATCAGTCCCTTCAAGGGAATCTTGTTTATATTGAAAATGGAATATAATATTAAATAGTGTTCAGTGTTCTAGCTTCTTGACTTGCTTCTGCTTGGTAAATATGCTGCAAAGATTCCTATCCTTTAAAGTTAGTAAGAAGCAGAATTATTATCGTGCAACTTAAATTTATGTTATGTTAGATGAATAAACAGAGAAAGTTGTTTATATTAAGGATACGTTATAAAAAAAGCCATTTTTTATACCAAGAACACATCATCAACTTCTACTACCACTACTATTTAGAAAGGTAACTTCTCTACAAAACAATAACAAAATTATATAATTAATTTTGGTTTATATTATTATTTTTTAATCTGCTATAAAGTGATATCTGAAAAAAAATTGCAACAAAAATGTTGAGTGATGAGGGTCAGGAATTTTTTTGATGAAAATTCTGAAGTCTAGGGATGGGGGCCCAAAATTATAATGTTTGACTCATCCCTGCATACTAAATTGAATAACCTGTAATTTAAAGCTGAAGAAAATATATAAAATTGAAATATAACATAAAAATTAAAAAGGAAAAGCACTAAAGTATATACTGATATTTTACATTTAATGTTAGAAATAAATTTACTGTGCGATAATTTTTAGCTCTTCTGGTCATAGACCTAGAGAACTTATGGAATGGCCTGTTCTCTGTCCATTAGCACAAGTTTGTTGTCACTACTCCTCCTAAACTACTCAGAGGATTGCCATGAAACATTACACGCACATTCATCCCAAGGTCTAGTTACTTCCAGGTGAAAATGGTGCCAGGCAGCCATCTTGAAAATCTTATCACCACACCTCCTGAATGGATGTTCATAACGACATGGGTTTTCATTGAATGACAAGTCATATTGACATGGAGTTTCACCAGAAGACATCATGTGATGTCTAGATGGTGCTAAATGAAAAGGGTTCCACTTGGACATTAAATATTGCCACCACAGTGGCCTTTTTAAAAATCTTGTTATTGTTACCCAGCCAGAGTGGATGGTCATATCAGCATGAGGTTTTCACTAAAAGACTTTTTACGATGTCCAGTTGGTCTTAAATGAAAATGGTGCTGATTCGGCATTTAATATGGCCACCATGGCAGCCATTTTGAAAATCGTTTTATTGCTTCTTCTGAACAGAAAGACATATTGGCATATGGTTTTCACCAGAAGACTTCTTATGATGTCTAAATAAGAATGGTGCTGCCTGGACATCTTGAAAATCTTGTTATTGCTACTCTTCCAGAATTTATGGTAATATCGACATAGGATTTGTAGCAACAGTTTGTGATATCTAGTTAGCCCAAAATGAAAATGGCGCCTTGCAGACATCCATTATGGCTGCCTCATTGAACATATTGAAAATCTTGTCATAAATTCTCCTGAATGGATGGTCATAATAGCATGGAGTATTCACCAAAAGTCATCTAATGGTGTCTGGTATAACCTAAGTGAAAGTGGTGCTGATCTTACATCCAGTATGATTGTCGCATTGGCTGATATAATAATAATAATAATAATAATTTATTTATAGAGGGTGACTCATTGAGTCAACCACTAATCTCTCTTGAGTCCCTCTTAAGAAAAGTATAACAATCTGTATCGTGCAAAAAAAAAAGCAATTACTATTTATTTTAACATGTCCTTAGTATTATAGATCACTAAATTCTATTATTATCTTTTAGTAATAGGGGTGAAATGATACACCTCTGTCACATATCGATACGATTTATGATACACAATTTACAATATGATACATTATTGATACACATATCAACTTGCTAGTCTTTTTATCTTTAGTTCTGTCAGACTTTGTAGGATGGTGCCATTTAATATGTGTTGATCTATTGGTTATATTTCCAGTATGCGAATACAGACAGACATAGAATTATCATCTGTTCATAGGCTATTCTCATCCTTGACAAGATGCTCCATTTGATCAGATGCAGGACTCATCATGGTCACAACACTATTTGTTTTGAATTGCATGAATGCTTTAAAACATCTTATTCTAATTTCATGTCTTCACTTAAAGTTGGAAGGCATTATGGTGTTATCTTAAAAACAGAAGAAATAGTGCAATTTCATCATGCAAGGAAAATCTTATCTAGAACAAGTCCAGACGTGGGAGCAGAGATAACTCACAACCAAATCCTTCACATTGTACTTCCAGCAGATTCAAAACAACTGCCATGGCCACAGGCACTCATTTCTGTCAGTGAAAAAGGAAATTATTGACAACACCCACTCCCGTTCTACAAATTAAGATAGTGACTATAACTTGTAACTTGTGCAGTTTGGAATCTGTCCCCTTGCCGATTCTGTGCTAATTTATTCTTTTTTAATCCAGTAGTCATGTTCAGTCACTGATTACATATATCAGCATAAAAGGAGACATTGCAAACTTGTTGCCCATGTACAATTTAAGTTCTTAACAGACCATTTAAAAGCCACTTTTGCATGAAGTTTCTATGTTGCTTTGTATCTGTTTGGATTGAGTTTTGATGCTAATACATCTGGTGTGTCATGCAGTGAACAAGCTACAGTTCTGATTGGTGGATATTGTTTTACCCTGGACTTGAACAAACAATTACCACCAATCAGAATTTAATGTGACATTTTCACTGTGTGATACACTGGAAGTGTAGCCTTTAAATTCAATCCAAGTAGACAAGATACAAAGCAACAGATAACTTCACATAAAAGTGGTTATTATATGATCACTAAAGTACTTGTATCATATATGGAGAACAAATCTGGAATGTCTTCTTTATGTTCATGTATGTTATCAGTGGTTGAACATGCTGACAGGATAAAATAATTGGCATGGAATTGGCAGGGGGGTGGCAGATTTTGAACCACATGAATTTGTCAACTTGTGTTAATTTGTAGAAGGTGAGTGGGATAGTTTTTATTTTTACATTTTTACTGACAGAAATAAGCGATATTCCTGTGATGGCTGTCTCAGATGTACTCTCAATTTAAAGAATAAAAAGGCAAATGACTAATAATTATTCACAGCTGCTGGAGATTAAAGTAACTTGTATAGGGTAATTATCGATACATCGATATATTGATTAATCATTTCACCCCTAATTAGTAACACATACATACTTATAATATCTCTTTGTAAATACTGTAATATTTTCTGCAGATTTTACATGCAGTGGAAGCTTGTTCCACAGAACTGTACCAGAGTAGTGAAAGCTTTTCTTAAATTGCTCTGTTCTTGGTTTTGGTGGATGAAGGTTTCCATGTGATGTTGCTCTCAACTGATAATGTGTTGAATAAGGCCTGAATAAATCCTTAAGATACTCTGTTGCAGCTCCATGTAGACATTTATGTACAAGAACTGCCTTGTGAAAATCAATTTTTGATATATTGTAAACCATTTTAGTTCTGTAATCAATGCTTTTGATGAATAATCAATAGATGCATCTAAAATAATGCATGCTGACCTTTTCTGAAGTTTATAAATCCTGTCAAGCTTAGATTTTGCTCAGTTTCCCCATACAGTTGAACAATAATCCATTGTTGGAAGAATATATGAATTGTTGTATAGAATGCAAGTTTCTGTAGGTAAATAATTCTTGAATCTGCTGAGTAGGGCAATTTTGAATGACAGTGCTTTATAAAGCTTGTCAATATGGTCATCCCATTGTAAACTATTATCTTACAGACACATCTACAAACTTTAAACGTTTGACATTTTCTAAATGATGATTTTTTATTGTAAGAGATAATTCTGGGTTCTCTAACTTGTGTAGTTTTTTGTGATGTCCCCTAAATTATACATTTTGTTTTACCTTTATTATCTACCATCTTATTTTGTTGTGCCTAACTTTGAACTCTAATAATGTCTCTGATTCTAATCTTGTTTGGATAACTTCAGTATCAGAACTAGATATGTACAAGGTTACAAATCTGTATTTGTGGATTCAGTATTTAATAGAAGATTGTTTACATAAATGAGAAAGAGAAGAGGGCCAAAAACACAGTTTGAGGGACCCCTGAATAAATAGCATGAGTTTGTGAGGGACCCCTGAATAAATAGCATGAGTTTGTAAGGGACCCCTGAATGAATAGCATGAGTTTGTAAGGGACCCCTGAATAAATAGCATGAGTTTGTAAGGGACCCCTGAATGAATAGCATGAGTTTGTAAGGGACCCCTGAATGAATAGCATGAGTTTGTGAGGGATCTCTGAATGAATAGCACGAGTTTGTGGGCTAATTTTGCCTATGGTTACTTGTTGAGACTTTTGGTTTATGTATGATCTAAACTAGTTTAAAGAAGAATTATAAAACCTGTAACAGTTCAGCTTTTGCAGCAGAATTTCATGATCAACTAGATCAAAAGCTTTCTTGAAGTCAAGGAAAACAGTCCCCATCAAAGAACCAGTATCCATTTCTTGTAGCCATAGGTCTTTTAATTTGGTGTGTTCTGTTTGGCATGAGTGATATTTTCGAAATCCTGATTGTGCCGTAAGAAATAGAAAGTAAGTTTCAGAAATTCATATACCTGCATAGCTACTTGCTTTTCAAATAATTTTGACAATATAGGTAGAATGGATATTGGTCTGTAGTTGCCTGTATCCTCATTTTCTCCTTTCTTAAAGATAGGTTAACCTTTGCATATTGCAAGGTATCTGGAATTTTACCCCTCATTATACTTAAATTTCAAATATGCATTAATGACTTTGTTATTACTGGTGCAGCAATTTTAAGAATTCGTGGACAAATACCATCCAGTACAGAGGATTTATTAATACTCAACTTGTGGAGCATATCAAAAACATCAGCTTCACTAACATTAGCTATTGAAAAATATTTATCACCAGGAATTTTAGCTCTTGTAAATGACAGAAGGCATCAAGCTCAATTGCGATGTTAGTCTGGTATATCTTATCTTATAGCTTAAGAATATCAGAGATGGTTTCAACTCTCAGCAGTTCACATAAAGACTTTTTATAGTTGGTTCTAAATGAAAATTGTGCCGATCTGACACCCAGTATGGCCAGCACAGCAGCCATCTTGAAAATCTTGTTATTGCTACTCCTGAACGGAATGTTCTATCAGCATGAAGCTTTCACTGGAAGACTTCTTATGATATCTAGTTTCTCTCAGATAAAAATTGTGCTGATCTAATGTTAAATATGGCCACCACTGCAGCCACCTTGAAAATCTTGTTATTGCTACTCCTGAACGGAATGTTCTATCAGCATGAAGCTTTCACTGGAAGACTTCTTATGATGTCTAGTTTCTCACCGATAAAAATTGTGCTGATCTAATGTTAAATATGGCCACCACTGCAGCCACCTTGAAAATCTTGTTATTGCTACTCCTGAACGGAATGTTCTATCAGCATGAAGCTTTCACTGGAAGACTTCTTATGATGTCTAGTTTCTCACAGATAAAAATTGTGCTGATCTAATGTTAAATATGGCCACCACTGCAGCCACCTTGAAAATCTTAAAGCTGCTCCTCGTAGATGGAAAGTCATATCATCATTGGGTTTTCACCAGAAGATTTCTTATGATGTGTACTTGGTACTAAATGAAACTGGTGCAGATCTGACCTCAAATATGGCTGCCACAGTGAACATAATGAAAATATTGTGACTAATTCTCCTGAATGGATGGTGGTATCAACATGGGGTTTTTACCAAATAATGGTGTCTAGTTTGTTCAACATGAAAATGGTGCCAATCTTACATTCTATATGACTGCCAGAGTGGCCAATTTGAAAATCTTATGACTAAGGAATATCAGAGATGGTTTCAACATTCAGCAGTTAAAAAGAAGATATGGTGTTATCTTGAACTTCTGGAAATTCTTTTCATGCCAGTAGAATGTCAATCCTTTTGAGGGACTCTTTTTAAAAGAGGACTTAGCCCAACCAAAAATGGTATTTTTTTTAAAAAAAATTTTAGTGGGGTTCCTGATGTACACTAGTAACCTCATTACCCAACAAAACTTGAAAGGCAGTAAATACCTTATAATGATATTCCTATATGAAAATACCATAAATATTTGTTGTTTGTATGTTATAAGACATATGTATTATTTTATGGCATTTCATATATTAAATGTTCTTAGTTTCACATTATGGTATTTTAGGCATTTAATATAAACAAAAATAATAAACTAATATTCTTTTCTCCTGAAGCACTTCCAAATTTAATTACCATTATTAATATAAATATATGGACCCTCCAATTTTCCAGATGTCAGTCTTATAAATTTTCTAACCAAAAAATAGAATTTAAGATTTTCTGCATTAGCCATCATGCTCATTTAGGTATTTTCTTTTTGTCCCAATATTTGTTAGCACATCTTGCACATAGACTAGAAAGCTTGATTCAGTAATGGCTGCCTTTTCGTGCAGTTTGCTAGACATGGTCAGTTCAAATTTAGAGCAAGTTATACGAGACAAATACAAAATATTTAAGTGATTTTATAGAGGGTGTATAACTAACTATTGTAAAATATGGTGTAATACTGACAAAGTTTTTTCTTAAAGGAATAAAATTAGGTTATGTACATGTCATAAGTATAGGAATTTTATGAGTGGACTGCATCCTTTTCATGTGGGGCCTCATCTGTAGTGGCTAATCAAGGTAATTATTGATGTATCAACTATGCTTGTACATGTACTACTGGCTGTCACTGCAGCATTAATAAAAGCTGTGATTTGTAACCAGTAAAATATGTTTTTTTGGGGTGGACAGTGATAATAGCATCTGAAGCAGATTTTAAGAACAATTATCGTTAAAAATATATTTAAAAACAATAATGCCCATCTTGATCTCTACTCTTCCCCCTAAATGGATGGCTATATCAACATGGGGTTTTCACCAATAGACTTCTTATGATACCTAGTTGGTCCTAAATGAAAATGGTGCCAATCATGTATCCAATATGCCTGCCACAATGGCTTTGAAAATCTGGCTGTCACTGCTCCCCCTGAATGGATGGTCATATTGACATGGGTTTTCACCAAAAGATTTATGATTATGTTTACTTGGTCCTAAATGAAAATGGTGCCAATCATGCATCCAATATGGCTGCCACATTATGGCTTTGAAAAAATCTGCCTGTCACTGCTCCCCCCGAATGGATGGTCATATTGACATGGGTCACCAAAAGATTTATGATTACATTTACTTGGTCCTAAATGAAAATGGTGCTAATCTGTTGTCCAGTATATCCACTACAGCAGCTAACTTGAAAATATTCTAATTGTTGCTGAATATGAGAGATGGTTTAAACACTCAGCAGATAAGAGGAAGATATGGTTTTATTTTGAATTCCAGGAAAGTCTTTTTAGGCCATTAGAGCATCAGTCCCTTCAAAGAACTCATTTCAAGGACAAATACGTATATTTGGAAGGAATTCTATGAATTGCCTGGTACATGTAGGTAAGAAAATGATAACTGGTAGTAGAATATGGAGATTTTAGATTACAATTGTATATCTAATTGTTTCATGTCTATCTAATTTGTTTTCAAATTGAATTGCTGTTTTAGATGTGAGGAGTATGGCAGCATTTGAACAGTGCAAACTCATCATTGACACAATTATCCAAGCTGAACATCGTTATTTGTATCATGTGGACATTTGTGTGACCTCTAGAGCTGAGTTTGAGAACATACAAATCAGTCTACAAGGAGAGGAGTCTCGCTCCAGCAAGTCTTGGTTTGAGTCAATATGTGAGTACCAGTCAATAAACAGCCAGAACCAGTATAACCATGCCTATCAAAAACATGCCATTTTCATTGAAACCAAAGCTTTTCATTCAAGATATTACCATATACATGTCTCCCTTGCTTTAGCATGCCCAGATGACTTGCAGACCTGCTTATAAAGCAGAGGTGGGTGTGGATCACATTTTTACCTCAACTGGTCATGGACCAAAGAGCTTATGGGATGGCCTGTTATCCATCATCCATTGTCCAAGATCTGTCTGCCCATTGTTACAAGTTTCTTAATGTTACTCCTCCTTGACTGAAAGGAGGATTGCGATGAAACTTTACTCACACATTCATCCCCAGGTCTAGCAGGTCCCAAATGAAAATAGTGCTGCTCAGATATTCAATGTGGCTATCACAGCTGCCATCTTGAAAATCTTGATATCACTACTCTTCCTAAATGGATCATCATATCTACATGGGGTTTTCACCAAAAGATTTCTTATGATGTCAAGCTGGTCTTAATGAAAACCATGCTGATCTGATATCCATTATAGCTGCCACGGCAGCCATCTCAAATCTTGTTATTGCTATTCCATCTACACAGAAACTCATATCAACATGGGATTTTAACCAGAAGACTTCTTACAATGTCTAGTTGGTCCTAAATAAAAACGATTTAAGTTGGACATCCAATATGGCAACCACAGTGGCCATCTTGAAAATCTTGTTATTGCTACTCTGGAGGAATGAATAGTCATATCAACATGGGGGTTTCACTAGAAGACTTCTTATGATGTCAGGTTGGTGTTAAATGAAAATGGTGCTGATCTGACATCCATTATGGCCACAATGGCAGGCATTTTGAAAATCTTATCACTTATTCACCTCAATGGGAAGTCATATCGACATGGAGTTTTCATAAGAAGACTAGTTATGATATCTAGTTGGTACTGAATGAAAATGGTGCAGATCTAACCTCAAATTTATCTACCACAATGAACATATTGAAAATCTGTCATGAATTCTCCTGATGCCTAGTTTTTCCTGAATGAAAATGCTTCCACTTGGACATCCTATATGGCTGCCACAGGGGCCATGTTGAAAATCTTGTTATCGCAGCTCCTTCTGATTGGATGGTCATATTAACATGGGATTTTCAGCAGAAGACTTTTTAAAATGTCTACTTGATCCTAAATGAAAATGGGGCCAATCTGATGTACAATATAGCTGTCAAAGCAGTCATCTTGAAAATCTTGTTAGCTCAGCTCCTCCAGAATGGAAGTCATATTGGAATGGGGTTTTCACCTGAAAACTTCTGATGATGTCTAGTTGTTCCTAAATAAAAATGCTGCTGCATGTACAACAAATATGGCCACCATGCACATTGGCAATCTTGTAAATCTTGTTATTGCTACTCCACCTGAGTGGATAGTCATATTAACATGGGGTTTGCACTGCAAGACTTTCTCAAATGTCTAGTTGGTTCTGAATGAAAATGGTGCCAGTCTGACATTCAACATGGCCACCACACCAGCCATCATGAAAATCTTGTTATTGCTGCTTCTCCTGAATGGTGAGTCATATCAGTTTGGGATTTACACCAAAAGACTTCTTATGGTGTCTAGTTTGTCTAAATAAAAATTGTGCTGATGTGATATCTAATATGGTCACCACAGCTGACATCTTTGAAAATGTTATATCTACTTCTCCAAGATGGAAAGTTCTATCACCATTGGGTTTTCACCAGAAGACTTCTTATGGTGTTGTAGTTGGTACTAATGAAAATGCTGCCAGTCTGCCATCCAGTATAGCCATCTTTGCAGTCATTTTGAAAATCTTATTATTGCTACTACTCCTAAATGGAAAGTCATATCTACATGGGGTTTTCATGAGAAGACTAATTATGATGTCCAGTTGGTCCTGAATGAAAATGGTGCAGATCTGATCTCAAATGTGGCTGCCACAATGACATATTGAAAATCTGTCACCTATTCTCCTGAATGAACTGTAATATCAACATGCTGTTTTCACCAGAAGTCTTCTAATGGTGTCTAGTTGGTAATAAATGAATCTTATGTCCAATATGGCTGCCACAATGGCTTATTTGAAACTCTTATGGCTCAAGAATATCAGAGATGGTTTCAACACTCCGCAGTTTAAAAGAAGAAATGGTCTTATCCTGAATTCCTGGAAATTCTTTTCAGACAGTAGGGTATCAGTCCCTTAGAGGGACTCTTGTTTTCTTATAGAAAAGGCAAAAAGTTGGGTCCTGTTTGCTTCACATGAAAAATCATTGTTAAAATTAGTAATTGAAAATTTGATATATTGTTTGTTTTATTGTTGAAAGCTATGTTTAATGTGTTGAAATTTGCAATTTTAATAATAAATCATATATTTTGTAAGATTTCCTTTAACAAAACTATATCCTCAGTAAATAAGTAAATATAGAATGAAATATCAATCATTGAAAATGTTGGTAAATGCCTACTGTTGGCAACATGGAAAGAAATAAGTACCGATTAAGGAAGGATTGTCAAGTTAAATTCATATTTTAATTTTAGCTTTGAATGTAATCATCATAAATGTGATATCCCGTTTCTATTTAAACATGAAAACCTAATTAAATGGTAACTCAGTGGCTAAGCTGACTTTATTTGGACAACTTTTGGAAACCGAATGTTCCTTTGGCACAATGACAAAGGTGGATTAATAGATAATTGTCTGAAACCAATTAAAATACATTAGAGATGCCAACATCACAGTAACATCAGGGTATAGGACAGACTAATTTCTTATTAAGATAACACACCACTGAGTACTCCATTAGATTTTTTCTTTTGTCTAATCTGACTATTGTTCTATGAAATTTGCAGTGATACATTCAAACATAACTTGCAGGTGCTAATACAACATAATATTTTTTCTTTCATCTCAGTCTTTTTTTGGTTTTTTCAATCCAAATATAGTGTTCTGGAACAATGCAACTGCTTTGTGCTGTGTTTGTTAGTTCAAATAACCTTGAGTTGTACTCAGTTATTGCCATGTGCTATCAACAATGAAGTGTATGGTGATATTTAAAATTGCAGTCTTGAGGAATTAACCAGTGCAGACATTTTGATGGGTTTGGTTCTGGCAGTTCTAGCTATGAAGCTTTGGTTTATTGGTGTTTGCTTACAATAGATAACATGTGCTTTGATACTGAGAAGGAGACAACTTAAACTTTATTGATGCACGAATTTGTGAGTACTGCATGTCAACTTGATTTATATTAAAAGTCTGTCATCAGTGTATAACTTCAGTTGACTTCTTAAGATCTAATATCCAATAATATTAAAATCCATACAATTATATGTGTAGAACAAGGGAGATTATAATTCTCATCCATGAACGAAAGCTGTTAGCACCCTGAAAATATATTACACTCCCCTCACCCTTAGTATTAACCAAAATTTGAGTTTCTTTTGCTAGATTGCATCCTTGCTTATGCTGCAGTGAATGTTTATGAACTCGTTCACAAGTTATTGAGAAATGGTTGTAATTGAATGGAAAGTTTGGGTTAATATTGAAAATTTCTAAAACATGGATGAAAAATAATGAAGTTATAACAGTGAGAACTTATCAAACAGTGTAACAATGCTGCCCCAAGGATTGATGAACTTAGCACTCTCCGTAGTTACAAATGATTAATTCAGTGCCCTGATGAGATAAGTCAGTCATCCATTTAATATGAAAAACAGCAATTGGCTGACAGCATGTGGCAAATAGGTTGAGCTTAGTGATTCTATTTCAAAACATTTTAATCAGGATTTGAAATATTGTGCACTTGATAAGGATCTGAACAATTCAAGCTTCTTGCCATAATTTCTGCAGCACTCTTCTTCAAACAGATTTTCTGCTCCATTTTAGAGATACTTTATGTAGTTTTATGAGGACTTTAAAGCTTTGGATTTTGGTATAAATAGAGTGATCATCTTTAGACTCGCAAGAAAAATGTTTTGTTTTTTAAAGCTAAATAGTATAAATTTTCTAAAGAAATTTAAATAAATATTATTGGTAACTTCATGCATTAAAACATGTGAACATCTTTAAATCAGAAGTTAAGGTTGTAGAAAGAAGGGTCATGTTACATACAGTGTAAAAAACAAATATTTTATAAGCTGAATGCAAAGTTAAATCAAATACAAATAAAACTGAAGTGTGCTGTTCAAGCTCTGCATTGATTTCTGCAGCACCTACATGCTTATATATTTTGATTAAGTGTATAAAAATAGTGTCTCTTTTACAGTGTTTAAAAAATTTATGAAGTTTTCATAATTCTCCCATGATAAACTTGATGAGCCAATATTCTGAAGTATGGAAACTTTTTGTTTAAGAAGAATTTTTAGTTTGTTTTAAGAAGACTTTTTATGAAATGATCCATTGTCCAATGTGCATCATCCTTCATGTGTAATCCATTGTCAGCCATGTGTCATCAGTTCACAAATGCTGTTTACAACTTCTCAAATTCCTCTTGACCAATTTGCACATGATTTTACAAGGAGAATAATGGCATCATAACCTTGAAAATTTATTCAGTGGTGCTGATTCACCATCCAGTATAGGCACTGTTATTACTAAAAATAACAAAAAAATTGCACAATTTGTTCTCAAAAGCTGCTAAACAGAATTTAACCAAAAATATCCTGGCATGAAGGGCTTTCAAATTTGTTCAAATGATGCCAAGCCATCATCAGATATGGCTACCATTACTAAAAGCAGACAATTTTTAAACATCTTATAAAAAACTGCTCAACAGGATTTAAAGAAATTTACCAGAAAGTATCCTGGCATGGAGTGCTTTCAAGTTTGTACATTTATGCCAATCTGCTATCAAATATGGTAGCCATTACTAAAAATAAAAACACCTTCAAAGACCTACTCAAAAACTGCTCAATAGAATTAGAACAAATGTGACAGAAAGAATCCTGCCATAGATGGCACTCAAATATATACAACTGATGCTGATCCACAATCAAATATGGCCACTGTTACTAAAAATAGAAAAACCTTCAAACAACTTCTTCTCAAAAGACCCCTGTCACTCAGGGATGTTGAATAGGCCCAATGCACCCTCCTGCGTGTAATAAGAGAAGACTAATGGCAGCAACCTTTTTTCCCACGAATGCATCCCAAGATGATGTTTCAGCTGAGAGGGTCTGTTGTTGGAGCACTTAAATTGACATGGCACTATATTACCAGGAATGTACAGCTGTGCCATTAAACGTTATACATACATACATCCTCTCAAAAACTGCCAAACAGAATTCGACCAAATTTGACTGAAGGCATCCTGGCATATGTGGCTTCTAAGTTTGTACAATCAATTTTGATCTGCCATTAAATATGGCCACCATTACTAAAACTAGAAAAGCCTGTAAGTTACATTTAAAACTGTCAAACAGAATTTGACAAATTTTACAGCATCCTGGCATAGAGGGCTTTCAGTTTTGTGCAAATGATGCCAATCGGCCATTAAATATGGTCACTGATACTAAAAACAGAACATCCTTTCCATGCTGTCTTAAAAACTACACGACAGAATTGGACAGAATGCATCTTGGAATGAAGGTCTTTTAAATTTGTACAAATGATGCCAATTTGACATTAAATATGGCTGCTCTCACTAAAAATAGAAACACTTTTATTAACTTATTCTAAAAAACCATTTAACAGAATGTGACCACATTTTTACACAAGGTATTCTGGCTTGAAAGCCTTTCACATTTATAGAAATTATGCTGACACACCATAAACCTCTTAACAGAATTTTACAAAAAGCATTCTGGTGTAGAGGCTTTTCAATATTGGACAATTGATGCTGATATGCCATCAGATACAAATGTAGATATAAAAACTAGAGAATTTCAGATATGAATGTAGATATAAAAACTAGAGAAACCTTGAAACAATTGTTTCATAACATATGCAATGAATCATGTTGGGATAAATTTCTACAGAAAGCATCATACTGACCCAGATTTCTTGACCAACTGCTCTTGCATTTGGCTGTTAGGCAGATGTCAGCCAAGTTAGTGAATTCAGGCCCATGTGGACCTCATGTTTCTGTGACAAGCCCACCCTTTACTTTTTTCAGGGAAAGACAGTATAATTGATGTTGTAGTAAGGACCTTGCTCCTGAAATTCTTCAGCAAAGAAGTAAAGTGGACATTTCGTCAATCTCAAGGGAAGAATTCAAAGAAACTGATGATTCAGCTTCTGTCAAACACACACGATCATGTCCAAAGTGCTGAACAAGTCATTAAGAAGAAATTGAAGGCTGTAAAAGAGTCCGAGGATCTATTAATTATTCCTTCGGTAGGTATATTCTCTATTACTTTAGTTTGCTGTTCAGATGCATGTTATACTGTACATGTATTGTTGTTGCCTGCTTATGTGACTATTACTTTGAAATATTGAAATATACTTGAAAATAATTCAAAAGTGAAGCGTATTATGTAATTATTATGTTATAATGTTGCCCATCTGTCTGTTACCAATTTAATTTCCTCACAATAATTTGAGTTTTCCACCATCTATAGTTTCCACACTTTGTAGATGACTTGCACTTGGGGTAAGGGAGAAGCTTGTTGATTTCAGGATCATTAGGTCAAGGTCATTGTGACTGAAGAATAAAAATGGTTTCTTCACAATGACACGAGTACTATATCACATACCTTTACTAAGGTCAAGGTCATTGTGACTGAAGAATAAAAATGGTTTCTTCACAATGACACGAGTACTATATCACATACCTTTACTAAACTTTGTCTGGCTTGCACCTAGGGTAATGAAGAAGCCTGCTGAATTTGGGGTCAAATGTCAAGGTCACTGAGTTAAAGAAAAAAAAAAAGGTTTCTGTACAATTTCTGTTATTGACCATGTACTTTCACCACACGTTGTGGATAACTTAAATGTGGGGTTAGAAAGAAGCATATTGGTTTGGGATCAGAGGTCAAGGTCATTGACTAGAAGAAGATATATGATTTTCTGCTTAATAACTTTCGTTATAGTTTGTGGAGGGTTTGTACATGTACTTAAGGTATGAAAGAGGCATGACAATTTGAGGGTAAAACGGTCAAAGGTCAGGGTTATTGTGGCTCAGAGAAAAATGGGTTTTGCAGAATAACTTATGTTCTAGAGTAAGTTCCTTGACTAACTTTGTGCGTGGCTTGCACTTTGGGTAATAAAAAAATATAAACATTCTGGGGTCAGAGGTCAAGGTCATAGCAAGTATTGTAAGAAAATAATGGCTTTTGCACTTTTTGTTCAAGACCACATATCTTGACCAAAGGTCAATGTCATTGAGACGCTTTGGTCGATAATCTCTTGAGTTAACCACATCCTAATAGTACCTAGTGCATAGATGATTATTAAACACAGGGTGAGCATATAGTATGCCGTACATGGTACTCTTGTTAGACTAAGTCTGACCAAAAATATTTGTAATAATAATGATTCTAGCCTCTAAGCAAGCAGGAATTAAGTATTGTTAAATTCAACACTAGCTCCATTATCCTCTGTGAATGTCATTACTCTAACATCATGAATTGGGAATTTCAAAAATGTATTAAAATTTCATTGAATTATTTTGATTTTTATGTTGTTGCTTCTTGCATGATTGTAACAAACATAATATTCTTGCAAATTTTGTGTCTTCACAGTCAAACCATTAGCAAAGACCACTTGCATATAAAACCTACCTGGTAAAAATTTTTGCTTTTTACTTGTCCCTTGAGTGGTCATTATACTTGACCACCAGCTTTAATTGAATGCTTACCTGAAGAGAAGTTTGGAATATGTTTTCATCATGGTCCATTCATTCAGCAATGATAGAAGAATTGAAAATTTAAAAAATTCATTTTAAGAAGAAATATCGGAATTACTCTTAATTTTCAATTTTATTCTTTAAGTAAAATTGGGGACACAACTACATAACTGTGAATGCATTTATTCATTATTTTCATGATTTTGTGCAAAATTACATTTTCATGGGCTCTTAAATGTTTGTATTGAGAAAGAAATCCTAAGTTGTTCACAGAAAAATCATTATAAGTTGGGCCTTTTGTGGTTTGAAGAAACCACAAAATCGATGAAAATTGGTACCCCACAAAAAAGTAATGAATTCATAGTATGTCATATGTCAGACAATCACTAAGCATCTTGATGACACTTCAAAAGTAAAATTCTTCCAGGAAAAAACACAAGCATATTCAGAAGAGGAGTTTACAGTTTGTTCTTTGACCATATTTTGGGCTCCACTTGATGAAGTTGGCAGAGATGTGTAGTTATTGCATTGTATATCATCAAATTAATTTCCGCAATGTAACTTCACTGAGCTTAATGGTTTTCAGGCAAATTTGGTAAGCAGCATTATATTGATGAGACCTGAGACAAATTAAATTTTTTGGATTGTATGTCCTCACTTAATGGAGTTATAGACCTTGATTGCCCAGTATGCTAACATTGGCTTCTGCAAATTTACTATGGATTTTTGAATTTCCATTAAAGTTGGCAAAAACAAGCAGTTTTATATTGAGATCTTGAACTAATTCAATTTCTGGCATTCTAGTTTATGATTTGCAGAAATTTGGCCCCTTTATTTCCCTAGTTTCTAACTTTGGATGCTGCAGCATAACCTTATTAGTTTACCTGCACAAAAAGTGAAGAAGAACTTATAGTCATCATTGTCAGTGTGACCATTTACAGATGTACACTTTTTTGTTTAGTTCAGTTTCTCAGTCATTATTGCAATATGGTCATAAAACATTATATGTTCATGCATCCTGAAAAGTACTGCATGCACAACCATATCAAAAATAGGTCGCAGAAACCTCTTTTCATGTTCCTATGATCATGTATACTTTTTATATCTAGGTCTCAGTGTCTGGGACACTTTTGTTACAGTCATTACAATAGATACATGCATGCATCCTAAGGAGGTCTACACCACCATACCAAAAGCTCTGACCTACTTTTCATGCCCTAATTATCATGTACACTTTTATGTTTAGGTCAGTTTCTGAGACACTATTGCTTGCACAGTCATGAAATTATATGTGTGCATCCTGAGGAACACTACATCATACCAAAATATGTCACAGTGACCTACTTTTAATGCTCCAGTGATTATGTACACTCTTCATGTTCAGGCCAGTTTCTGGACATTGTACAGTCATGAAAGTGACCAAGACAATAAATGCATGCTTCTTGAAGAGTACAATACCTCTATACCATAGGTAAGTCACTGTGACTTTTTCCAGTCATGTGAGCATGTACACATTTTATCTTGAGGTTCATTTTTAGGAGACCATTGCTTATACTCTAGTGAAATTTTATATGTGCATGTATCCTGGGGAATGCTATACAACCAGGCAGAGTAATAGACCTTCATACTGTGACCTGCTTTTCATGATCAAGTGATTATGTAGTCCTTTTTTGTTAAGGTCAGTTTCTGGGACTCTTTTGCATGCATATGTCATAGAACTTTGTATGTGGATACATTCTTTATACTTACTACACCAACATACTGAAAGTAGTTCACTGTGACTTTTCAGGTTTTAGTGACAATTTACACCAAGTTTCTTTGACACTGTTGCTCTCACAAGTGGTGAAACTTAACATTTGCATTCATCCCAGGGAGTACTCTACAGTGATATCAAAATTATATCTCTTTGACATATCTTTTACATTTCAGTTATTATGTACTTTTTTATCTTTAGGCAAGTTTCTTGCACCCAGTTGATTGTAACTCTTACATCTGGACATGAGGATATATCCTGAGAAATAATATCAGTAACCATATCAGAGGAAAAGGTCTTCGTGACTTGCAGCAACCAATTGGTTTTTTTCATCAGTAATGTATTGATTGTATGTATGTATTAGTATTTAACAGCATGTCAGTAGAATATTGATGAGCCAATCATGTTTCTTTAAAATCTGAAATATTAATGGGTTGTCAAATTTAATGTTTTGCAAGGCGTTCAGTGTGTATGGGGAATTTGAAAAGATTATAAACTTTGCTTTTTGCGAGGTTTCAGTGTAGTTCAGAGATTTTAGTATGGCTGTAATTTCTGCAGTTAAAATGGAGGCTTTATCAGGTAATGGCCTGGAGATGGTGCCATAGGATGTTGCAATGGCAGCTCCAGCCTTGGCTTTATCTTTCAGGAGGCTTTGTTGTCAATAAATTTACTCTGAAAAATGAGAGGATTTGTCAAGGAGATTCTGATTGGGAAACATCAGATATTATTTTGGAGGCTTTTGATAGCCACGTTTTGATATTTGGGAACATATAATTATGCATTATTTCCGACATTGATCTTTGCTGCTTCTGTGTTGCTATGAATTTGCGGTGGAATGAAATTTGGTTGTTGAGCATACAAGGTTAGGTTTTGGGGCCTAAATATCTTGGATTTGATGGGTTAGAAGATGGTTTGGTAGTATTCTGAAGAGCCCGTTTTGTTTGTCTGAGATAAAGTGATGGTTCATTTACCTTAACATGGAGACTTTCTAATCCCAAGGGGAAGTTCTTACTCTTAAACAAAGTGCAAGTCCCTGATTGTGTTTCACATCTAGCATCTGTAGGTAAGATATACAGACTGATCTTTGCCATAATCAAATTTAGATCAAAGTAAAGACTTGTATAACTGGAGCAGACCTTCTGGTCTGCTCCCTAATCTGTGTGTTTGCCATGACTTATATTAAATTCAGGGCTTTTTAGGCTGAGTCCTTCACAAGCAGCTCACTTAATGTCATCATCTGTTTTAAGCTGGAATGTAAAGCTTTTTTTGCCTTGCTCAGTAACCTCAGCGTCATTTCTGTCTGGTGTGTTTACTCGCTCTGAGGAAAGGTAACCATATCACCATCTCTGAGTTGTTAGGATCATGTCTCCATACATAAAACTTGACACCATGTTTGAAATCAGTAAGCAGCAGTACATTGAAGTTAATGTAAAATGTATATAAAATTTAAAGATAAAGGTTAAAAAAATATAAAATCATAAAAATTAAAGGTCAACATTTGTTATATAAACCGCATTCCGGCAAAAGGTCCAAGACTTTCTTTGATGGTACATCATCATAAAGTTCCTTAACTGGGTTCACATAAAAAGAAAATGTGAAAAAACTTCTGTCTCATTGGGTGGAAGTCGATGCACTATCAGTGGACACTGGCAGAGTATGCACTCAGGTCGAGGTTCACCCTTCATGAGGTATGCATGAATTATGTATGTGTTTCGTATACACAATTCACACAATATCACCTCATCAGTGCAATTTGTTCTTTATGAGGGATGACACTCTACAATGATGGATGTGATGTTCTGAAGCTTGTTTTCGTTCAACATATATAGAACATGCTGATTTATATAATATTTGAAGTCAGTTTTATTATGGAATCTTCCATTTAGAAACGGGTGACTGCAGAGCAGCTTTGGCTGCTTTATCAAGTGCTTTGTCATTACCCTTAATACCAATATGACTAGGCAGCCATCAGTACAGAATACTTTTTCCGATTGTATGAGCAAATTATGTTTCTGTAAGATCTGGAATATTAATGGGCTGTCATATTTAAGGTTTTGCAAGGCTTTTAGTGTGGACAGTGAAATTGAAAAGATTATGAAAGTTTTTTTAGAGGTTTCAGTGTAGTTTGAAGATTTAGTATGGCTGTAATTTCTGCAGTTAAAATGGAGGCTTTATGAAGTAACGGGCTGGAGATGGTGCCATGGGGTGTTGCAATGGCAGCTCCAACCTTGACTTTATCTTTCATTCCGTCTGTATAAAGGGATGTAGGACTGCAATAAGAGGCTCTGATTTCAATAAATGTACTCTGAAAAATAAGAGGATTTGTCATGGATATTCTGAATTGGCAAATATTAAATATTGTTTTGGAGGCTATTGATAAATAGGCCTTGATATTTGGGAACATATAATTGTTCAGTATTTGCAACATTGATTTTTGCTGCTTCTAGAAATTCATATGCAAAAAGGTGAAATGAAATTTGGTTGTTGAGCATATAAGGTTAGGTTTTGGGGCCTAAATATCTTGGATTTGATGGGTTAGAAGATGGTTTGGTAGTATTCTGAGGAGCCAGTTTCATTTGTCAGAGATAAAGTGATGGTTCATTTACCTTAACATAGAGGCTTTCTGTGTATCAGATCAAACAGCTGCAGATAAGATTTACAAGCTGATATATGTACAATTGAGCAATAGTCAATTTTATTAAAGACCTGTATAACTGGAGCATGACCTTCTGGTCTGCTCCCCAATCTGTTGCCATGACTTTTATTACATACCCATTTAATCTTACATGACTGATCTGGCATTCGATACAGATGTTCAATCTGTGTTTTCGTATCGCATACCTAAAACTTCTGTATCGCACACCTAAATTTCCGAATCGTACACCCAGCCTGGAACTACTTTTACAACTTGAAACGACATTTTAATCCAAAGCAATTCAGAAATAAAGAATGTCCAGAAAGATGCCCAGTTCTAGCTTATAAAATTTATGCTAGTCAAAGGCCTTCATCCATGAACAACCCCGAATCACCTTATTACCTAGGAATTTGTCACAACAGAACTGCTGATGGTCTATGGTCCAAGTGCCAACCTGCCGGTGTGAATAAATTGAAATTGATAATGAAAACCATGTGTGAAAACTGGCATAAATGGAAGAAAAACAAACCACAGCGTTCAAAAAACGGTATGCACAACACTCCTCCATGAATGTGTTGATCCTCCCACAATTGTTCAATTATCTGGACATAAAAATGTGAACAGTGTGAATAACTATGAAATTGCTTTGATTGAACAACAGAAACACATGTGATAACTTCTGAACCGTGTATCTGTTGATCCCATTCCCAGTAGCAGCGCTGATGGCACACAGAGAAGAGACATTCCACAACGTAAATCATCTAAAATTCGTACAATAGTCAGAAAACCATTTCAAACTTAAGAGTTTTAAAATACGCCCTCATGAATTTGTAATGGAGCAAGCAGGAGTGGAGGAACTTTCAATTTGTTATTCAAATTCATTGACTACATCTGAGAATAAAATTTATAAACATTTGGAACATAAACGTTGACATATCACAGAGGGCAGCAGCTCTAATAACTGACTGAAATTTTGAACAATTACTTCTTGTTACAATGTTGAGATTTTGAACTATCATTGGGGCCCAAGCATGATGTTGTGTTTTTGTTTACGTTTTAAATTCTTGCAACTTTTCAAGTAGAAAAAGACAAGAAAACAAAACAATATCATTTTGAATTTTCTTGTTTAAAAGATATCCAAATGATTAATAAAAATCTAGTCCTCATGTTTGAAAGAGAATTAATTTAAATAAAAAAAAAAACTCTTACATCGTCATGTTAAATAATTTCTTGTAATAAAGACATACAAAATTCAGTGTTGAAAGTACTGTAAATTAATGAGTTTTCTGTATAAATGAATGTATTTAATAACTGTTAGTCTATTAAAATTGCCTTGAAATTTGCTTGGAAGTGCAGTTTTGCATGTGTATTCAGTAAGTAGCATAAGAAAAGGTTCACTTTTAGATCCAAAATCTATGTTCCATTTGCGAAATAAAGAAAATTCCACTCGCCTGTGACTGCAGTTTAAATTCATTGATCAGTCCGAGTTATGTACATGTCATGGGTGTTTTTCAGTGGGTTGTACATTATCTTTCATAAGCCTTTAAATGCCTTAATTTATTTTCAAGGATACTTTTAAAAATTTGAAAAACAATGTGTGAATAAAAAGAGGGTATGTAATAAATACAAAACAACATAAGTAGTTTGTTCCTAGGAGGGGGAAAGAACTCGTTTGATACTGCGTAGGAATACATGTCGATGGCCTCGACATATTCCTACGCTGTATCAAACTTGTTCTTTCCTTCACAATCCTCTTGCATAATGTCATCATCTGTTTTATGCTGGAATTCAGAGCTTGAGTGCCACCTAGCAGCCTTTTTTGCCTTGCTCAATAACCTCAGGGTCATTTCTTTCTGTTACGAGGAATAGTAACCATACTGCCATCTCTGAGTTGTTAGGAGCATGTCTTCATGAATAATATGTATGTGACTTTTATTACTAGTGATTTGATTAAATTTCAGATAAATTCCACATGAATATTTGCAGGAAATAATAAATGTGAACAAAGCATTCGCCAATGTCATTGTCTCAAGGAGGAAGAGCTATTTCTTACCAAGATATGAGGCTAATAACAACTCAACACCATGTTTGAAATCTGTAAGCAACAGTTGAAGTAAATGTAAAAGCCTGAAAATCTGATATAATGCAATACAAAAATATGACATATGATTTCTGATAGAATGCTGGGTTCTTACTTAAAAGTATTCTACAGAAAAATTTTTTCCTTGATACATGACAGCTACTTTCCTGTAGTCAGAACAAGCTCAGGCCTTTCCTCCAATGATTTTGGTAGAAAAGTCACAAGGTGTTCCAACTGTACTTTCCTGACCATGTATTGGAAACTTTAAAGGATTTTTTTTTAAATAAAAGGTCTATGTGCTGTCAATGTTTCTGTGGTGAAGGTATTTCATATCAGAGGTAAATTACATAGTTTTCAGGAATGGCTCTCACTCAGCTATCATTGCCTGGTATGTAATGGATAGTAATGCATGGTTTGATGCACCTAGTTTTTGATGATTTGACTTTAATATGTCAAGACCATATCTGAAAATAAGCCCATTTTCGACTTTTTTGCAAATATACAAGTCTGTGTCCCAGTTTTTATCATCAGAGAAAGTAAGTAGCTGTACATATTCCTGCTTTTGAAGCAAGAATTACAAAATTTTGAACAAAGTTCCTTCATAAAAGTTATTATGGCATCTGGCTTTAAGGACAGCAGTATGTCCGAAGAAAACATGTTCTTTGAGGATACTGTGAGAAATAACAATGAACAATGCAATAATAATATGCTGACATGTGATGCATATACTCACAGCATGGATGGGTTCTTGTACAGGTCTGTTTTTATTCCAGTAGAACAGTTTTAAAAAGCAGGCCACTTCCATAAAGCATGTTTGCATCTGCTAATCAATCACATACTGTACCTATAATTTTTATATGTCTTTCATAAGGCAGAGCATATTATGCTATGAGTTGTCTGCCCATCTGTTACTGGTTTGGTTTCTGCATGTAGGGTAAGAAAGAACGCTATCATTTTTGGGCTCAAAAGCTCAAAGATCAAGGTCACTATAACTTAAAGATTTTTTTAAAAATGGTTTCTGCACAATAGCATTTGTTCTGCATCACATACGTCAGCCCAACCTTGTGGATGGCTTGCACTTGGGGTAAAGAAGAAGGTTATTTATTTTGGGGTTGGCATGTGTCCATATAGCTCCTTTCAGCATGGAAGTATATACTAGCATTTAAACTGTGCAGATTTTGTTTTGTGGGAAATGTGTATCACTTTATAATGTACTAAAATCCATTCCCCACATTTTCCTTCCTTTATCTCTGGAACAATTTAAATTACTGGGGTTATAGTTCTTGCATGGGAATGGGGATAAGGTACAAGTTACACTGAATGTTTCCACCTGCTAATAACAGAATTTGGACCCATATGCTACAGTGATAGATAGGAGTTCCCTGACATACATCTGTTCATGGGAGCCATACAAGAGTACATTGTTATATTTGAGGTCACACTATAACATGAAAATTACTTTCATCCTAGAATTGGAATCCATGACTATTTTCATACTACATTAGGTCCAATGCTGTACTTAAAATATAC
The DNA here is from genome assembly GCA_029931535.1 of Margaritifera margaritifera. NCBI lineage: Eukaryota > Metazoa > Mollusca > Bivalvia > Unionida > Margaritiferidae > Margaritifera > Margaritifera margaritifera. The sequence goes on along the minus strand of JAQPZY010001174.1, from coordinate 543,739 downwards.
AGGGGTCAGGGATAAGTTTGAACTCAAAAGGAGACATGGTTTGGGTTAGGAAATAATTTCCTATATGCACTTGTATTTCAACTATATGTATGTATGTATGTGAGTATGCCTGCTGATATCTGGCTGGAAAAATGAATAAAAAATGAATTGTGCAATGTCACTGTGTCATGCTTGATTATTTAATTGTAGAAATGTGGGGTTTTTTGTCAGTGAGAATATTGAGCAAATCTTTCAGAAATTTGTATAATAATGGTTCTTAAAAATACAAATAATAATATAATAATATAATATTGTATTAATTTATCCATCAGATTTTTATTGATGATGATGCTGGTGATATTTCTTAATATTTTCTAATACTGTAACCATGTATAACTTAAATATAAATTGAATAACTGATTTAAATATGAATAATGATAAAATGATTAAAAAATCAATAATGTAAAGAATGACGACCATGGTTAGTCATCATAGTATCTCATGTCTATGTGCATAGTCATCTTTACCAGCACTTTTACACAAAGAGCAATGCCTTATTCCCTTGTCATCCTGAATATAGCAATTAAAATCATTCTGATTCAACACATTGTTGAAGTTTTTTCCACTGGGCACTGGGTAAGGCAGTTAGAACTGGTTTCCCTGTGTCTGTCACCAGACTTCAGACTTAGGCGCTGGGCACTGGTCATTGTATTGGGCACCTGGTCTTGACCACCAGTCTAGGGAAAGGGATCAGGTTAATAGCCCCCCTCCACCTTTCCTCCTTTTTGGTGCTACTGTTCAATCCCTGTGCGGCATGGGCTCTGGATTTTAATCACCCATCAAGGTAAAGGGATCAGATTGACACCCTCCTTTCACTGTGTTCCTTTTCAACCCCTATGGGCTTGGGGACTCCCACAACCTGGTGGTAAGTTGGCCATATCTCCCTTTCTCCCCATGACACTTGGATGACCTTCGTGCCTCTGTGGGTTGGTGGACTGGGCAGGTTTTAGAACCTCCCCATCACCCACTGGGCTTGTTATCAAAGAAAAAGGAGGGGGCAATGACTCAACTCCTCCTGCATTGAGAGGGGATCATCAACCCCCTTCTTCAAGGAAAGAGGAACAATGGGTTAGTCCCACCCCCCTCCAGTGAGTGGAAACAGCATGATGAATCCATGATCATAAAGGAGGGAAGTAAGAATGGATAGTCCTGTTTTGCCCCGAGTGCAAAGATGGGATGATGAATTCTCAATTTTGGTAGATACAAATGAGTTCCCAGAGAACCTGGTTGCACCAGGCCCTCTCATGGGGTCCCTATCTTTGATCCACCCATCAGGTCAGGTGATAGAGGAGGAGGATGTTTGGACCTTTGACAAAGTGGTAAACAAAGTTTACTGCATCCTTTCTCCATATTTATGTCCAAAGCCCTTGGGATTTTCAGACAGTAGGATCCTGTCCAGTCTGGAGAGGCAGTGTGGGGTGCAATCTAAAATGGACTTTCTGTTGCTTTCACACTCAGAGATGGTTAGGGGGTTAACACAGAAGTTGTCACAAGGCCAAGATATGTCCAGAGAGCAGAATGTGTGATCTGTCCCCTCATTCACCAGTTTGATCCCATAAGCCCTAAGCCCTAAGCCTTAGACTCCGTTGCTTCCCAGATGGGGATATCAGCGTGTACCTCTGCCCGTCTGTCCATCAATGGTACTTGAGGCTTTGGAACTCAAGGTTCATATGCTAGTTATGATCACCTCCTATTCTGATAATTTATTTGGCTGTTTCCTTCAGTCTGTTGAAAGAGGAATCATTGTCCCTGGCTGCTTTGCACAGAGATTATTGGAGACCATTGCTAAGTCATTGAGATATGTGCTTTCAATGTCCATGGCACTCTCCGCTGAGCTTCTCCACATCTGTAGGGTTGCCGCCTTGGAGACATCAAAAGTTTTGCACAGCAAAAGTCTTTTGAGGGCTGCTTCACTGATGCAGAGACTTTTTTGGAGGCTAATCCCTACAGTGGCCTTGCAAGACTTAAGGAATCAGAAGCACCAGTTCCTGGCCACAGTACTGGGCCTGGCTGAACCAGCAAAGAAATGCCCTCCATCCTAAATGTTTTAAACTGGCCACCAGCAGAACTGTCAGACCCATTTTAAAACTCTTTTCAGACCATCTTTTTCATGACAATCTGGCCAGAGGGGCCAGAAGGGGAAGTCTTCAGATCCCTCCCCTTCCCTAAGGAGAGGGACAGTCATTCCTAGGAAGTCACACCCTCTTCTGCCAAAAACCGCTTCTTCTGAGTGTTCCAGTAGGTGCCAGACTAAGCCATTTTCAGAGGTTTGGTCAGAACTCGTGGACAATGCATGGGTAATACCCACAATAAAGGAGAGTTACTGACTTCACTTCCAGGACCCTCCACCTCTTTCAGGGCCCCCAACCAGGAGAAGTTGGATTTGATCCCTTCTCATAATCTTATTTATTTGATGATGAATTTTTTCACCTGTCATGTTTGTGTTCCTTCCTACAGAATCTTGCAAATACTTTCTCTCATAACAAGCCTGGACAAGGAGACTTCTTTCTTTGCTCACTTCTGCCTCTTTCTCCAGGGGACTCTGAACACAGCAGTGGATTTAGTTACCTAGGAAGGCTTTATATGCAGCCTCTCCAGTTCTTGCTTCTAGCAAACTGGAGACCTCGCAAGGACCCCTTGTCCACTCAGATTCCCATAGGATCCCAATTTCATCACCATCTGAGTTGATGGAAGAATCAGGACAGGTTTCTGATCTCAGTTCAGATTCAGGTTACGGTGCTAACCTAGAGCCTGATGGGGTAGTCCCTTCATATCAACAGTCAAGAAATGCTGCTGTTTTCTAGCTCTTCAGTAGTGTATCAACTGCATAAGACATCACTGCATCATGGTTGCTACTGACAACATATCAGTTGTTACATACCTTAGATGTCAAGGGGACACTCATGCCCCTACTCTCTGCTTGGAAGTCTGGAACCTCTTCAAGACAAATATTCTGGCAGACAGCTTGTCCAGACAGGGACATGCAGTCCTCACAAAATGGTCTCTGCACCAGCTGGTAGCAGGGAGACCTTTTCATCTGTTGGAAAGGCCAATGGTAAACTTGTTCACAATGAACAACCAGCTCCCTCTTTATGTCTCTCCAGTGCCAGACCAGAGGGCATGGGCAGTGAATGCCTTCAGTCTGAGGTGGGATCAACTGTATGCCTGTGCCTTCCCTCCTTTCAGAATAAATAGTCAGGTTCTTCACAGAGGTAGGACTTCCAAGTCATGCTTATCCTGATAGCTCTCATGTGGCCCCATCGATTGTGGTGCTGAGTGATCTCCTCAGCCTGTTGGCTGATGAACTCAGGGAATTACCACTGAGGAGGGTTCTGCTGTTGCAGCACAGAGGGTCCCTTTTGCACAACACTCCTTAAATTCTCCACCTTCACACCTGTCTCATATCAAATGATCTATCCACCAGGATCAGTTTTCGAGCAAGGTTGCTAAGCGCATTTCTCAGGCTAGAAGGCAATCGACTTACAAGGTTTATGATGCCAGGTAAAGAATTTTCTGAAATTATTGCAGTAGAAAATGCATTGATCCTATCTGATCCCCTGCCCACTTTTTAACTACAGTTGCAGATTTTCTTCCTTTTCTCTTTGGGCAAAAGGTTGCCCAGTATCCACCATGAAGGACCATAGAGCAGCCCACACACTCCAGTACTCTTAAGTTCTCTATGGGGTCTACTGTAATGTTAGATCCATATCTTTCAGAACTGATGAGGTACTTTGAGCTCCAGAGACGAGTCTTGTGCTCTTTAATGCTTAGGTGAAACTTATGAGTGTTCTTTGGTCATTATCTAAGCCTCCTTATGAACCTTTGAGTGAAACTTTCTTTAGGAACATTACCCTTCAAACAGTCTTCCATATTTTCCTAGCGTAGGCAAGGAAAAGGAGTGAAATTCATGCTTTGTCAGTGGAAAAGAGTTGGTTATGATTCATTGGTCACAATGATTTGGTCTTTCTTTGCCAACCTAGGTTTCTGGCCAACAATTAGCTACCTTCAGTAGCTCAGTTCCTATTGAATTCCCTAGTCTCAGTCATATCAGTGATGAGGATGAACAATGTCTTTCGTTCATGAAAATCAAATCCCATGAGATCAGGGCTAATGCCGTGTCTTGGTCCTTTCTTAGTTATTCTTCTTCAGATGATGTCGCTGCAATCTGGCAGTCTCACTCCACCTTATTGTTTTACCTTCAATCAGTGTCACATAAAAGCACAGGCATTTGCACATTAGGCCCATTTGTGTCAGCCCAACAAGTTGTCAAGCCATCTTTCAATCTGCAGTAGGGCATCCTATTGACAACAATGGTAAGTTCACTTTGACAGCTTATCTTAGGCCATTGGCCTCCCACCAGCTAGCAAGTTCAGCAATGCAGTAATAGCAGGCAATGTATTACTGCTTTTTAAATTTATCGTTTTGGGGGGAGAACTAGTTTTTACCTGCTGTTATTGCCCAATTCCCTCATCCCTTCCCACTCTGATGTCCTTTCAGTCTCAGTCCAAGTCAAAGAAGGATGATATCCTGAATGACGGAAGTTGACTAAGGTATCAGACTGGGATCATAGTTTGTTTTTATTCTAGACCTCCAGTTACCAATAGGAGGAGAAAATAATGACATTGGACTGGGGACTAGCAATAGGAAAGATAAAGCAACACAATAATTGCAGGTAATTATAACATAATTAAATTAGTTTACCCCCACCCCCACCCTAACCCCCCCACCCCACCCCGACAACATGTTGATATGACCATGCTTTCAGAAAGAGTAGCAGTAACAACATTTTAAAGATGGCTGTTATGGTGGCCATATTGGATGTAAGATCAGCACAATTTCATTTTGGACCAACTAGATTTCAGATGAAATCTTTTGGTGAAAACCTCATGCTGATATGACCATCCATTTAGAAGGATTAGCAACAACAAAATGTTAAAGATGGCCATGGTTGTGCCTATCTTGGATGTAAGATTAATGCCATTTTCATTTAGGACCAACTAGATATCATAAGTCTTTTCATGAATACCCATGTCAGTTTGACCATCCATTCAGGAGGAGTAACCATAACAAAATTTTCAAGACATTGAATCAGCATCATTTTTTTTTTAGGACCAACTAGACACCATAAGAAGTCTTCTGCTCAAAACTCCATGTTAATATGACTTTCTGTTTACTAGTAGGGATAACAAGATTTTTAAGATGGTTGCCATGACAGCTATATTGAATATCAGATTGGCACCATTTTCATTTAGGACCAACTAGACATCACTAAAATTCTTTTGATGAAAACTCTATGTCAATATGACTTCTGTTAAGAAAGAGAAGTGATTGCAAGTTTGTCAAAATGGCCACCATGGTGGCTATATTGTATGCCAGAGCCACATTATTTTCATTAAGGACAAAGTAAACATCATAAGAAGTCTTTGGTGAAAACCTCATGTGAGTATGACTTTTGTTCAGGAAGAGGAACAATAAAAAGATTTTAAAGAGGGTTGCCATGGTGGCCATATTAGATGTCAGATCAGCACCATTTTTATTTAGAACCAACTAGACATCATTGAAGTATTTTAGTGAAAACCCTATGTTGATGTGGCCAACCATTCAGAAGAGTAGCAAAAACAAGATTTTCATGATGGCCCCTATTTTTGCCCTATTGGACATCCAAGCAGCACCATTTTCATTTCTGACCAACTAGACCTTGATTATGATGAGATGTGGCAACAAAGACGGCAGGAGAGAAACCAGGAAGTGTCCTTGGCCATAATGCGAGTTCAACAGAGACATGGAGAGGAGGTGAAAAAAAAGGAGGCAGAACAATCTCCTGGTCCTCCAGTGTTCACCCAACATAAAGCTGGATATGTTGAGATATGGCAACAGAGAAGGCAACAGAGAAAACAGGAAGTGTCCATGGCCATGAAGCAGGCTTGACAGAGAGGTGAAGAGGAGGACAAAAAAATGGATGCAGAACAAAAGAAGGGAGCTGATGAGAAATTGAAACATCATGATGAAAGAATGAAGATAAAGGAAGGCGCTGATGTAAGTTACAGGACAAAAAAGAGAATTTGTCAGTGGAGCAAACATTATGATAAATCAAGTAAAGTACACTTGACAGTGATGTCAAGTACAACAGTATACAGCTGATTATGGTACTCCTCACACAGTTCTTGCAACTTCATCACCTGTTACAATAATATTTAGTTACAATTATATATTTTAGATGATTCTTTGATGTTGTTACATAATAATGTCACAAGCTCAGACCTATAGTGCAGTCTCAACATTTGGTTGCGCAGTTTTAATTTGGACTTCAATTTCAGCCTATCAGATCACTGGATTCAGACTCAAGTTCAGACTTGAGTTATCTTGGTGAAATCCAGACCAGGATTTTATTACCTATGTGTAAGATCAGATTTGTTGACTTGTTATAACCCAATCTCTATAGAGACTGGTATATAGGAATCCTCATGTCTGTCCATCTCTCCATCACACAATCTTTTGAACACAACTAGTCCCGCAGTTCTTAGCTCTGCTGGTCATAGACCAGAAGAACTTATGGGCAGGCCTATTGTCCATCATCTGTACTTCTGCCCATCTGTCTTTTACCAAATTTGTTTCCACACAGTAACTCAAGGTGTTCACTCTCTTCACTTACAAACTTTGTGGATGGGTTGCACTTGTGGTAAGGAAGAACCATATCGATTTTCAGGTTAAAAGCTCAATGGTCAAGGTCACCATAAGTGAAAGAAAAATGGTTTCCACACAATAACTTGAGTTCTCTACCATCTACAGTTACCAAACTTTACATTTGGGGTAAGGAGGAACCCTATCAATTTCTGAGTCCGACTGTCAAAAGTCAATGTCACTATGACTGAAAAAAGAAACGTGGTCTCTGCATAGTCACTTGAGTTTGCCACCATCTACAGTTACCAAACTTTGTGGATGGCTTGCACTTGGGGTAAAGAAGAATCCTATCAAGTGTGAGTTAAAAAGTCATGGTCACTGTGACTGAAAGAAGAAAAATGGTATCCACACAATAACTTAAATTCACCATCATCTACAGTTACCAGACTTTGTGCATGGCTTGCATTTGAGGTAAAGAAGAATCCTATCAGTTTCAGGTTCAAAATTTCAAAGGTTAAGGTCACTGTGACTGAAAAAATAAAGATGGTTTCCTCGCAGTAACATTAATTCTATATGACATACCTGAATCAAATTTTGTGGATGGCTTGCACTTGGGGAAGGAAGAATCCTATTGATTTTGAAGGAACTATTGAAATTGTATGAACTGAGAAATGTGTTTCATGTTGATGAAACACATATACATTTTTTCAAATGCTCCAAAACCAAACACTGCAGATGAAAGGGGAGCAATGTCAAGGTGGTAAAAAAAGCAAAGAAAGACTTATGGTTCTTGATTATGGGTCAAAAAAAGTTCAGGGAGCCATAATTTAGTACTTCTGTAAAGACAATGCAAGATTTGAAGTTGTGTGTGGTATGATACTGCTACCTATAATCATAAATTTATAACTGTGGTGGCAAGGGTTCTGCATGTAAATCACATTATGGTGTATCCCACTGTATATGATTTGCAAAAACATTAACACAAAATGCAGTCTCAGCATTGCTTATAATGAAAAAAAAAAGCTGTCACTGCAATAAAAGTTATATCTATACTAATGCAGGTATGAACAAAATGCAGTAAATTGCTTCAGGTTTATTTTTCATTCTTTTTTCTTTTTTACTTTATTTTAGTGTTTTCTTCATTTTGAAGTTATATATATATTTTTTTAATGTATTTCTTTTTAGTTGATGAATAAGTAATCTCTATTCTTATAAAATATTAGAAAAGGAGGCTCGATATTTTAGAAAGTCACTGTTAGAAGTATTTAATTATTTACAATTCTGTCTGCATCAGATTTTTAGCTCTAATGCCGCTCATACATCCAATATGGCCACCACAGTGGCCATCTTGAATATCTTTTTATCACTACTCCGAATGGATGGTCATCTCAAAATGGGGTTTTCACTAAAAGACTTCTTATGATGTCTAGTTTCTGAGATATAAAAATGGTGCTGATCTGACATCCAATATTGCTCCCATGGCAGCCACCTTGAACAACTTATCAGTACCCCTCCTGAACAAAAAGTCATATTGACATGGGGATTTCATCAGAAGACTTCTTATAATGTCTAGTTGGTCCTGTACACTCACATCCAATATAGCTGCCACAGAAGACAGTTTGAGAATCTTGTTATAGCTACTCCTTCTGAATAGATGGTCGTATCAACATGGGGTTTGACTTCTTATGATGTCTAGTTGGTCCTAAATAAAAATGCTGCTACTCAGACATCCAGTATGGCCACCACAGTGGCCATCTCGAAAATCTTGTTATCACTACTTCTAAATGAATGGTCATATCAGCATTAGGTTTTCCTAAAAACCTGAAAATGGTGCCAATATGCCGTACAATATGGCTGCTACAATTGCTATCTTCAAACTCTTCTTAGGGTTACTTCTCCTACATAGCTGGTCATATTGACATTGTGCTTTCACCAGAAGACTTCTTATGATTTCTAGTTCGTCTTAAATGGATATGATGTGAATCTGATATCCAATATGGCTACTATGGCAGCTATCTCTAAAATCTTGCTGTTGTTACTCCTTCACAATATCTTGTTGCTGTTGTTACTCCTTCACAATATCTTGTTGGTCTTCTTGTAATGTCTTGGTGGTCCTAAATTAAAATGGTTCTGAGCTGACATCCAATATGGCTGTCACTTCTCCTCCTGAATTTGTGGTCATATTGAAATGGGGTTTTCACCAAAAGACTTCTAATGGTGTCTACTTGGTTCTAAATGAAAATAGTGCTAATCAGACATCCAATATGTCCACCACAGCAGCTAATTTGAAAATCTTATTATCATTAAAGAATATCAGAGATGGTAAACACCCAGCAGATAAAACGAAGAAATGGTCTTATCTTGAATTCCTGTACATTCTTTTCACCCAGTAGTTCATCAGCCCATTCAAGGAACTCTTGTTAGCTCTACTGGTCATAGATCAGAAGAACTTGTTGAATGGCTTGTTGTCCGTCTCTCACCCATTGTCTGTTGTTCATCATCCATCATCTGCCTTATGTCTGTCTGTTAAAAGATGCTATTGCTCATAAACTACTTGAAGGATTGCCATGAAATTTTACACACATTCATCCCAAGGTCAGTCCTAAATGAAAATGTTTCTACTCAGATGTACAGTGTGGCCATCTTGAAAATCTTGTTATTGTTACTCCTTCTGAATCGAAAGTTATATCAGCAGGAGGTTTTCACCAGAACTCTTCTTATATTGTCTACTTGGTCCTAAATGAAAATGGTGCCACCCAGACATCCAATATGACCACCACAGCAGCCAGCTTAAAAATCTTGTTATTACTGCTACTCCTGAATGAAAAGTCATGTCAGCATGGAGTTTTCACTAGAAGACTTATTATGATGTCTAGTTGTCCTTAAACAAAAATTATGTTTATCTGATATCCAATATGTCCACCACAGCCACCATCTTGAAAATTGTATTGCTAAATCTCCTAGATGGAAAGTCATATCAACATTGGGTTTTCACCAGAAGACTTCTTATGATGTCTAGTTGGTACTAAATGTAAATGGTGCCAATTTGACATCTATGGCAGTCATCTTCATAAATCTTGTTGTCATTACTGCTCCTAACTGGAAAGTCATATTGACATGGAGTTTTCACCAGAAGACTAATTATGATATCTAGTTGGTTCTGAATGAAAATGGTGCTGATCTTACTTCAAATATAGCTGCCACAATGAACATATTGAAAATCTTGTCACTAATTCTACTGAATGGATACTCATATCAACATGGGATTGTGGCCAAAGTCATCAAATGATGTCTGGTTTTGTCCTAAATGAAAATGGTGCCGATCTTACATTCAGTATGGCTGTCACAGTGGCTAATAAGATCATTTTATCACTCAAGAATATCAGAGGTGGTTTCAACACTCGGCAGTTAAAATTAAGAAATGGTTTTATCTTCAATTCATGGAAATTCTTTTCAGTAGAGCATCAGTCCCTTCCCTTTTTATTTTATTTATTTATCTGTTACTTTTATGGTTTTGGATACAGGGTTGAAAATAAATTCAAAATGTTTTTTAGTTTCTTCCACATAAAATTACATTACATTGTTTCAGCATAAACTTTATTAAAATGTCCAATCAGTTAAAACATAAATAGACAATACTGAAAAATACTATCAATGATTTCTCTAACATACCATGAAACATATCTCTAACATAGAAAAAGTCTACTTACCAGCTGGAGTCAATCTCGATACTTGGTTTGTTTTTTTTAAATTTTACAAGGTAGTAATAAAGTTTGCTAAGTGAAAATTAATTACATTCCAAATGTAAAATAGTAATTCCATGAAATTCACAAGAAGAAATCGCAAAGGTTATAAAAGTATCACAGTACTTTCAGATTTTATATAGCCTGACTACTTCTCACTTACAAAGATGCCTTGACATAAATCTGTTGATTTTTTTTTCTTGTTAAAGATCTATTTTTTTATTTACTAATATGACCTTCACTTATGGCACTTGCGAAGTAAATAACAGGTTACAATCAACTGATTGCACACACGTACATTTGTCCAAAGCTGTTCAAATTTTTGACAAAACCAGATTGTTATTGAAATTATACAACTTGGTGTTCTCATGATTTCCGCAAGTAGGTAAAAATGAATCCACTTGGTGCACTGATTAGCAAATCAGACAAATCAGTATTGACTGCACAGTGTCTGTGGTTGTGAAGCACATGAGAGTGAAACTGTCATCAATTTTGGAGTATGTCGTAGATTTTGGGGAGATCATGAAAAACCAAGACTTTCCCCCACTGACAAGGTAAATTATACACCTAGTTCTTACATTCAGACAAGGATAATAGATGTTGGACAATTTAATTTTTAAGAAAGAGAGATAGTTTGTCAGTCAGGAAGAATCAGTAAGACAAGAAACACTAAATGTGAGTTCAAAAAAAAAATCAAAGGTGGGGGATTATTGAATACAAGTACGACAGATGTTTGTGTTAAATATATTCTGTTCAATCTATGTACATCAAAACATTAGTGATTATTTACTGATTTATTGTCAATAATTTAGGATTATAGACACCTTAAATATAGGTTAGAGTGGCTCTCAATAGAACCATATTTTTCTGTTTTGTTTTTTGTTTTAATAACACTTTGAACACATTTTTGGCTATGTCATGCCAAGGAAATGGGAGCTAAGTGCCTCTCCCAAGGACACCTAAGAAGCCATCCCAAGCTGACTGGAGCAGGTATCAAACCTGTAATCCATGGATTACAAATCTTTTGCTCTACTAAGTGAGCTACCATGGCTCCCATAGCTATATTTAAACCTGTGCATGTTTCTTATACCAGGATATCTGAAGATGGGTCCTAACTGATATTTTTTTTTTGTTGGAGGGGGGGGGGGGTAGTAGAACTTGTATAGTAACTGTTTCATGCCAATTAAATATAGCTTTCTGTCTTTGTGTTATTACTCTTTAAACTAAGATGGCAGTGTCTTCTGAGAATGTTATCAACATATTGGATCATAATTACTATGTAAATATATAAATTTACAGAACGCACATTTATAGTGCATAAGCAGATGGTGCAACATTTCTCAAATAGTCATGCATTTACTGCTGAAGTTACACAATTATAGTAGGTGAAGGCTTAAATTTTCAAAAATTTTATTAAAATACAGGATTATAGTAGATATTTGATCTATAAATACATCTATTGGTTTATTGTGAGTGGAGACATCAAAAGGACATCTGCAAGACTCATGGGAATGACACTACAATGTACATATTAGGCATTTATTTAAGGACAGCAAAGGGACTGCATGTCACTTTAGTGACTAAAAAGAGACTGAAGTGACTACACAGAGATTTTTAAAATAGAAAGTCGATAAATCTGTATATACTATAAAGGGAATTCAGACAGCTGACTGAGACTGTAAAGAGACTGAACAGTCACTTTGTAGCATCATTAACATAAGTGGACCTTGGTAAAATTGAATACAGGAAAGGGACTGGTATGGGACTGATTTCAGCACAGTCCCCAAATGAAAAGGAACTAATAACATACTGCAAAGAGACTACATTATTGTTGTATATATAGATGTGCCATTCATGGTACTCTTGTTACAATTTTTCAAGTATTTTTCTTTTTCAGAAGTTTAATGAGAAGTTGCAAGCACATCATTTAACATCCTGCCTCTCCTAGAGTTAATATTGTTATGATACATCTAGATACAAGGTGACATCATATTGATGATGTCATAATGTAAAGATCATGTTATTGCAAGCTGCACAGTGTAAATATTTACAAAAGTAGTACCTTAATAATTGCTTTGCTAACAATGCATTTCCTTTGTATTCCTTGCTTGTTGTTCAATGTTCTTCTTACTGATATATGTTATAGAAAGTGCCCAATGAAGACACAGAGTCCAAAATACACCAGGAATACCAGGATGAATCTCTTAATGCTTGGAGGAACAAAAAAGTGGAAGGGACATCAGTTTTGACTCCAGAGAAAATAGATGTATCTGGCAGTTGTCCATCAAAGACAGATTTGTCTGAGGTGGACCAAGAGGACTCTATAGTTTGTATTATTCTGCTATGCTTTGGCAATTCCAGACTTATTTTGCCTGCCTTTGATCTATTCCTTTCTTTCACAGAAATAATGATCTCTCCAGGTTTTCTTTCATTGATGCTAACCCAAATCTACATTACAGATATAGGTAAAATAAATTCTTACTGTAGTGTACCTGAGATAATCTACATTACAGATATAGGTAAAATAAATTCTTACTGTAGTGTACCTGAGATATTACAGACATAAAGCTGCCTAACTAGTGACTAGCATTTCACTTAAGTTCACATATATCAATATTGACCATTGAAAACCCTCTTCAGAATGTACATATCTGCATCACATTGATAGAAATTACAGTAATTTTCATTAGCCTCTTCTTTTTCATTGATTATTCATCAGAAAACTTTTGGATATTTTCACCCTAATGCGGAAGTAAAAGTCCAAAATGGAAATTAAAAACAATGGTAGTAACTCTTTGTTTTTCAACAATCCAAGATGATTTTTGAATATGAACTAGTTCATTTTTCTTACCCTTTTTTAAATGAACTTGTGAGTCAAGCTGCAGGTCATTTTTTTGAGGTAGGAGAGTTGAAGAAATAGAAAAGACAAATAAATTGATAAATAGGCCTACTTATAGGTATTCAAAACTGCTACATGTACTTGCATAGAGAATGAGGGTATGATATTAGAATTCAAGTGGATTTCACTCAGAATCTGAAATCAATTTGATTTGTGCCAATCAGGCCACAATTAATCCTCCTCTAGGCTCTTGAATCTACCATACAGAATCAGCATGTTTAAGTGCATGCAATCTGTGATTTAAAGAGGTTCTTGTATTTTTTATTTTTTTTTGCATAGTTTACTTTTTTGTACTTATGTTTCAACCTACATGCATTTGTTGCAATCACTTGATGGAAGGAATGTTTTTATCTGTACTGGTCAAAGACCAAAACAGCTTATAGGATGGCTTGTTGTTTATTGTCCATCATCCAACATCAATCGTCATTAAATCTGTTCATCTGTTAGCACAAGTTTGTTATTGCTACCCCTCTAAAACTACTTTGAGGATTGTCATGGAACTTTACACACACATTCATCCGATCAGTTAGTTGGTCCTAAATGAAAATGGTGTTGCTTGTGCATCCAATATGGTCACCACAGTGGCCATTTTGAAAATCTTGTTATAGCTACTCATAGATGCTTATAGATGCTCATATCAACATTGAGTTTTCACCAAAATACTTCTTATGGTGTCTAGTTGGTCCCAAATGAAATGTTTCTGATCTGATGTCCAGTATGGCCACCATGACAGACGTCTTGAAAATCCTATTATCACTACTTCTCGTGAAAGGAAAGCAATATCAATCTGGAGTTTTCACCAGATGACTTCTTATGACTTCTAGTTGACACTAAATGAAACTGGTGCCACTTGGACATCCAGTATGGTGGGCACAGCAGCCATCTTGAAAATCTTGTTATCGCTACACCTACAGAATGGATGGTCATATCATTATGGGATTTTGACTAAAACACCTCTTATAAGAAAACTGTGCTGATCTGAATTCCAATATGGGTGCCATGGCAGCAATCTTGAAAATCTTGTTATTACTACTCCTGAACAGAAAGTCATATTAACATGGGGTTTATACCAGAGGACTTCTTATGATGTCTAGTTGGACCTAAATAAAACATGCTAATATGACATCCAATATGGCCACCATAGTTGTTATCTTGAAAATCTTGTTATCAGTACTCATCCTAAATGGAAAGTTATATCAACATGGGGCTGTCACCAGAAGACTTCTTATGATGTCTAGTTGGTCCCAAATAAAAATGATGATGATCTGACCTTCCATATGACCAAAATAATGGCCATCTTGAAAATCTTATCACTGCTTCTCCTAGATGGATGGTGATATTGAAATGTGATTTTCACCAAAAGACTTCTTGTGATATCTAATTGGACCTAAGTGAAAATGGTGCCAGTCTGACATCCAGTATGGCCACCATGACTGCTATCTTGAAAATCTTGTCACTACTGCTCAATGGGAAGTCATATCGATACAGGGTTTCCACCAGAAGACTCTTTATGATGTCTAGTTGGTTCTAAATAAAAATGGTGCTGATCTGACCTGCAGTATAGTGGTAATTTTGAAAATCTTGTTATTGCTATGCATCTTAAATGGATGGTCATATCAACATGGGATTTGCACCATAAGACTTGTTATGATGTGTAGTTGGTCCTAAATGAAAATGTTGCTGATCTGACATCCAGTATGGCCACTGTTGCGGCCATCTTGCAAATCTTGCTATTACTACTCCTGAATGTATGATATTTTCTCCAAAAGACTTCTAATGATGTCTGCTTGGTCCTAAATAAAAATGGTGCTAATCTTATATGACTGCCACAGTAGCTGATTTGAAAATCTTGTTATTGCTCAAAAGTATCAGAGATAGTTTCAACAGTCAGCAGTTAATAAGAAAAAATAGTCTCCTCTTGAATTCCTGGAAATTCTTTTCAGACAGTAGAGCATCAGTACCTTTGAGGACTTCTGTTTATGACTAGAATGTTAATGCAACACATACATGTATCCCTATGCTCCCCTGGATTGTCCCACTCACCTTCTCCCAAAATTGGCCCCTAGGGTCGAGTTCTTGTGTAAGAATGTATCTAGGTGCCAATTTTAGTTGAATATCTAATGTGTTTTTTCATGCCTAGAAAGTGTGTACATAGTTATTGGGTGGAGATCTCAGTAGTTTCCATGTTATGACCCAGGATGCAGTGTTCATTCCAGAAAGGGAAAAGGGGGGTGTAATGGCTCCTACTAGGTCAAAAATTGTTATAATTTAGGAAATAACGGGATTGCAAATACCCACCTGTTTCTTCATTATTGAAGAAATTCAAACAAATATCATTATCACAGGCAATAACATCACGGATTTATTCATTTCTGCAATAAATATTCAGTTTTCCAGCATTATAAGTTTTGAATCAGTCATTCTGAAGTCAGGCTACAGCACAATTTTCTACAGTTTCCTTGTCCACTAAAATAACTGTGTCCATTATTCAGGACATGCTTATTTTATTTGATGGGGAAACTGTAGCAAACTGTGTTTTAGTCTGACTCTACAATGACTGATTCAAAATATTTAATGCAGGAAAAGTGAATATTTATTGCAGAAATTAATAAATCCATAAACCCAAGCACTTGTGATCATTATCAGCCTCCCCTGTTGTGAGGTTCTGTACTGGATTTGAATTCCTCATGCTCGAGTAACCATTCCCCCCATTGAATGTATTTTGGACATTTGAATCTATATTTCTTCCTCCCTATAAACTACTTTGTAAATAAATGCATCACTGTTTTCACTGAAGATTTCATCTTTTCTTCTTTACATATTCTATCATTGATCCACTATGTGCTCTCAATTGGTACTACATGTGTGAATCAAACTCCCCGGCTGTAGATTTTCCACTGTATTCCAGGAAAAACCCTAGAAAATTCTAACATGGAAAACCATGGAGTATTTCAACTTATGTTCCAGACTCCTTCCAGGGCAGGCTCGAAAGCCATGGAAAAAAAGGCAAGGAAAAGCCTGGAATATTTGCCTGGAAAACCATGGAATATAATGGAAAAGCCTGGAATATTTGCCTGGAAAACCATGGAATATAATGGAAAAGCCTGGAATATTTGCCTGGAAAACCCTGGAGTATCATGGAAAACCCTGGAATATTTGCCTGGAATATTTAGGAAAATCATGGAATATCCTGGAATATTGGCCTAGAATATCCTGGAAAACCCTGGAATATTTACCTGGAAAACCCTGGAGTATTTCAACTAATATTCCAGACTCCTTCCAGGGTAGGCTCGAAAGCCATGGAAAAAAAGACAAGGAAAAGCATGGAATATTTGCCTGGAAAACCATGGAATATAATGGAAAAGCCTGGAATATTTGCCTGGAAAACCCTGGAGTATCATGGAAAACCCTGGAATATTTTGGAAAATCCTGGAATATCCTGCAATATTGGCCTAGAATATCCTGGAAAACCCTGGAATATTGACCTGGAAAACCCTGACAATTTGTCATGAAAACAAAAGATTTCCCTAGAAAATAATGGGCTCCTTCAGCTAATAAATATTGGATTTTAATGGTGATGCAACTTTCATTGATGATAACTTTAGGAGGAACATGGCCCCAAAAAACCCAACCCAATCCTTTTATGGACTGAGGTGTTGAGTAATTTTTGTACAAGAAAAAAAACCACCTTACTTCTTGTCATTGGTAGCTTAATAGGCTGTGCACTGGATCCAGTAGATTAGTAGAAGACATTGCCAGTTGCTAGTTGCACTTTTGTGTGTCGTAAAATCCAAATTATTGGCTTCTTATATTGCCTTATTTTTCTTGAAATATGTACTCCTCTGATTGTTTTCCAATTTATTCTGAAGCAATCTTCAAAGGATAAAATAACAAAAATCATATTAATTTCTGCCTCAGTTTTAATAGTTTATAAAAAATAAGTCACAAAAGTTTCTCCATTTGTAAACAAACAATAACATTTTTTAGGCTTGAAAATTGCCACTAATAAAGGTTAAAGTAAATCGTCTACATTTAATAAGCACTAATTTCTAGACAAAAAACAAATATAACAATTATGTTTCTTAGGTGTTTTTCACAGTTCATTATCCCCATTTGGTTTTCTTCATTTTGCTGCTGTTGTTGTCACCTCTGGAGACAGTGGAGAAGCACCCTTATGGAAAAAAACTATATTTGGCTTATAGGTCAATTATACTCTTTACTTATAGGTCACTTATAAGTGAAGTGTTTTGATTTTATATGCAAATTAGGCATTTCATATGCAAATAAGGCATTTCATTTATCAATGAAGTATACTTCACTTTTAAGTGAAATGCGAGTCGTTCACTTGCTACACTTATAGGTCACTTATAAGTGACATACAGGTGAATTAGGCATTTCACTTATAAGTGAAGTATACTATACTTATAAATGAAATGTAAGTCATTAACTTACTACACTTACAAATGAGATAAAAGCGAATTCCCACTAAATTCAATGAATTTAGGCCTGAAAAAAAGCTGCCACCTCCCCCCCCCCCCCCACCGACAGGAAATTGTGTCCTTATATAAAATTATAAGTCATCAGTTTTATAGAATGTATACATGTAAATGGCTACCTGTAAGTTCTGACCTTATAAAAATCTAAAACATTTCCATTTAAATGACAATTTGCGAAATGATTTCCAGCATCTTTGAGCCACCACATTTGAAATGGCTTGCACAGTATCAAAGTGTTAGCTGAAATAATGCAAATAAGTGATAACCATGAAGATAATTTATTCACCAAGTAATAACTACAATATTTCTTTGAAACATACATTTTGGGCAAAATCTGTCATCATCAAGTTGGTCCCTACAGGTGAATTCAAAAGCAGGTTTCAACTCACGAGCAGCAGTTTTTCAGAATCCAATGGCCATTCTATTTAAGCTGGTAAATGAAGGCTGTCCCAAATTAAATTGTCGGCATGCGAACACTAGGATATTCGTATATACCACATGATGCTGGAAAGCACAAAGAGTGAACAAAACAAAACCGCCACAAGGAAAAAGTCGGCGTAATATAATTCTATCAATGCAGACCGCCAATGGTTTAAATTTCGGAAACGGAAGTGTGGCCAAGTCTAAATTATGATAGCGTTTGCCTCAGAAATCTTTCAGGCTCCAGAATTTTGCCGTTGAAGCATATTTTCAATGTAAAATAATGTTTCAGTGTCAAACAATAAATTATGTTCTATGATTTCATTAGAATATGCACAGTTGAATGTTTGGTGCCAAATAATATTCTTTCAAATGAAATTATAGAAAATAATTCATTGTTGGATGCTGAAAAAGTCCTTGTTTACAAGGTGTCTGCAATGTGTGGTTGTGTATGCTCACTCATGTCCCCATTGTGCAATTTACACACACATGTTGCTTTATTCTAGCTTTGATACGTAACATCCATTGGAAGTTTTATTTCAATTTTTTCTTTTTTAAAATCTTAAAATATTTTAAATAAAACATAATGAAATTCTTTTGTGTGTGTGTGTTGTTGTTGTTGTTGTTGATACGACTTACTGAAATTGACAAATCTGGTGGGATGTTATGAATTTTGGAGAAAAAAATCACAGTAGCACCTTTGTTGAACTTGGATTGTATTTTGCAGTAAACCTAATGGACTTGAGACAGACTGTATTTTGCAATAAACTGTTAGTCAGAAAATGACAATGTCCATGAACTTACAGTTAACTTATACTCAACTGATAATGGCTTATACCACCTATAAATGACTTATATGTCACTTATAAGTGAAATGTAGGTGAAGCATGGATCAATGTTTTCACGTATCCTGTACTTATACTTATTCTGACTAACATTTCACTTACTTCATTAAATATGCAAAGTATAAGTAACTTATAAGTGACCTGTAAGTCCCATATAAGTCAAGCATATATCATGTATAAGTCAGAATAAGTTATTTCTTTAATGGTGATGGCACTCTGAAGGGTTTTAATAAATCTCTCAGCTTACGCTTCACCATCACCTCCCCTGTATTATATCTCTCCTGTATGATTTCTGAAATAAAATGAATGCATATTAATAAACATAATCCTGTAAGATTTCAAATTTAGATTAATCCCATATATAGGCATAATATTTTGTTATGCCTCAAATGTTTTGTGTCAAAAATCAGTACTTTCAAATTCAGCTTATGTGGTGGTGCACAGATTTGTACATATTTATGGTTGTAAATACAACAGACATTTTCTGGTCAGGATTTTAGATAATTTTTCAGGATATCTTTCCATACAAGTATATTTTGTGTTACACGTACATTTGTGTATAATGAAGTTTAATTCATCATTAACATTTAATTACACATGTCTGTACATGTAAATAATTATGTGTTATTGCAACACTTGTGGTTTGTAGGTTAAGGAGGAACATGAATTTAAAAAAATGAAGTTTAGTCATGGTTGCTTTTTCCTTAATTACTTGGATCTTGATAGTTAAAGGATTGGACAAAAACTTAGCAGAAGAAATTAAAACTAATTCTAAGGGCCAATCTTGAAAATGGACTCAGTTTTTTTCAAGGGTTTTCCATGCTGAAATATATCAAAAAAATTATAAGTCCGAACTGACCATACTTTTCCAGGCATGTCCAGCCTTTTCCATGGACAATGTCCAGGGTTTCCGGGATACTTTCTGCAAAAGTTTTAGTTTTTCCACTGTTTTCCAGGGTTTTCCATGTTTTTCCAAGGCATTCCATCCTTTTCCAGAGTATACTATGGAAAAAGTACAGCTGGGTCAGTATGACATTTCTGTCAGCCATTGAAATGGATAGTCTTATGATTCTTTGGCAATGAGCACATTCTATTCAGTAAGCATGGGATGTACTCGATTAAGTCTGAAGTCAATCGTAATGATCATTTATCTTTATTTTCTTGGATCTTTCTTATGCACCCTGTGGGTGACACCGAGGGAACTTTCTTGCATTAAAGATGAAAAAGGGTGGGGCATGACGCAGAGGTCTCATTCAAACCTACAAATGATGTGTGTTCACACTTCTGTCATGATCACACAAACTAATTCTCCAACATGATAGTCTTGTATTGTGGGAGTTGTTTTCAATTTATGTAAAACCACGTCCCCCTCTACCTCCACCCCCCCCCCCAGGTTACATCATAATTAAAAAATTGTTGTGCATATTTACATACCACACATAATTATATCGCAAAGTTTGAAGTCTATCTTAAATGGGGAGTGATGCAACATAATTTATGCACATGCACACACATAACAAACATACCTACGTACACATGGACAGTCAGGATACCAAAAATATGGGAATAATGATTCTCTGCCTTGCAAACTAAAAATTGAATTGAAAATCGAACAATTAACTTAGCAAACTTAAAATGGTTGCATAGTAGTTGATATTCTTGAATGCCCACTTTTCAATGGCATTGGCAAAAAAGGCATTTGGTTGCATGCAGATGTGCCCAGAAGAAAAATTGATCAAACATGATTGATGGTGGAATATCATGTCAGTTCTTGTGCTGTTAATTTTGTTTACTATTTATGTCTTTAAAGTTAATTTCTTTTCTAAGTGAAGCACAATGGGTAAGCTGACATTTCTTATTTAAGATCTTGTAAAGCCTGGCATGTGTTCACAGTAATTAATCATTTGTTTTCCACGAGTATCATTCAGTATTAATCTATGTAGAAAACAATGTAAAAAAATATTTTACAGTTTTATTATGTAGGCAACAGTTAATAATTCATATATATTATATTTTAATTAGTTTCAAGTATCACCATGCATGTGCATTTAAATGGGAAATGTTGGATGAGTTGGAGGCATTAGTTTTAACTCTTGATACAATTTATGTACTTAGGTTTACATGGAATGTAAGATGGAAGTTGCAGAGGATGTATTGAACAGAATCAAGATCACTTATGGACAGAAAGGTATTGATTCTCTAATATCTGATTTGGATCAGTTTGCTAAAGTTGACACTCATGAGGGCAGGGTCCTGGTCCTTTGTGATTATAAACATGCAGAGAATGTTCAGAGATGTGTGAAAAGCCATTACAACAAAGCAAAAAAGGAAAGAGAAACTTCAGAAGTCAATAAGCATTTTATTCATGGAGGAAATGATAATCTTAAGGAGTGGCTTCAGTTTGCTTATGGCCATACCAGTTGGAGCAAGAATTTGCATCTTGAAGGAGGCCAGTTGTACTTGCTTGGAACATTGAAAATGAAAAAAGAAGTTGAGAAAGCAGTTTATTTCATGAATTATTGGTACCAAGAGGAGTTTACACTCTCTTCTGAAGAACAACAGAAAGCAGATGATGTTGCAGCTTTGATCAAAAATGAACTTCCAGCAATATTTATCAAACAAACAAAGGAAACAATAGCAGTCTTATCAGACAATAAAGATAATTTTGAAAGGGCAAAGCACAAAGTGAAAGTGGCACTTGGTAGAATCAAAATCACTGCCAGAGGAAGAGGATGTATAGACCCAGAAGCTTATGACGAGTCTTTCTCAGGTATGTCTAAAGATGACAAGATGGATGCAAGCCCAAAGTTTCCCTCATCAGGCTTCCAGAGCAACCAGCCATCAGCAGTTTTAACTCCCAAATCTTACTGTACCAAAGAGGGTCTAACAGCAAAGGTTTACCTTGGGAATATTACAAGCCTTCCAGTAGACTGTATTGTTAATGCAGCCAATGGACTCTTATCACATGGTGGTGTTGCCTTGACCATTTCCAAAGCTGCAGGTAGAGACTTTGATCAGGAAGGAGAAGTGTATGTCAGAAAACATGGTCCAATCCCAGTTACTCATTGTTATGTGACATCAGCAGGCAGGTTACCTTACAAGGTAGTCATCCATGCTGTGGGGCCACAATGGTCAGACTACAAAGATAATGAAAAGGACAGATGTATTAATGACTTGAAGAAAACCATAGTCAGTTGTTTGATTGAAGCTAACAAATTCAAAATGGCCTCCATAGCAATACTGCCTTTAAGTTCTGGTAAGTATGTCGTTCGTGAATTAAATTATTTTCATATTACTAATCTTTTAAGATGCTGTTAAAGGAATTGGGTTTTGCCATTACTTAGATACACCTGTTCCATAAAATAAATGAAAACAAATTATAATATTTTCATATGCCACACACTTTTCCTTAGTATCAGCATCATTGGATATTTTTCCATACTGATGCCTTTATTATTATTATTAATATTAATATTATTATTATTATTATTATTATAATAGGTAAGACCTTATGAAAACAGTTTAATCGCTTATGCAAATTATTGCACAAAGTAATATATGGCCTTCTTTAAAGAATTGCTCTGTGCTACTACTACAAGTGTGTATGTACCTATCAAATTACAGTATATGTTGTGTGTCATGAAAATACTGAATTGCAATTTTATGTCTCTACAGATGCAATAGACATCAAAGAGGCCCCTTCACCATTTATTCTATTTGTAAGGATGCATACCCATGTCCATCATTCAAATCCTTTACATCCATTATTAATTCACCTGTACAAAGTTGAGGAGAGTTATTGTACTACCCTTGGCATCAGTGTCCACATATATAAAAGCATATACAGTAGCACATATACAGCCTCATTGAATCTCAGCCGGTCTTTCTTCCAAGATGCTAGGCAACAGTTTGGAGTGGGTTTCATAGCACCTTCTCTATGGGGAGGGGACAAACTTTGTGCACCGCTTCATTTGTTTTGGCACACCTGGATAACTATAATATTATAATATGGAGGCAAATGTGGCTCCCATTTTTTTTCATATAGAAAAAGGACATAATAGGCTTCTATTTGCTTAACATTAAACAAATTACGACCAAAATTATTCAATGCAAGTCTGATACATCCATCATTTTGTAGTCAAAATGACTGTCATGGTGTGGAGATTTGAAATTGTCATAAATTTCAGAAATTGTATGAGAAATCTTAAATGTTTTAAGATTTTTATGAACCAAAGTATTTGCTCAGTAGATTAAAATGTATCATGAAATTTCATTCAGTAAAATGTTGGTAAATGCCTACTGGTGACAAAACTGTATCAAACAAATACCAGTTAAGGAAGTCTTGTTAACTGATATTCATGTTTTAATTGTATCTTTTAAATGGTTTTAATGTAATCATCTTAAATGTGACGTACTGTCATCTATTCAAACATGAAGAGTCAATCAACTGTAATATTCATGCCTGCCGGCATTTTAGCAAGAACCTAATTAATTGCTTACTCAGTGGCTAATCTAGCTTTATTTTGATACCGGTAAAAAACGTAATGGTTCTTTGACACAGTGACACAAGCTAATTAGCCTAGCAGTTATCTTCAACTGATTACAGTAAATGAAAGGTTCCAACATCACAGCAATACCCAGGTTAGAGCATCATTGTCTTTTTTTAAAATCGAACACTGTAGACAACTAAAATTTTGTCCTTGGTTAATCTGTGGATTGTTCTTTAAACTTGAAAGTTCTAATAAAACATACATGTTTCTGATTTCTTGATCCATATTTTTTTTAAAAATCTATATGTAGTGTTCTGGGATAGTGCAACATGTTGTGTGTGTTAATATTAGTACAAACAACATAGAGTTGTATTCAGTCATTTCCATGTGCTATCAACAAACAAGTAGTGACATTTAAAATCACTATTGTCAGGAGTTAATTAGTGCAACCATAATTATTGTGTTTGGATTCGCCAGGCTTTAGTTCATATGTGTTTGCTTATGATGGATACACATGGTTTAATACTGAGAGGGAGGGAACTCATAATTTTACTGTTGCATGAATTTGTGAGTACTGCATGTCAGCAGGATTTATATTACAAGAGTAACATCAATTTATTGACTTTATTGCACTAGAATCCATTATTATTAAAATTCGGGATACAGATATTTGGGTAGGACAAAGGAAATTATAATTCACATGTATCAACAAAAGTTGCTATCACCACCCACTCCCCACAACACACTGTCAATGTTAAACAAAATATGTATCCTTTGCAATGTCATGCCCCTTGCTTATGCTGTGGCCAATGTTTATGTACCATCATGCTCATGAGTTATCAAGGGAGAGGTATAAATTGTTTGAATATTCTTGATTGAAGTTTTGTATTTAGGTCCAGTTTTGTGCACCCTGTATACATACTGTTATACCTGAACTTGGTGAGGGGATGCATCTTGGCCAACACTACACCTGAATCACAAAAGTAAATCACCATGATCCATATTTCATGCTTCACTGGCTGGGTTAAATTTTGTGTTTAATGTTTATTTCTCAAGCACTGTTTATGCTAGAATCATCAAAAACTAAATGACAATATGTACATCTATTAGTACCACACATTTACAACAGAAGGCCACTGTGACCTACATTTCATATTTTACTGGCTTAGGTTAAGTTTGTGCATTTACTTCATGATCACATAAGTTTTTGTCATCCTGTATACATACTGTTACACCTGCAGTCTGGAAACTTGGTGAGGGTATGCATCTTGATGAATACTACACCCTTATCACAAACAAGGTAACTAAGAACCATATTATATGCATTATTGACATGGCTTAAATTTTGTGTTTTAACTTCATCCTGGAATCATTAAACTAGATGGCTGTATACATCTCTATCTGTACCACATGCATCAAAAATGATCACTGTGGCCTACATTTCACATTTCACATCTGACTGGCTTACGTGAAGCATTTACATTTAGCTCATGACCACATACATTTACCTCCACTGTTAGCATCCACACAAATTAAAGCATATACATATGTATACCCTCACTGGATGTCAACTATTCTTTC
This sequence comes from Margaritifera margaritifera, assembly GCA_029931535.1. Classification (NCBI taxonomy): domain Eukaryota; kingdom Metazoa; phylum Mollusca; class Bivalvia; order Unionida; family Margaritiferidae; genus Margaritifera; species Margaritifera margaritifera. Next base: position 518,605 of record JAQPZY010001174.1, on the reverse strand, counting down.
TTCCTAGGTCATGCAGCAGTTTTGAGTGTCTTATAGCACCTACCTCAAGGGGAGGGAGCTAAATTGGTACAAACATGTACATTACTTGTATATTCTTGGTCAAGTGTTTGCATTTAGCTCAGATTTATTGCACACTGTATAAATACTGTTATACCTGGAATCATTAAACATGGTGAAATGATGCATCTTAATGAGTACTACACTCTCATCACAAAAGTTGGTAATGTGACCCACATTTCACATGTTACTGGTTTCAATTAAGTTCAGTGTTGAGCTCATGACCAGATAGATTTTAGCACCCTGTATATATACTGTTATCCATAGATTTATGAAACTGGGTGAGGAGATGCAGCCTGATGCTACACTCTTATCACAAAGATGTTTCACATTTTACTAGCGTAGGTTAAGTTTTTGCATTTAGCTCATGACCAAGTAGGATTTTAGCATGTGGTAGATATATACTGTTATACCTAGATTCATGAAAGTTGGTGAGGAAACCCTCATCACAGAAGTAGGTCACTGTGACCTATATTTCATGCTTCACTGACTTTGTTGAAATTGTGTACTTTAAGTTTATTTCTCAAGCTCAAACTGGATGATTGTATGCATATCTTTTAGTACCACACCCATACTGCAAAAGAATGCTGCTGTGACCTACATTTCACATTTTACTGACTTAGATTAAGTATGGCATATAGTCATGACCAAATACTTTTTAGCACACTGTATATATATATATATATATATATATATATATATATATATATATATATATATATATATATATATACTGTTATACCTAGATTCATGAAATTTGGTGAGAGACTGCATCTTTATGAGTACTACACTATTATTACAAAAGTAGGTCACTGACATATTTCATGTGTCACTGACTTTGTTTAAATGTTAAGTTTTCAGTTTATTTCTCAGCCTCTGTGCATGCTAGATTCAAATAGATGATTGTAATCATCTCAATCAAAATTACACCCTTACCACTAAAGAATGTCACTGTTACCTACATTTCATGTTACTGGCTTTGATTAAGTTTAGTGTTTAACTCATGACCAAATAGGTTTTAGCTCACTGTATATATATAGTTATCCTTAGGTTTATGAAACTTGGTGAGATGTATCTTGATGAGTACTACACTCTCATTGCAAAGATAGGTCACTGTAACCTATATATCATGATTCATTGACTTCGTTAAATGTTGTGTTTTAAGTTTATTTCTCGAGCTCTGTTCATGCTAGAATCATCAGACTTGATGATTATATGAATCTCTTTTAGTACTACACACTTACCACACATTTTACTGGATTAGGTTATGTTTTGGGGTTTAGCTCAAACCAAATAGGTATTTTTTAGCACCCTGTATACATACTGTTATATTTGGTGAGCATATGTGGCTTGATAAGTACTACACCCTTATCACAGAAATAGGTCACTGTGACTCATATTTCATGCTTCATGTTTCATGCTTCACTCTCTTGGTTTCAGACTCGAGCACTGTTTATGCCAGAATCATCAAACTAAGTGATTGTATGCATAACTATTAGTACCACACCCGTACAACAGAAGGTCATTGTGACCTACATTTAACATTTTACTGGGTTATGTTTTTGCATTTAGCTCAGTACCACATTGGTGATTTAACTACTGTATAATACTGCTATACCTGGAATCATGAAATATGGGAAGAGGGTGCATCTTAATAAGTACTACACCCTCATTTTAAAAGTAGGTCACTGTAACATATTTTTCACATTTCACTGACTTGGGTTGAATTTGACATTTCTGCTGTTATTGCTGTACTCCTTGACCTAGGTGATTTTATATATCTCACTTAGTACCACACCCAATCCAAAAAAGGTCACTGTGACTTATATTTCACATTTTACTGGCTTAGGTTAAGTTGTTGCATTGTGCTCATGACCACATAGATGTTTAGCATGCTCTGTTCATTCTATCCAGTATACAATCATGAAACTGGGAATGCATCTTTATGAGCACTACTCTGTCATTTCAATGGTAGGTCAATATTGTCCATATTTTATATTATACTGACTTGAATTAAATTGTGATAGATATTCATTTCTCAGAACTGTTCATGCTGTAAGTGTGAGATTGATGATGAAATGCATCTATGTTACTACCACACTCTTACAACAAAAGAGGCTCATTGTGACTTGTATTTCATCTATTACTGGCTTTGGTTACATTTTTTCATTTAGCTCATGACCACATGAGTTTTTGGCATGTTATATGCATACTATCCTACCAAGAATCATGAAACTTGGTGAGTGGATGCATCTTGATAAGTTATATATCCTTTTTGCCAAAAGAAGACTCTGTGTCCTACATTTCATGCTCAGTGACTTTGTTCAAATTTTGTGTTGAAACTTCATTTCTTCATTACTGTTTATGTTCCAGTCATGAAACTTGTTAATTGTATGCATCTTTCATACTGCAATGCCTTTAAAAGTAAAGATGATCACTGTAACCTACATTTTATGCTGTACTAACATGAGTTAAGTATTTGTGTTTATGATCACATCAATACATCCTTGCAAGACCCTATATACATCCTACTTTTTTCATAAGGCCCTTTGTAACCAAGGCATTTGGAAGTAAGAATAAATGTGTTTATTCAGTAGTTAACTTTCTGTATTAATGACTGTACCTTGTATATTGTGATATGTCACCCTCAGCATTTAACTGTATTATTTACATGTAAATGGGTATAGGATTTAGGTGAGTGAACTGCATGCAGCATGCTTTTCATGTGAGGCTGCACTTGTGGTTAATCAAGGTAATTATATATGCATGAATAATGTACTGCTGGCTGTCACTCCAAGGTTACAGAGGCCTGTGACTTTCACCCAGTAATATCTTACTTCGAGGGGTGAACAATGATAATAGCTTTTCAAGCAGATTTCAAGAACAATGATTTAAAATCATTAATACAAAAGTTACATTCATCTGTTTATTATCAACTTACTACTCTAATTCGATATGAAAGAAAAGACTGTTCTTTTTTATATTTTTATGTCTTTTATGTTCTGTCACAGTAGGTAGGGGACTCCAGGTGGCTAAGTGGTCTAAGGCGCTCGCCATTACAGATCACACACACATATCACCTCTGTCTGTATGAGTTCGAATCTCGGCTCAACCAACATGGGTATGTGAGAAAGCATGCCATTAGCTTCCTGTGGGTCAGTGGTTCTTCCCAAGTTCTTCCTCCACCAAATATACAAGCCACCATGTATAGCCAGCCTATCATGTGGTAAAAAGTGGCATTAAACCCCACAAAACCAAACCAAATAACAGTAGGTAGGCAGGTGAGTGGTTGGGTGGGTAGGTAGGTATGTATGTATATAGGCGGTTTCACAATATGTCAGCACAATATTGGTCATATAGTGCCAATTAAAAATTCAAATTTAAATTTTTTTAATGCATAAAAGTTCAGACATAAAGATAAAAGATTGCATACAAATTTGTAGATGGAAAGGATCCAAGATCAATTTAGTCAGGATCAATTTTCTGCATGATAATGTTTACAGTGGCTACTGGAGACTAGTGAAAGTAGAGATGAGATATGTTATCGTTGATTACACTCTGGTTATATACCTGCCATAAGGCGAAATGTATTATTTTATGGTGTTGTTTGTTTTTCCATCTGTCTGTTACTAATTTGGTTTCTTACCATGGCAGGACTGAGCAAATTTTTTTTTCATCCACTTGCCCAGGACAAGTGGTTTCAGAAAATTCACTTGTCCCGCCTCACTTTTCACTTGTCCCATCTTACTTTTCACTTGTCCCAAAATGGTAATCATGTGCCAAAATTTGATGAGATGTATGCACTTAATCCATAGTAAGAACAAACAAAATAATATACAACATAATTATTTCTTAAAAGAATTTAATTTTTCAAAAGCATTGGTTGATATACATTTGGCTTCTTCAGGTATATATGTTTTAGCTGCTGGATTTGAAAATATGTATATGTACATGTCTGCCACCTGGACCAGAACTAAGCCAGCAGTTGATAGCTGTGTCTGGGTTAAAGTCCTCAAGCGCTGGTCCATTTGCTGAAATGTTCATTAGAATTTGTAAACTCTCTTATTTTAAGTTATTCTCAAACGCAGTAGCAGTCTTACGTTTTATCCCTCCACTTTCAAAAAAATGTTCCTTCTCCGAATCGTCCTTATTACCTTCCTTGCGAAAATAATTTAGCAAGCATTTTATCCACAGAGTAAATATCAGCTTGCTGGACAACTACTTCTAAAGTGATCATAACATATGTTTTCTCTTTTAAAATACAAACAGAGACAGCTCATTAATTAGTGTAATTATTTCGCTTCAAACGCAAGATCGCACATGGAAGTGAATCCTCTGTGTAATCAATTAAAAATTAAAGAATCATTACTGCCATTTAATCAATTCATAAAGGGAATCAAAACTGATGTCGGTAAAGTACCTTTCATTAATTTAATTACACTGACTCGCTGGATTAAAATCAGAGTTAGCTGCACGTGAGGGTCTGGTTTGAGTAAAGATGCAGCAAAGCCCCTTAAAACACTGCTAATTAATCATACCAGCTTTGTTTTGGTTGACGTATTTTGATTGGCCGATAATTTGGTTGCTTAAGCCCAATATGCAGTCAAGCAGCAACAGAACGTGCGCATATGCGCAGTTATTACTGACCACTTGTAGGTGTTATACAGGATGTAAATGTATACATGGAGAGGGGTAGAATCAAGTATTCAGTACGCCCGGAGGGCATGGATGGCCAAATAAAGATAGATATAGCAATTAAAGCACGAAAATAATGACTTGCCCAAGTTTTTTAAAATAGGAAAAAAGCACTTGTCCTGGACTAGCGACTTGGAAAATTTTACTTGCCTGACTTGGAAAATGAATAGTCCCGGAAGTCGGGCAATGGGATTTGCTCAGCTCTGATCATGGTCAAAAGTTTTGGTCAATGTGACTGGAAGAAGAAAACTTTTGCACACAATAAATTGAGTTTTTCACCATCTACAGTAAACTCTGTGGATAGCTTGCACTTGAGGTAAGGATGAAACAAATCAATTCTAGATTCAATGATCAAGGTCATTGTGACTGAAAGAAGAATAATTATTTCAACATAATAACTAGAGTTCTCCAGAATCTACAGTTACCATACTTTGTGGATGGCTTGCACTTGGGGTAAGAAAGAACCCTATTGATTTCAGGATCAAAAGGTCAGAGGTCAAGGTCACTGACAGAAAGAAGAAAAATGGTTTCTACACAATAACTTGAGTTCACTATCAACTAACTTTGTGGATTGCTTGCACTTGGGTTAAGAAAGAACTTTATTGATTTTAGAGTCAAATGGTCAAGGTCACTGTGACTGCAGGAAGAAAAATTATTTCTGCACAATAACATCAGTTCTACACCACAAATCTTAATGAGACTTTGTGGATGGCTTGCATTTTTGGTAAGAAGAAGCCAATTGATTTTTGAAGCCAGAGGTTCAGAGGACAAGGTCACTGTGACCTGACCCAAATTTTGTAGACGGCTTGCGCTTAGGATGAGGAGGAATCCTGTTGATCGTGGAATCAAAAGGTCAAGGTCATTGACTGAAAGAAGAAAAATCGTTTCTGCACAAAAATTTCAGTTATCTACATAGAGGACTATTAAATATGGTGCGGGCATATTATACGATACTTTTGATTGCTGTATACATACTGTATTATCTGGATTCATGAAGCTTGGTCAGGGGGATGCATCTTAATGAGCACTGCCAAAGTAGGTCATTATGACCAATATTTTATGCTGCACTGATTTGGGTTTAATTTTCTGTATGATGTTCAGTTCCTTGGGAATGTTCATGCGAGAATCATGTAATTAATAGTGTGTATCCCTGTTAGTACCACACCCATAAAAGTAACTCATCATAACCTATATGTCATCTTTTGCTTGATTTGGTTAACTTTTTACATTAAGCTCATGACTATACAAGTTTTTTTATCATGCTTTATGCATGCTCTACTTCCTAGAATCATATAAGTTGGTCTGGGGATGCATACTGATAAGTACTCAGTGGTTTCAATAAGTACCAGAGTAGCAGGAGAAGTTGGAAAAGTTGCAGGGGGCAAAATCTTCCTCTGGTGGTTCAGAGTGCAATGCACATGGTAGGTGAGTGGGGTTAGTGCATCCACCCATCACAGGCTATAATAAAGTTGGTGTAAAAACTCAAGTCAGAAAGTCTACCCCTGGATGGAGAAATGTTAAATTTGTTTGAATTTGTTTTGTGGCTATTATTTAATTTTGTATAAAATTCATATTGATAATTCATATATCATGTTTTCTTTCCTAATGATGTTATGGATTCCATCCTATTAATAAGAGGAAAATTTATCATGCTGAATTTGAACCACTGCAATATTTTGATAGTTCTTTGAATGAAATGAATATCTCCTAATTACTTAACTGATAAAATATCCATAAAAAGTGTTTAAAAAGAAGCATGGAAAAATGCAAGTTGCTATGTGATAGAATGATAAGGAAAAAAAGCAAAGTTGATATTTTATAATATTTCATAAACTAAACTTAATAATAAAAATAATCAAAAGAAGTGTGGCCATATATATACTACAGGCCTACTTTATAATACTGTGCTGAAAATGTTACAAATTATAAATAAATTAGAGATCTGTGTAAAATAATTGATGGACGTAGATCAAACTGTAAGCAGAATCTTTGATATGCTGATCATTACTGGTATCATTCATATACTGGATCAATAGGCATACACTAACGTATTTTATTAGGTCTCTATAAATTATTGAACTCTGATAATCTGTTACAATACCATGTTTTGATTTTTTTATTTAGCCAAAAGTCAGGTGTGTGCCTTCCTAGATTAATTATTATCACATGATCACCACTCCTGATAGTGATCAATTGGGCTGAATGAGACTGAACATATATGGCTCTTACTGGCATAGATTAAATTGCATGTCATGCAATGCTTAGACCGATTTGTATCAAATGAAAGAAAATGCTAATCTTGATTGAATGAATCATCTCTAATGGAATATGGCAATATATTATAAGACTTTTTCAATTAACTTTTTTGAAATTCTGAAATTGAAGGTGGCAATTGCCATGCATAAATATAAGGAGAAATAATCAGCCATATCGGGCTTCTATTGAAACCCCTGAGTACTACACCTTTATTGCAAAAAGAGGACTATGTGACTTACACTTTATGCTTCCATTACTTTGTTCAAATTTTGTTTTTAAAATTCATTATTTGGGTGCTATTTATGTTCAAATAACACAACTTGTTCATTGGATCATCAGTACTACACTCTTAAATTGAATGGTCACTGTGAGCTACATTTGATGCTTTACCAACATAGGTCAAGTGTCTGTGTTTAGCTCCAGACAACATAGATTATTCTATGCTATAGATTTACTAGCCTTCACAGGCCCTTTCTGATCCAGGTGGTTGGACAATGAAATAAATATGTTTATTCAATGGTAACCTATTTGTAATAATGACTATATTTTATATTGTGATATTTTACCATCAGCAGGTTAAATCTGTATTGAACATGTGAATGGGTATAGAAATTAGTGGACTACATTTCTTTTATGTGAGGCCTGAGCTATAGTGGTTAATCAAAGTAATTGCTGATGAATGAACTTCACTTCTAATACTGGTTGTCACTCTAAGGTTACTCAAAGCCTGTGACTTTCACCCAGTAAAATCTAGCTCCTAGGGTTGGACAATGATAATAGCATCTGAAGCAGATTTTAGTAAAAGAATAGTGATTTTTACAAAAAGAAAGACAGCGTGATTTTTATTTTTAAAAAAAGACCAAATTAATCTCTGGTTTTTAGCTCCACTGGTCATAGCCCAGAAGAGCTCATGGGATTCCCTGTTGTCTGTCATCCATAGTTTGATGTCCATCCATCTGTTAGCACAAGATTGTTATCACTGCTCCTCCTAAACTACTTGAAGGATTGCCATGAAACTTTACACACACATTCATGCTAAACTCTAATTGGGGTTAAATAAAAATGGTGCTGTTCAGACATCCAATATGGCCACCACAGCAGCCATTTTAAAAATCATATTAGAGCTACTTGTCCTGAATGGATGGTCATATCAACATGGGATTTTCACTGAAAGACGTCTTATGATGTTTAGTTGGTCCTAAATGAAAATGGTGCCAATCTAACATGTAATATGGCAGCCATCTAAAATGGTTCTGTTCTGCACTGGAGTAAAACATGCAAATTGAACAGCCATTACAGGATTATATAATGCTACTGGCTTTATTAGATCCAGTAGAGCCCCGAGAGTGACTACCTTGAAAATCTTGTAATGGCTACTCCTGAATGAATCGGCATATCAACATTGGGTTTTCACTTAAGGACTTTTTATGGTGTCTAGTTGGGACTAAATGAAAATGGTGTTGATCTGACATCCAATATGGCCACCACAGCAGACAGCTTGAAAATCTTGTTATTGCTACTCCTCCTGAATGGAGAGTTATACAGACATAATGTTTTCACCTGAAGACTTCTTATAATGTCTAGTTGGTCCTAAATGAAAATGTGCTGCCCAGACATCCAGTATGGCCACTACAGTGGCCATCTTAAAAATCTTTTTATTGCTACTCCACCTGAATGGATGGTCAAATCAACATGTAGTTTTCACTAAAAGTCTACTTATGATGTCTTGTTGGTCCTAAATGAAAATATTGCCACCACAGCAGTCACACCAGCATGGAGTTTTCACCAGAAAACTTCTTATGGAGTCTGGTCAGTCTTAAATAAAAAATCTGCCAATATGCCCACCACAGTGAACATATTAAAAACCTTGTCTCTAATTCTCCTGAATGGATGGCAATATCAACATGGGGTTTTCACCAAAAGTCTTACAATGGTGTCTTGTTTGTCCCAAATGAAAATGGTGCCAATCTTATATTCAGTATAGCTGCCACAGTGACTAATTTGAAAATCTTGTTGCTCAAGAATATCAGATATGGTTTCAACACTCTTCTCTTGAATTCCTTGTGGAAATTCTTTTTGGACAGTAGAGCATCAGTCCCTTTGAATGATTCTTGTTATCAATTCATTATACTACATCTTCTTTGATATTGCAAAAAGATATTTTTTTGTTTTATATCTGTTATGCTCTAATACAACATGTATGTATCTATATATATATGTGTGTGTGTGTGTGTGTGTGTACGTGTTATAATGGCATGTCCTTACTGGATATATAGTGATGATTAAAAGTTAAGTTCTAAAAATGTACAGTAAAACTGTGCACAAAAAGAAACATTAGTTGGAAATGTTACCATCATTTCATTGTTTAAATTACTTTAGTCTGAATTTATTTTCCTGATGATAATTAATGTTTACAATGGCTGCTGGAGACTATTATAAGCTTCAGAGAGGCAAACTGTGAAATAGCTGATTTCAATCTGGTTATCATCCATCCATCTGTTCTGAATTTATTTTCTGCTCCTTTTTTCAGGACTTCATAAAATAAATTTTGTACAAGGTTTACTGTCAAGGATACCTGCACAAATATATTTTGGCTTGTGTTTGGTGATAACTATTTCATATATTACATGCTAAAAATTGTCAGTGAAAAGATTTGTTCATGACAACTACAGCCAGCTTCTCAAAAAGGCATTATCTTAACAGACCACAATCTAACATCACTAATCAGTTAAACAGTTAACATTTTAACTGTTTTGCAGAAAAAGTAAGCACATAAACCATGCAGAATATCTATGTAGTTTTGAATAAATAAATACTAATTACACATACAATCACAATCAACACTCTATTCATGTCTGTATTAAAGTAAAACCTGATTTGAGCAACCTCTGCTATGAGTGATCATCTGTCATTTACCACTACAATCATCATGCACAGATTGATTTTATTATATAAATGCAGTTTTGAGCAACCACCTGCTTAATACAAAAATTGGCCATGATTTTTAGGCAAAATATGTGTTTCAACACTGCTGTGAATGACCACATCGCAAAAGCAGATATAAACCCCTATAGATCATTATTTATTTCTTTGTGACCATGATTGCTGAGTAGAGTCTGCAGGCAAAATGCAGATTGTTCTGAACCAAGATGCATAAGAAAAAGAGGTGAAAAAGTTGAGTCTGGTTAATGGAAACCATTAGATTTATATGGTAAAGTAACTGTATGCTGATGACTATAAATCAGACTAATGTACTGGTCACAAACCACCATTGTACTACATTAAATCATTTGTTTGTGGAGTTACAATATGTAATGGTCTGGATGAATGAAGCGTTTTGTTTTTCTGTTATTAAGTTATTGGCTGTTCTGCGTTAGTTTATTCTATAGTTATTGTAAAGGTCTGTATTCTTTGTTGGTTTTTTGATGTTACTGTTATTAAAACGCTCACACGAGGCAGAACATGCCACGGTCTGAGATCTTGTCATCTGTTCACCTTAATACATCTTTTACATCCTTTTGTTTTTTGAGTTGATCCAATTATTCTTTATGTTGTGGGTGACTTAGGTTTAGGCTTTTGGCTGTAAATAAATTTATTGACAGTTATCATAACTAACTTTACATTATACAGACAGGATAAGCAACTGTTAGCTTATACATGTAGTTAACTTTGCAATTCATATTCCATAATGCCAGTAGACTAGGTCTACACATAAATTTCAGTTACAAATTATAATGTTTATGGTTAGTGTAATTTAATGCCATATAATTTTTTATATGAATGCCTGTAATATTTAACAAGAACTATTAATAAAGAACAAAATATATGTACAGTAATTATGAGACTTTTTCCTTCTTTGAAATCTATTTTAATCTGTGATACACAAGTATTCTTTTTCATAAGTAATAAAAAGAACCATTTAGGAATTTATATAAATGAAGCTAGGTTGGGTATATTTACTTGGGAATTTTTAATTGGTTGACCATTTCAGAAGGCTTTGCTCATGGCAAAACTTATAAAACAGGAAATGAACAAGTTATAGTTCATTTGATCTGGAAGAGTAATGTGTTGTTGAGTTCCACAGAACCATGTTGGCAGGGGAATTTGTGTTAAATGGACAAAATGGTAGGGAAGGTACCATAGAAAATACTACAGGTAAGACATTTCCTTTAATGTTTAATTGAGAGAACAGATACACATATCATGATCATCCTTCCAATAACGGTAATTGCTATTTTCAAATTTTGAGTAATTTTTCCTTAGTTCTTGGAAAAATAATCTTCACTATGAGAAATCAGTGGCAATATGTACTTCAGTCTGACAGTCACTACCATAAATAAGTTCCATCAAATGATTGTAGGGTGTTGCTAGATTATCCAAATTTCAGTATACTGTTTTGTGTCATTTCAGGAATATTTGGAGTACCAAAGCAGTTATGTGCACAGATGTATGCCAAGGGAGTGGTTGAGTACAGCAAGACTTATGGTCTCCAGTTTGTAAAGGAAATCCATTTTGTGGACATAGTTTCTGAGATGTGTCAGTTAACACAATTAGCCTTTGATGAAGAGTTACAATGTAGCTAATGGATTATTATCAGGATTCGTATAGATCTTTTAAAGATCTTGAATTTTGGGGCTTCCTTGACGGGACAACAAAGTGTAGTGATTGTTTTGAAAGGTCCTTAAAAATCAAGATAAATCTATGAGAAGTCACAGAGTTTTATAGATATGGTCATTCATTAAGTCCTATCAGTGATATCAAGGGGATGATATGGTTTAAATGGCAAGCAGAGTTAGATGTTTTAAACTGTTCTTGTCCTGCAAGTTATATTTTCCAGAGTATTCATGAATGGTACTCTTTGTGAACCAGTCTAGAATGTTCGTAATCTTTATTCAACGTACAAAACAGAGTTGTATCATATAGGGTTAATATATGGTGCTTTAATAAAAAATGGTCGAGAATTATTATTAGATTTGAGGGAACATCACAAGAAACACTGCATCATGTATCATATAACCATAAAAAAATCCTTGAATTTTAAGGGGTTTTCTTGAAAAGTCCTTGAATTTATTGAAAATACCTGGAATTTTGTCAAAATCATCTTGAATTTATCAGAGGGAATATGAAAACTTAAACTGAATAAAAATGTATTCCTTTTTAAAATCAGAATATACTTGTCATTGACGTATTTTATGAACATAATATGTCAGTAAAATAGAATAAAATTAGGTGGATCAAAAGACACTACACCATTAGATATCAGATGGAGTAGCATCCCTTTGCTGTAGCAGTGCAGCTATATCTTTATATACCTGCCATAAGGCGTATTATATTTTGTTATGATGTTTTCCATCCATCTGTTACCAATTTGGTTTCCACACAATAACTTTAGTTGTCCACCATCTACAATTACCAAACTTTGTGGATGGCTTGCAGTTGGGATAAGGAAGAATAATCAATTTCAGGCTCAAAAGCACAAGGGTCAAGGTCACTGTGAATGGAAAACGGTTTCCACACAATAACTCAAGTTCTCTGCCATATACATTTACCCAACTTTTTAGAGAGCTTGCAGATAGGGTAAGAAAGAACTCTGTCAGTTTTAGGGTCAAAAAGTGAAAGGTCAGGGTCACTGATTGAAAGAAAAAAATGGTTTCTGCACGTTCTCCATCATCTACAGTTACCAAACTTTGTGGTTTCACACCTTTTTTTATAACAAGAGCTCATCCACCTGGTATTTTGTAGCATTTATTATGACCCACCACAAGAGTGGCAGGGGCATATAGTATTACACTTGTCCATTACATCTTGATTAAGATTTGCATTTATGCATTGTGGCGGGGCATACACAGGGCCATCGCAAGTTTGCATTGGACAAAACTATGCCCCTGGCAGGCATCTCCTTCAGTGCCCCCAACTCAGAAAAAAAATACCACAAACTCCTCAAAAAAGCAACCAGACTGGGATTGATGCCATGGCAGTCGCATATTGCCTGCCCCTTATGACAGCCCTGAGTATACATGTTCCATGAACACAGTAATAGTTTGCTGTTTTTATAATTTCATTCATCCACAAATTTGGTGCATTATCTGTATTTAATTTACCTAAGGTGTCAAAGTGAATGTTTCGTCTATTTTTAAACAAAATAGTGTGTGTGTGTGTATATATATATATATATATATATATATATATATATATATATATATATATATATATATATATATAGTAAAAACCCTCAAAACCAAACATCCTTGGGACCAAAAAAAAATTCAGTTTTGAGAGGTGGATATTGTTAAATGGAGGTCAAAGACCAAATATTTGGGCAACATACATGTGGACATGTTGGACCCAAGAATAGGAGCAATATTTGCAGTAAAAAAGGCTGCAATCCAAGCAATTATAATTCAATTAGATAGAAATATATTTCAAGATGTTTCTGATAAGGTAGAGATGATGATGATACATGTAATAAATAACTTTGTTGGCAAATTGTTTTCTCTTATAGCACATCACATATAATCACAGACAAGTAATTGTATTATGTAAATAACTGCAACTTATGATGCATTCTCTTCAACACTGTCATACAGTTACCAACAGCCAGTCTAATAAAGCCAGTAGCATTATATAATATTATATAATCCTGTAATGGCTGTTCAATTTGCATGTTTTACTCCAGTGCAGAACTTCTGCAGAATCAGAGTATTAAATGCAATTGCTTTTAAGTCAAATAAGTTCAAAATATTGTAAAAATATTATACCGGAGTTCAATCAAGCAAAAAATTTAATTTTGCATTTATTGAAAAGTGTGAGTTTATTAAAACTTTCAAAATGAATAAATTGTATAGAGTGTCAAGGGCCATTAGACAATGTAGAAGATAATCTGGTCCGTAATCTACTCTTGTCTTGTGATATTCCTGACAGTTTGTCCAAAATTATACAACAATAAGACAAAATTACGTTAGATGTATTTACCTTGAGTATCTTACATTTTTGTATTACAAGTATGTTTTACAGTAGAACCTGTCTTGAAAGACCACTCCTTCCTACAAAAACTCATGGTCTCTCAAAACAGGTGGTCTTTTGTGACAAATCATAACACTATATAATTAATAAATATGTTCATTGAGAATCTGTTCTCAAAACAAGAGGTCTGTCATATGAGAGGTCTTTCTAGACAGGTGGTCTCATAGTAGTGGTCTTTCAAGACAGGTTTTATAGTATTCAGCTGTATATGACACGTGTCTGATGTTTTGTGGCATTTGAGTACATGTATCTTAGACTCAACATTTGTTAATAAAGTTGGTGATTTATTAAATTATGTATTTGGTGAATGCTGCTGGTCAGCAACTTTCTAGTTGGTGGAGAGGTTTCTTTGAATCGTATGTTATTGACATATATATAATTAATTAACTGGAAAGAACATATATTTTTATTTATATTATACAATATTTAAAGCTTATATCCATTTAATTGTGTTTAAATGTGAAATTAAAATGCATAATATGAATACACACATTTTAAATTTTTGAACTACAAATGATTTTTAAGCTGATTTTAATTTTTTAAATGACCACGTTTAATCAAAGCATATCATTATGTGATATCATCAATTTGTCTCTATCCATCTGTCTGTTGTTTTCTGCACAATAACTTTGGTTTAAGACTTTGTACCATGACCAGACTTTGAGAATGGCTTGCACTTGGGGTAGAGAAGAAACTTGTTGCTTTTGCACTCACAAGGTCAAGGTGCAGGTCACTGTCTCAAGGAAGAAAATTGGGTTTTGCACAATAAATTTAGTTCTAAATCATGTACCTTCACTAAACATTTTAGATGGCTTTCGCATGGGGTTTTGAAATATAATCTATTGATTCTGTTTCAAAATGTCAGAGGTAAATTTTACAGCATGTACCTCCACCACACTTTATGGTTGGTTTGGACTTGGGGTAATAATGACCCCTATTGGTTTTTGAGTCAAAAGGTCAAAGGCCAAAATCATTGACTGAAGGAAGAAAAATGCATTCTGCACAATAACTCAAGTTTTCCACAAAAGACAGTTACCAAAACTTTTCTGGATGGCTTGTGTTTGGGGTGAGGAATAACACATTCAGGGTCAAAGGTTGAATCACTGTGACTGAAAGTAGAAAAATGGTTTCCACACAATAACTTGAGTTCTTCATCATCTACAGTTACCAAATTCTCTGGATGGCTTTCACTTGATATGAGGAAGAACACACTTGATTTTTGGGTTGAAAGGTCAAGGTCACTAACTAAAAGAAGAAAATTATTCTACACAGTAACATCACAAACCTGGGCTAACATTATGGATGGCTTGCACTTGCAGTAAGGAATAAGCCCATTGAATTTGTTGTCAAAACTGACTGAAAGAAGGAAATTGGCTTTTGCAAAAACTTTGGTCAAGGTATGTGACCTTGACCAAAGTTGTGATGGGCTTGCACTTACGGTATGGAAAAGATCTGTCAAGTTAGGAGTCAAAAGGTCATGGTCATTGTGGAGCATAGAATAATGGGTTTTGCAGAATCTCTTTCATTCTAGAGTAAGTTTCTTGATCAAACTTTGTGGACGGCTTGCAACTTGGGTAATAATGCCGCCTATAGATTCTGGGATCTAGAGGTCCGAGGTCATGGTCTTCATAAGTTTGATAAGAAAATAGTGGTTTCTGCGCAGTAACTTTATGATCACAGACAAATAATTCCATAATTTGAAAATTGCATGCATGGTGTGTTGTCTTCAGTACTGTCATACAGTATCCAACAGTCAATTTAATAAAGCCATTAGCATCATATAACCCTGTTATGGCTATTGAGTTTGTATGTTATATAACCCTGTTATGGCTGTTGAGTTTGTATGTTATATAACCCTGTTATGGCTGTTAAGTTTGCATGTTTTATACTGACAGACAAATAATTCCATAATGTGAAAACTGCATACATGGTGTGTTGTCTTCAGTACTGTCATATAGTATCCAACAGTCAATCTAATAAAGCCATTAGCATCATATAACCCTGTTATGTCTGTTGAGTTTGTATGTTATATAACCCTGTTATGGCTGTTAAGTTTGCATGTTTTCTACTGACAGACAAATAATTCCATAATGTAAACAACTGGATGTATAATGTGTTGTCTTCAACACTGTCATATAGCTATCAACAGTCAATCTAATAAAGCCAGTATCATCATGTAATCCTGTTATGGCTGTTAAGTTTGCATTAATAAAACTGGCAAATTATTGTGCTATTGATAAATGCTGCTTTCCAGGAAGTGTTGGTTTGGTATTTTTTACATGTATGCTGTTGATAAACATATCATTAACTGGAAAAAATCATATATTTATATTATACAGTATTTCAAGCTTATATCCATGTATTGTTTAATTGTGATAATTATAATTTTTAAATAGAATAGACACATTTTAGCTTTTGAACTACTGTTTTGTTATAAAATTTTTTAAAAAAAAACAGATTTTTATTTTTAATGTGTACCTTTAGTCAAAGTGCATCACGTTATGACAGCAACCATGTGTCCATCCATCTGTTTTTTTTGTTGTTTTTTTAACTCTCCTGGTCAAAGACTAGAAGAGCTTATGCAATGGGCATGCATCTGTTGTCATCTGTCATCCATTAACAGTTGTATGTTACCATTACTCCTAAACTACTTAGAGGAAAGTCATGAAACTCGGTGTACAGTTTCATTTTTAGTTTTAGTTGGTACTAAATGAAAATAGTTCCAATTCTTCTAAAAGGATGGTCATACCAATGTGAGGTTTTCAATGTCATATCAATGTGAGGTTTTCAATGTCATACCAATGTGAGGTTTTCAATGTCATACCAATGTGAGGTTTTCAATGTCATACCAATGTGAGGTTTTCACTAAAAGACTTCTTGTGATATGTAGTTGGTCCTGAATAAAAGCAAATGGCGTAGATATGACTTTCCAATATGGTGACCACAACGGTTATCATTACAATCTAGTGGTGACTACTCCTTCTGAGTATAGGGTCATATGAACATGTTTTTTTTTTGCTGCAATATATAGTTGGTCTGGGATTAAAATGATGCTGTCTCTTCCAAAATGGCTGGCCATCTTTAATATCTTCTTACAGCTATTTTGTCTAATGGATGCACTTTTCACTAAAACACTATAATATGTACATGTAGCAGGTCATGAATGAAATTGGTGCTGATCTGTATTGGCCATCTCAAAAATCCTCTCACTGCTCCTCTTGAAAAAAACTGGCATTAACATGGGTTTTTCACTAAAACACCTCTTGCAACATATAATAGGTTTGGAATGAAAATGGTGCAGATCTGACCAACTACATGTCTGTGCTAATGTGAACAAATTTGAAAACCAGACTTACTTGGTTTTGTGGTCAAGTCAAAGGTCAATTCTTGAATTTGTGTTCTTCATGAAGCTTGTGAACACTGACTTGTACATATACAGATGTCTTTTGGTTAGACATTGTATTTAGTTACATTTCAGTAAACAAGATGATAGTCAGCACTAAGACATTGATCTCAAGGTCAAAAGTCATGACTGAGATTTTTTATCTGTGATGGCCTGTAAGCATGATAACACAAACAAGTGTGCATGTATTGTTAGCCAACCAAGTTTGTGGATATATCTGAAGATTACCTTGAATGATGACAGTTAAGTAACATGGGGTTTTAAAAGAATATATATATATTAATTATGAATTAAACCAAACTTAGTATATGGGTGTGTCTTGACAGTATCTGAGAGGAGGTCAGTGATCTATTCATGATAGTGGTTTAAGGTCAAAGGTCACAAAAAAGATTTTTCTACTTGTGAAAATATTAATTCTGGCATGTACAAAGTATTTTTGTTACCAGATTTGGTATGTTGTAGTTTCTCAAGAATATCTGAGATTTCAGTACTCAGCAATTAAAAAATGAGGGAACAAACACTTTTCCTGAATACCTACAACCTCTTTTTGGCCAGTAGGACATCAATCTCTTCAAGAAGGGGCTCATGTTTTGGAGTTTTCTCAGTAATTTTAGTTCAAGACCATGTATAGTGACAAAATGATGTGTATGGTGACAGTTCAGTAAAGTGGGGTTTTAAAAGAATATATATATTAATTATGAATTAAACCAAACTTAACATGTGGGTGTATCTTGACAGTATCTGAGATGAGTTCAGTGATCTATTTATGACATAGGTTCAAGGTCAAAGGCCAGAACAAAGATTTTTGTGCTTGTGAAAATATTAACTCCGGCATGTAAGAAAATATTTTTGTTACTAGATTTGACATGTTGTAGTTTCTTAAGAATATCTGAGATTTCAGTACTCAGCAATTAAAAAAGATAAAATGAAGGAAGAAACACTTTTCCTGAATACCCACAAACTCCTTTTGGCTAGTAGGGCATCAATCCCTTCAAAAAGGAGCTCATTTTTTAACAAAACAAAAACTTCACTAACTTAAGGTCAAAGCAGTACAGTGACAAAACATTGTGTATATGCCTTGCACAAGGGGTATCAAGAAGAAACTTGTTATTGTTGAGGTATAAAGGTGAAAGGTCAAGGTCACTATGACTCCAAGAAGAAAATTGTTTTCTGCATAATAACTTTAGTTCTAGACCATGTACCTTCACTAAACTTTTTAGTTTTCTTGTTACCACAATGTCTTGTCTGTTTTGATCAAACTTGATATTCAGGCTTATATGAGTAGGAGCTCAGAATGTGAGCGAGATTCATTGCATATTAAGGACATGATCTTTCATCAGACTGGCTGAACTTGTTACTACTCTGGAGGCCTGATATACTCTGATTTTGATCAAATGGAATAAAAGCTTATATCATCAAGATCTTGGACAAGTTATATTATGAGCTTGTTCCATGGATATGAATGAGATGATCATGTATCTGATTGACTGAGCCTGTTACCACTCTGGAGGATATTTTTCAAATCCAGTTTTGATCAAAGTTGGAATAGAAGCAATTAAAAAGATAATATGAGGAAAGAAACACTTTTCCAGAATACCTATAAGCTCAATCCACTGAAGGGGCTCATGTTTTTTTTTTTTCTCAGTAACTTTAGTTTAAGACCATGTACATTGACAGAACTATGTTCATTTGCTGTGTACACAGGGTATTGGGGAAAAAACTTGTTACTGTTGGGTAGAAAGATCAAGGTCACTATTACTGCAAGAAAATTTTTTTTTTCAGTTCTAGACCACATACATTTACTAAAATTTTTAGATCTCTTGATACCACTATAGACCAGATTTTTAATTTGGTTTTGATCAAACTTGAAATTCAGGTTTATATCATTAAGCTCTTTTGATTTGAGCAAGATTCATGCATATTAATAATGTGATTTTTCATCGAACTGAATGAACTTGTTACTACTTTGGAGGCCTGATATGTTTAAGGTCTGATTTTGATCAAATTTGGATATGAATGAGGTGATCACGTGTCTGATTGATCGAGTCTGTTACCACTCTGGAGGATATATTTCAGATCCAGTTTTGATCAAAGTTGGAATATGAGCCTACATCATGAAGATCTCAGAAGAGTTTCATTATGGGTGAGATTTTAAAAAAATTGGGAACCTGAATATGAAACTGGGCCTTGATTTGAACACCGCCATTACTGACAGTATATTGTGAAGATCTCAGAAGAGTTTCATTATGAGTGAGATCTATTATATAATCTGGAACCTGAATATGAAACTCTGGGCCTCATTTTGCACACTTGCCACATTAATGAGAGTACTGGTAATCAGTACTATTTTAGTTAAAAATTCTGGGCTTCATTTTGAACATTGCCACATTAATGAGAGTAATCAATACTATTTTAGTTAAAAACACAACGGTTTCATGAATGTAAACAGGGACTGAAATAAATAGCTATAGATGTACACAGATCTGATGATACTCACCGAGTTCTCACAAAACATACATATTTATGTCAGAAAAATGTATGCAACTTTTCTTCATGTGTAATGTTTATATGTATGTGAAGACATGTACCTCAGATAGAGTTGTGTAATTACTTCAGGTACAAAAAATGCTATTATTTTCATGTGTACTTTATTATACTTATTTCATATGTATAATTCTGTGAAATCAACTTTGTCATGAGTGAATTCTTATTTACATACACATCTGTACTATTTTCAGCCTAATTCCAGTCCTGACAAAAGCATTGACTCTCCAGTGTTTAAAAACTGTGGATCATGAAATCTGTGTAGACAGTATGAGTGTGATTGTTATGTTTAAAATTTGTTTTGGGGTAAATAAAGCCTCAATGAAAGTTTTCATGTTTTATTGTTCATTGTCTTTTTATAAACAGTGATGGACATGCTATTTGACTTTTCATCTGTCGGTGCATCTGTTCATTCATCCATCCATCCATCAATCAAGCTTTTTCACTCTGTAACTCAAGCGTCATTTACAAGTAATATATTTTTATCTCTCTCTTTCTCTCTCTCTCTCTATCTCTCTCTCACACGCTTTTGCAGACATGTTTTAGGGGCGCTGATTTTGTTACACGATTTTTGTTATTTTGATGAATATATATATGTGTGTGTGTGTGTGGAGAGGGAGGGAGAGCAAGTGAATTTCAAAGACATACTTTGTTGACAATTTTCCAAACAAATTTATATGATACCATCATGTCTGTAGTATGTCTAATGGTCGTAAAGGGGTTTTTTAAATTTTAAATATGTAACATTTGAGATAATATTATCATGTAAACACACACAAAACATGCTTTCTTTCTTTTTAGATCAACTATTCAAAGACCAGAAGAGTTTATGTGATGGACCGTCTTCTGGCTTTTGTCTGTTTGTACATTTGTTTATTTTATATATTTTATTGCTGCTACACCTCTTATACTACCCTGAAGCTTTATAGATACATTCATCCCAAGGGTTAGTTGTTCCTATGTGAAAATGGTGAATCTCAAACATCAATATGGACTCCATGGCAGCCATCTTAAAAATCTCATAATGGATTACCATAGAGTTTTCAAAAGACTTATTTTTATGATGTCTAAACGGTCATAAATGAAAATAGTGTCAATCCAACATCCAATGTGGCCACTGTCTTGAAAATTTTGTTGCTACTCCTCCTAAATGGATATTCATATCAAGACGGGGTTTTCACTGAAAGACTTTGTATGATGTGAAGTTGGTACTAAATTAAAATGGTGCCAATCTTATGTCCAACATGGCCACCATAGTGGCCATCATGAAAATCTTGTTATTGCTACTTACGAATGCATCATCGTGTCAACATGGTGCTCTCACTAAAAGGTTTCTAGGCAGTACCAGGTGAAGATTTATGCAGATGTGACATCCAACATGGCTGCCATGGTGGCCATCTTGAAAATATTAACACTTCTACATTTATGGTGATATTGAAATGGGGTTTTCATTAAAAGATGTCTTATGATATAACTGTTATATGATCAGAATTGTGCTGATCTGATCTCCAACATGGCAGCCATGGTGGCCTTCTTGAAAATTGTGTTATCGAAACTCCTCTTAAAGGGATGGTCCTATTGACATGGGGTTTTCACTAAACAACAACTTATAATTCTGCTTGGTCTTAAATGAAAGTGGTGCTCTTTGGGTATCAAATATTTTCCTATGTTGCTGCCATGAGGAAAATCTTGTCACTGCTCCTTTGAACAGATGATCATACTGACATGTTTTTATTTACAACAAGACTTTGTATTTTGTAGGATATGTTGGTCATAAAAGAAAACAGTTCTGATATGACATCTAGAATTGCTACCATTGCAGTCATATGAAAAATCTTGATGTAACTACCCCTTCTGAATACCTGTTTGCATTGACATTGGCTTTGCACCAGAACACTTATTATCAAAGAAGTTGGTCCAGTTAAAAAAGGGTGCCAATCGTACCTCTCAAAATGCCGCAAAAGCTGTCATCTTGAAAATCTTATTATGGCTAATCCTTCTGCATGGATGGTTGTATAGATATGGGGCGTCAACTTAAACACTTTTGATAATATGCAGTTTCTCCAATATGAAAATGGTGCTGATCTCTCACTCACCCTATCTCTCTCTCTTTCTCTCTCTCTCTCTCTTTCTCTCTCTGTCTCTCTCTCTCTCTCTCTCTCTCTCTCTGACCTATCCAAATGGCCACCACGGTGGACATCTTGAAGATATTCTGGTGGCTACTCCTTCTGGATGGATGATGCTGATCTGATCCAACAAAATGGCAATGATCTTAAAAATCTTGTTACCATTTCATTTCCTGAGCAGATAGTCATATAGACATGGGGTTTTCCATAAAGCATGTCTTGCAATATAGTATTAGGCCTTTCACAATGACCTAGATGACATCACAGCACTACCACTGTGGATAGCAACTGTGAAGAGGAGTGATGAATTAAGTACAATAATTAAAAAGACTGAGCAGTTCTTTCACATAACTTAAACATTGTCAAATAAGAATGCTTAATAATTATTCAGTCCACTTGAGAATTGGACGATTAAGACCTATAAATGCTAATTAAATTATTTTCAACAACAACAAAAAAATTCAACTAATATTAGTCACATTTGTGAAAAAGAAATTAGTCACTTTAGTAGTATGAACTCAAAATATTTAAAAACAACATCAATCCTTATGAATATTTGCATTACTTGAAAAGGTTAATGAAACTAAGCTACCAGATTTTTTTACAAATTAAAATCTAACAGGATCAGAAATTAATGAAGCTGATTACACAAATACATAAAAGTTTTTATGAAACCTTTAAATTACAAAACTTGAGCAGACCTTCACAATTACTATGTTAAAAGATACCCTAATGCTGCATGATATTTTTGAAGATTCAAATCGGTATCGATAAATAATTAGATCCTGCAGATTGTTTTAGAGCATGAAGACTAGTACATGATGCTAGTTTATAAATAACTGGTGTAGAATTAGAATTATTAACACAATATGATAGGTATTTAATGGTTGAATAGGAATAAGTGGAGAAATTAGTATAATTTTACACAGATATGCAAATGCAAACAATGATATTTTACTCCAGTGAGCAAGAAGGTATAAATGATAAAGAGTATAACAACTCACATCCAAATATATATAATCTAACAATCAATACTGTGGGCAATGTGCCAACCTATTCCTGTTAAATCTAAAATGGGCAAACAAAACGGGAGATAAATAATATAAAGCAAAAATATAATGCATTGGAAAGATGATAATGAATTGGGTGCAATTTTGTAAGTTGATTTAAAAGTTACAGTGCAACTTCATGATAATTTCAAAGACTCTCCACTAGCACCTAAAAGAATAACTCCAGATTTGACACAAATATCTCCATTACAATAAAAATTATTAGATGAAAAGAAAGGAACAAAGACATCTGTTGATAAATTATTGTGTACACTTAGAAATAGTGGTCTAATTTTTTTTTTTTAAATTCTTCCCAGACAAATTGGTACTGATTAATTTTTAATGTTTTCTTTTTTAAATTTAATTTGAATTCCTTCCAAATCATATAGTAAAAATACTTTGTCTTAAATAATGAATAGTTTGTATATTTAGAATTGTTATATCTTATCTGGATGAATTTAGGAAATCATACAGATCTAAGTTAGAGGATCTTTGATGATTTTTTTTCCCTACAACACTTTTGATTTTAAATATGTTAATTTACTATTTATACTACTTTCTTTTTTTTTTCTCCACATGTTATACATTCATCATCAATGAATCCATTTTTATTGCATATTATATACTTTTTTAATACTGCACCTGAAACCCATATCATGGAATTGTGTGTACTTGATGTCAATGTATATATGTGAAAATGTACTTGGGTTTCATTGCTGCATACAGCATTACCCGAGGGCGGTTTATTTTTCCGGCTTTAGCTATTTCAAAATACTGAGTTTGATTCGTCCTATTCTGCATGTGCAAATTGCCTGCAATGAAAACCCCAATTACCTCAAGTTCTCTGGCTGTGCATATTCACCACAGCCAGGGTATTTATAGAGTGAATTCTCTATGTATATTCACATTACAACGAGTCTTGTCAGGAAGCTAACCACTTTATGGGAGCAATCTTCAGCGGTAGAGATATGTGAAATATAAAATTGTATTCTTTCTTGCTAACCGTTTTATGTGACAAAATTGTTTTATATATTGGATGTTTTAGAATTTGTTCTAAATTTTATGGAAAGTCAAACCTATATCACTTAACGCCATGATATCAGAAAGACTATAGTCTGTTTCAAGTTAGCCATTATTTTATAACTGAACAGACAGATTGAATTCAATTATATGCTGCATGCATTGAATGATGAATAACGTTTGAGCTCTTATGATCCATTGAAATTATTCTTGTCGGACATGGATTCATGCATGAACGGGGTTATTATAGTAATAATCTCGTACAGTAGTTCTGATGAAATAATTTAATGTGTAACGAAGCCAATTCATGTGTGGGCATGCGTAACATATATCATTGCATTTGTACTTAACCATGTCATATGTACTAAATGGCTCAGTTATTATATTTTTAGCTGTTTTGGTTTGGTGATGGGAAGTTGTAGAACTCTCTGGGGTTCCTTGTAACCTGTATGCTGCTGTCTGGTGGCATTTGCTCGGAAGAGAGTACTGGTGTTCTCACAGTGAGCGACCAAAGCTTCGTGACCAGCGGGTCTGTGTTGAATGGGGAGGCTCTTGAGGGATCCTTCAACAGACTGGGAGGGGCTCCTTGACCATTGACTAGAGCTCTGGAACCAGAAATACATTGTGGTTGTCAACTGGATGCCATAATATATATATATGTTTCATTTTTGAATTGATATATTTCACTATTGCTATATCAGCATAAATTAATAATTCAATATCATTAAATGAGTGATAATCCATAATACATGCATCCTACTTGTGGATAAATTACACATTATTCATATTGGTGTATAAATCATATACTTTGGTCACCCTTGCTGTTGAATCATACATTGTTTGTATTCGAGTGTAAATCCTATACTTTCATCACTCTTGGTGATAGAAAAATAACAATATCCATATGTGTGTACAAATTCTATACATTGATTGTCCATGGTGATATATCCATATATCAATCATATTTCTTTATAAGTTCCATACATTGATTCTTGTTTGAATTTCCCATTGAAGTTATATGTTCTGATTAGTTCCATGTTAGGAACTATATCATTTCCTTATATCAGTTGTTGAACTCAGTGTGCATTATTCTGTTAAATCCATTGTTGGACTTTATGCACATGAGTATGGTGTCAGATTCATTAATTGTTCAATTACATTTAAAATAAACATCTCATTAATGAAATTGCTTTCAGTGTCTTTGCTAAATCCAATCCCAACCCAGCTTCATCCTGTTACAACCCATTCATCAAACTTGTTCTCTTTGCTCACTAGAACTTGTTCACTTTGATCGCTTGATATTTTATCCATTTATTTATGTTGTAAAATTTTAAATAAAACACTTGGTAAATTAATTCACTTCAGAACTTGTTTGAGAACACTTATTTGCTTTGCTCTCAGGAGCTTGTTCTCTTCACAACACTGCTCGTCTTTCCCACTTCTCTTTGCTGTCTAGAAGAATATACTATGAATGTTCTGAATATCTACCTGTGCATCAGAAACAAAAGTATACATCTTGAGGTGTGTCTAGCTTTCTTCTCTGTTTATCTGCATGTATATTCCTTGTTGAACATTTGATAATTTGTGTCCTGTTCTGTGTAATCTATTATCAATTATCATGTGTGTTTCTTAGATCCAACAATAAATAATGGTGATGTGTATCCAAAAAAATTATTAGTAGTGATATTACTAATCTATATGTTGTTCATAAAAGAAATATTTATTTTGCTTCATTAAACTGCTGCTTCATTTTATAACCATGTAAATACATATTTTGTAATCCTTCTAGAGTAGTCATTATTTTATCTATTGCTGCATTGAAATTCTTTTCTTGATCAACCTGTTTTTTCTACATAGTATCAACATGCAATTTAAACTTATTCTTGGTGAATCAAGTATGATGTGTTTACATTGTATTAACAGCTAGCTCAGTAATTTTATTTCTTGTAATGTATTCAGAAAAAGGGAGGTCTACTTATATACTTTTCATCAACAGAGTTGGCCATTATATTAGAAGTAACTGTATTGTACTGAAGACAAATATTCTCCAATTCATATTCCTGGTTAGCACTATCTACAACATCGGATGCTTTCTCCAATGTAATCGTAAATCTTAAGTCTTGTTGAAGAGCAAAAGGATACAATGGACAATGATCTGTTAGTATCTGAAAATCAAGCGGTATTCTAAAATTCTTTCTGTATGCAATAAACTGAACAGCTTCAGTACCAGTGTTCTGAGGATTAAATGCTCGTGATATTAACCTTCTTAGTTTTTCATTCATAATACCAGGCTCTATTCTATTTGTTTTCACAGATTTGGGTAACCAGAAGTCTTTAAATGTGATGAAAATACTGAAATCATTTAGTTTATAAATAGCATCACTATCATAAGAAGTCGTTATATCTCTTACAAGCATTCCTCCTAAATTATTTATAGTCAAATTATTCGGATCTCCTTGAACCTTCATATCGAAAGAAACAGAAAGAGTATCAGATACAATCATAATATTAAGTTCTAATCTTGGTATTGTCACCTCTAAAAATTGTTCAGGTTTAATACTACTCAGATTGTATGCAACACAATGATGAGTTGAATTGAGATTATTTTGCACCTTGTGGCATTTTATCATGCTTATAAGGAGTTGTATATTTTTCATATGTTGCCATTTATCTTCCAACAAAGTTTGATATACTCACATATATTTATGCACAATATATACAATAACACCCATTACGACATCATTAAATAAATATTCATAACTCATCTCTTCATCAGAAGGCTGATGAAAATCATTTAGTTTATGTTGTCTGGGGAAATCTAAAATAGCTAGAACTTATTTGCTTTGCTTTCTTAATCTTTTGTTTGGATAATCTAGTGATTTTGCTGTTTTTCATGAAACTCGGCGGGGGGGGGGGGGCTTACAGTTAATTAACTTATCATGCCTTACTCATTTTTCATTTGCACCATTCGGATCAAACAATCAGAAAACTAGTTTCTGTGACTGCTAAGGTATTTACAATGGCTCTACCAATCATAACGGCTCTTGTTGCCATTGAATGATAACAAGTTTTGACACTGTTTCCTATATCAAATGATAATGTAAATGTTTATTCACTTCTTGCATAACTTTCCATTGCAAAAATATACAGTATTATTTTCTACAAGATGCTTTTGCTTCTTTCACTCTTTGATATTTTTTTCATATTCAGGTTCTCTATTAATGTTACATTCGTATACATAGTAATAACTTCATATAAAGAATGTAACTTATATTCAGTATATCATGATGGAGCAAAATCAAATCCGTATGTGGTGGTCATTGTGGTGTTATATTATTAAAGAATTAAAAAGCCTATTTTTATCTATCCATAATAACACATTTTCCAACTCAAGCATAAAGATAATTGATGTGTTCTTTCTTTTCTATTAAGTATAACAAAAAATATCTTTCATATTTATAAAATTATAAAGTAATACACAACCAAATAATAATCTCACAAAAATACTTATAAACAGTTTTTAATTTAAAGAACTTTTGAACTTGTTTGCTCTGCTACCTCTCTTTTCTCTCTTATTGTAGCATTTTTTGCATACCTTATTCCAATTTCTTAATTTCAGTTTTACATTCTTCGATCTTTTTATCCATCTGAGTATTAATTGTATCAATGTGTCTTCTGTACCATTCATCCTTTTATCTAATTCATTGATACTTCTTTGTACAATGCCAGTATTACTAAGAGTTTCTCTATTGATATATTCTTTATAATTTTTAAAACCTGTTCCATTTTAGCAATAAGTTCATTTTTTTAAAGTTGGTAAAGTTTGAGTATTTATTGTTTCACTTAAAGTCAGTAATAGATAAATCTTATGTAGCTCTCATAAATATAAGCTTATTTGCATTCACACATATATTGTGTTTTTATTTCATTCTTTTCTGCAACTGTGACAAAATTTTAGTGTTAGCAGTTATCTTATTCTCCAAGTTTACTATATCACTTCTAAAATCGTTAACTAAGTTTTTCATATTTTGGTCCTTCTCACTATTTAAGTCTGTCCTTAATGTCTCTAACTGTGATTCTAAATTAATAAAGTATTTCAGAGATTTATTTACTGTTTCTATATCATTTCTAATGCATCTTTCTCTGAGTTTATCCTTTGTTTAATAGGTTGTATGTATGTATGCATTATCATTTAACGGCACATCGGCTCAATAATGAGTATATGGTGCCAATAAAAAAGGAAAGTTCTAACAATATAATAATAAAGAATTTGCACGAAACTTTAGGATATTTGTTAACTCAGAACTTGTTCACATGCTTTCATATACTCTTTCTTTTTAACAGTTTGTAAGGTTCTTCTAAAGTTATACAGGATAGTATATCGCTCCTTGATGAACTCTTGTGCATAATATTTTTCTTCTCATCAATCTTTATTTTGTAACTGATCAATTTTAGTATATTTCACTTTTATACTCTGATCAACAGTTGTTAATTTACTGTCCGTTTCTTCTCTCCACGTTTTGACATCTTTCAAATTATTGTCATCTAAAGTATTTCATATTTGTGCATCAACACGTCTTTGTACAAACAAACGACTAGCTATATCAGTTCATATTACAAGATTACCTAAATGTGTTATACGGTTGTTGTTTAAGGTTAACTCACTATTTATTAAAGTATGTAGAACTCTTTTTCTTCGATGGATGCACTCTGACCTGTTTGTATAACTTGCTCTCTTTCTTCACTAGGACCTCTTAATAATATTTCAATTATCAGAACCATCAGTCTATTTATTTCGCTTGAACACAATATGTTACAATCATTCCGAGGTAATATATTGTCTTCTCTTATGCTAATATTCAATCTGTTTATTTTACCTCTTTGTATTTGCTCTTATAATTTCCATCAACATTATATGAAGTAAAGTGCATGTAAATATTTTCTATTAAAGACACGAATAGTTGTATGTATAGATCTTTGACTATGAAATCCTAGTAATTTATAGTTCTAGTTGGTTATATACCCTGTGATTGTTAGTATGAGTTACTACAACGTTTAAACTATGTTGTAACACTCAGTATCAATACTTTCTTCATTGTCGTTGTTAGCATTAATTCTCTCTTTGACTTTCTTCATCTACATTTTAAGGTTATAGAATCCATCTGGAATTAAAACAGTTTTTGTTTCACTAATATTGTTAATGTGATAAAATATATTGTTTCTTTTTCGTTTGTTTGTTTCTTTTCTTGGTTTGTCGTTTGAAATATTATAATAACCAACTGCAAAATCTCGTCTCTGTAATCAAACCGATGATTTACCATCTCCGTTATCAGTATGATCTGTAAAATAATTGTCTTTATCAGAATGACCTTCTACACTCGTGTAAAATAGGGCACTCCACATAAGTAGGCTTTGCAGTTATCATTAGCTACAAAAGTAGTCAGTATCTTCTTGCTCTTTTTAAAAATTTCCCGCTTTGGGTTTTAAATTCTTGTGAACGTTTTCTAAGTTTTCTTCCAAGTTCAACTCTGTGATCCTTTTTCTTTTATGAAGTTACTTTTCTGGTGACTTTAAAACTTGTTCACTTCTATCTTAAACCTTATGATTTTCTTGAACTTGTTCTCTAGTTTGCTTTCACTTACTTCCAGTTAATTTACAACAAACTATTGACTTAAATATTATTTTAAGGCTAGTTGCAAGTAAGTAAAGACTATTTGCAAATACTCATGAACTAACTTGAGAATTTGTTCTCTTCGCTCACTTTCATCTTGAACTGATCTTTATTAATAGCTTCCTCGCTTTTCTCACTATAATTTGTTCTCTTACTAACTTTCTACTAAGATCAAGTTGTTTACATTTCTTTTTTATGTTTTATACTAATATTTAACTATAGCGTAGAGAGAAACTACTGCAATAGGTACACTAGTTGTTAGTGGAAAAATGTATCGATCATAAAACATCCAGTACACATTTAGTATATTTTTAATAACCTTCTCTCTAGAGCAAGCTGTTTGTTCACTCTTTTTAAAATTAATGTATTTAAATGTTGTTAAACTTGCGCTCAATAATTACAGAGTTAATCCAAATTTAATGACGAAAATCCAGTAAAATATCTTAATCCATTGGAAGCTAGGTACTTTTCTTTTAACTCTTCTGTAAATCGTTTAAATAATCAATTGAAAGAAATTTACAGATGAAAGATGTTGTACATCTAACAATGACTTTACTATTATTGCTGATCTAGCATTTACAAAATTTGTTTATATTTTATTTACTTGTTTTCCATCCGTTTTTATCTATCCTTTTCTGATAAATGTTTACCAGTTATCTCTTTATATTCTCCATTTGCAATGTTAATTTGTTATTCTTGTTGATATTCTTCTGCTTGTACTACAACTATACTCTTTCTCGCTTCATTGACATTTAAAAACCTAATTCTTTTTTTCAAGTTGTAATTTGATCCATTGAAATAGTACGAAAATATCAAAAGCTGGTGGAGTTGAATTCAATGATCCTCTTTATGACGAAAAGTATTATTTTTGATGCAAATGATAAAAATGTAGTAATTTGTGAGCCTTATACTGACAATTTAACTGATGAGAGAAATGCACGGGTATCACCAGTTAAAAGAAATAAAAGAGTTCTAGCCAAACAAGCTCTTAATCCACTTGCACCAATAGCTGAGAGCAGGCAAACAGTTCCAGCTGATATAGAAATACAAATAATTAACACAAATGAACCATTTGACGAGCAGGTTAGAGAAGCAGAGACTTTATAGATGAATATCATTA
Organism: Margaritifera margaritifera; assembly: GCA_029931535.1. Lineage (NCBI taxonomy): Eukaryota > Metazoa > Mollusca > Bivalvia > Unionida > Margaritiferidae > Margaritifera > Margaritifera margaritifera. The sequence continues at coordinate 487,641 of JAQPZY010001174.1, read as the reverse complement.
AAGAATTGGAAGTGAACCCCCTATTGATTATAGAAAGAAAAATAAAGGTTTATATGAATGCTGTTTAAAAATTTATGCCAATGAAATTAGACGCTGAAATATATGGTAAACAGATAGAGGAAGTAAAAATGAAACAAATGACAGTAATAACTGCAGATTAAGAGAAGTATAGCAGGGTATTGAAATTAACGGCGACAAATAGTAGGGCATCTAACATTTTTAATAAATTTAGTAAAAATATCATTAATGTAAATTTTAAGGTTAGAGGAAAGTTATCATTAGGTGAAAGGTTAAAACAACTCTTTAAGGAAAAAGGTTTTACAACTGATACGATTTTTGCAACATTAGATACGACTGACATAACTATTGCCTTATCTATAGCAAATTTGTAAAAAGTTTTACAGAAGGACCTAAGCAGCCTCGCATGGAGCAGCCTGGAGGAGGAGGTGAGACAAGTCGTCGTGGCGGCATCCTATAGACAAATTCCTTAATAAATGAAAATTAGGATTGACAAAATTTGGGAACTTTTTATTTGAGTTAGCTAAGAAAACAACAATAAAATTACCTGACATTATTATTAGTAGAAAAAGGTTGGCTTTTAAATACAGTTGGAAAGATTATTTCTTTATTAGCGGATAATATTGTTTTTGTTTTGTAGCAATAATTGATTTATTGTTTGCAGTTTTGATGCAAGGTTTAGAAACAGCAACCAAGAGGGAAAAAAGGACAATAAGTAAGCAAGCTCTGGTTCGTTATTTTAAGACTCTCACCATTTTCAACTTTTTACACTCATTGTTATTTATATCATTCTCTAAATCTCCTTTAACGTCTATTACATTGTACACTGTCTTTACAGACTGATTATCAGCTGCTGGTATTAAAGTCTTTGCAACGTCAGTACTTACATCAGTATTCATTCCGAAAATAAATGTGATGATTTTTGTAAATTGTTATTTTATCCTAATATACTTCCTTTTTTTCATCACCATATCACTTGGTATACCACCAAATAAACTTTGTTTAATCTAATTTTTAAAACTGAAATCAATTGTTGAAATGATATTGCTCTTTTTTCATCTGAATCATATCCTTGTTGGCCTAAAATTAAAATTTCAATTAACTTTTTCACAGTACCTTGTATAGTTGATACAGGCTGTACAATATATGTTGAACTTTGAACTTGACTACCTAAATACTTATCACATACTTTGATTTAGTCTAGACATTCCTTCGTCTGTTATTCCGTTGCGATCTTGCAGGAAAAAAAGTGTATTATTTCTTCTGATGTTGTTTGAGAGTTATAATGTTCAGGACTATATTGTATCCACCATCCTCTATTCCACCATTTTTCTGCTTCATATCTTTCCTGTCTACTTATCTCTCATCATCAGTCATATCCCTCCCTGTTTGTAATAGGTTCTACGGCCAAACAGCAGTTACATTTTTACTTTTTATGTATCTCCAATCATGATGTGGCGGAATATTAAAATTGCTGCAGTTTATTTTAAACTGTTCTAGATCTATAATGTTATTTGTTGGGTTAAAATATTGATTATCAGATAAAATATCTTACACGCAGAAAACAGTTTTCTTATTGAAAAGTAGATGTGAAACTTAAAAATTGATTTTACTAACGATGGTGTACTTGGATCATATAAATGCCAGGAAGATATTCCACAGCCTGATGTTGCCATCCATTCTGCACACTTTCATTCATTTTGCCAGAATTTCACATCACAATGTGAGCTATATCTGTTCAATGAATTATCGTTGCTAAATCGTAAAGAGTAAGTATACAAATTATCTAATGTTTATGTGGATAATAGTCGTTAGTGTGAACAGCTTTGGAGGCTGATTTGCATGTGACCGTTTCAACACGATGTCGCCTTTGAAACCATGTTCACGCAGGAAGTTAGGCCGTACCGCTAAATGTTTCCAGATTCCGACAAGCGTCCTATTCATTGAACACCAGCGATTCCAACATCTATCTACATATGCATCTCGACTGGTATATTAAATATTCATATACTACGTTGTCAAGTTAAAGGTGTGGGTAAATGTGCATATTTTCAAGAGAAGTGACTGATTATGTGTGTGGTGTGTGCGTATATATATATATATATATATATATATATATATATATATATATATATATATATATATATATATATATATATATATATATATATATATAAACAAACACTGAACACAAAAACCAAGAAGAATTCTTGACTCTTACATGTTTCAATGACGGGGAAACAAACAAACAAAGGATAAACAATAGAAGAAAGAAAGAAGACAAAATAAAAAAAAGTTCTAAAACGGGTAAACTATCTATCTAAGTTATGCTGTCATCAGCTCAACAAAGTTGTGCAAAAAACATTCAAGGAATTGTTTATTGTGTGTATCGCGCAGAGGACCAAAGTGTTTTGAGCTAATTCCATGCTGGGAACAAAGGACTGACACCATGCGCGGCGAAAAATCCACGCCATCATCAAAATGTGCAAAAGAAAATTATATCCCGGTAAAGTTATGCATGGAGGTACTAAGGAAGTATGTTAATAGCATGATATAGCGGGATAATGAACAAGAGTTATAATAATAATAATAATAATAATAATAATAATAATAATAATAATAATAATAATAATAATAGGAAGAAGAAGAAGAAGAATACCAATAATACACATAAAGAGTTACGGAATATTTACTTGGGTAAATATTATCGCAACAATTGCGTGCGTCTTATAAACTGATGCCTGGCTGTAGTTTTGATAAGACTGCATTAGGAAGGTTAGATTTTTTCATTTAGGCCGAACTGCCCATGAGTTTTCAATTGAAGTATCCAGTACCGTTCCTTACGTGTACGTTCTATATTCGTCCACCCCAGGTTAGAATCAGCCGGGAGCATCTCGAGGGACTCGACGGAATGCCCAGTGGAGTTGTAATGGTTGGCGAGTTTCGCCTTGATTTTGTTGCGAATGTGGTTCTTGTGGTTATTCATTCGTTTTCTGAAATCAACGGTTTCGCCAACATATTGAGTGCCCCAGATCTTCCATGTTAGAAGATAGATTATATCTTTGGTTCGACATTCTAACTTCTGATTGATAGTGTAGCTAACTCCTTTCGTCGAACTTCTGAACGATTTGGTCTCGGGCATATGTTTGCAAATTAGGCAACGCTTGTCTTTGCAGCAACAAGTGTCTGGAACTGTGGTTTTCTTTGAAGTTACCTTGGCACGTACCAGATGGTCCTTCAGATTTTTTTAGGTCTACGGTACGCAACCATATGAACTTTTTGAAATATGCCCTTCAGATGTTCGGAGGATTCAATCTGGTTCCAATGCCTCCGAATTATCTGTTGTAACTTTGGGGCATCGGGGTGGAAAGTAACCACGAAGGGGACGTGTTTGTTGGTTTCCTTGGTTTTATATTTCAGGAGGGTTCCTCTATCGAGAAGTCTAGTTTTGTTAATAGCCTCCTCGATGTAGCTATTTAAATTATATATATATATATATATATATATATATATATATATATATATATATATATATATATATATATATATATATATATATATATATATATATATATATATATATATATACAATTTAAATAAGTTTGGTTTGTTTTCATGTGAATGTAATTATTTATTGGAATTACAGAGTGACTTTTGTGATGATTCAGTATAACTTAGTAATTTTTAATTTCTTTAATAATTTATATAACTTTTATATCTGTCTTGAGAACTAGTGGCTTATGGGTTATGTTTAAATATGTATGTGATATTCATGGTTTAGTTGGGATTCTGGATTAATGGGTGAATTTTGTTGAACTCAAGTCATCTACTTTTCAATATGACCTAGTAATCAATTTATGATATAACTTTAATCTTGATCATTGTGGCCTAGGTTTTGTAAAACATTTTGGTGTCCAAGGGTTGTTTGAAAATAAAAAATGACGGATGGTCACCTTCTCGTGGCCTAGATTTTTTTGTGTGTAAATGCTCAAAGTAGTAATAATTACCCCAAGACGAGTGACTAGAAGAAAAAATAAAAATAAGAAAATGGTGAGGAATCACACGTTAGTGGCATTGGACTTCTTGAAAATTATTTCAAACAGGTTAAAAGTGCCCCAGTAGTCCTGCATCGCCCATATCTATCTACTAGTATGTCTAGAGGGGTTTGAGATAGCGATAAATGTCTTTATAGTTTCGCTTGTACAAAGTTTGACCGAAGCGCCATCTTTCGGTAATATCAATCAGTCTAGCATTTTACTAGACACTCGTATGCAGTCGGAATGTCCTCTGCCTTTTCAGTAGCATGCTAGAAAAAGATTTTGGATGTAAATATTGTGGGTATTCAATCACGTGTCATGACTAATAGCAATATAATCAACAGTTCTGGGGCTATTGGGACTGAATGATATCATCAACTGTTTTCATTCAAACAAATAAAATTACAAATTAAAAGTGAGTGTATTTCATTGATGGTTTAAAGTTTGCCAAATGTTATCTTTGACGCCTATCGTTTTAATAGGATCTTTCTTTGAATTTATAACCGGATATTCGTCCACCAAAAACTTGCCAATTTGGAAAGTATGACTACAGAGAGTCGAAGTTATTGAACTAGACTTACTTTTGAGAGAGATGTGATTTCCGAATGTCTCGAATGGAGTAATCAGAGCAATCTCGGCATTTCTCTCATACCAGTTTTTTTTTTTTTTTCTAGACTGATGGCGGAGATCTCACGGAGCCACACAATTATTGTTTTTTTCTAGACTGATGGCGGAGATCTTACGGAGCCACACAATGGTCTGGTTAAATCAGAATGTCCTCGGCTATTTCTGTGAGACAAAAATATGCCTCGGATGGATGCGTCGCAGTAATTTACAGAATAATCATACATTTTCTCGCCGGAAATGTTTTCGCAAAACTAATTACGCTTACGTAAGTACATTTCTGGGTGGTGTGACGAGGTTAGGTCTACTTTTTACATTACTCAGTTATGATAAAGAGCTGAACCCTAAAGGACCAACGGGATTGCCACTTAGCAGTCACATGGGTTTCATTGACCAATTATTGTTAGGGCTTGTAACCGCGCACAATTAACTTAATTGTAATTAGCGTCACTTTCAACTGAACCACAAAGGAGTAGAGACATCACTTTTTTTTATTCAAGACAAAGAACTTTGTTATCTATGGAGGCTGTATGGGGCTGAAGGTGCGATTAAATTAGACAACAGATTTTTCTTGAATAAAAATTCATCATTTGAGCTATAGGTAGGCTGCACAACCTCATCCTCATCATGTGTAGATTGGATATCAACAGTTTCAACTGAAAAAAGAGCAGGTGTTATGAGATTCTTTGCCTAAATCTGTCTTTTTGGCTTCCTTTAGTACCGACGAAAGGACTTGAAAATTGAAGGATCGCAGTTCAATACTGCCAGTGTGGTGATCCATTTGCCTTATGCGAGTCTTGAACGCAAGATCAGGATATACTTTATATTGTGATGAATCATCCGGGCAAACTCTGTCTCCTCGAAACTGGAATGGTGGCATCTGAACGTATTTTATCTGAAATTAGAAAGTATACATTTGTGAAATTATCAGTTAAACATGCTGAATGGATGAATCATATAATGTTTTCGACATTTTAGAAATATAAGTTAGAAATCATAAATCATCTTCGCATCCTCACATATATAAAGGTGTTAAGAATCTAAGACTGAACACATAAATAGATAAGGACTTTTGTCTGCAATTTATATTTTTGGGGTTTTGAAGTTGCCAATCCAATTTCTTCGAAAATGATCCGTTTTCACTTACACTCTCTAGGTGAAGACTTTTTTCTTTTTCATGAAAAAGGTCAATCCATACACTTTCTACTAAAGCATTTTGATCAAACTGTTGCTTCTGTGCCGACCAACAGGTAGACGATAACATTGTACAATTAACTTCAAATGCGGTGTTTATTTTAAGAATGTGATGTACTTTACCGACTGGTGTCTGCGAACAAGACATCATTACAACAATCTCTCCATATACGTTTGAAGTAAACAGATAAATTTCAAGCTTCAAAAATCGAAGAAAAAACACGAAAACATGGTCGTCATTTTAGTGAGCGCAAAGCAATACTTAGTTTTTAACTGATACATCCCATGTTACTGAAACAAATGGATTCCAAAATGAGATGGCATTGTTTCCTGATCAAGAATATTCCATGCACGATTTAGATTTTCAGATGCAATAAGCAAAATACTTTCCTTTTCTTCTCCAACCTCATTAGTTTTCTTCAGTTTCCGCCATTTTGTGGCTCAAACCAACCCAGAATAGCATGACCAACCTGAATTAACCGAGGCTCTACCCGTACGGTGACTTTACCACCAAATTTACATTGCTGTGGCAGTGGTATTACCGTGCCAAAGGAAGATTACCCATTATTAGAAGCATAGGTGTGACATATGAGAGATCAAATCAACCGGTGTCCCTGAATCGCTTAAATTGCTCAGTAATTTCAGTTCCTATCCTTAGCACCCATTTGATGTCATACTAACATCAGATCAGGACCAATCAGCCCAATACTCTGTCATACTGGTACAATATATCGACATTTCTAACGGTGAACTGGGAGGTTTGTTGCCTTGGTTTTCTTACATGTCGCTTAATCATTTTCTTTTTCTAAAGCAATGTCAACTCATTCCATTGGCACCGATTTTATGTCATACTAACCTCTGCCCAGGACGAAGCAGCCCAATACACTTTTATACTTGAACGATATAACGACTTTTCTTACGGCGAATTGGGAATGCTGTTGACTGAGGCTTTCTTACGTCAAAGCAGCCGAGATGTCGATGAAACATCTTGTAACCTAAAGTACTGTGGCGCAAAAGCTTACTGGGCAGTGTTTTTAACTCCTACACGGGAGTACCAGATTCGATTCCCAGACAATGCTGGGTTGGTTGCCGTGATGTGTTCTTAGGTAATACACTTTGCTCTCAATGCCCAGCAAAAACTAATTAGAGTCACAAGGCCAAACATTTTCAAGTGAGTTAAACCCAACCAAATCAAAAATGTACACCAACATTTTTTGTCAACTCATACGCATACTTGAAGGGTACTGGTGTGCATCACAGACGCATAGTCAACACCTGGTTCGAAAAATTAAGTTCTTTTCTTTTCTTCCAAGTCTCCAATACACGAGTCTACCTTACTTAATGAGATGGGTTAAGATATTATGAATTTTGATTTTACTTGTATGTTTGAATCAACGGTTGTGCAAGTGAGCGTAAACATTCAGGATGCTAATTTCCTTATATACTGTTATTTATTTTGTTAGAGTTAATTTCAAAATAGTAAACTATGTGATTCATTTCAATACGTACATTCTTTTGATAAATATCTTGGCAAAGCGTGCAATTCCTTTCCTATATTCTTTAAAGAAAGAAATCAATTAAGTATCTTATCCACTTTTCCTAACTTAAAAAAAAAAAATTCTAATAATTTCGGAGGAAAAAAAAAAAGAAAACCAATAGTTAGTTGCTCCTGAATGCTACAGACATACCACTGACAAGCGAAGTAACTCGTACAAGCATCAAACAACATTAAATGAGTTATTTCCCTTAATCATTATTTGTGTCTTGTGATTTCTTTGTTGTGACGATATATTTAAGATAAGATAAGATTTATATAAAGTCGGCATGACTTAAAACAACAGTTCAACACAAGCTCTGTTGAGATTTTTACCGACGTGACATAATAAAATAATATGGACATTAAAATAAAGATTTGCAAGATATACAAACATAGTACATAGATACAATTGGACAAAAAACACATAGTGCATAACTTAAAACAGAGACAAGCGGAGCATTTTAAAATCGAAGTAATTAAAAGTGAATTCATTATTTAGGTCATCTAAAAAAAAATGTTACTACAAATTACAGGTTAACAATCGAAATTTATATTAAATGCAAGAGACAATTTTGGACTAAAAGCAGGCTGAGATGCAGATCATGCATTACTTAAAAGAAAGGAGCTCGCAGATGGCACCTGATAGTACATAAGACAAGGACACATAAAACAAAATGGTGACACAAATATTAGTTGTTGTCATCATGGCAGGAGGGGGCTTTATTTGCAGACATTTACAGTCTTTACCATTCCAGGATAATATTAATGATCTAAAGGAGTTAAAATTTGACTCTTTCTCTAAAGTGATTAAAACAGCAGCTGCATATCTAAAATATTTGTTGCCATATGTTGAGGTTTTAATTCTTGGGACATCTAAAATATTTGAATATCTAAAACTGTATTTATTTTGTTTAAGACATATCAAATCATCCAAACATTTTGGGGCTAATTTGTTCAGAATTGTAAAAGTTTCTAGAGCCATAGACCTAAGTCTGTGCACCTTCAGGGCTGGCATTATTGCCTTAAGTAATAGCTTATGATAGCTGTATGTGTAATCATCATACACAAATTTCAGAGCACGCTCTTGTATATTTTCGAGTTTAGTAGTGTTTATGTCACTGCAGAAGTGCCAGGCCAAGGGACAGAAGTTGAAACTGGAGAGGATAAAAGTATGTAGGATTGTCAGTTCGTTTAGTCTAGTTAACTTCTGACCAATACGTTTCAAGACAGATAGTTGCCTTGAAGCTTTCCTACAGAGATTTTTTTTTGCATGTAAATCGAATTGCAGTTGATAGTCAATGCCAATTCCTAGCAGTTTAACAATTTCTTCACAATTTATGACAGCACTGCTTATGTTTAGTACTGGCTTCATACTGAATGTCTTTTTACCCACAACTAGTGCTTGAAACTTTTCAGGGTTGCTTGCATTTTGTTCGCAGTGAACCAGTCAATCAGAATGCTGGATTCTGTTTCAAGTGTGTCAATCAGAGTGTCAAAGTCCGGTGAGGAAAAGGACAAAGTGTCATCATCGGCATAGTTATATAGGGAGCCATATTTAATAAAATTAACAATATCATTAAAAACATTAAATAGTAAAGGTCCGACGATTGACCCCGGAGGAACTCCTTTTTGAATTTCAGTCCAGCTACTCAAGACACCCTGCATCTTAATTTGCTGCTTACGATTTGACAGATAGCTCAGTAAGAGTCCAACTGAGCCATCTGACAACCCATAAGCCCTAAGCTTGCATAAGAGAATATCATTTCTGTAGCATAGTGTATGAAGACGATGTATGTTACGTCAACAAGACGAGTTACTGATTAAAATATATCAATAAATTGGCATTTGTATGTTGTCAAACTGGTGTATCTATGTTATCCTACTGATATGTTGCCGCAATATAGCAATATTAACCTTGTACATTTGTCGTCATGTCTACATCTTCATTTCAACAAATTGCAATCGGTAAATCGTCTTTTTGACGCAAAAGACATTGTCTGGATCACGTATGCAATAGAAATATCCAGTCGTGTCGATGGCAGCTAAATACTTCCATAAGTACCACTGTCTTAACATTTATTTCAGTAGTAAGGTTTCAGTGGCACATAGTGTTTTCTGGAGTCAATGTATTTTTATTTTTATTTTTAATTATTTTGTTCGGGAGAGAGGGTATTTTAACAACATTTCTTTATTTAAATATGTGTCCTAGTGGCTATTAAAGTCAGTTACTAACACTGTATTTATTGTAGCAGTAAGGTTGTAACAGCACGATGGTATGAACTGCACGTGAGTAGGGAAGTAATAGGAGATGGGTAATTTGAATTAATTAGTGTATATTTTTTTATTTTATTTCTTGTGCGTCCAAAAAGATCATACTATTTTAAATGCAACAATTGTTCTCACAGTCATTTCTTCTCTACTATAATTGCTGTGAAATTCTTGGCGACATTGCATGTGTGTGTGTGTGTGTGTGTGTGTGCATCTTTGTTGTTAATGAAGATACTCCAAATTAACTGTTTTAAGAAATTATAGTCAGATATTTTGATTATCAAATGAATCACATGTGTGTCGTGGAGAGAGAGAGAGAGAGAGAGAGAGAGAGAGAGAGAGAGAGAGAGAGAGAGAGAGATAACTAAAAATCGATAATAGTACAAGAATAGTTTTTTTTCCCCTCAGTATTGCAGACTACAGAAAAACCTTGAAAAAAAGAAAAAGAAAAATGTCGATTCTGCATACACAGACAATCCTTCTAAAAGTATGCAGGATAATTCTGTCTTATGGCGAGAGATACGATGGCAGAGGGGACCATTGTTCTAAGAGCAAATGGGGTCAAAAATGACTGTAAAAAAAGGAAATGGTTTTGCAAAATAACTTTAGTTTTAATCCACATACCTTGACCAAAGTTGTGAAAGGCTTGCACTTAAGGTATAGAAGAGGTCTGTTGACTTAGGTGTCAAAAGGCCATGGTCATTGAGGTGCAAAGAAAAATGAGTTTTGCAGAACCACTTTTATTCTTTAGTAAGTTCCTTGACCAAACTTTGTGGATGGCTTGCAACTAGGGTAATAATGCCACCTATAGAATCTGGGGTTTAGAGGTCAGAGGTCACAGTCTTCATAAGTCTAATAAGAAAATAGTGGTTTCTGCACAGTAACTTTAGGATCACAGACAAATAATTCCATCATGTGAACAACTGCATGCATGGTGTGTTGTCTTCAACACTGTTATAATAGCTTCCAACAGCCAATCTAACAAAGGCAATATCATCATGTAACCCCTGTTATAGCTGTTCAGTTTGAATGATCTACTCAAGTGGGGTACATCTGCAGAATCAGTTTTAAATGCAATTGTTTACATGGTAAAAAGGGTCAAAATATTGTGAAAAAGTATTGTGTAGTTCATTCAAGCAAAAATATTGCTGCAAGTTGCATTTTTAAAAGGGAGTTTACTAGAAATTAAAGATTTAAAAATGAATAAATTTTATGGAGTGTCAAAGGTCATTACACAACGTAGAAACATAATGTGGTCACTGGTCTAGTCTTGTACAGTGACATTCCAATATTTTTCTGTAATAATACAACAATAAGACACAATTTTGTTAGATATGTTAGCTTCTGAGCATGTTACATGTTTGTATTTTTGGTATGTTTAAGTTTCTCAAAAATATCAGAGATGGTTTAAATACTAAGCAGTTACAAAGAATTAAAAGACAGAAGAAACGGACTTATCTTGGATTCCTCAACATTCTTTTCAGCCAATGCAGCATCTGTCCCTTCAAGAGACTCTTGTTTGTAACTTTAGTATGCACGTATCTTGGATTAAACATGTAATAATAAAGTTGGTGAATTATTACATTGTGCTTCTGGTGAATGCCGTTATCCAGGAAGTGTCTATTTGGTATCCTTTACTTGTATGTTCTTAGTAAAAATATTTTTAGATATCTTTTTACTATAGGCTAGATTTTTAATTCAGTTTTGATCAAACTTGAAATTCAGGCTTATATCATTAAAATCTCAGACCAGTTCAATTATGAGTGGGATTCATGCATATTAATGATGCGATCTTTCATCAGACTGGCTGAACTTGGAGGCCTGGTATACTCTGATTTTGATCAAATTTGGAATATAAGCTTATATCATTAAAATCTTGGACAAGTTGTATTATGAGCTTGTTCCATGAATATAAATGAGGTGATATGCATAAGATTGGATGAGCCTGTTACCACTTTAGAGGATATATTTTAGATCCAGTTTTGATCAGAGTTTGAATATAAGTTTATATTATGAAGATCTTAGAAGAAATTAATTATGAGCAAGATCTACACTGTTTTATATAATCTGGAACCTGAATATGAAACTGGGCCTCATTTTGAACACCACCACATTACTGAGAGTAATCAGTTAAAAAACCTGGGTGTCATAAATGTGAGCTGTGAGGGCACTGAAATAAAAAGCTAAAGATGTACACAGATCTAATAATACCCCCAGATTCTCACAAATATGCATATTTATGTCAAAAAATGCATACAACTTTTCTTCATGTGTAATGAAAGAGGTATTTTGCTATGCATGTATGTATATGAAGACGTGTACCTCAGATAGAGTTGTGTAAATATTTACAATACATGATTATTTCCATGTGTACCTTATTATACTTATTTCATATGTATAGTTCTGTGAAATGAATTTTGTCATGAGTGAATTCTTGTTCACATTTATGCCTATACTATTTTCAGCCTAATTCCTGTCCTTAAAAAAACATTGATGTGCCAATGTTTGAAAAAAATGGATCGTCAAATCTTTGTATACTATACGTGTGTGATTTTTATGTTTAAGATTTGTTTTTGGGGAAATAATGCTTCAGCAAATGTTTTCTTGTTTTATTGTTCATTGCCTTTTTCAAAAAAAAGTGATGGGCATGCTGTTTGAGTTTTCATCTGTCTGTATACATCTGTTCATTCATCTGTCCATCCATCCATCACACCTTATCACTCTGTAACTCTTAATGTCATTTGCAAGTAATATACATGTATTTCTCTTTCTCGCACACTTGCACTTTTGCAGACATGTTTATGAAATATTAATTTTGTTACCTTGTTTTTTGTTATTTTGGTGAATATATGTGTGTGTGAGTGTGTGTCTCTGTGGAGACAGAGGGAGAGAGAGAATTCCCATGACATGATTTACTGACAATTAATTTTCTAAACAAATTTATATGATACCTTCATGTATGTCTATAGGTTGTAAATGGATTCTTTTAATTTTAAATATGTAACATTTGAGATAATATTGTCATGTAAACACACACAAAACATCCTTCCTTGTTTTTTAGCTCAAAGACCAGAAGAGTTTATGTCATGTAGCTTCCTTCCATTTGCATGTTTGTTTTTGTTACATTTTGTTTAATGCTACACCTCTTGTACTACAGGGCTTATTACCCTGAAACTCTGTAAATTACATTCATCCCAAGGTCTAGTTGGTTCTGAATGAAAATGATGACCTTCAAACATCAATATGGCCTCCATGGCAGTCATCTTGAAAATCTTGTTATCCCTACTTCTCTAAATCAATGAATCACCATAGAGTTTTCACTGCAAGACTTATTCTTATGATGTCTATTTGGCCCAAAATGAAAATAGTGCTAAATCTGACATCCAACATGGCCACTGTCATGAAAATCATGTCACTACTCCTAAATGGATATTTATATCAAGATGGGGTTTTCACTGAAAGACTTTTTATGAGATGCAGCTGGTACTAAATTAAAATGGTACCAATCTTATGTCCAACATGGTTACCATGGTGGCCATCTTGAAAATCTTATTATTACTATTCCTCCTGATCAAGTCATTGTATTGACATGATGCTCTCACTAAATGACTTCTAGTGGTACCAGGTGAAAATTTATGCTGATTTGACATCCAACATGGCTGCAATGGTGGCCATCTTGAAAATATTTTGTTAACACTTCAACACGAATGGTTGTATTGACATGGAATTTTCATGAAAAGGCATGATATAGCTGGTACTATGATGAGAATAGTGCTGATCTGACCTCCAACATGGCGGCCATGGTGGCCTTATTGAAAATCATGTTATCATAACTCCTCTTAAAGGGATGGTCGAATATACCTGGGGTTTTCACTAAACAACTTCTTGTAATATCTTCTTGGAATTAAAGTGGTTCTCCTTGGGTATCCAACATTCCCGTATGAAATGGAGAGGCGGAAACCACCCGTCATTGAGACGGAAACCACTTGGTTTCCGCCTGGAATGGAAATATTCCAGGCGGAATTGAGCAGGAGACGTGATTTCAGTAAGATTTCAGTCTGACTTACACCTCTCATCTGAGACGTAATTCTACATTTTTCCGCCTGGCTATGGAGGAAAACACTGAGACTCATGTTCAGAGACGTCATTTTTTCCTTTGAAATTTGTACAAGGCGGAAATTTGGGTTTAGAATGAGGGTGAACTGGACTTTGAAATTTGCAGAAGGCCGATAATTTGGACTTAGAATTCACAGGAGGAGGATTTCTGTCCAAGTTAATAACAAAGAACTTTTACCAGAGATAACTAAAAATAATGGCTTTAATATATTGTTTTCCATTTGCAAAGACCTAACCTTGAATATAGTCTTTGAATTTGTTAAGCAAAATTTAGTATCTGCAATAATTATAGAATTACGATGGTGATCATTTTAAATTTGCAAAGTGCACTGTAAAAATACAAACTGGAATTTCTAGTATTCAGGACTTTTTTCTTACTGTTCTCTTCTAGAGTGTTTCAAACTCTGTCAACCCCTATGTGTCAAGAAGGCATTTAGCTTTGTAACAAAAAAATGTTTTAAAAAAATACATGTAAACAGCAGAAGTGTTGCTAAGTAATAAATGCAACATGAGTAGGCTTAAACCAGAACATAGAACATAGAAGAAACAAAGTTTGATAATTATATATCACATAATTTTTGCAAAGTATAAATTTTGTATTCATATTCTAAATAGCTTAAATGAAACATGAAGATTTTCTTTTAATTTCCAGTAATTCCATTTTGCTAAATACTTGATATTATTACCAGATTTATGCCACATTTTTTATTGTGGTAAATTTAAAAACTTTTAATAATAATAATAATAATGATGATGATGGTAATAATAATAATAATAATAAACTCCCTCATTATTCACAAAAGACAGAAAAGCAAATGTTTGATTTTATTTCCTGTATAGCAAATTTCCATAAAATATCAATCATTAAATAATGATTTTTTTTAATCCCAAAGAAAAAAAATGATCATTATTTATAAAATTTCATACTTTTGAATCATTTCTTTTCCTTCTAACTATGATACATATTATACCTAGCCCTCAGTTGTTACTGTTGCCAGAAAAAGAAACACAATTGGCAGTTCTTGTTATATTAATGTTATATTAAGTATAAACTTCAAAATGTATATATATATATATATATATATATATATATATATATATATATATATATATATATTATATATATATATATATATATATATATATCCTGGATTTAATTATTGTTTTCTTTGAGTGAGAGAGGGAGGGATACCCATTCCATCCTGCATGCATTCTGTAAAAGATTATTACCACAAATCTTGGTTTAAAAAAAAAAAATAGTATTAGCACAAATCTTGGTTTAAAAAATAAAAACAATAATAATAAAATTACACAAGATGAAATGCTGTTTTCGGCGACTGAGACCACCAGTATCGAGATAGTAACGGCGGTTATTTCTCTTGTTTACGCGACAGCCTCGTTTTCAAACGGGTTCCATTTTTAAGTTCGAAGACACGTTTATTGCTCGTTGATTAGGGAAGTTTTATTGCAAGTAATACCAATACATGTGCAGCAACTGATCATACAGCTCTGGAGATAACTATAGCGAACCAAGGTCATGGAGGTATCCTGTTGGTAAGTAAAATCCAGTTTGTGTTGTATTTTGCTGGTTTACAGACTGCATATGATTGTCTGGCATTTATCTGTACGCAGTTTTGCCCTTAGGATTTAATACGTCAAATGATACGACTTTATAATCTTGCGCTTCATAATCATTGAGACGATCATTTTGCATATCAGTATAATTTACTGCTACCGCCTGCCAAACTACAGTTATCGGTGCAATCTTATTGTCAGCTATCGACAATAGGGTGGCGTTAATACCAAATGAAATTCGAACTTGTTATCGCATTCCATTTTCTGTTGGGACTTTTTTTTCTTTCTAACAGACAGCAAAACTTTGCAAATTTGTGAACATTTACTCAAAGACGGGCATTTTCCCATACCGCTGAAGAGTAAAATGTGGCTATATATACTCAACACGTGTACGATATCGTTAATCTGCCACGGTTCGTGCCCACTACGTGAATTTTACCGCTTATGTTATAATTTTGCAACAAACTATTAAAATCACCATAGAAATTGTTCGATTATATCTACTTAATTTATTCAACAATGAGAAATGTCTATAAACTCTCTAAATTCTTTGCGAGCAACCGTTTTTCCGATAGTGTCAACATTTTTCTGACTAAAAGCCACGTGACGTAAGATTGGAATGTGACAATTTGGCAAAGGTGTAGACATCGATCGTTTATGTTGTCCCTATAATATTATGTATTTGCATCTGATATATATTTCACTTCTTTCAAATGCATATTGACTGCAATAAAACACTTAGAAATAATAATGAAAAAAAGATATAAAAAAACGGATGCATTTTTTTAATTGTTTTTTTTATATTGATTTCTGATAAAATTATAATATTTCAAAATGTGAATTTTTTAAAAGATTTTTTTGTCATGCTGTCTCATAACAAAGCTTTTTTGTTCGTTATATTAAAATATTTTTATTACAAATTTCAAAATACATAGTTTCCAGTAGAATCATTTTCCTAACATGAGATAAGTTCATGTTACATTAACCAAGTTTTTACATTGCCTTTGCCATCTCAAAAATCTCTGTTGTGGTTTTCCCACTAACAAAAAGGTAAAGAAAACCAACACGCGAACAGCGTCCCTGATCTGAACAGCTAACACTCATTCCAAGGCCACAAAGTTGTGGCAAATATGTCATGAGTTGGACACTTTCATTGTGTTTTCTTTGATTTGAATTGTAGTACGTATTTAAATCTTATTTCGTCGAATATGTCATAATCAGCACTTACTGTCACTGTCAACAAATGGTATTGACCAAGTTGATGACATCAGGATCTCAAAATAAGCACGCGAGGTTGCGAGAAACATGGCGCACAAATCAAGGACAGACACGAAGCTATGATGGTCGACGATATTGTTGTCATAAATGGCCACTGATAACCGACCATTTAATTGGGGGAGGTGGAACCTGTAATATTCTTGAGCCAGGCTTTTTTTTTTCTACTTCTTATACATCAATATAAAAAAAAATTCAATTTATATAATGGAGGTAATAGGTTCTGTTTCGAACTACTGTAATTAAGGTCCTGAAATCCAGTCCCACACCCACCCCGAAAATGAAATGTTAGTAACATTTTTTAACTACCATTACCCAATATGCGCCAAAATTGTAGCTTGTTTTTTTCACAAATGTGGATATCACATATTAAATTCTACAGTTGTCATCATGCAATGAATTTTAACTCTTTCAATAAAATGGAAGTGATTCTTTTTCAAAGGTCTTGAGAAATTAAATGAGTAATATGCTTTCTTTATTTTTGAAGATGTAAAGTTCTGAATGTTTGATATATAATGTCACAGTGCTTCCAAAATGGATGATAACACTAAAATTTGGGATTTTTTTAAAGGATGGTCATAAATAACACATAGATTTGTTTCTAAGAGACTGTGTAGTGATTTTGGAATGTTGAGCTAAATTAAAGGCTTACATTGTTTTGCCAAACAAGTAAATAGTCATATTTGTGTCTACGTTACATACTATATGTTGCTGTCATCTATTTCAGTGGATGATATGGCACCTAAGCCATACTAGAAGCGGGGAAAGATGCAGGATTTTTTCTGAGGATTTGTTTAAAAGAGGTGGTTCATTGTATTTCACCTAAAAGTGTACTATGTTTTCCAAAAAAGGAGGGGGCCAAACCATCTGACAACATCCACCCCACTGTCGATCTGGATTTACTTCTGGAGGAATAACGTGCATATTGGAGAAAACAGCTGTTGAGAGATTCCTTATACCAAAGAGCTTGCCTTTCTCTGGATCAGTTTGGATTTCTTGAATCTTTCCTTAGTGATTTATTGTATATGATCCAAATCACACTAACAGAGTCTTCTGCATTTGCTTTATGTGTAACCATTTTGCAAGGAAAGCAGCATATTTCATTTTGAAGAAACCCCAAATGTATTAGCTAATGAAATATATTTTGTGTACAAAGTGACATTAAACAGTATATCCAAACATCATGGTACTCTATTGAGTGGTTTCATTTTAATAAACTTTTAAATGTTATGATAGAAACTACTAATGTATTGCATAACTGTGTGAAAGAATGTTTACTTTTGATAAAAACTGTTTCAAACAATTATGAAAGAAAGTGTGCATATGTATATGTAAAAGAAAACAATTTAAAGCTAAAACCCCAGCAGTTAGAATACAATGGCACTATAAGTACATGTAGTCTCTGCTATTATCTTAGTGTTTTGCACACATGCTCCATTACAAAAATAAAGAACTACTACAATTGCAACAATATCAGAATTCTCATCATTTGTATCAACTATTGCAAAGTACCTGATAAGTCCAAAGCATGCAAGACCCCTATTTGAATACAAAAAAGAAGAGTTGTCACACTTTTTCATATCTGCATACTCGTGACCATATATTAGGTTTCGATTTAAATCAAGTTGGTTAAAACTTTTGAAGGTGTTTACAAATAAAATACAAAATTCTAGAATAAAATCAGTTTGTAGCCAATTTTGTCTTTTTGTTATTTATTTATTGTTTAAATGGGGGTTAATAAAAACAAATATTTTTTTGTTAATTCCAGACAGGCCTGATCTTATAATTCTCAAATGATGCTCAATACTGGTCCTTTAAAATTACACCCGTCACTTTCCCTGATAATATTCTGTTTCAGGCTTCTTTTGGGAGGGAGGCAGCAACCCAAAACATTCCAGGCGGCAAGCTAAAGCATTTTCCAAGCGTCAAAGCGTAATTCCGGGCGGAGCTAATTTACATATTTCGCCTCAAATTCCACCTGACTTATGTCTCAATTCCGCTTGGTTTACGTCTCCGATCATTTAGTCTGTATTAGATTCCACGCCTGGAATTTTTTAAAAATTGACGCCTCGTGTACGTCTACATTCCGGGCTGAGCTAATTTACATATTTTGCCTCAAATTCCACCTGACTTGTGTCTCAATTCCACTTGGTTTACTTCTCAGATCAGTTAAAATTGACGCCTCAGGTACGTCTAAATTACGGGCGAAAAATTACGTACAGGTTGCGGCCATGGGGAAAATCTTACTGCAGCTCCTCTGAAAAGATGATCTTAATGACATGGGGTTTTCACAGCAGGACTGTGTATGATATGTTTTTAATCCTAAAAGAAAGTAGTTCTGATGTTCAAAATTGCTGCCATAGCAGTAACATGGATCTTGATGTAACTACTTCTCAATGGCTGGTTGCACTGAAGTTGGTCCAGTTAAAAAAAATGGTGCCAATCTTACTTCTGAAAATGGACACAAAAGTGGTCATCTTAAAATTTTTGTTATGGCAACTCCACCTGCATAGATGGTTGTATAGAAATGGAAACACTTTTGATAATATGCCGTTTCTCCAATATGAAAGTGGTGCTGATCTCTCTCTGTTTCTGTCTCTGTCTCTCTCTCTCTCTCTCTGACCTATCCACATGGCTACCATGGTGAACATCATTAAAATGAATCATTACAAATCTTATTATGGCTACACCTTCTGGATCAGACCCCACAAAATGGCTATAATGGCAATGATCTTTAAAATCTTGTTAAAGCTTTAACAACTGAACAGATAATCATATATACACAGGGTTTTCCCGAAAGCAAGTCTTGCAATATGCTATTAGGGCTTTCACAATTGACCTAGACGACGTCACAGTGCTACCTCAGCAGACTGCAAAAGATATTGGAACTGTGAAGGGAAGCGATGAATTAAGCTCAATAATTGAAAAACAGCAGTTCTTTCACATGACATCTATCATGTCAAATAAGAATGCTTTAGCATTATTTTGTTCCATTTGAGAATTGAAACATTTCATTGGTTTTGATAAATTTAACCAATAAAACTGCTGGCTACATTGAATCTATGTAATCCTGCCACCCAGGGTCAGATCCAAGTGACCATGCTACAAAGTGCACGAATAGTTGGTCCTAAATGAAAATGGTGCTGATCTGACCTTCCATTATGGCTGCCACAGTGACCATCATGAAAGTCTTTTTATGGCTACACATGAACAGATGGTCATATTATCATGGGTTTCTGACTAAAATGCTTCTTACTGCAATAATATAGTTTGTTCTATATTAATATAGTGCTGATATAACCTCAGAAATGGCTGCCTTGAAAATCATCTTTTCATGGCTACTTTCATCAGACCAATGGTAATATAGATATGGGATTTTCTCTAGAACACTGTAAACAATATATAACTGTTTCTGAATGGAAACAATGCTGATATGACCTGCAACATTGCAGCCATAGTGGTCAGCTTAGAAATATTATTATCTCTATGTTTTAAATGAATGGTGGCATTGACAGTAAGTTTTCACTAAAACAGTTCTTGTAATATGTAATTGGTCCTGAGTGAAAATACTACAGATCTGACCTCCAATATATCTGCTGTATTATGAAAACTTGAGCTGCGGTATGTGATATTTGGGTCATTTCAGAGGTCAATGCTTAGATTTTGTACTTCAGTGAGCTTATGAACACATGAACTTCTACATATACAAATGAATTTTGACCAGATTTTGTACTCAACTTATTTTTTCAATCAACAAGTTAATAGTTGGCACTTTAACATAGCTTTCAAGGTCAAAGGTCTTGACTTTGTTTTTGTGTTTGTGTGTGTGTAATGGCTTGTCAGCATGATAACACATACAAGTATGAATGGATTATTATCAACCTCAGTTTGTGGATATATTTAAAGAATACCTTGAAAAATGCCAGTTCAATAACTTTGTTTTTTTCTTTAAAAAATATTAATTATGGATTTAATGAAACTTAGCATGTAGATATATCTTGACAGCATATGAGACAAGTTTCAGTGATATCAGGTTCAAGGTTTTTTTCACGTTCTTCCAATTATCACACATTTTATCGCAAGGGGAAGAATTTTTTGGAACAGGTATTGCAATTTTTTGGAACCGGTATCTGCAAATTAAAATCATACATTGGGTATGAAAGTATTGTGCCAAGTTCTAGAAGAACCCCTTTAACATTGGGTACAGGAAGATATAGTTTCTAGTTTGCCTCTGTAAAGTAGAAGTAAGCTATTGTACTATCCCTGGCGTTGGCACCAGCATTTGCACAGAAAAAACCATATACATGTACATATGTACACCTTTGCTGAATGTCAATCATGAATGCCTCCTAGATCCTAGCCAACAGTTTGTAGTGAGTTTCATAGCACTTACCCCCAGGGGATGGTTCTCATCGGGCTAACTTTGTACATGTACATTAGTTGTAAATTCTTGGTTAAGTTTTGCATTTAGATTAAGTTATTTGCACACTGTATAAATACTGTTATACCTGGAATCATGAAACTTGGAAAGGGGATGTATCTTAATGAGTACTACATGCTCATCACAAATGTAGGTCACTTATACCTGGAATCATGAAACTTGGAGAAAGGATACAGCTTGATGAGTACTATACCCTCATCTTAAAGGTAGGTCACTGTGGCCCATATTTCTCATTTTACTGATTTTGGTTCAATTTTACATTTTTACTGTTAATGATATAATTATTAAACTAGGTGATTGTATACACCTCTCACTGTACTACACCCATACCAAAAAGGTCACTGTGACCTATATTGCACATTTTACTGACATAGGTTAAGTTTTGCATTTAGCTCACGACTACACAGGTTTTCAGGCATGGTATGTACATACTATCCTATATAGAATCATAAAACCTGACACATGCTATTGAGTACTACTCCCTCATTTCAGAAGTAGATCATTATGGCCCATATTTTATGCTTCACTGGCTTGGGTTAAATTTTGTGCTTGATGTTCATTTCTGAGGCACTGTTCATGCTAAAATCATGCAATTGATAATGATAATTATGTTACTGCTATACCCTTACAACAAAAGAGTCTCATAGTGACATGTATTTCATCTTCTACTTGCTTTGATTAAGTTTTTGTATTTAGCTCAAGATCATGAGTTTTTGGCATGTTATATGCATACTATCCTACCTATAATTATGAAATTTGGTGAGTGGATGCATCTTGACAAGTTCTTCATCCTTTTTGCCAATAGAGGTCTCTGTGATCTATAGTTCATCTTTCAGTGATTTTATACAGATTTTGTGTTAAAAGTTCATTTATTAGGTGCTTTTTATCTTCCAATAATGAAACTTGATAATTGGATGAATCTCTGTTACTACATCCTTAAAATCAAAGAAGGTTACTGTGACCATCATTTTATGCTTTACTAACACACATTAAGTATTTGTGTTTATGATCACTCTGATTCATCCTTGCTAGACCTATATACACCTAGCCTCCTCAGAAGATCCTTTATGTCCAGACTAGTGCAGTTGGAAGCAGGAATAAATATGTTTATTCAATGATAAACTTTCCATGTTATGACTATATATTGTATAAAGTGATATGTTACACTCTGCGGTTAAGTGTGTATGTGAATGATTATAGGAATTAGATGAATGGATTGCATGCTTTTCATGTGAGGCTACATCTGTAGTGGTTAATTAAAGTAATTATTGATGCATGAACTAAGTCTGTACTGCTGGCTGTCACTCCAAGGTTACTCAAAGCCTGTGACTTTCACCCAGTGAAATCTGGCTATAGGGGTGAACAATGATAATAGCCTGTAAAGCATATTTTAAGAACAGTGATTTCTTTTCACACAAAAAAAATACAATACAAAAATAACATTAATATCTGGTTTTAATCAACTCATTACAGTACCTATACTTTGACTTGATAAAAAAGAATGTTTTTTTTATAATTGTTTAATTTATTTTATGCCCTGTCACAGTAGGTCGGTAGGTAGGTGGGTGAGTAGGAAGGTAGGTGGTTTCACAATATTTCAGTACAATACTGGCTATATAGTGCAAATTAAAAGTTCTACATTTTAATTTTTTATGATTAAAAGTTCTAATGTAAAGGTAAAAGATTGCAAAAATCATTAATTATAAAAGAGCTCAAGATCACTTTAGTCTGAATTTATTTTCTGCATGATAATGTTTACAATGGCTACTGGAGACTAGTAAAAGTAGCGGTGAGCTATGTAATCATTGATTACACTCTGGATGTCCAAAAGATTCAAATAAAAAGGTGAGTAATTTTAGTTGCAGTATTCTACCAATCAGGACTGTTGCAACTGCCGGGGTGCCAAGCCCAGGGGGCACCATGCAGTATTTTTCCGAGGACAGGGTGGGTGGGTTGGTGCTGAAAGTGACACTAACCCAGGATGCCTTTTTGTCTTGTGAAAACTTGTGACAGCTCTGCTACCAATGAATATGTAAATGACTGCATAATAACAATATAACTACTAATTGACCCATTGAAAAGCATAAAACATGTATTGTAAATTCATTTATTTTAATGGAAATTAATTTTCATTGATTTGTGGAAAATTACAATTTCGGTACTAAATTTGGTTGGGATGATTTTGCATAAATTTTAAATAACTCCCAAATTATGAGATCAACATGTCTGAGAATTGGTGTTTTGCTATCACTCACCCAAGTGTCTATGTTGGATAGAGACTTGGAATGAGACCCCTTTATCATGCCCCAGGGGTATACATTTATGGCCCCTAGGTCAAAACTTACAAAACAAATGAAATCCTCAATCCTACAACCATACACACACTTACTAAATATAAAAATACAAATTTATACATGTTACTGACATTAGCCCTGAGATCCATCACTACCACCAGAGACTTAGCCCCTATGCCATACTGGGAAAACTATTGAGATTCCCACCCTATAACAATATATAAACTTACTTGGCATGAACAGACAACATAAAATATGCTACTAAAATTGTCCCCTGTGTCTATTCATATCATTCTGGGACTTAACCCAAGTGGCACAGATTTGGAGATGAGTGGGACAAAATGGGAGTATGCGGATACTTTAGTTATACTATGCAAGAAGGCTTAGTACAGACTCAAGAATATCTACCTTGAACTCCCTAATTGGAAAAATGGAGAGTGCTATGCATACTCATTAGCATTTTGATTTCTTTGAAAATCAGCATTCATTTTTTAAAATGTCCCAGTGTATAAAGTAAAGTTCATGAGGATATTGCAAAGATTTCATTAAAATAGGATTAAAAAAACTTTTGAAGTTATGAAGAGTTTATATTTTTTATGTTATGTAAGAAATTCTACCTATTGGTTCTACTCAGTTGTTCAAGTTCTTGTCCCAGTCAATTACAAACAGGACAGAACTTTAATTAAATCCTCTTGGGCCTCATGCAGGTAGCATATGGGATATAATACTGGCAACTTTACAACAGATATCGATGACAAATACAGGACACACATGCTAAGATTCCATATAAATATTTGAGGTGAAATATCTTGTTTACACTGTTATACAGATATATTTAGATACATTATTACTTTGCAAGCACTAAATCTGAAAAAGACCAGTTATAATTAGATGAGGATAATCTTACAGAAAGTTAGGGAATATAAAATTAAGAATGTAGAAGGTTAATCAAATAATAGATTATTGGTTATGTGATGAGTATACATTCACTAAAGTGAAAATTAAACAAAATTAATTGGATTTAATAATGTTTAAAAAAATGTCAGAGTGAGAAATACATGAAAGTATTCACCTCTTATTGATAAGTTATGAAGGAAAACGCATGGTAATTAAACTATACTTCAAATTATTACACTTTTTGTGTTATAAACATAATGAAAGCACTTACTCTGAACAAAATGTCAAAATTTATGGAATAAATAAAGTACCACAATTTGTGAATGTTGGGCTTTGTATAGAAAATTGGTAATAAGTAATTTTTTCTTTCATTTATTACATGTTGACATTCAAAATAATCATGGAATTCATCTTTCAATTCATCACTATTTCTAGGAGAGAATTTCTGCTGCACCTAAATTGTAAAATTTACAAGTAATATGATCTTACGAATAGTTTTGGGTAAGATTCAAAATTGACATCATACTTGAAAATTCTATAGGTTAGACCTATTGAAGAGGATTTTAAACTCTTAAGGGTATTTGTAATGTCTAGTTTCATATTTTGATAATTATCAACATTACTGGATAGATGTCTGTTTCTCATTTCTAAACCAATCTATTTTGCTTAGAATTCATCACATCATACCAAAAATTCTTGATTGTGGAGAATATATATATATATAACTGAATTCGATATCTAATTAAAGTCTCTAACTTCATTATTTACAAAGATTGAAAATAAAGTGTAGCTTGGATGACTGGTGTTACGGAATTATGTATCATTTTGTTTTTAAATAATAGTATAGTTTTATGATCTCTGCATAATAGTCTAACAGGTGTCGCCTTGCAGAAAG
Organism: Margaritifera margaritifera; assembly: GCA_029931535.1. NCBI lineage: Eukaryota > Metazoa > Mollusca > Bivalvia > Unionida > Margaritiferidae > Margaritifera > Margaritifera margaritifera. The sequence goes on along the minus strand of JAQPZY010001174.1, from coordinate 462,470 downwards.
TACATATATGGTATTTCAATGTGACTCAGTATATTAGATCTTGGGGAAATACTGTCTCTTGTAGCATTAGTATATCAAATGATTTAGCGCGTGAGGGTTGAACATCTGACCTAGATTATATGATTCAATTTAGAGTTAATACTTTATTGACTGGTAAAAACGTTAGTACACTGGTACTTTAGCGGTGTCACGCATAACCTAGTTTCTGGTTGGTTCAGAGAAGGTTGTTTTCTAGAAGGATTAAATTGTTTTTAAGTCGCAATACAGTTTAAATTGGTTTTCCTTATTCTGTTCTGCGCATTCAGAAGCTATATATATAAGATGTATTGCTGTCTTTAGGCATTCGTTCATAGTTCGTTCAGCCTGAGAAGTCATAAAATGAGATTGGCTCATTTTGTGTGTGGATATTCTACTTCAGTGATATATATATATTAATACAGTACATTTAGGAATTAGTACTGTTTCTTAAACTTTAATAATTATACAGCTCTGTGGAATTATTGGAAACATTTCTAGAACTTGTGGTATTCCATATTCACAAGGACTATTTGGAATTTATAACACTTGGATATAACTGATTCTTATTAGTACATCAGTACAGTGAAGGTTTCATTTGGAACCTACTTCATTCGGAATATTTGGATTAACTTCCGGATCAGTGAACTTTAGAACAATTTAAGACTTTTAAAGATATTCTATACTGTAAGTTATTTTTAATTCTATCACTTTGATTGTTTGTTAAAATATTTTAATATTTTAGGAAATTAAATATTTGTATTTAAATCTTGAAAGCTTGTTTGAGTCTTTTCTTTTGTTATATTACCCCTAGTTGTAACACTGGTCTGATCATAGTCTCTTATTAAATCATTTACATAAATTGAAAACAAAGAGGAACTTAAGATACAACCTTGCTCAACTCCAATGTTTGTTTCAGTTTTGTTGCTAATTTCTCTGGTTTAAACAGAAGTTACAGAATGTAATAGGGATATTGAAGGTTGTAAAAGAAAAACCTATTTATGTTATAGTGGCTTTGTTCATAAAGTAATGCTGACCTCTCAGCAATATTGAATGCCTTTCCAAACCCTTGAAAAGATAAAGAAAATGGACTTTACAGATTATAAGCTTTGATCAGTGTTTTCAAGATAAAGATATGACCACTGGTTTAGAAATTATTTGCAGAAACCGTTTGTTTATAAAACTTTTTTTTTTGCTAATGTAAAAAAAAATCATCCAAACGATTAAATAACATTTTACTGGAAAGTTTACTAAAGCAGTTGGATTGACTCCACTTACCCTTTTCTCTCCCTAGCTTTGGGTAAATTGATATTTGTAATATAAAATTAAAACAATAAATAAAGGCATAGCTAGTGTATGTATCTCATTGAACACTTCATCAGTACTATGGGATTGTTCTTTTATGCCTTTTTTTTAGCTATTGACTACACTCAGAATCTCAACAAGTTTAATGGTAATATTTAGAACACTGATATCTAAATAAACTTACTTGTTCTCTAAAACATATTGCCTAAAATTGTTGGTACAATCTACTCCATTAAACTTTTGAGGTACACAATCCATTAATTGTTAAATATATCTGATGATGGATTAGATTTAAACTTTTTATGAAGTTATTAACAGTATTTTAAAATTACTTTTGGTCTTTTTTTTTCATTTTACATAAAGCTGCTAAGTAATGTATTCCCTGTGTTTTGTATGCACAGTCCATGTAACTTTCAGATTCTTGGTATACTTTTTTAAGTGATCCTATGTTAAAAGGATCATTATATAACTGGTGCTGTAACCAGTAAATTGTTTCACTTTTAATTGTTGTTCAAGTGCATGTGTATGTGTATGTGTGTGTGTGTGATCTTGCATATGATGAAAAAAAAGAAAAAGAAGAAAAAACATTCAATTTTATAATTCACCTAAACCAAAATCACAAAACATCACAAAACATCAGAGTGGTGATTGAGACGAGTGGTGATTGAGACTGAACCATGCATATTTCTGGTCACAACTGACTTAGATATTCTAAGTGTTTATATATTATTAGAATTTGGTTATGAAATCCTTCAAGCAGCATTATGTGGAATACAAGTAAAGTCTTCAACCATTTGACTATCTTTAAGTTATCATCAGATAAAGGACAATTTACTGTGATACACTGCTTTTGCAAATGTTATACTCTATCTAACTTCATTAAATTGTCTATGTATGCAGCTTCCTTAATATAATTCTGTGTGATTTTTTTCTCTCACTGCATTAGAGAAAAATATGACTGGATCTTTATAATGATTTAACAATAATTATAAACTGCAATATAAAATCTACAATCCATAAAACAAGAAATATTTGTTAACATGTCATCAATGCTAATGAAATAATCAACAGTGGAGTGGGAACGTAATTGTAAATGTGAAACAAAACCCAACCTCTAGAGTCCCTAAGAGTATGTCCATTTTAGTATTCTTTAAGCTGTATATACAGTTCTAAAATAGCACTCATTATAATGGCAATAAAATATATTCATAAGTTATCTGCTTATCAGAAAGCTTAAATTTATGTTGTCTAGGCTTTTCTAAAATAGCATCAGGATGAGTAGCAGAATAAAGAGATAAATATTCATCTAAATTATTAAAGTTATGAGTAAATATACCTTGCTCTCTTACTCATTCATTCTGATAATTGAGTGACTTTACTCTGTTTTCATTGAATTCATTAGTTTTCTTCAGAAATTCTCTTATGAATTTGTCATGTATTATTTCTTCTTCATTTGTACCACTTGGAACATATAATTTAATATCTGAAATGTTAAATCAAACGATTCTTTTCTATTATCAACTCATCTAACTGAAAATATAAACTATTACCCTCTTCTAAATAATATGTTTTTGAGTCCTCTGTTATATATTTTTCAGTTAATTTATTTATGTCTACTGAGTAATCAACATTATTATTATTATTATTATTATTATTATTATTATTATTATTATTATTATTATTATTATGTACCACTAATCTAATGTAAAAATCAAAAATATTCGAAGATGTAATGTTCAAGTTCAAACAAAATTGAATATAATCCGATTTTTTTAATTTCAATGACATAATACTGTACCTTATCTATTGTTTGCATCTTGTATTCAGTAAAACATGATGGAGTATTATCAAATCCATAAGTAGTAGCTATTTTTTGTGATGTTGTGAAACCAGAGAATTAGCCTAGTAAACTATATTATCACACTCTCCAAATCTATAAAAAGTGTATACCCCAATTTTTATATCAACTAAAACAGCAAAATTCTCCAATATGTTACAAAATTCATAAGGCAGTGCATACCCTATACTATTCCTTCTTTTGAGATTAAGAACTTTTTCAATTTGGTCTCTTAAAACTTTTTCTAATTTCATCAATTGTAGCATTTATCTCAGTGCTCCTTATTCCAGTTTCTGTGTTTAATTCAGTTTTAAATTGTTCTGTGTCTTTCTATTTCTGATTTAACTGTATTTTAATGTTACATTTTTTATCAGTACTGGAGTTGATTGTTATTTTCTGAGATCTTTTTTAAAAGGATCTCTTTCCATTCTAATTTATTCATATCTGTTTGTAATCGTTCCACCCTTTAATCTAAATATGTAGCGTAGACATAGGTTATTCTTGTTTATTTTTGTTAGTTTTTATCATAAAATTTATAAACTTGATCTCTTTTATCACTGGCTCACTTGCCATTTATTACTGTGAAATTCAAGAGTATTTATGGAAATTAATTTATCTGTTCTTTTTACACACATTTTTATCTTGCTCTTTAAAGCTTGTTTGGCATGCTCACTGCTCACAGGTTGCTTATCAGATACAACAGTTTTTAAAACAGATCTCTTTGAATACATAAATCCCAAACCTAACACAACAACTGCACCACTTATAAAGTAATACATCGTGTTGGAATTATTTATTTTACATTGAGTTATCTTAGTTTTATCTTGCTCTTCTTTTAATTTCTCTGCTTTGATCTTTTTAAACTTGTGTGAACATTTTCAAAGTTGTTTTCCGAGTTCAACTCTATGTGGATTTTTATTCTTTTGTGAAGTTACCTTTTCTGGTTGCTCTATGGCCTTAGAAATTTCTTTAGTTTTATTTGCACTACCTTCCATTTGTTTTGCAAATACCCCCCCCAACAAAAAAAAAAAAAATATAAATAAAAAAAAAAAAATAATAAAAACAGCAAGTGAGTAAAGCAAATAAAGTGTAGTTAACATAAGGATAATTTTAAAATGAATTTAAATTTATTCAACACAATCTTTTATCTATACTGCTCATGAACTGAAACTCATTTTAACAACATGTTGAAAGGTAACAGTAGTACACTTTCAGTTGTATAAAATCATTGAAAAATTAGTCTCAAGTAAATGGAGAAGAAGACATATCCAAAATGCAACAGAGAAAATTACATTGCAGAGCTCAACAAAAACAGTTATTGTAAGCCTTTCTGTGGATCGTATCAAAAATATCTGGAGACAAAATATAATTATTTTACAAATTAGAGACAAAAGAATAGAAAACATGTAAATAAGTCCATGAATCGAAGATATTACAACGATGAAAAGCACAAAATATCCCACTCAGCAAGAGTTAAACTTTTAAATGCAGTGAAGCAAAACATCAAATCTGATACAACAGAAAAATGGTGCTCAATCAATTGAATTTTACCAAAAATGGTTAAATTTTACAAAGCCTAAAGGTGTTGATGTAAAAGATCCAGACATAGATCATTTTATTCCTTGTGCATTTTTTGAATTTTTTTTATCCAGAACAACAGAAGAAAGAAAAAAAAATGCTCTCACTGGTCATACACAATACAGGTATAAAAATGATAAATGCCATCACAAAGAAAAATATAAGAACACAATAGAAAATTAGTAGCTTTTAAAACTGATAACTGTATAATTGATTGAATTAAATTTAGATTCCTATCTTGTTCGCTTCTTTCACTTAATATGCTTTTACCCTTTTCTGAAATGAATAACTATGTGGTAAACAGATATAATAGTTATATTGATAGTTGTTACACCAACAAATGAATCAATGACAAAACATCCAGTATACATTTATTACGATTTATTATCGGTGTCTACGTTTTCACGAATTTGAGACACCTTTTCGCTACTCTCACTTGTATCCGTCCTTTTTTTTTTTTGTTTGTTTGTTTGTTGTTTGTTTGCTTGTATTGTTTTGTTAAATACATATGTTTAAATGTTATTAAACTTGCACTCACCACAGAAACAGACAAACATAGCCTAAATGAGAGAAACCCATTAAGATATCTTATTATATTTGTTGTCATGTAATCTTTTAATTCTGTCTCTACTTTATTCACTCCCAGTAGTACAACATCTGACAATGATTTTGGTATTTTATGTGATCTACAATTTACATAAATTTCGTATGTTTTCTTAATTCGTTTTTGTCCTTGTTTCTTTGAAATTTTCTAGTTATTTCCTAATGTTTTATTTGCTACACAATTTTTAAATTCCTGCTTGATTTCTTCTGCTTAGTAGCTTTGTATTGCATAGCTACTGGTATTCATAGCTTCGTTTGTCTCGCGATTACTTTTATCTTCAATAAAATTCAATTCTTTTTAAAGTTGTTTTTAATCCATTTAAATAGTGTACATTCTCAGAAGTTGGTGAAGTGCAGTTTGATAATCATGCTTATGATCCAGGTGATTTTGATGACCTTTACAGTCATAATATAATTGTTGAAAATCCTATTAGAGAACATATATCTAAATAGGAATTTAATAAACATCAACAAACTCTAACTTCTATAGGTGTTGTTGATCAATACAAATAATTTATAAAACACGATTTAAGCACAATATAATGAACCACAATATAAATTATTAATCGTCAATTAAAGACTAAAAAGGGAACCTTGTATTACCAAAATGTACGTAAAGATCCAATGCAAATTTCTAAAAAGGGTAAACCAAATAATATGCTCTCAGCTAACTCCATAGCTAAATCAATAGGTGGAAGTGACTTTCTCAGTACTTTAGGTTGGACACGGAAAAGAAATAAATGGAAACTACCAAACGATAAAACTGCAGGTATTCTTTTAGAGCAACATTCAGAGCACAATGTTCAACAAAAGCAGCAAATACAAGTTATAGAAAAAAATAGAAATGCAAGCAATTAATTCAAATGAACCATTTAAAAAGCAGGTAAGAGAAGTAGAGACTGCAATAGATGAATATCATGAAAGAATTGGTAATGGCTACCTTCTAGATCATATTCGCTGGAAGAAGAAAGAGAATTTACAGGTTATGCAGATGCAGTACAAGTAATGGAATCGATAATAATATCAATGGAATCAGACTACTGAAAGCAAACGAGCACAAATAGCTCGACATGTAACATATTTAGAAAATAACCTTAAAGAAACAAAATATCAATAGAATAAATCTCAAAGTGAGAGAAAAGTTATCATTAGGTTAAAGGTTAATACAACTGTTTAAAGAAAAAGATGCAACAATTGCATCTATTTTAACTGATATAGGTATGATAGCAGAACCTCGTGGTATAATTATAGCAAAGTTTGTAAAAGGTTTGACAGGAGTAGGCGGAGGAACAAGTGGTGGGGTTGCTGGTGACAAAGGTAGACCAAATACATTAGTTGATAAAGTTAAATAATAAATGAAGAATATTGCCAAAGATTTGTTTGAGTTAGCTAAATAATCAGCAGCCTCATTGTCTTGTATAATTGGCAGTGTAATAAGCTGGCTTTTATATTCATCTGGGCAAATTGTTTCTGTATAAGCTGATCATATTAGTTTGCTTACTGCAGCATTAATTTGCTTTTTGGTTTGTTATTTGCAGTTGTGATCAAAGGTGTAGACAAGGCAACACAATGAATGTAAAAATATAGGGCTCATAGAAAAGTCTACTTTAAAAAAGAAAAGTACACCAGATCCTGCAACCACTCTAATAATTATAATCGCTTGTTTATTTCTCTCACGATCTATTTCGTTTAGATCATGCGCAGGTTCAGTTATATGGATTACGAGACTTTCAGCATTGTAATCATTCGTTTCAACACAATTCTTACATTCTCTTCTTTTCTATCAGTTACTTCTTAATCTCTCTTTTGACAAATTGTTACACTGTTTATAAGCATCTGGAATTCCATGCTTGTACAATGTCAGTTTTTATAGCAGTATTTATTCCTAGACTAAATGTATTCGATGCATTTTGTAAATTGTTATTGTAACCTACTATGCAATATATTTCATTAGCATATTACTTGGTAAGAAAAATATATCATCACCACCAATAGCATCCTTTAGCCTTTGGAATCTGAAATATATTGTTTAAATCTAATTTACATTTTTCATCTGAGTCATATCCTTGTTCACCCAAAATTAAATTTAAATTAACTGTTTTGAAGTGTCTTGTACAATTAATATGATTACGTCAAAGATGTTCTATTTTGTACCTGGCCACCTAAAATACATATCACATAAGACCTTATATTTTGATGTAATCTAGATATTCCATCTTACGTTAGTCTGTTGGTATATTGTAGAAAAAATAAGTCCATCCTTCGTTTTCGTCACTTCTAAACATTGCAAGTATTTCTTCAGCAGGCATTTTTCTTCAGCATTCAACTGTTCCAGCTTCGTAATTATATTTACCTTTCTAACCATCTCTTACATGATCTGGTGTAGGTTCTCCAAAACCCTAATGTACGCAGGGCCGTCACAAGTTTGCATCGCCGTCGGCGCCCCCCCCCCCCCCCACTCAGAGAAAAATAACGCAAACTCCGCGAAATGTCGCCCACCATGTACTAGTAACAACCAAGAATGCTTAAGTGTATTAAGTAGTTTGAAAGTTGTAAAGTTGGAATTATATTTCGAGGTTAATCACCCCACCACCACCACCACCACCCATTCCGCAACCCCCACCCCACGAGCATGTCATCATCCGGCATATATAAATTTGTTTAATTAGGTTATATTATATTTCCCTAGCATGTTTTTATATATGTAAAACCATCCTACCGTCAAAAATAATTATAACTGTATCAGAAGATGAGCATTTTCTTATTAATAAAAAAGTAATGATTTGATTTGATTTGATTGATATAATACTCATTTTATTTTATCACTGAGTAACATTTTTTCCATTCGAATGGGAAAAAGCACCTTCTTGCGCAACATAGTAGAACGTAGACCAACAAGTTGTTCTCCACCTTTTTTTTTTTTTTTGACTGGCGGCGGTCAAAAAAAAAAAAAAAAGGTGGAGAACAACTTGTTGGTCTAAGTAGAACGCAACCTACGCTCTGTTTCCTGGACGTATATGGACTAAACAACATGTACATTAAATACACTCAAGCGAAGAAATATGTTATTAATTGAAAATAGTGTGTGTGTGTGTGTGTGTATATATATATATATATATATATATATATATATATATATATATATATATGTATATATTAAAAGAATCAGTACTTGAGTTTTTATACATTCTGACGTCGTATTTCGTTACGTGATAGGCTCGCAAACTTCATCAGTTCCGGTGTTTTTCAATACCGATCACTTCTATTTAGGCATTATGGGATTGCGGGCTACACGCAAGATTTACTTACCTCCGAAATTGAAGAGCTTGACAACGTGGCGAAACTACGCACCTCCGAAACTAAAGATCAGACAACGGAAGTATTCCAATGAGCATGGTCAATTTTTGTTTTGCAAAAATATACGTTAATCTTTATGAAAAATTTTACTTACTTAAATTTACAATCAAGACATATATTTAACTGACAAGCCATCACAACAAACAGATTAAAGGGGCCAAGTGTTTGGAACTATTTTATTAAACTCTTAACACGCATAAGTGTCCCTGAGTCGGTCGGCATATGGAGCATATACACAATTAGATAGTAAATCACCAGATAACAGAGGCGCTTACTTAGCGACGATGGTGCAGAGTGGATAGGTTCGTTTTTATAAATAAAATTTAAAATGGCTGCCTGTTGCACGTTCGGACCGCCTCAGGTATTTCTGCAAGACTAAAACATACCTTAGATGTAATTTGCAGAAAAATTATCCATTTTGTTCGCCGGAAATGTCTTTTAATAAAAAAGAAACCGCAATCTATTTGGAATATCTCGGCTATTTCAACGGTTGGATTGACTGAAAGATTATATCGCAACTTCGAGGTCTATCCTACGGATCAGACCTCGAATGTATGCCGGTAACTGCCGTTCGGAGCACCTCGATTATTTACGAAAAAGGATTGGTTCCGCCGAAGTTGCGAAAGCATCGAACTAATTTTTCATGCGTGACTTTTCGGTCAATAATACAATTAATCCAATCGTAGAAATAGCCAAAGGGGTGCGAATAGATCGTAATTAATTTTTTTGCGAAGACATTTCCGGCGAGCAAAATATATTAATTTTTCTGTACATTACTCCGCCGACATACTTCCAAGGCATATTTTTGTCTCGCAGAAATAGCCGAGGATTTTCCGATTGTGTAACTAATAAAAAAAAAATAGTTCGATGCATTCGCAGCTTCTCGGTCAATCGTATTATATATATATATATATATATATATATATATATATATATATATATATATATATATATATATATATATATATATATATATATATATGTAGCCGAGATGGTTCGAATGGCAGCTATCGGCACACATTCGAGGTAATTCTGAAGCTCCTCGTCTCTTTCCGATAGGAGACGAATAACGTAGACTCTATCAAAGAGACTTGGATATAATCGTAGTGATACTTCCCAAATTGACATACATCTAATTGGTAAGTTGTTGGCGAACCAACATCCGGTTAGACGTGCAGACAACTGATTCTTATAAAATGAAAGGTGTTGAAAATAACATTCAACAATCAATGAAATTCATTCACTTTTAATTGTTAATTCTATTCCAACAACTTGTGATGAAAAAAAAAAAATAATAATAATAATATGGTTTTAATAGCCTTAATTTATCGCTTATGTTGCTGTAAGTGATGACACGTCATCTATTCACTGGATGTTATTGAAGTTATTATGACGTAATGACAACCACAGGCTTGAGGGCAGTTCAAAATGGCCATTATTTACATCCGATGTTTTTTTTTTTGTTTTTGTTTTTTTGTTTTTGTATAGCATGCGATGAAGAAGCGGAGGACATTCTAGTTGACTCAAGGTATGATCCATCACTCTTCCCACAGCTCATACTTTTTCAGAATATATCGCTGCCGGAAGGCAGTTTTGACCCAGATCAATTTTAGTACATCGACTTTGCGCGTTGATACGCGAGCACGTTGACTGGATCCTACTTGTATCTATTAACACAAATTGAAATCCAAACAAAAATAATGCAAAAACAACCAGACAGTGTTTGGAAGGTCAGATGGTCTTCATTGTTACGTCATCGGTATATTGTGAAGCCTGCTGCATTATAACATCATCAGCTTTGTGCTCCATCACAGCAAGTAAAGAATTCCTTATATTTTCCTCCAAAGTATTATGTTAAATCTTCCCATTCTGTGCTAACGACTTTGTAGAGAAAAAAAAATCATAGGATCATAGTAAATGCAGTCTAAACTGAATGCAATGCAGTTATACAAACATAAGATTTCTCCAGGTGACATTTTTTACCACCTACGGTACTAATCTACCGACCTTTTAATTTTCGGGAGGGGGGTGAGTGGGTGGGTTGAAAATAGATTGGAAAAATATTCTTGCTCTGATTTATAGGGGTAAAAAAAAAAAAAAAAAAAAAATTTTTAATTACATCGTTGGTACACTTTACATACAGTATTTGCAGGTTATTATTTTTAATATGTCAACACGTTAACATATCAGGTTCTGTTAATCTGATTGGTTCAAATAACCCCATGAAGTCCTTTCACATTATTTTCATTATTGATTGGCTGCGACTGAGGGAATTTTCCTTGCCCCGCCTGCTCGAACCACTTCATTTTACTCTTACTATTAACCATATGGTGGCCGTCTTTCCAATCGGTAGCCGAATGGACAAAGGGAGATAACGGGCGACTATCGTAAAAACGCACAGTAGTGATTACGTATATCGGAATATGACCCATTCATCATACATATGTTACGACTCTATGGTCTAAGAAAAATGTAACAGAAAGAAAGTGAAACCAACAAATCAAGTAAAAATCAACAAGCAATTTATTACTAGATAATTAAAATGAAAAATCAAAAAGTCACTTACAGTAATGTGTTTTGAAATCCTAATAATCCAATAAGAATGATTGTTCTAATCACAAGTCCTAAATATAGAATGTTCCGAATTCACGGCTGTGTCCCTGAATGTTATGATGTGCTAATGGTCTCCAAAGTCCTGATGTACTAGTAATCTTGATGTGCTGATGTCAAAATGAAGTATTCCAAAATCTCTGAATAAGTTCAGTTAAATTCCAAAATCATTAATTAAAAATCCAAAATCCGAAAGTTTATGAGCACTGTTATAATCCAATGAATATTTACAATAATTCCTCTCTTAGAATTTGGAATGAATTTTCACAACTGTAATAGCTCTTTACAAGACTGATGGTAATGTCAAAACTGAAAAAATGTCCACCAAACATGGTATATATAAAGATTGGTCACATGACAGAATGTTCTAGAATATGAGTCATCTTAATGGAATTCTACCTGTAAACAAAATTCAACTTTGACCTTCAAATTGAGAAAACATATTGATCAAAACAACCTAATTCAAGGACACTAGTTAAACATGTTTTTCCTGATAAACATTAAGATTTAAGCAAATATTAAAGTGAAGAAACATTTATAATTTCCTAAAATATTTATAATATTATATAAACATCATACATAACACCTCCCCTCATAAAGAAAAAGAAAGATTTATATAATAAAGCTTTCTTTTGAATATACATCTAATACTATAATAACCAAAATTACATAAGAACATGTTTTATGATACTGGACTTAATTACATCAAGCAATATTACATTTCTAGGCACGTGAGAGTGCATCTGCAATCACATTGTCTTTTCCCCTGATGTGTCTGATGTCAATGTTATATTCCTGCAATATCAAACTCCATCTCAACAATCTCCGATTTTTATCTTTCATTTTGTTGATGAAAGTAAAGGGATTGTGATCACTGTACACAATAATTGGAGAAAGAGCTGAGGTAACATACACTTCAAAATGCTGTAAAGCCAATATCAAAGCCAAACATTCCTTCTCAATTGTGGAATAATTTTTCTGGTGCTTGTTTAGTTTTTTTTAAAAATAACACACAGGGTGATCCACACTACTTTTGTCTTCCTGAATCAATACTCCACCAACCCCTACATCACCTGCATCAACAGATAATTTAAATGATTGGCTAAAATTTGGTGCAGAAAGAACTGGTGCATTCCTAAGCATGGCCTTTAACTTGTCAAAAGATTCCTGACACTTGTCAGACAAATGAAATTTGGTTTTCTTACTCAATAAACTTGTCAAAGGTTCAGCAATTTTGGAAAAATTTGAACAAAATTTCCGATAATATCCAGCCATACCTAGAAATCGCATCAGTTGCTTTTTACAAATTGGAACTTGAAATTCAGAGATAGCTTTGACCTTAGCTTCTATAGGTTTAATTTGACCTTGTCCCACAATATGTCCTAAAAATGTGACACAAGCATGGCAAAACTCACTTTTACTCAAATTAATTGTCAGATTCGCATCGCTGAGTCGATCAGAGAATTTTCGAATGGTTTCCAAATGATCTTCCCAGGTGTTGTTGTAGATAATGACGTCATCGATATAAGCGTCACAATTATCAAGACCAAATGTTATCATGTTCATCAGACGTTGAAACGTTGCAGGCGAATTTTTCATTCCAAACGGCATAACTTTATATTGATAAAGTCCATCTGGAGTTACAAATGTTGAAATTTCTTTTACCCTTTCCGTCAGTGGAATTTGCCAGAATCCTTTTAAAAGGTCAAACTTGGTGACATATTCCGCATTTCCAATTTTATCAATGCAATCGTCCATTCTTGGGATTGGAAATGAATCAGTTTTGGTGACACTGTTGACTTTTCTATAGTCAGTACACATACGGAATGTATTATCTGGCTTGGGAACAAGAATACATGGTGAACTCCAGTTACTTTTACTTGGTTCTATGAAATCATTCTCCAGTAAATACTGAATTTCTTTCTTCAGATAGTTCTGTTTGAGAGGATTCATCCTATAAGGATGCTGTTTCACAGGCGCAGAATCTACAATGTCAACGTCATGATAAATTTTACTTGTTCGTGTTGGAACATCAGGAAACAAGTGCTCATAGTCATGTAATAGCTGTTTTAGTTCATTTCTTTCCTGTTGTTGTAGATGTGAAAGTTTCTGGTCTAGGTTGTTCAATATTTCTGAATTCCGAAGATTGGTTATACCAGAGTCACTATAGTCTGATCGTACTCCATCGTTGATATCTTCACTGTGTGGGACAGGTACAACTAAATTAACAGAATAATTAGCTGGGCTATCTCTGTCAAAATATTCCTTTAACATATTTATATGACAAAGTTGTTTCTGTTTCCGTCTCCCAGGAGTGTTAATGATATAATTTAAGTCATTTACTTTCTTTTCAACGGTATAAGGACCATAAAATTTAGCCTGAAGAGGATTTTGAGGTATGGGAAAGAGAGCCAGAACTTTGTCACCAGATTTAAAACTCCTTTCCTGTGTATTTCTGTCATACCTTAATTTCATTTTTGACTGGGTAGTGTGAAGATTAGTTCTTGCTACTTCACAGGCCTTTGACAACTTGTATTTGAAATCAGAAACATAATCAAGAAGATTAATCTTTGAATCTTCATTTGAAAGAAGTTTCTCTTTCAATAATTTCAATGGTCCACGGACAGTATGACCAAAAACTAGTTCAAAGGGACTAAAACCCAACGACTCTTGAACTGATTCCCTAACAGCAAACAACAACAAATGAACACCCTCATCCCAATCCTTTTCTGTATCAAAGCAATATGATCGAATCATATTCTTCAAAGTTTTATGAAATCTTTCCAAAGCACCTTGACTTTCAGGGTGATAGGCAGAAGATTTAAACTGTTGGATGCCTAATTCATGCATAACTTGTTGGAAAATTCCAGACATAAAATTTGACCCTTGATCTGACTGGACAGATTTGGGAAGGACAACAAGTGTAAAAAAACTTCACCAAAGCTTTCACAATAGTTTTAGTTTTTATATTTCTCAGAGGAATTGCCTCTGGAAATCTTGTAGATGCACACATGATGGTCAACAAGTATTGGTTGCCTGACTTGGTTTTAGGTAAAGGACCAACACAGTCTACTATTATTCTACTAAATGGTTCATCAAATGCAGGAATAGGTTGCAGATGAGCCTTAGGTATCTTCTGATTGGGTTTTCCTACCATTTGACAAGTGTGACAAGATCTGCAGTATTTAGAAACATCACTTTTGAGTTTCGGCCAATAAAAATGATTCAAGATCTTGTGATAAGTCTTACGGACTCCTAAATGACCAGCCAAAGGAGTTTCATGGGCTAAATTAAGAATTTCCTGTCGATATGACTTAGGAACAACAATTTGATAGCTCACTGACCACTCGTCACCAGCGGGTACATCAGGTGGTCTCCATTTCCTCATAAGGACCCCATTTTTCACAAAGTAACACACTGGAACTTGTGTGGCTTCAGTTTCACTAATAGCCCTCTGAAACAAACAAGATATCTCGGGATCTTGCTCCTGTTCAACGACAAGAGATTGTCGTTTGTCATCCTGATTAGAACAAAGAGAATGAGTTGCCAAAAGAGGATCACTGTGATCAATACCATTTGATTGATCAATACCTGAGGAAAAAGTGACCTCATCAAAAGACTGACCAATACATGTGTCAGCTAAAGGAATAATAACCTGATCAACATCACTCTCAAGTGCTCTTTTTGCCATAGCTCTAGTAACTGCACAAGCAGGGTACAAATCAGGGATTTCAGTTTCGACAGGATCAACTTTCTGATCCAAACAAGGCTTGTCAGTTACAAGTGGATTAACCACAACCTTATCTCCAGCTAGGTCATTGCCTAGTAATAAATGAACACCCTCTATGGGTAAAGAAGTCACTGCCCCAACAGTCACAGGTCCAGAAACTAAGTCTGATGCCAAATTTACACAATGAAGAGGAACATTTACAAAGCCGCACTCTACTCCCTGAACAAGAACACTTTCACTTGAAGAAGACTCCTCAGACAAAGGCAAAGTACCTGATAATAAAAGACTCTGAGAAGCTCCAGTGTCCCTTAATATTTTAATTGGGATAGGTTTGGCAGAATCACCAATAAGTGATATAGAACCTTCTGACATGAATGGTTCATAAGCCTCTAAAATAGAATCAGACTGGGGTTTGTTTGACCCAACAAATGTATTGCTTTCAATACAAGACCGTGACCTTGACCTCGTAGAAATAAGAGCATTTGGAAAAGCTCTGTCTTTACTCTGTTGCTTATTTTTCAACTTGAAGCAATCAGAAATAACGTGCCCTTTCGTTTTACAATAAGTGCACGTAGGAAGAGATAAGGATTTCTGATCAGTCTTATCAGATGTTTCATTCCTAACAGTTGTGCTGTTGTGAAATTTGGAAGTACTCGAATGAGATTGAAATGGTTTTTTACCAGAAAACTGCTGAGAGGACGATTTATTACCAAATGAAATTTTGTGAGTCAAGGAATAATCATCAGCTATACGAGCAGCATTTTCCAAAGTTTCCTTATTCCGCTCGTCAAGATAGGTTTTAACATCACTATGGATGCACCTCTTGAACTCTTCAATTAATACGAGCTGTCGGAGGTTATCATAAGCTTGATCAACTTACTTGGCTGAGCACCACCTATCAAATAGTTGTTCTTTATCCCTTGCAAATTCGACATGAGTTTGTCCAGTTTCTTTTCTACAATTCCTAAACCTATGCCTCTGGTACCAACTCATAAGCTTTCAAGATGTACTCCTTAACCACATCATAATCAGTGCTTTGTTGTACTGACAGTGAAATGTAGACTTCACGAGCTTTGCCAATAAGTACACTTTGTAATAACAAAGTCCAATGCTCTCTGGGCCATTTCAAGTTTTCAGCTATTTTCTCGAAATGAAGAAAGTATTTATCTACTTCTTTTTCCTGAAAAGGGGGTACTAACCTAATATATCTAGTAACATCAAAACCTGAACTTGTTTTTAAAGGAGTGGAGTGTGCTTTGTTTGACAGTTCTAATTCTCTTAACTTAAATTGCATTTCCCTTTCTTCTCTTTGCATCTGCATCTGCATTTGTATTTGTCTATCTTCTTTCTCTCTATCTCCATCTGCATTTGCCTCTCTTCTTTCTCTCTCTCCATCTGCCTCTCTTCTTTTTCTCTCTCCATCTGCATTTGTCTCTCTTCTTTCTCTCTCTCCATCTGCCTCTCTTCTTTTCTTTTTCTCTCTCCATCTGCCTCTCTTCTTTTTCTCTCTCTCTCTGAATCTGAAGCTTTGCCAATTCTAAATCCATCTGGTTCTTTAACTCTAATTCCCTTAATTTCCTGTCAGAACCAGATACAGGCTTTCTCTTCAAACTTAAAGCACTATTTTCAAAAATTCCCTTTCCTACTAAATACTGAATCAAAATAATCTTTATCTCCTGTTTTGTCAATGATAATTTTGCCTCAGATAGACTGTATTTTCTGGCAAGCTCGAGCAACTCATCCTTTCTCATGCACTCTAACCCCTCCTGGGTAGGTTTTGAAATGAAATTCTGAACATTAGATGCCATTGTAAATGCTTGTTGGTTTCACACACAAAAAAATTCTCTATTTAAAAATCTTTGCCAAAGACAAAAAAAAATTCAGAGACAAAATCAATATGAATTTCAAAGATAAATTTAATATCTCTAATATGCTTTAAAGAAATTCAATCCCGGATCCCGGACGAGCCCCCAATTTCTGTTACGACTCTATGGTCTAAGAAAAGTGTAACAGAAAGAAAGTGAAACCAACAAATCAAGTAAAAATCAACAAGCAATTTATTACTAGATAATTAAAATGAAAAATCAAAAAGTCACTTACAGTAATGTGTTTTGAAATCCTAATAATCCAATAAGAATGATTGTTCTAATCACAAGTCCTAAATATAGAATGTTCCGAATTCACGGCTGTGTCCCTGAATGTTATGATGTGCTAATGGTCTCCAAAGTCCTGATGTACTAGTAATCTTGATGTGCTGATGTCAAAATGAAGTATTCCAAAATCTCTGAATAAGTTCAGTTAAATTCCAAAATCATTAATTAAAAATCCAAAATCCGAAAGTTTATGAGCACTGTTATAATCCAATGAATATTTACAATAATTCCTCTCTTAGAATTTGGAATGAATTTTCACAACTGTAATAGCTCTTTACAAGACTGATGGTAATGTCAAAATTGAAAAAATGTCCACCAAACATGGTATATATAAAGATTGGTCACATGACAGAATGTTCTAGAATATGAGTCATCTTAATGGAATTCTACCTGTAAACAAAATTCAACCTTGACCTTCAAATTGAGAAAACATATTGATCAAAACAACCTAATTCAAGGACACTAGTTAAACATGTTTTTCCTGATAAACATTAAGATTTAAGCAAATATTAAAGTGAAGAAACATTTATAATTTCCTAAAATATTTATAATATTATATAAACATCATACATAACACATAGAATTCTCACAATGACAAGCTAAAACTAGAACATGAGTAAACCCGTTAGACATTCGCCTAGTTAAACCGAAAATGTGGGATAACCAAGAAAATCCATCACGCTGTCCGACACGGGCATGCTGAGTTTATGCAGAGAAACGCACAGCATCCTGTTTGTGATGCAGACGGTCCCATTTACATTGATGTTATCACATGGTATGGATCTTGTAAACCACCACCAGGACAAACATGGTTTAAATTTCAACCTATAGGAGCCAATAAACTCATTTCTCTTATGAAGAGAATGTCGACAAATATTGGTCTCTCGACTGACAAAACGTTATCTAACCACATCACTCTTCCAAATCAAATAATGCAAATATTGGTCAGAAACACATTAATTGTGGGAAGCACTAGAGCCATATGAAAGCAAACCGGCACCGGCATAACACCTTTAGCTTTAGTACAATTTCTGCATCCAGTAATCATCTCTTCATAAAATATCCAATAAATGAAATGCTATTTTTTCTGCCACATCGAATACTCCATCCGTGGTGAATATCCATGGTGGAATCGACACTCTTTTCTGTGTAAACGTCCTAAACATCCTCGTTGAAATCCAGGTATATGGCGCCTCAACAACTCTAGCTAATCTGACCTAATGAAGTATGTGCATCACACAGGAATTTCCATCTTAGATCAATTGTTGAAAACTAATGCTGTCCGTGTCAAATGTTATATTGATTGGAAGGACAGTTGCTCTTTGAATTGTAATTTGTAAAAAAACAAAATACTTCTAAATGTTATTGGTTATCGAATTGTACAATATTGCTTCAAGTCGCATGTGGAACTATGTTTCACGCACAAGAATTTAAAAGTGCAGCGTCTGAGCCAGACTTAAAGGAAATAACGAAAATCATTTATTCTTCTTTCTATATAGACTCTGTTTTCTTTTCAAAGTAAAAACCATGTGATGAACTGAATCTCAAATGGGCAATTATTTAATATTGAATTTATGAAACTTGTTGAATAATTTCCAGCTTTTGCGAGCTTTGAGGAGCGAAAGCTGAAAATTATTCAACCAGTTTCATAAATTCAATATTAAATCACGACTTTTTTTAGATGCTCTATCTATACATTATACTTGTTGAAAATAAATACTTTTGAGGTAAAAGAGAACAAAATAACCCGGCTCTAAAAGAAACCCCTAGGCCCCACCAAGAAGATTAAATGGCCATCCCCTAATTTTCATCGTTGTTGCAATGGTGTTATCCTTCTAAATGGAGATAACCCACCGTGAGGATGATGGACTTAGGTCACAATTATTACCTCCAGTTCAGTACAAATGTACTCCCAGTCTATTTTTAGAACATTTGTTCCTCTCTCTCAATTTTTTGTGGCGATACATGCGTTAGATTTAGGCATTCTATTATTTACGACAGTGCACAGTGAGTAATGAGGCATTGTTGCTGGTCCGGAAGTGAAATCTGTGACCCACCGCACGTTGTTTTGTTTACCGTGCAGCCTTTCAAAACAAATTCCGGTTAACCTATGACAAAAACTTCACCATGAGTTCAGCTTTAAAGATCTTTTAGATTAATATATGATTTATTAGGATTTGGACACACTGGAAAGGTCAGTACTTAAAAACAAATGTACGGACTATATAGCAAAAATAATTCTGGTCTGAGGCCTGTTGCATACGTTTGACCTATAAGTTGCGAGTCAGCCATTTTATTTTCATGGATAAAGCCGAGGTTAATCCGATTGACTATTTCTGCTTATCAGAGTATCCTCGGCTTTTTATCGTAATTCTACTTCACGGAAATGGCCGAGCGATGTTTCGAGAGTTTATCTGCTAGAGTTTAGTTCACAGACATGCGTAAATCCCACTTTCACTTTTAACAATCCGACGCCATGTAGATTTCCGAAAATCTACTTACATTTTCGGTAATTATTTCCATCAGTAGCTTAATCATGTGATATTTTACCCATGTTTTACATATCTTAAAAGCATTTTAGCGTATATTTTACGGAAAAATCAGCGTCACAGTAGGACATGTTTTCAAAGCACTGGTAAGTTATTGTGCTGAACAGTGTAATGCGAGGGATAGGGCGGAAATTGCACGAAGTCCCGAAGCTTTCTATGGAGAAATGTCATATTCAGTTCCAGAACTTATTTTTAAAACTTAAGAAATCATTATTCCACTAAGTTTTGGACGGTGTTGTGTAATTTTAGTATCAAACTAGTTTCGTACCAGGACGTGGAGAATTGTTTGGGGTTAAACACACCTTCGACCACCTACCCCCGATTCTCCACAGGAAGAGTAAGTATAATACTTGATACGATTTCATGGTTGAGTATGTTAAAATATTCGTGCCAATCTACTGGATTATCTATTGTCGGCCTCCGATCTGTTATGAATCGTACCCCACCATCAGTCTTCGAAAGTTGTACCTGGTGCAGTTATAATCTAGTTGAGAATTATTTGACCTTTCGTCCCTTACAAATTTCAAACGATACCTTGTTCCGTCAGCGTAAACTCTGGTAGTTTGGGAATAATTTTTTTTCAATGGCGAGGGCAATAGGGGTAGAAAATTTGGTGAATTGGGCCGAATTAGCCACGGTCCGAGTCAGCCATGGTCCGAATCAGCCAGCATTTTGTTCCTGTTGGCCACACCTGACCAGAAACTTAAATATATTTTATCTTTATCCAAGTTCACATTATTATGGGTCATGCAATTATTAATCCGACATTGTTAACCCTGTGTCAAAACTGTCGGGGATCTGTTAACTTTCTATGTGAGTTTTTGTTTAGCTATTACTTTGTAAGCCAATTTAGAATGCAACAACAATTGAGATTCAGGTTTGATTGTTTAAATGCCATCTTTAAAACACAAGAATATTTTTCCAAGCTATTTTCAACCCAACCACCTCAAAAATGTAGGATATGTCAGAATTACATCTGTAAACTATATCCAAGATGGCTTTGATGTTGGTCAAGGAGTACCCTAAGATCGCTCTGGATTTTAAAGTATGCTCTTTACTCAGTTACAGTATGCTCTGTACTTGGCTGCAGAATTGTTCTCCTTCTCCAACATTTTTATGTCACTCATTTACCAGTGTTGCCTCACATGTCCAGGGTGCTGCATGTGTAGCTGCAGATCATTTTATAGAATATTATTTTATCTATTGATTGTTATTAAATTTATTGACAGATTCAAAGAAACAGAAAAGATATAATGAAATATTCAGAACTTTTCAAATATCCCATGTATCTTGGTGTGTTGACAAAAGACAAACATTTGTGAGTCATATTTGTTTAGGGATTGTCCCTGTGGAGCTGGTAGTACAGACTGTGATTACTTAGTCAAATTATGAGTAGCAGACACATGGATTAGTGTGGCCTCTTACCGACAGCAATCATCCAACATGTACTCAACTACTGATTTATATGGAGATTATTTGGGTACCCTGCTGTAAGGAAACCAGAGGGACAAATTCAGTGATGAAATGCTTGTCACTGGAAAATATTCAAAATTCTATGTTTATTTTTAACATGGCTACTGGTCATAGACCAGAAGAACTTATGGGATGGTCTGTTGTCCATCATCTGACCATTAGCACTAGCTTGTTATTACTACTCCTCCTAAACTACAATGAGACCTTACACACACATTCATCCCATGGTCTAGTTAGTCTTAAATGAAAATAGTGTCACTTGGACATCCAGTATGGCTGTCACAGTGGCCATGTTGAAAATCTTGCGATCACTACTCCTCCTGAATGGATGGTAATTTTAACATGGGCTTTTCACTGAAAGACTTCTTATGATGTCTAGTTGGTCCTAAATGAAAATGTGCTGATCTCATGTCCAATGGACACCATTCCAGCCATGTTGAAAATCTTGTTATTGCTACTCCTCCTGAATTGAAAGTCATCTTGACATGAAATTTTCACCAGAAGAAATCTAATGATGTCTATTTGGTCCTAAATGAAAATGGTGCTGATCTGATGTCCAATATGGCCGCTACAGTGGCCATTGTGAAAATCTTATTAGTGCTACTCCTCTTGAGCAAAAAGACATATTGCCATGGGGTTTTCACCAGAAGACTTCTTATGATATCTAGTTGGTCCTAAATGAAAAGGGCACTGCTTGCACATCCAATGTGGCCAACACATTGTCTGTCATGAAAATCTTGACATTGCTACTCATCTGGAATGACTGATCATATCAACATGGGTTTTTACCAAATGACTTTTTATTATGTCTGGTTGGTCCTATTTTTAAATAGTGGTGCTCAGACATCCAGTATGGCTACCAGAGTAGCCATCTTTACAATCTTGTTATCACTACTCCTGAATGACTGGTCATATCAGCATGGGGATTTCACTGAAAGACTCTTATGTTGTCTAGTTGGCTGTAAATAAAACTGGTGCCAATCTGACTTTCAACATGGTCACCACAATGGCTGTCTTGAAAATCTTGTTATGGCTACTTCTTCTAGATGGTTGATCATACAGATATTGTGCTTTCACCAAAAAGACTTCTTATGATGTCTAGTTGATCCTAAATGGAAATGGTGCCAGACCTATATCCTATAGCACCACTATGGCAGCCATCTTGAAAATCTTCGTCATATAAAGCTGGGGTTTCCACCAGAAGACTTTTTATAATTTGTCTTGTTGGTTCTAAATAATGTCTTGTTGGTCCTAAATGAAAATGGTGCCAATCTGACATCCACGGCAGCTAATTTGAAAATCTTGTTATTGCTGAAGAATATCAGAGGTTGTTTCAATTCTCAGCAGTTAAAAGGAAAAAATGGTCTTATCTTGAATTCCTGCAAGTTCTTTTTGGCCAGTAGGGCATCCAATTCCTTTGAGGACTCGTGTTTAATAATATTTTTTGGTTGCTTGATCATTCTTTCACATTGGGAAAAATGGTTGCCCTACATTAATGTTTAGTTGTCCCAGGCTCCCAGCAAATGAATTTTTCTATCCTGCTAATGTACATGATAAACCAGAGGGTTGTGATGTGGACGTTCACACAGGTATAGAAAATGTCAGTACTGTACATATAGAGTATACACTATGCAAGATAATCGCAGCAGCTGAAATAAGGGAGATGAACCCATTTTTTTATCCTTGTTTTATTATATGCCAAACATTCCAAAATTATCCTGTCTGAATACAAGTGGCTTTATAATTCACAAATATCTGACATGCTACATACCATCCAAATATGAATTAACAAAATCTCAGGGTATGAACACTTCTGTTTATACTGCATTGTTGTCAAATGTTTGGTATATAATATATAAAGGATACAAATCTGTAATCTGCTTACATGACATTTTTATGATTCAGAGAATTTTGTTACTGTGGTTTCATCTCCCATTATTTTAATTGTAGCCCTTACAGTGGTAGGTATCTTGCATGGTGGATACAGTTTATCTGTCCTGACTTTTTTGCACATACAGTTGACAACTATATTTTTCCTAATTAAAAAAGTTTGCAATGACAGAAGATGTTATGCTTGGGAAATTCTGAGGCATGAATGAATTTGATAATTATTGGCCAGACTGTAATAGTGACAGGTAAATACTTTTGGAGACAGAAGGTGGGGTACAATTTATAATGGATAGAAAGTTGGCTAGAGTTCAGCCCAGGGTCATTTCTAATCCCTTCAGGGATTTGAACTCTAGACTTTTTTATTTTATTGGATTTTTATTTATACATTTATTTTACAAATTCTTTAAGTTTTTTAAGTTGTTCTTACTTTATTAGCAGCTAAATCAAAATATGAATCAGCACTCTAATAAAAAGCGACTTGTACTTGCAACATTTTGGACGGGAGCAAGACTGGTCACATGATCATGTACAACTAGGTATCCTTATGACATAACGGTTTTGTACAAATTGCTGCAAACTGACATTTTCTACTTAAAAGAGAATTTTTTTTACCATTCAGTATATAAACAAAATCACAAATCAAGATGTTTATAGCCGCCTCTTATATACTGATGCAAATCAGTATAATGTTCCAATGAACATGTTCCAGTTTTACATGATCACATAATTAGTCTTGCCTCTGTTCAAAATGTTGATGTTACAGGTTGATTTTCATTAGAGTGGTGTTTCAGTTTGGGATTTGGTTGCTAAAATAGCAGGAACAACTTTGACAATTGAAAGAATTTGTGAGAAAAATGTATCATCCAACAATAACTGTTGGCTTTCAGATGTAGACTTTTGTACCAATGTTGAATCGGTTCAGATGTTAACTGGGTCAGATCACACAATTCACCAGAACACGTTGAAAACATGCAAAGAAATTTGTATGAGGGTGAACAATAAAATTCAATTAAAAATAATCCTGAATCAAAATCTCAGAAGTTATTTGGTCTTATTGTACCAAGGTAATATTGTACTGGGATGTTTTGACTGACATTTTGTCCATTGTTTACTTCTTTTACCTTTATTCTTTTGTTTTATTGTTTGTGTGTTTATCTGTGTCTAAAAACAAACAAACATATGAGGAGTACTTTTTTTCTGAAAATTAGGACTTAAATGACAGACATAGATGATGTCACCGTGTTACTTCACCAGGTGGCCAAAAGATACAGGAGTGGTGAAGGGCAGTGATAAAAAAAGCTCAGAATTTACCAAATGGGGCAAAAGTATGCGCATTTTTCATCAAATTGCCAAATAAGGATGTTTTTGCTTTATTTGAATTGGAATGGTATTGGAAAATATTATTAGTTTTGCTAAATTTGAGTAAATATCTCCACTGTCCAAATTAAATCTCGTTATTGTTGCCATCCAGACTTTTTCACATTACTGTTTTATGTTTGTATGAAAGACTAATAAGTTGGTGTGTGCAGGCAATGTGATAGTGCTGTATCCCACAGAGACCTGGGTTCATTTCTCAGTGGGAGATGAATAAAATATTCTCTATCTTGTATGATTATATACTTTTTCCATATATAATTTCACTTTATATTATCTTGCATCCTCCTGAAGGATTCAGAGATAGCACTTTCCACTCATCCCGTGTATATTTGTAACTTTATGTACTACTACATGTCTTGATTTCTGTCAGAGGAATCCGGAGTGACTATGTATTAAGATGAGAGTTAATTGCTGGATCATCATGCGATTGTTCTGCTACACACAAATGCTTATACCCATGACTAGGTTCCATCCTATATTTAGGGATGTGTGCTGAGTTGAGATGGTATGGGGGTTGGTGCATGTATGCAAGGCAATGGGTGCCATAACCTGCTGAGACCCACTTTCTACTCTGACTGGTGTATATGTGTAACTTTCTGTATTTACTTCTGTATAGCTTGATTTCTGTCAGAGGAACATGGAGTGGCTTTCTTGATAGATATATAGATAGACAAGTTGTTAGAAGGATACATAAGGAATGTTTTAGAAGTAGGCACTGATGTCATTTGAAATTTTCTGTCTAAACCAAAATACCACAGCAGACCTGAAGATAACATGTAAATAGCTACATACAATACATGCATGCATGCATGCATGCATACATACATACATACACACACACACACACACACATCCATCCATCCATCCATCCATCCATCCATCCATCCTTCCTTCCTTCCTTCCTTCCTTCCTTCCTTCCTTCCTTCCTTCCTTCCTTTTTCTTCCTTGTATTTTTTTATCCATGAGAGACTAAAAATTCCTCATAGACCAGAAGAGCTTATGTTGTCCGTCATCAGTCTTCCCATATCCACACATCCATTAGCACAAGTTTGTTATTGCTACTTCTCCTAATTGCCATCTAGTTGGTCCTAAATGAAAATGGTGCCCAGCTGATATCCAATATGGCCACCATGGCAGCCTACTTAAAATCTTGTTCTCACTACTCCTCCTGAATGGAAAGTCATATTGACATGGTGTTTTGACCAGAAGTCTTCTTATGGTGTCTAGCTGATCTTAAATGAAAATAATTTCACTTAGACATCCAATGTGGCTGCCACAACGGCCATTGTGAAAATCTTGTTTTTACTACTACTCCTGAATGGATGGTCATATCAACATGGAAGTTTCACAAATATGATGCCTGGTTTGGTCCTAAATGAAAATGGTTCTGTTTGGACATCTAGTATGGTCAACTCATCAGCCATCTTGAAAATCTTGTTATTGCTACTCCTCCTGAATGAATGGTGATATCAACATGTTTTTTTTTACTACAAGTATGGCCACCATAGCAGCCCTCTTGAATATCTTGTTACTGCTACTCCTCCCAAAGGGAATGTCATATAGGTATGGGGTTTCACCAGAAGACTTCTTGAGATATCTGGTTGGTCCTAAATGAAAATGTTTCCATGTGGATATCATATATGGCCACCACATCAGCCATGTTGAAAATCTTGTTACCACTACTCTTCCTGAATGGATGGTCATATCAATATTGGATTTTCATGAAAAGCATCTTATGATAACTAGTTGGTTGTCCTAAATGAAAATGGACACCACAGCAGCCATCATGAAAATCTTGTTACTGCTACTCCTCCTGAATGGAAAGTCCTATGAGCTTGGGGTGTTTACAGGAAGGCTTCTTATGGCATCTAGTTAGTTTTAAATAAAAATTGTATCAATCTGATATACAGTATGGCTGCTACAGTGGCCATCTTAAAAATCTTGTTGATACTCCTCCTGAATGTTTCACTAAAAGACTTCTTATGATGTCTGGTTGTCAGCTGTCTTGAAAATCTTGTTATCACCACTCATCCTGAAGGGAAAGCCATATTGTCATGGTGTTTTAACCAGAAGACTTCTTATGATATCTAGTTATTCCTAAATTAAATTGATGCCACCCGGACATCCAATATGGCAACTACAATGGTCATCTTGGAAACGTTATCCCTACTCCACCTGAATGGATGGTCATATAAACATTGGATTTTCACTTAAAGACGTCTTATGACGATTACTTGGTCCTAAATGAAACTGGTGTCGATCTGCAGTATGGCAGCCATCTTGAAAATCTTGTTATTGCTACTGCTCCTGAACAGGAAGTTCTATCAGCATGGGGTTTTCACCGGCAGACTTCTTATGATGCCATGTTTATCTGAAATACTCCTTGAGGATGGAATGGAAAACCATATCAACATTGGGATTTTACCAGAGGACTTCCAATGATGTCCATTTGGTACTATATAAATGAAAATCGTGCAAATCTGACATTCAGTATGACCACCATGGCAACCATCTTGAAAATCTTGTTATTGGTACTCCTTCCAAATCAAATTGATATAGGGTTTTCACCAGAAGACTAATTATGATATCTTGTTTGTCCTAAATGAAAATGGTCAGATCTGATCTCCACTATAACTGACACAGTGAACATATGGAAAATCTTGTCACTAATTCTCCTGAATGGATGGTCACGTATCAACATGAGGTTTCACCAAAAGTCTTCTAATGGTGTCTACCGTAGTTTGTCCTAAATGAAAATGGTGCTGATCTTACATCCAATATGGCTGCCACTGTGGCTAATTTGAAAATCTTGTCACTTAAGAGTATCAACACTATTATCACTAATATTTCAACACTCAGACAATAGAGCATCAGTCCCTTCAAGGGACTCTTTTTCACAGTATGACTTCTCAATTTCAGCACACAGCAAATGATATTTTACTATGAGCATTAAATTAACCTGAATAAAAATAAAATTGAATAAATCAGAAGTGTTTTAATGTGATCTTCCAATAAATGTGTGTCAAATGAAGAAACAAGATTTAACTTTGTTGGTTTCATACATCAGCAGTATCATTCAGGGTCTTTTCTTAGTATGGGAATATATATATATATAGATATGATGGCACTAGAATTTTCTGAGTGGTTGCCAAGTTTGGTCTCGTGAAAATTATTTTCATGTTTGATTATTTGGTGTACCAGACAAAGGAAGCACTGTTTAATTTTCTGCTTCACCCATTATTTAAAATTGTTTAAAATTAATATTTTCATCTTTCTCGGAATTTGTTATCTTTCCAGACTAAAAAAATTCATTGAAGTAATGCTAAATTATTATTTCTGCAGGTTTCTTCCTTTAAAGTCAAGTCCCTCATGTCATCAATCCAATCTCTAAAATACATTATACTTGCAACTGGCAGTGGCTTGCAGTCTAATTCAGCCGAAAAGAGGAGCACTGTTGAACTTTCCTATTTTCCTATTGCAAAATTCTTTGTTCAAACTGAAGTAAATTGGAATCTAAGGGAGTTGACCGAATTTGGTGATTAGGGCGATCACTTGCACAACATACAATATGTGTCATGTTATGTTGAAAATAGGAGACTGAACTTACTTCACCAAATAATTTGTCTGTAGGAATCATTTTCAGACCAGTGTATGATATCCTTTTTATATGCCTGTCATAAGGCAGAACAAATTATGCTACGATATTGTCCACCGTCCATGTGTCTGTTTCTCTGTTACCAATTTCGTTTCAGCACAATAACATCTGCATTTACCAAACTTCATGCAATGCCTGCATTTTGGGTAAGGAAGAGAATTAAAATGGTTTAAGGACAGACACCAAGCCGTAGCCTGTGCTTGTGGTAAGGAAGAAGTCCATTGTTTTCAGGGTCAGAAGGTCAAATGTCAAGGTCACTGACTGAAAGAAGAAAAAGGATTTCTGCACAATAACATTAGTTCTGCATCATGTACATGCACCAAACTGTGTTGATGGCTTGCCCTTGGGTTAAGGAAGAAGCCTATTCATTTTGAGGTCAAACAGTTGAAGGTCATGGTCACTGTGGCTGAAAGAAGAAAAATGGTTTTGGCACAAAAACATTAGTTCTGTATCAAAGACCTGAACCAAACTTTGTGGATGACTTACACTTGGTGTAAGAAAGATGCCTATTACATCCTCTGAACACCTGTTCTGTCTTTTTATGCATCCATACAGAAATATTGTTGCATCAATTCTAGTGTAATGGAGAACCCTGTGTAATTTCTTATCAAAGTAAGATTTAGACAGATTACCAAGTAATAACCAGTAGACCAACAAGTTGTTCTCCCTCTTATTTAGCTCTTCACTATGAAACATAGGAGAGCTGTTGTACTAACCCTTGGCGTTGATGTCCGCACAGATAAAAGCTTATGTATATTTAAACCCTCACTGAATGTTAATCAGTTTTTCTTCCTAGTTCTGAGGAAACATTTTGGAGTGGGTTTCATGGTACCTACCCCCTGGGGAGGGGGTTGAAGGGGCTAACTTTGTACATGTACATTAGATATACATTCTTGGTTAAGATTTTGCATTTGGCTTAGGTTTATTTGCACTCTGTATAAATACTATTATACCTGGAATCATGAAACTGGGTGAGGGGTTTCATCTTGATGATTACTACACCCTCCTTACAAAAGAAGGTCACTGTGACCCATATTTCATGCTTCACTGACTTGGTTGAAATTTTGTGTTTTAAGATTACCAGTATTTCTCAAGCTCTGTTCATGCTAGAATCATCAAACTATATGATTGAATACATCTCTATTAATACCACACCCTTACCATGAAAGAAAGTTGTCGTAGGAATAAATATATTTATTCAATAATAAACTTTCCATATAGTTTCTACATTGTATATTGTGATGGGTTACCCTCAACAGGTTAACTGTATTGTACATGTGAATGAATGTATGAATTACATGAGTGGACTGTATGCTTTTCATGTGAGGCCTCACATGTAGTGGCTAATCTGGGTAATTATTGATGCATAAACTAACCTTGTATTGCTGGTTTTTGCTCCAAGGTTTCTCCAGATCTTAATCTTACTCAGTAAATCTGGCTTTTGTGAGTGGACAGTTATAATTGTTTCTCAAGCAAGATATTAAGAACATCGATTTTAAAAAATAATAATAAAAAAACAACAAACTTTGGTTTTTTATGGCATCATTATAAAGGTAGTACCTCTACTTTGATATCATAGACAAGACTTGTATTTTATTATTTTATGTCTTTTATGCCCTTTCACAGCAGGTAGGCTGGAAGGTGGCTTAATGGTCAGCACAATACTGGCTATATAGTGCCAATTAAAAGTCGGTTTAAAAAAAAAAAAAAAATTAAAATGTAAAATGAACAAATTGAAGAAAAAAACAACCATTAATTAGAGAATGGGCTAACATTTTGTTGTCAAAGTCACGTTAGTACAAACTTATTTTTAATAAATGATTCATATTACATTCTATTTTATTGTTTCTTACATGACTGGTCGGAATGTATATGTAGTTACCACCATTGTCCTATACAGTTTTCACCCCATGCATCTAATTCTTATTCATTGTTGAAAATTCTATACAGAAATTCACCACATGGTGAATATTCTGTTACAGAAATCTCGACACATGTATGCGGAATTTACTTTCTATACAGTTTGTAGATGATGATGATGATAATGGTGATAACAGTAATCCAACTAATACTACTACTACTCCTTCTACAGGATGACCACATGTATAATATTCTACACTATATGGATTTTTCATCATAGTTGTGAATATGCAAACAGATAATGCCAAGCTGACGAGGAACCCGGGGTAGCCGAGTGGTCTAAGGCACTTGCCTTTTATAGATTACTGACATCTCACCTCTGTCTGCGTGGGTTCAAGTCTCGGCTCGCCCAATGTGGGTATAGGAGAGAACTTGCCAGTAGCTTCCTGTGGGTCTGTGGTTCTTCCCAGTGTTTTCCTGGGTTATTCCCTTACCAAATATACTGTCCATCATGTAAAGCCTATCATGTGCTAAATAATGGCTTTAACAACCAATGCGAGGATATTTATCTTAAGCAAAATTTACATTGTTACGTTAACCATGTACTTTAAATTCCTGCATTTTCTGTTCAGAATATCTCCATATTTGAAATTAGTCCAAGCTGGGGATAAATTACTGAAAATTACCATGTAAATGATAGGTACCTCAAATTCCCTGGTGATTTTAAGTTATATGTTGGTTTTATGTTTTGAACTGCAGATAAAAAGTAAGGAATTTTTTCAGATCTGTGTGGTCATCATGCTTCTACTACAACTATACTACTACTACTGCTGCTAGAAAACATGATATCAACAAAATGAATAATAATAAAATGTGACACTGTTTTAAGGAATTAAAGTTTCTACTCATTATATACAGTATACTGGGGATTTCAATTCATGGAGTACAATTTTTAAATTTGTTAAACCAAGTACATGTACAAACATAATGTTTTGATTTCAGAAAATAAATGAATGGAATTTTTTACCATTTGGAATTATGAATGTTTAGAATGAATTATTTCAGGTACATAGACAAGCATTGGGAAAGAAATATGTATATTACCAGTTGACTAATACCAGCATGGGACAGTGTTTATTAAAATCAGATCAAAGTCTTAAAGTCTGTGCAATATGTCATGATGCTATGGTGGACTTGATAAGGTGTATTCATAGGTATGCATAGAATAGCTTTTATTTTACCCATGCCTTTCATACCTTTAAAATTTTTAAAAATTTTTAAAATATTTGGATCTAAAGGTAATAGAGAGGGAGTGAAGTTTCATTGCTTAGAAAAGTATCCAACCACCTGCTCAAGTTAAGACGGAGTTTTACCATATGTAAAAATGCAGTTTAAATAATTATTCTTTCTCAAATAAAAGTTGCCTTTAATAGCTTACAATTTAGCTCCTTTTATAATGACATAAATGCAGTAACAAGATTATTTTAATGTTCTTTTATTTCAGTTGATGCAGTAGGTGATACAGTCTTTGTGAGTGACAATGGCAGGAAGAGGAACAGGAGGAAGATACCCTTATCCTCCTACCCATGGAAAGGCAATATCAAGATATTTATCTTCAGTGGTTGGGGTTTGGGGTGTGGGTTGACTGTTTGCATATTTAGCTCTACTGATCATAGACCAGAAGAGCTTATTAGGATTGCCTGTTGTCCATTGTCTGTCTGTCTGTTTGCATAAGTTGATTATTACAACTTCTCCTAAACTACTTGGAGGACTGCCATGAAACATTCAAGGTCTAGTTGGTCCTAAATAAAAATGGTGCTGCTGAGACATCCCATATGGCCACCACAGTGGCAATCTTGAAAACCTTGTTATTGCTACTCCTGAATGGATGGTCATATTGTCATGGGATTTTACACTAATATACATCTTTTGATGTTTAGTTAGTCATAAATCAAAATGGTGCAGACTGAACATCGAATATGACCACCATGGCAGCTATCTTGAAAATCTTTTTATTGCTACTCCTGATGAACAGAAAGTCATACTGACATGGGGTTTCAACAGTAGACTTCTTATGATGTCTAGTTGGTCCTGTATGAAGATGGTGCTGCTCAAGCATCCAATATGACTACCACATTGGCAGTCAACATGGAGTTTTCACTAAAGTCTTCTTATGATGTCTAGTTGATCCTAAATCAAAATGGCACTGCAGCCATCTTGAAAATTATTTTATTGCTACTTCTGATGAATGGAAAGTCATATTGGCATTGTGTTTTCACCAGAAGACTTCTTATGATGCCTAGCTGGTCCTATATGAAAATGGTGCTGCCTGGATATCCAGTATGGTTACCACAGTGGCCATCTTAAAAATCTTGTCATTGCTACTCCACCTGAATGGATGGTCATATCAATGTTGGGTTTTCACTAAAAGACTTCTTATGATGCCTTGTTTGTCTTAAATGAAAATGGTGCTGATCTGACAGCCTGTATTGCCACCACAGCAGCCATATCAACAGGGGTTTTCACTGGAAGACTTCTTATGGTGTCTAGATGTTCTTAAATGAAGATTGAGCTGATTTGACATGCAATATGGTCACCACAGCAGCCATCTTGAAAATCTGTCACTACTCGTCTTAGATGGAAAGTCATGTCAACATTGGGTTTTCACCAGAAGATGTTGTGTGATGTCTAGTTGATTGTCCCAAATGAAAATGGTCCTGATCTGAAAATAGTTATCGATACTCCGAAGAAAGAGAAAGTCACATTGACATGGGGTTTTCACCAGAAAACTATTTGTGATAATCTAGTTGGTCCTAAATGAAATGGTGCCGATCTGACTGCAAATATGACCGCCATCTTGAAAATCTTCTTGTAGCTACACTTCCTAAATGGACAGTGATATCAACAAGGGGATTTCACCAAAAGACTTCTTATGGTGTCTGGTTGGTCCTGAATGAAAAAGATGCCAATCTGACGTCCAATATGACACCATGGTGGCTATCTTGAAAATCTTCTTCTTGATTCCTCACCAGAATTGACATAAGGTTTTCACCTATTGACTTCTTATGATATCAAGTTGGTTGTATATGAAAATGGTGCCCCGCAGACATCAACAATAAACATATTGAAAATCTTGTTGTCACTCATTCACCTGAATAGATGGTCATATTAGCATGAGGTTTTCACTAAAAATATTTTCTGATGGTGTCTAGATTGTCCTAAATGAAACTGGTGCCTATCTTACATAAGATTTGACCACCACAATAATTAATTTGAAAATTGTACTGCTCAGTAATATCAGAGATGGTTTCAAGTCTCAGCATTTAAAAAGAAGAAATGGTCTTATCTTCAATTCCTGTAAATTCTTTTTGAACAGTAGAGCATCAGTCCCTTGGAGTGACTATTGTTGTGTACAGGTGGTCTGGGTTTTCAGTTCCTAAATGTCAGCATATCAGAATCTCAGTTTGATATCAAGAAAATCTCTACAATTGAAGCAAAACTAAGACATGCAAATAAAACCATTTTCATATGTAAATAAATATAAATAGTAAAAAAATAATTGTCAAATACTGTGATAGAATGTGAATCCTTACAACAAACTTTCAAAGTCCATTTGTGCTTTTTTTTCAGAAAAGATAACAGCACTGAGAGACCCATCAAGAGTCCCAATTCTGTTTATGTATTATTTTTTAAATGTTTTGTAAATAATTAAAATCTTCAGACTAGCACAAATATAATCATTTTGGATCAATGGTCATGTCAATATAGGGTTTTAACCAAAGGACTTATTATGATCACTCTGAACATTAGAATACTTAAAAATAATAACTTTTTTCATTCTTGAAGTTTTTATAAATTGACCTTTCAGAGTAATTTTGGCATTTTAATTTTGTTAATTCACTGGTCCAGGAAATATCTGCAGTGAGATTGCTTAAATTCTAAACAAAATCCAGGCATAGAAAAAGCAGATTTTATCTGCCTCTGATAAGACCAAAATAAATAAGTAAGCAAGCGTTTCTTATACATGGAAACCCTGCTATAACAAACTTTGTTATGACATGAAGTCAGATATAGGCTGGTTGCAGCATGCTCACACATTTTGTATAAGTCCTTTACCAATTTTTCGTGATTGATTTTTGAATTAGAACATAGTTTTATTGTCACAGTAAATAAGAGTTTTATTTGTTTTTCTGGTGAGATGTTTTGTATTCTTGATAAAATGAGATTTTCTTTTTTAAAAATTAAATTTAGTACTTTCTACTTGTGAATGTTCATTGTAAATCTGCCAATAGTATGTCACTGGACTTTGTTGTTGACTTGTCTTGATAATTTTATTGCTA
Source organism: Margaritifera margaritifera (assembly GCA_029931535.1). Classification (NCBI taxonomy): domain Eukaryota; kingdom Metazoa; phylum Mollusca; class Bivalvia; order Unionida; family Margaritiferidae; genus Margaritifera; species Margaritifera margaritifera. Next base: position 428,138 of record JAQPZY010001174.1, on the reverse strand, counting down.
CTCTTGAATGGATGGCAATAATAACATGACTTATGATGTCTAGTTGGTCTTAAATGAAAATGGTGCCAGTCTGGTTTTCAATATGGCCACCTTGGTAGCCATCTTGAAAATGTTGCTGTCACTACTCCTCCTGAACAGAAAGTCATATCAATATGGGGTTGTCACCTGAAGACTTCTTATGATGTCTAGTTGGTTCTAAATGAAAATGGTGCCAATCTGTCATCCAGTATTTCTGCCATGGTGGCCATCTTTAAAAACTTTTGTTATCACTATTTCTCCTCAGTGGATAGTCATATTGACTTGGGGTTTTCCCTGAAATACTTCTTATGATATCTAGCTGGTCTTAAATGACAATGGTGCTGATTTGACATCCAATATGGCTACCACTACAGCCATTTTGAAAATCATATTAGTACTTCTGATGAACAGAAAGTCATATCGGTTTGCAGCAGAAGACTTCTCATGATGTCTAGTTGGTCCTAAATAAAAATGGTGCCAGTCTGATATCCGATATGGCTGCCAATTTGGAAATCTTGTTATCACTACTTTTCCTGAATGAAAAGTCATGTAGACATGGGGTTTTCACCAGATGACTTTTTATAACAGAAAGTCCTATCAACATGGGGTTGTCATCTGAAGATTTTTTATGATGTCTAGTTGGTCTTAAATGAAAATGGTGCCAATTTGACCTCCAGTATGCCATGGTGGCCATTTTGAAAATCTTGTTATTGCTACTCCTTCTGGATCGATGGTCATATAGATATAGGGTTTCACAAAAGGACTTCTTATGATGTTTTGTTGGTTCTAATTATAAATTGTGCCTATCGGACATAAATATGGCCAGCTTGGCAGCCATCTTGAACATTTTTGTTATGATTACTCCTTCTAAACAGTCATATCAACATGGGGTTTTCACCAGAAAACTTATTACGGTGTCTAGTTGGTTCTAAATGAAAATGAGGCTGATCGGACATCCAATATGGCTATCATGCTGGCCATCTTGAACATCTTGTTATCACCGTTCCTTTTGAATGGATGGTCATATGGCCATCTTTTAAATCTTGTTATCGGTGAAGAAGATGGCTGCAACACTGCAAATTAAAAGAAGAAATGGTCTCATCTTGGGTTCCTGGAAATTCCTTTTGGCCAGTACAGCATCAGCTCCTTTGAGAGACACTTGTTTATAGATAAAAACTCTTTTAAAAAGCTGATAATTGTTAATCTAGTATGCATTGAACTATCAGCAATAAAGATAATAATTATTCATTGTGGTTGTCTTGAATATATTGTATACAATTGTTGTTAACTCCATAGCAAACAATTGACCACCAAACCTTTCACAGTCAACTGGCATTACACGTCCTTGCACCAAATAGTGCTGTTGTTTAAATAAGTTTATCACTTTAATTGATTAATTAAGTAATTGCAAATAATGAGAATTAATCCAAAAGTGAACGGTTTTGGAACTCTCGGTGCTGCTTTATTGACAAAAAAGAAAAAAAAAATTCCCATGTCTTTCTTGCACGTTTGAAGTCATTATATGGCTATATCAATATGCTTAAAATTTGACTTGGTCATTTTTATTTCCCTAAAGTCACAAATGGAGACATCATCTTCAGATTGTTCTGATATACATGGGCTAATATGTCATTATGATGTCAAACTAAAATATTTTTCATGTTACTTGTAGTTGGACACTTGATTTTGGAGCAGAACCATTTAAGTTGTAGGGGTGGAGGGGTTATATAATCAAATAATCAAACATGCTACTCCCTGATTTTGCTTTGTGGTAGCACAAAGCCATAGTTATCAACATAGTTACAATTAGTATAGTGTTCACTTAATTTATTCTTTCCGCACTGTTTGTTGGAGATCGATTCTTACCTATGAAATCTATTGGTCACTCCCAAACTGGTATAGAGGTCACATTGTATTGTTTACAGAGAATGACTAAGGCAGTTTCCCACCTGTTAAAATGTAAATCTTAAGTACAATATCAGGTCAATACCTGGGTATGAATATATTCAATTGTAACAATTATTTCTCAAGCTTGAGGACAAGTTTCATATTAGAAACTCTCAGGTCTGATCTGGTCATTTTATTGATTGTAAAAAAACAATCAATCCCATCGGACATGTGTAGATTATATGAATATTTTGAGAGGCCTGGTATATCGTGTTTCATAAGTCTGTGTGAGTTTATTAGCACAGAATCAGGTATTTGGATTCAAATGGAATCTAGCAGAGAACATTTGAAAGGTTTTTAATTTATGCAGCACTAATTAGTGACCTTGACATGTGTACATGTGTATACTCCAACTTAACAAGGCTATATCTTAACTGAGATAATTAAAAGTTATGCTACTTTGTGCACATTCTTGAGGGAATTAATGACGGATTCACTGTTATGAATGCACTGTGATTGGCAGGTACACATATTTAACTATTCATGCTATTGATTTGCTGACTTTCTTGTACATGTATGCATCAATGCAAAGAAGTAAATATTAGCTATGCAATCACTGTGCTTGAAGTAATTTTTGTTTAATATGCATTGGTTTAAGCTGGTAACTAAATTATTGAAGCCCATAGTTTTGCACCCATCCCCATCCCTTGTCTTGTTTCGATATTGCATGAAACATTAAAGAACACAATGGCAATCGGTGGATCCTGACCATTGTGTTATAGCAGGGTTTCCTTGTAGCTTTAATAATTAGTTATTTACCGATACTTCAGTTTATCTGTCAGCTTTAGGACTCAAAAATGTTTCTTTTGCAGACAAAGACTGAGTGTAAGTGGCTTAAAAAATCACTTGCCCTGAATAAAATTCCACTTGTCCCAAAGAGCCATATTCTTTATTATTATTTTTACAAGTTTTAAGAAACTGCTGTAATTAAAGAAAGAAATACAAAAATATATTTTTATTGACTCATTTTTTTCTATGTTTATTTTGTAGAAAAATATTGTATACATTACATTATACTCTGGCAAAAATTATGTGACTTTTTAAAACAAAATTGATTTAATTTCTTTTTAAGAAGCAAGGTTATCTTGATATCCTGGTGTCAACCAGTACTTTGTACAAAATGAATAACTTTTACAGTGTACTTCAGCAACAGTTCTGTTTAAATTTTTATTTCAGTCCATACTATTTTCATTTTTAGACAACAATAGTTATAAGTTTCATAATTAGTTACTGTCACGGTACAGTGGACAATACGAATTAGGAAGATACACCATATTTCACTGGAATTGGTGGCTAGTAACTCCGAACAAATGGATTAAAGTAATGATCACTGTTCATTAAAGGTGAAACATATTGTCATCAGTGCTTTGATAAATTGCTAATTCCCTTCATTAACTCTGTTATCAAATAATCACTTGGGTTCCAGTAGATACAATGTATGTTTAACCACTGATCCATTGCAATGTATGAGTGAGCAAACAACATCAATCACACATGCAGCTCATTATTATTCATGGAGGACAAGTGAGTGTTTATTATTGATATCAATTGAAATATGGATCTAACATAAATAGTATTATTTTGCTGTTGATGCACGACATGTTTAGCTTTGTATGCAAAGTTTGTAGGTTTATATACAAATATGGAAACAATCTTCTCAGAGGTCATGGATCTACAAATGGACAACCCAGCAGGGAGCTGAATATTACCATCATTAATGTAAATATCAAAACCCATACATTTTTCAGAGAGCTGATGAAAAATTAAATATTAAAGTTGGAATGTAAAGTAAGGAAAGTAGGTGATTGAACAGATGACCATCAGACCTTGAAAATGCTTCAATTACCATAATTATTGTGTGGACTTACTGAAGGTGTTGTCAATGGGCAGCAATTAAAACAACTGACATGCTTCACGACTTGTGATCACAGAGTTCCGTAAAAGTGGTTAATATATCTGACATGCGAGTTAGACAAATTCATGTAATTTCAGTTTTATTTAAGGACTAGTTTCCCCTTGATAACCTCATATTGGACAAAATGCCTTGTTTTTGACAATAGCTCACTGACTTTGAATGTAAACAAAGGCTGCTTATTCTTGAGAGCTGACTGGCTGATGGTGTCACATGACTGTCATTGAATATACAATTAGCCTTTCCCCTTGCATAAATATTTAGCCCAACTCTTCAGTATGTTAGTTAGGTCTGGGGAATATATGGCATGATTGAAAACATGTGGAGTATTTTCTTTTTTGCATGCTGCATAAACTACAGTCAAGTGAACTTGGCATACAGTAGTTGGTTTGGTCTTTAAACCTATTAAGAAAAAATAACTATTCCATAATTCAATTCCTGAACCAGTCTAAGGGATTTGGTTCATTTGCATATTTGGGGGAGTCCTTGCCATATCTAGTGTTGAGATCATTGAAAGCATTTTTTATTGGTTTGGTTTAAAGTTATGGTTTATCTTTCAATTTTCAGAGGTGAGATAATCTTAATAGACATGTATCATTTCGGTAATACAATCTGTTGTCACAGATGATCATTTGTGTTGTTAAACAATCTTGATAACTTGCTCCAGTCAGATAGAGCACAACAGTCAATACAGTGTACACAATTCCCTGCATTAAAAAAATTGCTGTACTCTCTCATAAACAATGTTATTTTCAAAGGGTAAAAGTACAGAAGAACCTTTTCGTAGTATAGCTCGTGTATATTTTTTGTTTTAATATACTTTGGAAAGAATTATGACATGTCATAATGTTCAGTGTTCATGATCGTACATCTTTGATATAAATATTATGGCGTTCGTTTATAATCTCTTTTCGAGTTTTATCTGTTTTACTGCTTTCATTGATTTCTTCAAAGTGGGTCTTGGAAATAGTATGGAAATTAATGGGAATTTATGACAAATTAATAACCAGAACACAAAACACTTTTATGAAATTTACTTTATTGAGAAAGAACATAAAAGTTACCGCTTGATGCAGAACAGTATGAAAATTTCTGCTTCTGTATATGCTAACAGGTACATATACATGTATTCAGTCAGCAGGGATGTTCTTTGTAGCTAAGCAATTTTTTCTGATGTACGCTCTGTCATGGACAGGGGTGGGAAGATGTCCAAGAAATATAAAACCTCATATTTTTTCTACATTACACTCGTTCGTCTATATGTATCCTTAGTCAGGCGACTGATAAATACCACAAGAAATGTTACCACTGCACAGGTAAAGGTATGAAATTGACACCTGCCATGTTTGGGTTTATGGTGTTGGAGTTTCTCCCATCTGTTTGTTTAGTGTGTTGACTCGCAGAGCAAATTCAGTAGAATCAGTGAGGGGTGCCATAAAACCCACTATGACTGCATTAAAATCTGTGATGGAATTCCACTAGATTGAGTGGATTTACACTAGACTGGGGGGAAAATCCAGCAGACTGAGTGGACTTCCACTACTCATAGTGGCCACTTAATCCCCTGCCTATCTGCCCACGTCCACCGGATTGATTGGAGAATCACAAAAACGCGATGCGTGTACTATATGTACACATCAAAGCTGGTTCATCGGAACGAAAATGTTAACAATGGTATTGGCAGTTCATGAATGTTTTACTGTGGGCATGCTGGCCATATCAAATAAGGGCAATAGCATGTGAGGTGGCAATGATTATTTCAAATGTGATAAAAAAGCAGATAAAAACAGAGAAATAGCATGGTTTGGCATCACATTTTTGTTTCGTTCACGTATTGTTAAAAGACAGCATCGTATGGCCAAGGTGCACTGGGTTAGGCCTAGAGTTAGAAGGCTGTTGTTTCATTGATTTTGTAATTTCTGTTGTTTCAATGACCAAAACAAAGCTTATTATGAATTTCCAGCAAGACCTTTTATGATCTTCTGGTGAGCTACTGCTCTTCCATGGGCTATGAATTAGTTTTTTGACACTTTGTCAATTATGACCGAAGTGTATGACATATTTTGTTTTTCACAGCCATATATTTGTTGACTTCATCAAGAATAAGCTTGAACTCTTCCTCTCAGATGGTGTTATTGTGTAATGCCTTAGATATATGGTCTGAGATGGTGTTGAGCTTTGTTTTGGCCAAAACACGCATTTTGTCGTGCCTTTTAGCTTTAAGGGAGAGTCATCGGCTAATAACATTTCCTGCAAAAGAAATCAGTCCACAGCTCAAAGCAGTGATTTCAAGGACAATCACAATAGGGGGAGCAATATTTGTTGACAATATTCCAATCCTCTATGCTAGTGCCCAGAGACACAACCATCAGAGTAGTGTCAACGCCATCCACCACGTTTACTGCACACTTGTACTTTTTGTAGAGGGTGTGCTGCTGTTCAGTCTCAGCCTGTAAGGAGGTTTCAGCCTTACAGATCTTTTTCAGGGAAAAATCTTGTGGATCTTGAAGCTTTGGGCAGAGTGACATTATTACAATTTCTCAGGAAGGGCTGTGAAAGTGCAGTTACCCCTAGCTAACTGGGGGTTGGCTTGGGAAGCTTTGGGTGGTCCCAGCGCTCAGTGTATATTGGCTCTGCATCCCTATTCCACCTCGATCTAAACCAGTACATGTCAACCCCATGTTGGTGCAGAGACTCTTGCACCATTTTTTTGTATTTTCAATGTCAGGCACTTGTTTTGTGAGCTGCACCAATACTCTATCATCAATAAAAGGATTGGCAGGTGGTACCAAAAATTCATGTTCCTTGTCTATGTCTGGCTGCTCCACCATGGTTTTCTTTTAAGCAACGTGAGTTCTAATTGTGGTAGCCAAAGATGGTTGGAGTATTTGAGAATCACATTGGCTGTATGTTGATATTGAGACCATTGCACCTGGGCTGTCTCCCTGTTAAGTCTCTTGAGGCTTTGGGAATGAAAGTTCATACACCAGTTACAATAGCCTTCCATGCTGACCATTTATACAGTTGTTTCCTTCTGTTCAAAGAGGAATAATTGTCTCCAGCTGCTTTGCAGAGATTGTTGTGGGTCATTGCCAAGACTGATATTGGATCTAAGCCTTCCCACCTTTCAGAATAATCCCTTAAGTTCTTCAGAGAGTACGGACTTTAGGTCAGGACTCATTCTGATAGCTCTCCTGAAGCCCCCAGTGATCATGGTTCAGTGATATCCTTGACCATAGGTCGAAGAGCCCAGGGAATTACCACTGAGGAAGGATCTGTTTTCACAGCACAGAGGGTCCCTTTTGCACAATACTCCTCAAATTCTCCACCTTTCTGCCTGTTTTATATCAAACAATCTATCCACCAGAATCAGTTTTCAAGCAAGGTTTCCAAATGCATTGCTCAGGCTAGAAGGCAATTGACTTCCAAGGTCTATGATGCCAAGTGGAGAATTTTCTGGTATTGATGCAGTTGGAAATGCATTAATCCTATTAGGCCCTCCCCCCTTAACCACAGTTGCGGATATTCATGTTTCTCTTGAGGAAAAAGACTGCTCAGTATCGACCATGAAGGGCCATAGAGCAGCTCTCTCCAGTACTCTTAAATTCTATATGGGCTCCACTATAGGGTTAGACCCACATCTTTCAGAACTGATGTCATACTTTGAGCCCAGAGACCAGTCTCACGCTTTTTAATGCTTTGGTGGAACCTTTCATGTTTTCTTTGGTCATTATCTAAACCACCTTACAAATCTTTGAGTGAACATTACCCTTCAAACAGTCTTCCATATTTCCTTAGTGTAGGCCAGGAATAGGAGTGAAATTCATGCTTTGTCAGTGGAAAATGGTTGTTTATGGTTCAATGATAACTATGATTTGGTTTGTTCTTTGTCGACCTTTGATTCTAGCTAAGAATCAGCTACCTTCTATAGCTCCAGTTCCTATTTAAATCCCCAGTCTCAGTTGTATCTGTGTTACAGATGATCAAGGTAGACTCCTTCACACAGTTAGAGCGTTATGGTTCTGTCTATCTAAATCAAGAGAGAAAATAAAAAGTCAGAGTCAGTTTTTTTTCTCCTGAAGGGTACCTCTGATATTTTGGTAACCACCATCTTGAGGCGGATTGTTTGGATTATAAAAAGAGCTTATTAATCTCTATCTCAGAAAGATCTCTTTCTTTCATGAGGATTAAAAGCCCATGAGGTCAGGTCTGTTGCTGCATCTTGGTCCTTACTTTATCATTCTTCTTTGGATGATGTCATGAAAGCTGCATTCTGTCGGTCTCACTCCATGTTGTTGTTTTACCTTTGATCAACATTGGATGTCAGATTTGCACCATTTTTATTTAGGACCAACTAGACATCACAAGAATTCTTTTCGTGAAGACTCCATGTCAGTATAACTTTCGTTCAGGAAAAGTAGTGATAACTAGATTGTCAAGGTGGCCACCATGGTGGCTATATTGTATGTCAAAGCCGCACTTTTTCATTTAGGACCAAATATACATCATAAGAAGTCTTCTGGTGAAAACCCTATATCAGTATGTCTGTTCAGGAGAAGTAACGATACAAAGATTTAAAAAAAAGGCTGCCATGGTGGCCATATTGGATATCAAATTGGCACCATTTTTTATTTAGGACCAACTAGAGAACTAATCTTATTTAGAACCAATTAGACATAAAAAGTCTTTTAGTTGATGTGAATGTCTGTTCAGAAGACTAGCGATAAGATTTTCATGGTGGCTGCTATAGTGGCCCTATTGAACATACAAGTGGCACCAATTTCATTTACCAACAACTAGACTTTGAGAGGAATTTGTGTATACATTTTCTTGGCAGCCCTCCAAAACGAGTAGTGATGACAAACCTGTGCTAATGGGTGGATGGACAACAGTTAAATAGGCCATCCCATAAGCTCACCAGGTCTATGATCAGTAGAGCTAATAAAAAAATTACATATTTATAAAATGTAATCTTTATCTTATTGGCAGATGAAATACTCCATGATGGGGAATTTGGCATTATATGGGGGTGGGGTATTAAATGAAATGTTATAAACCTAGTTAATCTATTTTTAAATTCGAGTGCATGAAACAATTCTGTTGATTTTGTATGTATATTCTCAGTTTCAAAAGAATATCTTTTGACAAATTGAAGATTCAGTTGGAATGTTAGAATGTTAGAAAATTTTTGGTTTTGAATGTAAATTCCCCTAGGGAACTTTTTCATGAATAATAGGGACTGTTCCCTATTTAATGAAGTGTAAGATACAACATTTTCTTGCATCATGTGAATTACATAGGAAACCACTTAAGGTGAGAAAAAATGGACAGCTAATGGTTTTCAACAGCACCAGTACAGTCAAATCTGTCCTAATTGTCACCTGTGTTCAGCGGTCACCTGGTCACAGCGGTCATTCTAATTTCCCCCCGGCAAATTTTCTATATAAATGCCCTGTATTTAATGGTCACCTGCTTTCAGAGGTCAGTGGCCAGGTGTTTACTAAACAAACAATAGTTTCAACCTGCCTTTAGCAGTCACTGGACCATATCAGCAGTGACCGCTCCAAGTGTGCAAATTAAACACTTCTTTTGTTTGATGAGCAAGACATTGTTTAGATAAAGGTATATCATGTGAATCGATATTTAAGTATTTCATATCTCGATTGTACTTACCATTCTCCAGTCACGCTGTCAGTCAAATTCAAAGGTGTCAATATGTCAGCTTCGAAAGCAAGGTGGTTTTTGTTCTTACATGAGAGAATCAAAACAATTCATTTGCTGGATAGTGGAAGAAGTAGTCGTGTAGTTGCAGCAGACATGGGAGTTGGGCGAACTCAGATCCAAGGGATTATTAAGCGTAAGTGAGATATTATGGCAGAATTTTAAAATAACGGTAATCCAGAGTGTAAGAAATTATGTACAATCACACCAAATGATGAGATTAATTACGATGCTGGAAATGGTTCCAGGATGCTACAACTCGCATATACACTGCACTTGTGATATCCTTTACTTATGCTTCTACCAATAGCTGCAGGAAGTTTCTTTTCATTCCCTAATCATCAAAGGTCTCTCACAAAAGCCGACTGTCTTTTGATCTTTGTCATTTTGAGCAACTGCTTAATCCATCACTTGTTTGAAGTGTGAACACCTGTTTTCATGTCTAATTATACAAGCTGGCCTAACAAAAAAGTCAGTCCTGTGTTATCACAGGTAAGCTGTCAATTACATGTAGTAATTTTGTTTATATGCCGTTTCTACTGATAATGAGATTAAAGTGTTTGTGAGAGAGAGAGAGAGAGAGAGAGAGAGAGAGAGAGAGAGAGAGAGAGAGGGGAGAGAGAGATAGAGTTGTATAAATGAGTGCATGTTCACAGTTGTACAGGAATGCGTACAGAAACTGAAAGGGTTTGCAATTCATCATGGACATTCAAACATACTGAAATCAGTGATGGAAGTTTCAGACATTGCAGCTGAAATGGGCATGGAGATATGCACACAAAAAACCCAACAAAGATCAGTGATTTTTTTAAAAGTCAGTGATGATTTAATGTACATGATGGATTAAAGTTAGGATACAGTAATCCTGTGTGGAACTTTTTTTATATTATTTTGTTATTTTTCTAATTGCTAATTAGCTAAACTAAATACATGTATCTTGATAGCATACTACTACTACTACTAATAATAATAATGCTAATGTTATTCAGTACATAATACATGTATTTGTCATGAACCAAGTTTGAGAGCTGAACCTGCCTTCAGAGATCACCTGTCTACAAAGGCCACTTTGGCCTTTTCCAATGGATGGCTGCTGTATACAGGTTTGACTGTACTTGTAAAAAATATAATACTTTAAAAGTCCTGTCACCTTGTGGCAATTTAATTTTCACATGTCTGAAATTGGTATGGAGGTACCCATACTTTGAAAGATAACATATTGAGGTATTCATTTTGCTGTTGGGAGATATATATAAATGAAATGACATTACTTTTTACATGTTTAAGTTTGCTGCTTTTGGATGCTGATTCCATGGCAACTATTACCAAAGAAATTAACCCCAACGTATCACCAGTATACTTTGTGGCCACACCATATTTTTAATTATTTATGCAAAAATCTCAAACAACATAGATTTGTGGTTTTTTGCAGTATAAATATGGTACAAATTGAAACGTTTTGGCTCTAAAAGTGCGGTTTTCCATGGACTCCCTGGGGTATTTTTAAACAGTTTTTGTTGTGAAATTTTCCAATTCATAAAATTTGCATCATATTTTCTATAAAGATTGTTAGAGCATTCAAGAAATGTTGCCATATCACCACCTGCATGATTCTTAAAAAGAACTCTACTTGAGAAATCACCCTCAATGTGAAAATCCTGGAGAAATCACCATGCATGCAATAGAACACTTGTTTTCTTTGCCATGATTTGTACATGTAGATGTAATTAGAAAATTATTAATGGAAGCACATGGAAGAAATTTTTTGAACTCCAGTTTATTGTCTGTTGAATTTTGTTGATCAAGTCACTCTGATTCACAATGATAATTGAGTATATACTTTAAATCCATGTATACAACTAAATATGAATAAAGATCTCTGTCTTTTTGTCTGCAGCATCTTCCCTTCCCACTCCGCAGTGGACCCAGTCCAGTGCCAAGCCCTAGTATGAGTCCAGGTCAGGGACCACCCTCCTTTTGGCCAAGTCCTGGTCCTCCAGTGTTCTCCCAACAGAGAGCTGAAGATGATGAGATGTGGCAACAGAGACGGCAGGAGAAAAACCAGGAAGTGTCCTTGGCCATTGAGCCAGCTAGACAGAGACATGAAGAGGAGGAGAAAAAAATGGATGCAGAAAAAAAGAAGATAGCTGCTGAGAAATTGAGACATGATGCTGAAAGAATGAAGGTAAAGAAGGGTGCTGATGTAAGTTACAGAACAAAAAGGAGAATTTGTCCTTGGAGAAAACGTTATGATAAAGTAAAGTACACTTGACAGTCATACCAAGTACACAGTATACAGCTGATTACAATACACATCACCCATCTTGTAGCTTTATCATCTGCTACAATAATATTCAGTGACAGTGCTATATTTAGATGTGTCCTTGATGTTGTAACATTCCAATGTCACAAGCTCAGTCCTAAGTTAAGTCTCGACATTTAATTGCTCAGTTTTAATTTGGACTTAAATTTCAGCCCATCACATTACTGGATTCATATTTAAATTCAGACTGGAGTTATCTTGGTGAAATCCAGGCCAAGATTTTATTTCCTATGTGTAAGATCAGCTTTGCTGACTTGTTATAAACCCAACCTTTACAGAGGCTGGTATAGAGGAATCTTCTTGTCTCTACATCTCTCCATATTTCTGTCCATCACACAATCTTCAGAGATGCTGCCAGAGCGCGCGACAGCATGAATCGCGCAAAATTTGTATAAATTAGTGCACTTGGAAAGCAGTGATGCGCGAGAACTCACGCAAATTAGTTTAAAGTCGCACATATAAAAATGTACTCTGCGCAGTATACAATTTTTATTTAACTGTTAACCCTTAAAGTGCTTGTCGGGGCATAAGTCACACCGCCTGTAGAAGTCTCGTAGCGCTTGTCTCGTTAGTAAGGGCCCCTAGAAAATCCAAAATGGCTGACTCGCAACATGGTTCATCTTCAGATGACAATTTCATTCGGCAAATAATGGCCGATGATAGCGATGATGACAATGATTTTTTAAAGTTTTGAAGTATATGAGATTATTGGAGCTGGAAAGTGTTACTGGAAATACCAGTGAGTAATTTTGAACCTGAAAATGATGTTGAATACGAGTCCGATGTACATGCTAGATGGACAAAAACAGACGGCATGCCGGTCAACCCACTATTAAGAGGTCCTTCAAAATTAAATGTCAAAAAGGCAGAATACTAATCCTAATTAAAGTACAGGCAATTTTAAAGTAGAGTGCAATTTTTCATTTCTTTTCTCAAACAATTCTGCCTGGAGGTATCTTGTGCTACAAAACTATATAGCACTCTAAGGGTTAATATAAATTGTATAAATAAAAATCTAAAAAGAAATTAAAAAGTAAGGATATTTATTTTTAATCAGAATAACTAAGAACAAACTGACTATGGCATTCATGGACTTAAAACCCGAATACAAAATTGTGGAACAGATCAGAAATATGGCATACATGTAGTAGTCAGCAAAGCACTTATTCAAGAAAGTGAAACTTTGGCAGAGCTCTTGTTAGTGAAAATTATTATTTTGGAGCAGAGATATCAAAGAGACAGTACCTATGAGATGATGAAAATTGTACATAACAACCATAAAGAACATTTTTCCAACTTGTTCAAGCTGGCTTAGCTAGCTATGCATATGTGAAAGGGGGTTCTCAGCACAGAACAATATTCATACACAGATAAGGAACAAATTAAGCTCAGAAATGATCAACAGATTAATCCGTATACAACCAGAGGAGACATCTTTTGAGGATTTTGATTTCAATAGAGCTGGAAAAAAGAAAGAGATGGATAATTATGTGTTAGGTAAATATTGAACTCTGGCCATTTCCTCCTCCCCCTAATTTTTTTCTACTCCCCCCTTATTTTGGTGACAAGGGGGGAACTCCCCCCTTTAGATAAAATCCTGGCAGCTTCTCTGAATCTTTTGAACACAACTAGTCCCACAATTCTTAGCTCTATAGGTCATAGACCTGAAGAACTTACTTGATGACCTGTTGTCCATTATCTGTCTGTTGTCTGTATGTCTGCCCAACTGTCTGTTACCAAGTTTATTTCTGCACAGTAACTCATGGTGTGCACCATCTACAGTTACCAAACTTTGTGAATGGCTTGTACTTGGGGTGAGAAAGAACCCTATCAATTTTTGAGTCAAAAGCTGAATGGTCATGGTCACCAAGACTGAAAGAAAAATGGTTTCCACACAATAACTTAAGTGTTCCATCATCTACAGCTACCAAATGTTGCAGATGGCTTGCACTTGGAGTAAGGAAGAATCCTATAAATTTCGGAGTCTAAAGGTCAAAAGTCGAGGTCACTGTGACTGAAAAAGGAAAAATGGTTTCTGCACAGTAACTTGAGTTTACCATCATCTACAGTAACCAAACTTTGTGGATAGCTTTCACTTTTGGCAAAGAAGAACCTATCAAATTTGTGTTCAAAAATCAAGGTCACTGTGACTGAAAGAATAAAAATAGTTTCCACACAATAATTTAATTTTTCTGTAGCAACAGTTACCAAACTTTGCATGACTTGGATTTGAGGTAAGGAAGAATCTTATTAATTTCTTAATCAAAAGGTCAAAGCTGAAGGTCACTATGACTGAAAGAATAAAAATGATCTCCGCACAGGAACATTAATTCTATATGACATACCTTAACCAAACTTTGTGAATGGCTTGCACTTTGGAAAGGAAGAATTCTTTTGATTTTGATGTCAGAAGGTCAAAGACCAAGGTCAAGGTCACTGAGACTGAAAGAAGAAAATTAGTTTCTGCACAATATCATTTGTTCTACATCACAGACCTGGACGAAGCTTTGTGGATGGCTTACATTTGGGGTATGGAGGAAGAATATTCATTTTGGGGTAAAAAAAAGTCAAAGGTCAGGATGACTGTGACTGAAAAAAGAAAAGTTGCTGCACACAAATTCCAGTTATCTATATAGAGGACTATTAAATATGTGGCAGGCATATAAAGTGCCATTTACGCTACTCTTGGTAATCAATATCAAATCTCCACTACAGGAGATTTCATGCGACTAGCATACCTCATAGTACCATTCAACATATTCTGATGCAGTTTGGCATGGACCATTATTCATTATTATTATTCAGAAGATTTATGGCCCATGATTACTTTTCCTCCTAACTTTGCTTTCCACAGCATAATTTTACTTAGGAATATTGCATTTCAACCAAAGTTATTATGCACCTTTTACATTTATGAGACCTTAAATGAGTTGGTAGTTTTAACTTTTTTATTTTTACAAATATTTTGAGATTTTTGTCTTTTAACTTGAAAAGACTATATATTTATGTTTATTTGGAAGGTTTATCTTCATACAGTGTTTTGCAATTTTTTCCTTTATTTTTTTACATCTAAACTTTTAATTCGCACTTATAGACAGGATTTTGCTGACCTGCTGTTAAACCCAATGCAATAAATACATTGAATGAGTTGGATTTCTATCATTCTATGTCTTCATTTAGAAGAGTCATTGCCCCTGAATGCCCATCTTCTCCAGACTTTGGTTTTCCAACATAAGTTCTTCTGGTTAAGGCCATACTGAGTAAATTGTAGAGAGAAGTCCCTTTCCTATGCATCCATTGGACAATAGCTTAAGTTTGCACTGGCTTGCAAGCATGATCACACAAATATGAATAGATTTTTACTAAACCCAGTTTGTAGATGTATCTGAAAATACTTTGAATGATGCAAGTTTGATAACTTGTCTTTTCTTTGAAAAATATTATTAATTATGGATTTAACCAGACTAAACATATGGCTATATCTTGACAGTATGTGAGGTAAGTTTAATGATCTTCTATCCATGATATCAAATTCAGGGTCAAAGACCATGACAGATTTTTATTTTACTGTGCTTATGTTCTGAACATATTAAAGCAAACATATATAAGAAAAATTTTTGTTACCAAATTTGGTATTTTGGAGTGTCTCTAGTATATCTGCTCAACAGTTAAACAGAAACAGAATAAAAGAAGAGAAGAAACAGACTCTTCAGGAATTTCTGCAAATTCGTTGTAGGCTAGTAGAGTACCAGCCACTTTAAGGGACATTTTGATTTGTCAAGATTTTTTAAAAAAGAATGAGTATAAATTTGAGACATGAAAACCTGGATTTCTTGTGGTTTCTGTTCAAATTTTTAAGTATTCAGGCTTCTTTTATGTATTGGCATTATATAGCCTTTCTGTATCCAAAGATTGTTTATTGCTACAGACTTTCATTCATTTAGGCAGATCATTTACCTTCAGTGCAGTTAGATCAAAGCAGCTTTTGTATACAAATAGATCCTTGCTGGGCAGCTTTCCAAAGAACTATATGTCAGTATCAAAGCAGCTGGTCTGACAATTTTTGTACCCACAACTCAGGGGGGTATTAGAATGCTGGTGCTGGGCTACTATACCATGTAATTATTGAAGTTAAACAACTAGCTGGCTTCTTTATTAGATCATGAATTAATCTATATTTCTCAAAACAATATACATAAATACTTTGCCAAGGATAATAATTGTTATTGACCCTTAAAGAAGGTAAAAGGATAGTCTTGAAGCTAACATTTTCATATTCAAGCGACTCTGGAATGCCTGCTTTAAACTACAAAATTACTATCAGTTGGGATACTACCAATTTCTTTTCCATGAAGCCCACTTGGAGACTATATTATTTTGAAATTGGTGGGAACCTACAAATAGATGTAATTAATGCTGGTAGTCTGGGTTGTCATCCCTGATCGTTTGAACTAAAATACATATATTTTTAGTTTTGTGTTGATCCCTTTTACAACAAATTATGTTTTTTCATGTAATAAATTCAATTATGCAGGTTTTAAAACGAAAAGAAAAATAGTTGAAATTTGTTGAATTCCTGTAAAACTCTGTTGATTTATCTATTTTTCTATCTATCTATCACTCATCTGCCTGTTTGATTGATTGTAATGTTTATTCAGGAAGGGCAGAGGATGGTAGAGAAATACAAAGATTTGGCATCCAAACTTGTTGGGTGGTTGAACATTACTACAGATTGGATTGTGCAGAGTGGTGTTCCAGCTGCTTTCATGGAAATTAAGGTATAACCACACATAAGTTAATTATTATTTCTATGCTAGTAGCTTAAACTGTCTAGTGGCAGTGAAGATTTAGATCGTAATATCTGTAGCCTAACTATTCAATGACTGTCAGTTTTCGAACACCCTAATTATTGTACCACAGCTTTGAGAAATGGAAGGTATATAGGTTTTACTTCGTAAATGCATTTGTCTGTTCATCTGTCCTCTTTGTCCGGGCTTTGCTTCTCATATTCTCATCAGATTTGCAATGTATATGCATCTTTGGATGAAAATGTGTCACAAACCAAAACTATGTCACATTTACCTACTTTTCCAGGATTTATTGAAAATTAGTTAAAAATCTTGTTTAGCTCTAATTTCATTACCTTTTCATCTGTTGTCACTAAATTACAGTAAAAGTACATCTTGGACATGTATCATGCACAAGAACTTAGTAACTCTGACCTACTTTTAATAAATATTTTAAAAAAATCTAAACATTTTATCATTCATATTTAACTTTTATACTATAACACCTATTGATTTCAAACTTACACTGTATTTGCATCTTGAGGTGAGAATGTTTTGGGCACCAAAAACTAGGTACTTTGCCCCCCTTCTAGGATTTATTAAAAAGTGGTAAAAAAAGAGCTCATGTCTGGGCTCTTATTCCAATACCTTTTCACCTAGTGCAACCAAACTTACAGAAGAGGTTCTTCATAGAATGGACGTGTGGCACATACTGAACTGGGTCACTTGATCTACATTCCAGATTTTATGTAATTTTTTGAAAAATTGTATCCATCTTCCCAATTTGGGATTAAATGCTTATATTATTACACCTATGAATTCGGACTTACACTTTGAGTACATCTTGAGATGAGCACTTGTTGTGCACAAACTGGGCCATTGTGACTTTTTCAGGAGTTTAATAAGAATTGTTACAAATATGTCTGGGTTCTAATTCCAATACTTTTGAAACTATTACTACAAGCTTAAACTAAAAGTGCATCTTTGAATAAAAGCATTTAACTCATCAAAACTAGACCACTGTGACCTCTTTTCCAGGATTTTGAATATTAAAAATGGTGTCTGTACTCTAATTTCAAGACATTTTAATCTCTTGCCATGAATTGTGCATTGTTGGAGATTTGGGGATTATAAGTTGTTTTACACACAAAATTCTGGTTTGCTGTGACCTACTTTTTATGGTCAGTGGAACACTTTTAAAACATACTGATTTATGCTACAAAATTGGGGCATCTTGTGAGCTTTTTCTCACTAACAATTCTTGTTTCCCTTAATATTTTGATTCCTCCCAAATTTTTGGATAGTCCTGGTCAATAATTTTAGTCATGACCCTAATGTTTGGACACACTAAATAAGACCACTTACTGTTTGCATTAGGAACATAGATTGCTCATGTAATTGATGTCAAACCATAAGCTTTATTTTACAGATCCACCAATTTAGAAACAAAGGTTTTGTTTCTTGTCCTGTAATAATTTTATATCTAAGTTGGTGATAGAATTTCTAAAGCAGTTGCCAAAGTTTGACCTGAAAAATATTTTTTGACATGATTATCTACTGTACCAGGCAAATTAAGAGCTGCTCTGTTCTATTTTCTATTCCAGAGCTAACTCCTTCTGACAGCTTTTGTCAATACCCATTATTAACTAGTATTTTACATCATTTATAAAACCTTTAAAACAAGTTACACTTGAAGACATCACTGATTTCAAAGCAAAGTTCTGCACGTCACTAAATTTTCAGTGACTAATATGCTGTTTTTAATGCAATTAATGGCTGTCAGAAAAACTGGATAGCCGTTGGTGATTTTGGCTATTGCTAGCACCAAGAAAGGTTTATATAAAAAATTTAATATTTGAAAAGCCAAAACTACTACCATATTTTGGTGTGTATAACTTGCACTGATGTATAATATTCACGACCGAAAGGGTGCGGGTTCGAATCCTACCATTGGACCAGCCAGGTTCAGCTACCGTGGTGTGTCCTTGGGCAAGGCACTTTACTCCAATTGCCTCGGTACTAAAAAACCTACTTGTGTTGCTGTGCCATAAAGCATCAAACAAACAAACAAAGCAGTGTAATTATGTTTAGCAAATAAAAGTTTTTGTCGTCACCAATTACATTGACAAGACCACAGTGAGTCAATGAAGCAGTGATCACTCTGTCATCAGAAAGAAATATTAACTCATTAAGCCCTAGCGCCACATTTACTCATCATGAGGTTGTACCCTACTTCTGAGCTCTGTAACATGAACATCATTTAGGATACACTAAAGTGGATGGTATTTCAGGAAAGTAGACAGATGCAGCTCTACAATGATACCAAATAATGTTGACTTTCTACTTGCATTAAAAAATGCATTTTTTGAGACCCAAATTTTTTTAGGTCAAAAATTGCCAGTTCCGGAACCGGAGTTTGTGTCCAGATTTTATACTTTTTGGCCTTTGATCTAAAGCAGACCAGTCCAAACTGCACACAGACAGATGAGCCTTTGCAAAAAGTAGGATAAGTTTGAGATTTGGAGTAAAAAGGGGCCAGGATACAAAAATCAGGGATCCAATATGAAAAAAAAAAGAAAAAAAAAAGTCCAACTTTAACCCTTCTGCACCTACGTGAGCGTGATAGCCAATCAAAAATAATATTTCTGATTCACCTAAGCATCCTGCTAAACGAAAAACTTTCATAAGCAGATGTGTTTTGCTGCATTCAGAAGTAACCCCAAAAGTGCGTTTCCTACCCCCATTTCAGGCGAAAATGAAAAGAATCTCCCGGGGTTAATGAGTTAAACATTGTGATTTAAGATGAGAAATAAAACTAAGAAACAAGTTTATTTTCCAAAGAAAAGTATTTGCCAATTTCATACATTAACTTATTATTTTGTTTCACAATATGTGTCAATATTACCATAACAGACAAACTGTAGTTACGAAAAAGATGTCCCCTAATTGTGCCTCTGATCAGAACATTAACACTGTTTGAATTCTAAATATTATATTTCAAATCAACTATGAATAAAGACATTATAAAGAAATTAATAAAAATGAAGAAAACATTTCATAGTTCAACAGTTATCAAATATAGAACATTTACATGTACAGTAACCATATTTGTTCTGCTGCAATGCTGTACTTTGCACAACTTTAATGGAAATGTAACAGAGTAGAACAACAAGTTACCAATTGTATGTATATGTATTTCCAGTTGAGACGTAAAGCAAATAAACTACACAGTGATATGAAATGAAACGAGTTTATTAACATAAAACATCTAAGAACAAGACTGTCGAGGATTGTAAGCATTATTTAACTCTTTAATAAGGCTAGTAAACAATTTAGTTACAATGCGACAGATTTAATATTTCAAAAGGAGTGAATGTGTAGGTAAAATAAGTGTGAGTTATACAGATAGAAATATGGTACTCTGTTCACTGCCCTTATAAGATTGTCAACTGATGTGATTTAAAAATTATCAAACACAATTTTACATGTATATCTTGTGGTAAATGTTTGAAAATGATATTGCAGACATTTTTATATTGCTGTCTGCATGTTAGCTTCAATCAATGTACAAAATGAAAACTAAATAATATTAGTAGCAGTAAGAAGTTTTATTATGAAATCAGTTGTTTTCAGATAAAACGCACAGAATTCGCTTAAAATAAAACTTAGTTGATAAAACCAATATCTGTAAGCTTTTGAATCCTGTTGCCATCTGGTTCAACTGTTTAGTGTTGAGAATCATTTGAATACATCATGTATTTAAGGTGAGTCTTGACTCATTTCAAGGGTTCATCCTGTGTAAATAGCATTGTTGACAGCCTAACTAAAATGCCTTATTACAAATTATATATTGAATGTATTTGTACCTATATTTGATAAATATTGTTCCTACATTTATTAGTTATTGTAAATCAATAAAAAAAACTTGATTTAGTAAATTACATTTGTGTAAAAAATACTCTTATATACTTTTGATATTTAGATAAATGTTAAATCTCATTCTACATCAGTCAAATTAATATTGCTTCTGTTATGTAAATCATCAGTTCTCAGTATTTGCCAGTGAAAGCCATTTTTTCTCACATTCAAACACACACACATGTAAATACACAGAACTACAAACCACAATGTTGAAAACAGATTAATGTTCACTTTGCTGAGTGCAAACCAACCCTTTTTAATATCAGTAATAGCATACCTGTTGTTATTGCATAGCTGTACTTTTCCGGAGGTAAAATACCCCGAACGAGTGACGAAAATTTGTCTTCCCAATTAGTGAGAACCAGAAAGTTCCAGAACACTGGACCATATAGTGCGCACGCTCTGACATGCACCGTAGGCTTCATTCTTTTCTTGGTCGTAATGTCAGATTGTTCATGTTGCTTCTCATGAAGAAGATAGCCGTCACCTCATTTGTTCAACGGATGAATTACTTAATTTTTCTTGTGCTATATTCTTCAAAGATGTAGGATTATACCCTGGTCGAGTTTCTTCAGCTGTGTAGTTAAGCTCTTTTGAGAGTTTTTAGACTTTTGTGACATACATGTGGTGTACGCCTTGACAGTTATTTTGTCCATTTTACCCTTCACAGTATGTTAGTTATTCAGTTGGTGTGTGTGTTTTCTAGTAAAGTGTGGGTTATTTTTACGATAATTTTCCCTACCCTTGCATTGTTGCAGTCTTGTAAGGTCTGTGAAGAGTGAGGCAATAATCAAAGCACATCACATTATATTGCGTGGAGAAATATAATATTGTATATATTGGCTTTCTCGTTGGAAATTACATGGTATATGAGATACACCATGTTTATAAAAGTGCTGTCACATCTCAACTTTGACCTAACCTTTCAAAAAAAAAAAAGGGCTTGCCCGTTTTTAAAATTATTATTAATCATGTATGATTAAGTCACCGTATTTATATAGTGAATTGTGCTTTTTCATATCGTGGTAGCAGGTCGCACACCACATCGTACTATTATATTTACATGGCCAGTTGGCGAACATAGGCTACGTTTTGCAGTTTTTATTTCAGATAGCCTTCTCTATAATTTAGCAATTGTAACCCTTGGTTCTCTGCTAATTTCAGTAGGTCCCTTGCTCGCTTTAGCCTTGTTGACCAGTTACCTTGTTTCTTGTTGCTACACAGGGAACTGAGTAGTTTCCCTTTATACTTTTTTGCTAGTCAGTTGTCTTATTGCTGAACCCTTATTTTTTTTCTTTCAGGAACAATAACAATGTCTTGACAAACTGTTGGGAAGTGTAGCCACTGCAAACCCCCTTGGGACACACACCCCTACCTGTTTGTCTTGCACTCAGTGTGAAAGGACAGGTGGCTGTCCTTTTTGCAGCCCTTGGCCAGATGAGACATGGGATCTGGCTGAAAGTCGTAGGACTTACAAGGGGAGGAAGAAGGTTTCTTTTTCTTCTTCTAGTTTTTTGGCTTCTCTTTGTCTGGGTCTCTCAAGTCTCAGACAAAGGTTACTTAAGTCTCTCCGACGACTTCCAATGTCAGTGGTAGGCCCCCTCCCAAGGGAGGAATAAACAGGTGGAGATTTAGTCGCACCTTTCCAAGAGGGATGAGCAGCACTGTCCCCATTCTGTGAGGGCTGAGAGCAAGTCCTGTCCTTCCGAGAGGAAGGATCAGCACCCTCTCATTTCCACTAGGGGGGGGAACAGCACCTTCTCTCATCCACTAGGGCAGAGGAAGAGTTGCACCTGACCGAGAAGGGATAGCAACATTCTCTACTGACCCACAGCTCAGTTAGGGCAGATAGTGAGTTGCGACCCCCCAAAGAGGGGAGCAGGACCCTTACAGTCATCATGGCCCATTGGGAGAGGGGAGAGCTCAGATCTAAGTCCATCAGGTCTGGGGCATGGTCTTCATACAGATCTGATTCGCCTAATGAGTCCTTGCCTGGTGACCGGTCGCCAGTTACCAGTCACCGGGCACCAGGCACTGGACTTTGGGGCCCATATGGTACGGAGATAGGAGTCAGGATGATTCCCCCCTCTCCAGTTTACCGTTTCATCCCATGGGGGATTGGGACCAGGTTTACAAACACCAGTTTAAGGAAGGGGATCTGATCAGCATCCCTGCCTTTCCTTTGATCCCACTTAATCCCTATGGGATGTGGAGTTTTCCACCACAGGGGGAGTTGGAGAGTTGCCTAAAATCTCCAGTGGAGACCACTGGGAATTTTTATCCCTTATTTACGTGAGAGGAGTTACCACTTTAAGTTTCTCCTCCCCCAGTGTTTCCCCTGAGATAGAGAGACATTGGATCACATAATCCAATCTCCCAGGAGAGGGAACAAGATGGTTTCCCCTGAGATAGAGAGACATTGGATCACATAATCCAATCTCCCAGGAGAGGGAACAAGATGAGGATGTCTTCTCTGTCATCGTTAAGATGCAAACGAGTTTGACACAGAGCAGGTTGATGGGACTACCTCTCTTATCATGTCCCCTGCCCTGTCCCAACCGTTGGCTAAGGAGGCAGAGGAGGAAGAGACCTGGTCATTTGATAAAGTGGTTAATGAGGTTTACCACCTCTTATCCAGTGATTTGTGCCCCCAACATTTGGGTCCTGGTGATTCCAAAATTATTTCCAGCTTTGAGAAACTTTATGGAGCAAATTCTCGACCTGATCTCCTGTTACTCCCCCACTCGGTGATAATCAAGGAGCTCTCACAAGTTTAGCAAGGGCCAAGATTTTGCCAGACAGCATCGTGGGTTGTCTGTTCCCCCTTCTATGTTGCGGCCATTGCTAGCTTCTTCTAGCTACAAGGTTCATTCCCCGTCCTGGCCAACTAAACCACCAACCTTGGATGCAGAAGAACCTCAAGTGGGTATTTCTTCAGGGACTTGGGCTCTCCTGCCTGTGAAAACATTGGAATCCCCAGGGCAGAGCTTCTCCACCTCTGCAGGGATGTTGCTCCAGACCCCTTAAAGGTTTTATTGGAGCACAGTAAGAACCTTCTGAGGGCTACACCTCTGGAGGCGAGACTCTTTTTGGAGGTCTCATCCCCTCTGTTGCGACGCTGGATTTGAGGGACCATCAACACTGGTCTCTCGCATCCGCTCCCGGCTCTTCGAAAACAGACAAGAAGCAATATCACTCTGATCACCCACTGGGCCCATCAGCTAAATTCTTTAAAGCTGCACGTACCCAGGCAAAGCAACAGCTCCAATTCAGAGCTCCCCCTCAACAGTTGGGCCTAAGGAAGGGGCGCCACAAATATCCAAGGAAGAAGTTCACAGGGCCTTCTCCCTTTCCTAAGGACAAGGGGGGTGACAGCCCTAGGGACTTGCACCCTCTCCTGCTAAGCATACATCTTCTGTCCGTTCCCGTGGGCACTAGACAAGGTCTCTTTTTAGAGACCTGGTTAGACATAATGGTTGATGGCTGGGTCCTTTGCATCTTAAGGGACGGCTACTGGCTTCGGTTCTGGGATTCCTCTACACTCGTAAGGTCCCCCATTTGCTTCTACCAGTCAAATCTGGGGCTCTTAAAGGAAGAGGTTCATTCCCTTCTGTGGAAGGGTGCAGTAGAGAGGGTGTTAAAAGACCAATCGCCGGCCTTCTACTCCTGAATTTTCCTGGTCTGAAACAATAGGGGGAAAGTTTTGTCTCATTATTCACCTTTTTGCCCTAAACAGATTCTGTGGGAGGAACCTTTCGATATGGAGACAACAACCTCAGTCAGGAATGCCATAAGACCTGGCAATTGGGCAGTCTCCATCAATCTTCAGGATGCGTACTTTCACATCCATATTTTTCCTCCACACAGGAAGTACCTCCGGTTTTGTCTGGATGGGGAGGACTTCCGATTTTGAGCTCTGCCATTTAGCCTAGCCTCCGCTCCCAGAGTTTTTACCAGGGTCATGGGAGTAGTGGCAGCCCATATGCGATCATTAGGTATCCCAATCCTCCAGTATTTCGACGATTGGTTGATGCACAACGGCAGTCAAGAGTCCCTCAGACTAGACCTATCTCGATGTTGATCCGTAGTGACCAGGCAGGGTCTTCTACCCAACTTAAAGAAATCAGAGCTCACTCCATCTCAAGATTTTGTCTACGTGGGGATGAATTTCCTCACAAACAGAGGGTTAGTTCGTGTCCCTCTGGATAGAGTAGACAAGATCATGTCCTTGTTGGAGACATTGAGAGCAAAGACTACATTAACAGCTTGTCTTTTTTTCTCTCTGCTGGGGACCTTGAATGCTGCAGCAGACTTGGTTCCCCTAGGCAAGCTGCACCTATGTCCTCTCCAGTTTCTCCTTTCAGCTGTATGGAAACCTCACAGGGACCCTCTAAATACTCCGATTTCTCAGAGTCTGGACTTTCACCTTCATCTCAATTGGTGGACAAATCGGGATGGGTTTTTGGATGGAGTCCCCATGCACCCCTCACAACCCCACTCTTATCTGTTTGAGGATGCATCAGATTCAGGGTGGTGCGCTCACCTAGAGAAATAGGGACTGATTCTTCAGGGTTCTTGGTCCCGGAAAGAGTTGACTCTCCACATAAACAATTTAGAAATGAGAGCAGTGTTTATAGGCCTTCAGGGGTGTGTCCATGAAATAAGCGGTTGCTGTGTGATGGTCTCCTCCGACAACACATCAGTGGTTGCGTACCTCAGGAGACAAGGAGGCACACATGAACCTTCTCTCTGCATGGAGGTTTGGAACCTCCTTTGCTGGGCAACTTCGGAAGGAATTTTCCTCCTAGTTCGCCACATTCCAGGCTGGAAAAACATTTTGGAGGACAGTCAGTCCAGGAAAGGGAAGGTAGTCCTTACGAAATGGTCGCTTCACCAATCCATAGCACAGACTCCCTGTTCCAACTTTGGGGACCACCCCTGGTGGATTTGTTTGCCACCAGGTTGAACAACAAGCTCCCTTTTTATGTTTCCCCAGTTCCCGACCAGAGGGTCTGGGCAGCGGATACTTTCAGCCTGAACTGGGATCATCTGTTCATGTACGCCTTCCCACCATTCAGGTTGATTTCACAGATCCTTCACAAAGTCAGGCACTACACAGTCCAGCTCATCTTGATAGTCCCTCTGTGGCCCCAGCACTTGTGGTTCAACGATATTCTCGATCTTCTGGTGGACCATCCACGGACATTTGCTTAGAGAAGGGACCTCCTATCGCAACACAGGGGCTCTCTCCTGCACAGCAGTCCACAGATTCTCCACCTTCACGCTTGGCTTATCTTAAACGATCTCTCTGAAAGGAAAGTTTTCGTTTAAAGTTGCCAAGTGTATCATTCAGTCCAGGAGATGTTCAATGTCCAAGATGTATGATGCCAAATGGATAATCTTTTGTGATTGGTGCAGTAGAAAACATGTCAGTCCTAGCCATTCCATCTGTGAGTGCTGTAGCTGTTTTTCATCTTTTTCTTTTCGAAGAGAAACAATGCTCGGTCTCAACTATTAAGGGCTATCGAGCAGCCCTTCCAACACTCTTAAATTCTCAAAGGACCCGGCCATCGGCACGGACTCTCATTTGGGAAACCTGATCAGATTTTTTTGAATTGCAAAGACCCATGTCTCGCTCTATAATGCCTAAATGGAATCTCTCTTGTGTCTTGTGGTCTCTTACAAAACCCCCTATGAGCCTTTGGGTGAAGCTTCCTTTGAGAATCTTGCCCTCAAGACGGCCTTTTTGCTTGCCTTAGCGTCTGCAAAAGGAAGGAGTGAACTTCATGCCCTATCCATAGAACAGAGCTGTATCAGGTTCAATGGGAATTATGAGTCAGTTTCTCTTCTCTGTCAACCAGGTTTTTTTAGCAAAAAAAACCCCAACTTCTTTCGGTTCCAATTGAGATCCCCAGTCTCAGCTGTATCTTTGCTGGGGATGATCAAGACTGACTTTTATGTCCGGTTAGGGCTTTACGTTTTTATTTGGCAGCCTCTAAAGAGAGAAGGAAGGGTAAGAAATACCTTTTTGTACCCATTAAAGGTTCAGCTGATATTTAAGCTTCCACCATTTCTAGGTGGATTACAGAGCTTATCAGTCCCTTACTGATAAGGACCTGTCATTCATGAAAATTAAAGCCCATGAGGTTCATGCCATTGCTACCTCATGGGCCTGTCTAACACTTTCTTCTTTGGAGAATGTGATGAAAGCTGCGTTTTGGCACTCTCACACTACTTTTTCCTCCTTTTATCTTCACTTGTTGGCCCACCAAAGGCATTTTCTCATTGGACCTGATTGTCAGCGCTCAGAAAGTGGCCCAGGCAGAATCCGCTCCACAGTATTCATCTGCTCTTCTGTGAGGGTGAGTATTTCTTGTGTTGTTTGTTATTCACCAGTTGTGGGTTCATCAGCCTCCTACCAAACTGACAAATTCAGCTATGCAATAACAACAGGTAGGCTATTACTGATATTAAGTTGTTTTTTTTGGGGGGGGGGGGAAAAACTAATTTTAATGATGTAATACCTACCTGAGAAATGGCAAAACTTCAAACTTTATTTATTTATTTATTTTTCATAAGCAAGGCATGTGACTTAGTATGAATTTGATATGAGCAGCAGAAACTTTGATTTGGCATCCTGGCAAGCCGTCGTACCAAAGTTAGAGAGAGGCCTTGTTATTTGGGACTCTCCGAGTCCAAAAAAGAAAAAAAAGAATTTTTCTTTATAACCTTTGGACTGATTGTGTTAAAATTTTTTGTATATTCTTATTTCATATAAAAACAATTTTTCTCTTGGTCTTGAGATATGTGGATGACACATATATGGTTTATCAGATGAAATACTACATGCATGTTTACAAAAAAATTCAATAAATTATGACCAGCAAGATTTACTGTGTTATTAATTTGTACAAATTCTGGTGTTGAAACTAGTTAAAATAGATCGCAACAACAGAGAAATCCAGAAATATATAATACAGGGCAATATTGATGAATGTGGACTGGAAGCCAAGAAGTTATTTTCAACATTTTTTAAAAACATTTTGCTATGCATAATCTCATTATTTATCATGAATTATTATGAGGCATGGTGGCTTAGTGGTTAATAGGCATAACTCTTAAACACACGGGTGTGGGTTCAAATCCTGCCCAGAATAGGTTGGGTGTCAGCCATTATGGTGTGTGCAAGGCACTTTACACTTGTTGCTGCAGCCATGTGTTGATGTGCCATTAAAAAACAAACAAATGAGGTCACAATTTTAAGGACTCAAGATGCCCATGTTCTTTATTGATTGTCTCCTTTCGCTTGAGTTCTAGAACTTCAAGTCCCAAAGTACACTGTAAGCTAAAAATTGCTGGAAACTTGGACCAACTTACATAACTGCTTATTTTGTTGCCAGTGGCCTGATGTAAATGCTTGAGATATTAACACTGCACTGATCTGAAATCATTGCTTTTGTTTCAGGCATGGTTAGCAGAAATAAGTAGATTTCAAACTAAAGATGTTCCCCCACAGGCTGAGACAAGGAAGGAAATATTGAGAATTTATGATAATCTACAGGTAAATGGTATTATATGTGCAAGCAAGATTTGAAACTTTGTAATCTTCAAAAATTTGCAATCATACCAAACATATGAATGTTTGACATTTGTTTTTGGTATTCTAAGCCTGTCACATTTTTTTTTATGCTCCTACCACAGTAGTAAAAAGGAGGAGGTTGCAGCATATTGTTTTGGTGCTGTCTCTATACATGTCTGAACATTTTCTGGTTAAAAAAATATTTTTTTGTATTTTGTATTATTTGTTGCCACCTTTTGGACTTGAAACATTTTTAGTGAATACATGTTAGTATGATTATATGATTATGTAGAAAACCCTTCACCTAGACCAACAAAATTTGGTAAGCATATTTATAGTATATGCATGTGTAGATGAATTAATTAGATTTTCAGTTGCATATGTGAGTTTTTCATTTTTAGCATTCTGCACTTTTTGGGCTTCAGTGAAAACTTTGTTGGCACAATTATATGTAGAAACTACTTGACTTACCGTATATACTCGCTTATAAGTCGACGTTTTTTACTTAAAATTAGATTCACGCAGAGTAGGGGTCGTCTTATAAGCGCGACATTAAAAAAAAATATAAATCTTGGGGTGATGTTGCAAACTCTAGATGTTTGCAGTACATAAAAATACTGTCAATTCATATATTTGTTACGTTTTCATGCCACTATTCCTATGCAGTAATGCATATATGGTATGCACTGTGTTTATCCGTTTCATGACAGTATTCATTACACAATACATGTATCTACAGTTATTTGGATTTTAATAATTTGAAAATATTACTGGTAAATTAAATACTACTAGTAAGTATATTGCCTCCATTTTCGTACCAGTCCGAACAACCTGTATTTGTATTAATATATGTGTTTTGCTGTATAAAGACTGTGCTTGATGCAATAAAAGTTTTGATTTAATTAGTATTTTTCTTTTCTACAAGTCAGATTTAATTCCCAAGTGATATTTCCCAAGTTATCTGCCAGTGCACATGGGCCGATAAGCCTTCGGCGTCTAAAGGGACTCACTTTGTTTTCAAGTTGACAATCCTTTTGATCGAGCCGCGAATCTGTACTTGTTCAGTGCCAAGTAGAGTTCTACAACTTCCTGTGCATATACCTTGACCTTAATCCCTTAGCTTGTAAAGGCACCACACTCTTTGTTTTTCCACGTGACAAGCCTTTGATCAAGCCGCGAGTTTGTAACTTGTTCAGTGTCAAGAAACAGAGGGTGGTTTTTTGAACTCCCTTTGATCTTGCCGCACAATTGATATGTGTTCAGTTGCAGCCTTTAATAGATTTCTGACTTGATGATCAAAGTGTTACTCACAGAGCCCAAGCTCAGTCTCTGCATAAGCACCCGCATATGACAGTAAAGCCGAGGAATCGGAGTCTGACTAGATTTACAATGACTAGACGACGGCGATTTTCAATGACTAAATGACGATGTAGAATTTCAGAACTTTATCAGACATTGAGGATTAATTCTTGGACTTGTAACAGATGACATTAGATTGTGACATTTATAGGATACCGTGAATCACAAAAAAGTGGACTTAACTTTCATTGTTTATTTGTACGATGTGTGGAATTAACATATTACGGGATTTTTTGAATTGGATCATTCTGAACTTCAATTGTATACGTGTATGTGACCTATAATTGAATTCGTGGATTTATCATATAAATGGATTTAAAATGTCAAGCATTATGGATTTCAATGGACTTTATTACACAAAGATGGACAAATTGTAAGTTGTCAATTTATTTGCGACATATTTTACTCAATAATATAATTGTATTTTACACTGGTTTTGTCTTTATTTTTCTTGTCTATCTATCCAGTTTGGCTTGTTTATATTTCCAAAGTGCATTTCTGACTCACTAAGAAGTCACCCCTTTAGACGGATCTGACTTGCAAAATACACCCCGACTTATAGGAGGGTCATAGCGAAATTCACCTTTTGCAGCCCTAAAAAGGGGGGGGGGGGTCGACTTATAGTCGAGTCGACTTATAATCGAGTATATACGGTAGGTCAAAGAAGTTTAATAAGTTTGTTATATGAACATGTTGATGATTAGATTCAATTTTGACCCCATTTAAGGAATTTATAGCTTAGCTGGTCATAGTATGTCATACCTATGTCATAGGAGGAGCATTAAGGGACTTGAAAGTGAGAGACCACTGTAACATCTTCACCTATAATATAATGTCATTTTTGAATTCATGACATGACAATTCACTTGAGAGCAGCAGTTTTTCAAGGTTTCAAAAAGTGATTTAGACACCACCTGTGCCACTCATTAAACAAGCAACAAATGCTGATAAAGATCATTTTACTTTGAAATACAATGCTAACTCTATAACTGTTTCTAATGTAAAATGTATATCTCAATGGAATGCCAAACTAAACTTTAGATATGGACATGGAATTGATCATAAGCATAATGGTATCATTTTTAAAATTACATATTCATCAGACAATCTACAGTACTACAAAGTTACTGTGATGTTTACAATTCCACAAACACTCTATTTATCAAGGGGCCTAATTATAAAGAATGGACTAACACTGAATTTCCCCATTCGGAATTTAGAGAGGAAAATTTGTGGTTCTACACCAAATCAGTCGGGGGAAACTATTCAAAAACTGACATGAGAAGCTTGCTGAAGAACTTTAAAATATTAATGTGAAACCTGAATTCCTAGAAAAGCAAACAAAACCATAAAATGTGACCTAAGCCAATCACCAAGTCGCTGTCTAATCCTTGAAGAGGAAAATAATAATCTGAAGGATAAGGTGAAGTATTTGAATAAAGACAAAGATAATCTACATTCAGAAATAACTGAAATATGGTTCTGCTGCTATTGATCCAGAAATTCTCTTGTCAATAATGGAAGACATTAGAAACTTGAAAACTGAAATCGTAAATATGGTGAAAGAAGAATCTAAAAAGTGCAAAAATAATATGAAGGCAATGAAAACCAATGAAAAATTCCTAGCAGTTGGTGACATAAGTCAGATGATCAAAAGTAATATGAACAAATTTGTCAAAAACAAAACAACACTGAAAGCTGTTAACTCTACCACAACAAGTGAAAACTTGTCTTCAATCCCAAAGCATACTGTGAAAGGAGATCATACAGCTTATTCTGCTGATAAGCTCCAGGCACAACAATTTTATGATTGGTCAGCATCACTATAATATTAACAATAATATTCTTGGCTCTTCCAATACCAGGGATTCCTCTCAAAAAAGAAAATCTGGCCACTCAAAACATAAGCAAATTCCCACAAAGCAAAACACTTCTGATTGGTGACTCAATCATTAAATATGTTGGTGAAAGAGGTCTTAGACCTTGGGTCAAAATCAAGTCATTACCTGAGGTGGGAACTGGTCATATGCTTGATATAATCTGAGAAACAGATCTTTCTCAATTTGACAACATCATCATCAATGTTGGAGGAAATGATGCTAACAACAACGTTGATATTGAACAAATTGAAGACAATTTGGGCCCCCTTTCTGAACAACATCTACCTTGATAACCCAGTTTGTAAGGTATTCATTTGCACAGTTTCTCAAAGAATTGACACTGATGATTGAGATTTGAATGCCTTAATTGAACAACTATGCAATGAATGGGATCACAAACTTGGAAAATTCAATACCATGACTGTTTGGAATATTGACACAGTGCAAAATGCTGTGAAATGTTTCACCTTGCAACAGGTGCTAAGCTAATGGGTATGAAGATAGTGCCCTGTTTATGAGACATAATTTCTCAAGATGAGCCTTTGAAACTTTACTGGGTGATGATGCCCATGTTGTTTCCTTTGGGATATCAGTTAAACATTACTTCATTGAAACTGATAAGTATGATGGATGTTTAGAATGTGGAAGTTCATTAGGTGTTTGTGAATGTTCTAAAAGTTCCATGCATGCTTCAAGAAATTGTCAAAATGTAACAGCAGAGCTAACCTTGTTGTGTGACCCTCCTAATAATGTTCACTTTAACAACATATTAGATCTAGGAATTAAAGGAAAAGGTCTACACATTGGGCATATAAATACACATGGTGTCAATAATGAGTTAAAACTAACTGATTAAAATATTATCATCTAAGGTCAGTACTGCACATATTCTATGTTTAATAATAATAATAATAATAATAATAATAATAATAATCATCATCATCATCATCTTCATCATCATAAAGACTTTATTTTCAGAGGGTGACTCAATTAGTTATAAATAAGAACTTGTCAACCCTTTGGCTCTCTATTTTGCACATATATACAAGCTAATAGTAATATGTTCACACACACAAACACACATGCAAATACAGAATACATTGACAACTATTCACATAAATACTATATTGCTGCAGAAGAGAAAAACAGGAGGTGGGTGGTGTATCTTATACTTTAATAAGTACACCATATTTTTTTTAATGATTTCATCCATCTATAACACCTATTGTGGAAGGAATAAATACTTTAAGCTGATTGAAGATCATGTGGAATGTTATTCCGAAAAAAGGGCTCCTGAACATTGAAAGCTATTTTTGAATAGCTCTTTTTGGGCTTGGTTACTTTGAAATTGTAACCTTTTAATAATCCTAGATTTGGGGTATAAATAGCATATTTGTAGCAAATGTATCCTCCTAAATTATACTACAGTAGTCAAGATGGGGTTGAATGTAACTTTTGTAAAAATGTAACTCTGTAAAATAATGGAATGAAGGCCTTAATTTTTTTGAGGAGCCAGAGATGAGAGTTTTTTTACTTTTAAATATAATTTGTATGATGAAACCATTGCAAGTTATTTTCTACATATATGCCAAGAACTGTATCAAAACAAGCCATTTTCAGATCAATGTTATCACAGGGAACATGCAGCATATCAGTTTGCAATCTTGCTCTTTTCTACCATGTAGTTATCAGTAAAAGTTTTGTTTTATCTGTATTGAAGATCATATTTTCCTTATGAGGTCTGTTGAGAACAGTTTGAAGGTTCTTCTCAAGCTTAACAGAAACAATGTTGAATGACAATATTACATATGACTTTTTATTTATTGATGTTATGGCACACCAATCCGATGTGATAGAAGTTCAGGGGGTGGAGGTGTAATGTTGTGTATGTAAAAGATGGTTTATCAGTTGAAAGGCGAAATGATCTAAAGTCAGATGAAATTTAAGCAATATTGATCCAGGTAAATCAATCAAATACAAAGCCATTCTTAGTGGGCTATATCTATAGGTCCTCTTCTGCAAAGGTCAGAGGGAATGAACATTTTGAAAAACAACCAGACAAAGTGATTGATGAACAAAAAGGTAACTTCAACAGGGATCTTATGAATAATCAGATTAATAGAATTGGTTGAATTTCATAGAAACTTTGGTCTAACTCAATTAGTGGACCAACCAACATGAGAAAATTACCACTTAAAAACTCTTAATAGATCATATCTATACAAAGATGGAAGAAAATGTGGCAAAATACGTATTCCTAGGATAGGTCTTAGTGATCAATTTCCAATTTTTCCTAACCAGAAAATGCAGCTCAACAGTTGTAGAATCCAAAACTCATAAAACCATAACATATAGGTCATTTAAGTATTATGATGAAGACAAATTTCTGAAAGATCTCGGTAATGTTCCTGGGAATATAGTATCTATGTTTGATGATGTGGATGATGCTCCTGATATATGGTCTCAACTTTTTATGCAAGTGGTAGATAAATATGTACCTTTGAAAAAAACGTAGGGCAAGAAAGGACTTTCAACCTGATTAGTTAACTCCTGACATTCTAGATGCTATGAAACCCCGTGATTATTTAAAATCTTTTGGTAGACAAGCACATTACAAAACATGGAGAAATAAAATAAGCAGAAGAAGAATTACTATCAATCAACTTTAGATAACAATTGTAATGAAAATTCTCAGTGGAAAGTTTTTAACAAACTAAGTGCAGGTAAACATTCCATAAGGACATTCAATATCCAACAACTTAGCTAGAAAGCCTGATTATTGAAATTTTGTCCATATAGCTTCGTAAATGAAGGAACCCATTATAAATTCTAATCACGTCAAGGGAGCTGTGGTAGCAGTTGATAGAGCATCATACTTGTAATCCAAGGGTTGTGGTTTCCATACCCACCCAGGCCAGTTCAGCTTAGTTGTCTTAGTGTGTCCTTGGGAAAGGCACTTGGCTGCCATTTCCTGGGCATGATATAGCCAGTAATATGTTAAAAGTGCCATTAAAAAAAAAAAAAAAAAACACCACAAAAAAAAACAAACACATCAAACTTAGAAATTTCTGTTCATAGAAACTTCCAGCTGAGACTAAATTTTCAGTTTCTGAAATATCAAAGGAAAAAGTTCTAAAATTCTTTACAAACTATTGAGACAACCGAAGCAACAGGCCTAGATAATACTGGACCTCATCTTCTGAGGGCCGCTGCCAATATAATATCTGGTAGCATAGCTTACATATGTAATCTAAGCATATCCACCTTGGTGTTTGCCAAGACATGATAATTGGCAAAAGTTACCCGCAATCATCAATTACCAACTCTGTCCAAACTACTTGAAAAACAGGTTCATGACAATCTTTTGATGTACATATCAACCTACAACTTAATTCACCAAAACCAATCAGGGTTCAGAGAAAACCACTCATGTGAGACAGCCTTGGTCTCCATGACATATAGATGGATTACAGCCTTAGATCAAGGAAAATTAGTTGGATCAATACTAGTTGATCTTAGAAAAGCTTAATTTTGTTGATCATGATATTTTTATCAATAAATTGGAACATTTTTCAATGTTATGATTCCACGATTGATTGGGTTACATCATATCCAACAAAGAGAAAACAATGTATCAGAAGAAATGACAGTTTTTCTCGAGAAGAACCAATTACATGTGGAGTACCACAGGGATGAATCCTGGGCCCACTCCTCTTGCTCATTTTCATAAACAATCTGCCACTGAAAATAGGCAACTGTATTTCATCTACTGACCTACATGTAGATGACACCACTCTATCAGATTTCAAACAGCGAAAATCAGACCTGGAGGTGTCCCTTTTTATAGCCATACTTAGATTCCTTGTAGATGGAAAATGGCATGAAAGAAAACACAGACAAGACTTACCGGTAAGCATTAATGATTACTACCCAACAAAAGAGAGCAAAATTGGAAAATAACAATTTGAATCTTAAGTTGAATGAAATTTGCCTACAAATGGTTACCCATGACAGAATCCTTTGGGTGATGGTTAATAACAATTTGTGATGGAATCAGCATATTTAAGTTATATGTCATCAAGTCAATTAATGTCTGGTTATTATGCAATATAAGGCCATATCCATCAACCAAACATAGGTTAATATATTACGAAAGCTATATAAAACCAAACCTAGACTACTCTAGTGTTATCTGGGGAAACACTTCTGACAAGAATATTTGCAAATTATTCTTCTTGCAAAAAAAGAGCTTGCAGACTCATCCTAGATAATACTGAAATATCCAAATTGCAGTGAATGGTATTAAAATTTTAACAGTAAGGGAACAAATATTTTTGAAAAAGGCTAAATGTATGCACAAAGTTTCAAACAATATTAACCCATTATATCTTGAACTATTTCATGCTAGAAAATAACGCAACACTCACAGTTTAAGATGAATATAAACTAACCATCTTTCCATTCCAAAACCAAATAAAGAACTATTTGAGAAAAGTTATTAATATTTGGGGCCACTAAAATTTGGAACAGAATCTCCAAAGGAAAAAAGAGAAAGAACAAATATAAAATAATGCATTGCATTATAATACAATTCATTGGATGAAAAGTGGAACCTGTTTGATTTGACAAATACATTGCAACTTAAAGTATAAATTCCCAAACCTTCCACTTTGTTGCCTTGCTATATTTGTATCATATATTGCTTGTTCGAGCATGCTGTTGTAAAATGTTCTGTTTATTATTATGTCCATATATAAATTTAGCTTATTATTGTTTTCTTCCAGTATGTACTTTTGTATTGTTTTTGTTTATTTATTTTTCCTCCAGAAAGAATTGAGAGTTGTATGTGCCTTTCTTTATTGTGTGTGAAATTGTATATATATATGTAAATATGCAAATGATAGAGGGCCACAAGGAAGATTAGCTGCATTTATCTAATTGTGTTACCATATTTAAATATAGTCATTATTAATTATTATTATTATTATTATTAGCCAGGTTAATGATCTGAGGTCTATGCAGTTCTCTTGTTATAAGTTGAATTGTATCCTGAAAAGACTCAGATATTTTAACTTCAGTTTCAATACACTATCAACATATGCTTTCAGTATTATGGTGTCAGTCTATTGAGAATAGAGGAAAGTCTAGGTCCAGACAAAATAAACCATTTATGGACCCAATTTGAGTCTACTCTAATTGATCGACAGATGACCATGGAAAGAGAGATTAATAAGTAAGTAGAAAATCAGGAGGCCTGTATATTGAAAAAATCTTGGTCAAGTTCAATTTTCATCATTTTCAGCAAACTTTAATGGAATTAGAGTCCCTGGGGAATTTTCAGCTGCCATTAGATCACATACAAATATGTACTTGAGTCATAAGTGAACTAATAGTTAAATTTATTGAGTTCTTACTGGAATTTGTTGAGGTTGCGGAACTCTTTAGACAGTTGAGGAACAATTGCTGTATGGATCACTTGAGTTCTTCCCGTTAACATATTTGTGTAGTCAATCCAAGCATTCATGTGATCTGATTGGTCGACTTGACTGATTACCACATAGCTACATATCTGTATCTTTTCTTATGTAGAATTTATGAAGACCAGTGTAGTGTTACATTGTGCCAACATGCTGACATATTGTCTGTAACATGTGATCACGGTAAGTATTTGGAGACAGGTTGCAGATGTATGTAAGAGTTGGAGCTATAACTATAGCACTACATCTTAGAAGCTTTTGACCTATTTAATGTCTAATCCGGTGGCTTTTTAAGTGTTTTGTGTCACTAAGAATCCAATCAGATGAATTGTTTCAAAAACATGCACCAACTTTGAGATACTTTTAAAATGGTGAAGATGTGTGAAGAAGCATCTCAACGATAATAAATTCTTTTGAAAATTGTCACCCAACTTCAGTGATGATCAGCAAATGCAAAAGAATACAATCAGTCTTTGTGTATCCAAAGAAAAGTAAGTGTACGTAATACATGTAGTTTTGGAAGAACCTGTATATTTGGACCAACATTGTGAGTAAAAATATGCCGATATGCATGCTATCTGGAGCTCTGTTTATTAAAACGTACCAGTACCTTTTCTATTCCTACATTCTCTACCAGATCAATTTACATGTATTTCACTGTCCAGATTATTACTCATTTAAAATGTTTCTCTGAGAGCTAAATATATAAATGTCATTTTTCTCTGACTGCAGCATAAATTCTGTTTCAGCCATTTTGTTCCTGGTAGCATTGATAAGCTATAGTACTTCAAGATGTGCTCTCTGTCAACATTTTTTATTATGCCCCCACTGTGATTGCAGAATGGAGTATATTGCTTTGCTGTTGTTTTTCTGTACGTTCATCCTGAAACCATAGTGTAGAATCTTTGGAATTTCAAGACATGACAGTTTATATACTTTATCAGGCCATTTAGAATTTCAGGGTAACAGTAATTATTACACATTTTTAAAATTGTTGGACTTTCATGCCATTATATCAATTTTTAACATTTGTTACATTTTATAAATTTTGTTTTATATTTTTGGGGGTTTATATGGGGACAGATTTGTTTTGCAAACACAAATCTAGCTATACATGAACTCTTGGGATACAGGAGAGAGAGAAAGTATCCAGCTGAGCATCATTAGTGTAATCAATAGTATCAGTACTTTTTACACTGTCCTCTGCTGTGCTCACAACCTTTACAGCAATTGATGAGGCCTGAAAGCTAGTATCATTTATTGCACACATTAAATGTCTCCAGCATTCATAGATTCCTGTATTTGGAGTATTCATTCCAGGGACATTATTGAAGTCTACCTGCTTAGAGAATGATGTTTTTGGAGAAAGTGTAATGACAAAGCATACCATTGTTATAAAGTTGGGAAAAAATTGTTATTTGATACTTAAGTTAGAGAATTACAATTACATTCAGTTTGCATGAAATTGCATTCAGTACAGATGTAATTCAATAATGAAAACTTGTTTTTACATGTATTTAGACATGATGCAATGATTGACTGGCCTGAGGCTACATCCTCCTTACCACAATCCTAGTAATCATTATTGCCCTGGTGTTTGTTGTTCATATCCCTTTTTTTAGACATAGCTTCTCATTGTGTCCATTCTCAAGGTCACACGAGAAGGGAGAGAAGTGTCTTCCCTTGTTGTATTTTGTATAGTACATGTATGATTTATAGGTATATTGTAAGCAACAATATGAACCCCTGTGGAGATTTAGTCCATTGACAAAATTCAGGTGTAATACACATTGGCGAGTTCAAAGCCTTTAAATTACTCATTCTCATCCCTATTGCAATAAGTATTCCTCCATTCTAGTTGTAAACATTCTCATTTTCATGTATATTTACAAGATCAGAATGCCGATATTTTCATTTATTGCATCCCCATAAAATTCCAACTCGTCATCAGACAAGTCTGCCATTTTCTATGCACTGAGATAACTTCGAAGATCTACATTTATAGATTTGAAAACGCCTCTTTTCTTGTTAACAACCCAACATAAAGTCTGAATGTATGCAAATG
Source organism: Margaritifera margaritifera (assembly GCA_029931535.1). Lineage (NCBI taxonomy): Eukaryota > Metazoa > Mollusca > Bivalvia > Unionida > Margaritiferidae > Margaritifera > Margaritifera margaritifera. The sequence continues at coordinate 389,149 of JAQPZY010001174.1, read as the reverse complement.
GTATGCAAATGAATCATACTACAAAATAATCATTTACTTATGGGGTACCCCTGACACTGACCAATCAGGGAATATCATCATCAAAACTTGACATGTACATGAGACTGGAATACCAGTCTGCAGTGTTGAGCAGGAGTTATTGTTCCTGGACCACTTTACCAGTCTGTATTGTTGGTTGTGTTCAGCAGGTGGTCACTCATGACAGTGCATTTATATAATAAAATCAGTCCATGCATGACACTTGTCGTCATAAATGACAGGCGGTCGCTGATAGCAGAGGTCGCTCAAGACTGGTTTTACTGTCATAGCATTCTAGTTTGTCCCCATGTCCACATCTGTCAACAGAATGCCCTTCACCACAGTAGTAGCATGTCTTACTGTTCCTTCTTTGATAGTGGATTTATTGTCATTGGCATCCTAGGTTGGCTTCTTGACTGAGATTATAAATAATGGGCAGCACCTGGTCCATGTTCCATATGAACCATGCTGTTCCAAGCGGTGAGAGATGTATCTTATCATTTCAGTTGTAAACATTGGATATTTTTATTTATTTATCCTCTGAAAAAAGGTTGAATAATTGTGAACTAGTTTTTAGTTACGTTCCATGGTAACTTTGTAAATGATAGAATTAGCAGGTTGAACATTTACATTACCCCATGAACATAGGATGATCAGATTAGCTTCTAGATCATTCTTATGCTGGGTTAGCAGACACACTTTTACATCAGTCATAATATGCGGGGTTGTGACTTCTGGAATGGTGTGAACTTTAACATTTATGTTCATTCCTTGTGGCATTATCTGACCAACAATGATTGAAACAATGAGCAGGATTGCATCTTCTGATGCAGTTTCAGGCATATGATTATCATGTTTTTAGCAATTTTTCTTGTCATGAGTTGTTGCAGGCTCATTCACTGAAACTAAATCAACATTCTGTTGTTTCAATGGGGAAGGTGATTGTTTGCTTGGTTTTTGTGGAAATGCATTTCTTGTCATTATGGTACCTTGATTGTGTTTATTGTTACTTGATGTCATGCCAGAATTTGTGTTTGAGACTTATGTTATGATTGAAACCGTGTTAGTATAATCCACTGATAACTGTGTTGGCTTTGCATTTGTCTCTGACATTTGATCATCGTTAGTGAGGCTTTCATTTTGTGCATAAACATATGTTTTGGTCATTAGTGCATACATGTTTGATTGGTAAGAATATCCTTCAGATCACTATTGTCCTTCACTATGGTCTCATGTTTACAGTGAACTTCACTCTTGCAGCAGGGTCAATATCCGTTCAATCAGACGCTCACTGGACAGCTGTGACTTGGTTGTGAAGAGGCTCTGTTGAGCCTGTAAATGTTGTCTGTTCATCTGTACTGAAGACTGTTGAACATTTCAAGCCCGGCATTTAAATTTTTGGTTTTACTAAATTCATTCTCAGGAGATCTTGGACAGTTTTAATGTTGAGCAGAGTCAAATTTGGCCATAATGTCCTAGATTATTGCCCTTGATAAACTTAGGTTGCATATTTAGATAGATAGAATAAAGATTGATAGATAATATGGTTGGATTGATGGATGTAGGTAAGTAGATAGAAAAAGAGATATACTAATCGTCCTTGTAAAATATCATACTAGGGAAAAATATGAACAAATGAACTGACAGATTCATGAACATGCAAATTAGAAAAAGACAATAAACACTTAGACAGATAAGAGAAGCAATCAATTGTAATTACTTACCTCCTTCACAAAAGATAGAAAGATATTTAAAAGAATATAATATAATGACAATAATACTTAGGATAGAAAGCAAGTATGAAAACGTGTGATATACTGATAATAAAATTAAATTACAACAAAAAGAAGGAGTGAGTATTCAGATTGTATTGGCATTTAAATATCATTGCCTGAGAGTTCATTTGAGAATAGCGATTACAGAATGACTATTCACTTAGAATTATATAATAATGACACAATTCAACAACTCGGGACAAGTTAATGTATGAAGTTATTATACAAATTCATTCAATGCATGAAAATATTAAGAAACATTTGATCAATATATTATAAATATACTTGAAATCACTCGATGAACTCTTGGCCTTGACTAAACTTTTCGAACTGTGCTAACTGCAAGTGTGTACCATCTTATATATTAACTTAATATGCGAGAATTTTAACCAATCAAAACACAAGGTATTATTCGCTGCCGGTAAATTTCACGTGCTAGTCACTAATACAGCATGACTGATGAGCGAAACTAATGTGATTATTCACTCTGGTCACTAATGATGCATATATGTAAATGTATATATACACACATACATTCACAAACACACACACATATATATATGCTTGGGAGTTGATACTTAATTATGTATTTTGATATCCAATATTGACCATTATTTCTGCTAAAGGAGCTGATATGATGGCAAACCCCTTACACTAAAAACAATGCTCATCTGAAACAATATTCCATTTACCGTTGAAGGTGTACTTGCTCAACATAATTGTCACAATTTGTGACATTTACAGTTGCAGGATCAAAAATAAATGTTACATTGTGACATGCAACATCACCCTTAAATGTCACTTGTAACATACTGGTGTTTGTGACATTTACAGGCTCTATAAGGCCCTAATTGGTAAAACTACCTCAGTGTCAGAAGTAATTGAACTTCCTGCTACTGATGGATTCAGCTTGTGGATTTAGAGCAGGGGCATTAACATGGCAAGGATGCTGTATAGAGTCCTGGATGTCAGGCATCTAGATGGAAACACATGAGTTATCTCAAGATTGCTCTTTAGTGAAAAGATTTCACCTGACACTTCTTTCCAATTCTTTCATGCCTACTCTGTAGCACCTTTACCCTGTACTAATATTGTTCCTGACATAAAGAGGGTCACAGTACACCCCTCCCTAGATAGCTCGCACCTGGATAACTCGTGAACCCGCTTATAATGCAGGGTCAGGCGTGGATCCCATTTTTTTTACTAGAAAATACCTGAAAAACTAACCCCAATTTGTTGAACGTGAAGAAAATCTTGATCAAAATTGGTGAATGAAACCTTGATATATCACCCGTTTTATCGTCAAAAATGGTGCTTAGTACAAGGAAAATTCAATCAACATTGTGAAATTTGCAACTTTTAATAAGAAGTCCTACATTTTGTTAAATTTTCTCTCCAAACAATATTCTCAGTACACCATAAATAACAATATTAAATGAAATTTCGATCAATGAAAATGTTACAGCAACACTTTAATAAATAAATACCAATTAAATAAGTTTTGTCAAGTGAAATTCGTGTTTTTGTTCGCTCTTTTAATTCAGTTTCAGTGTAATTATTATAAATGCAATCTGCCCTGTTGTATTCAAACATGAAAAATGTCAATCCTACTATCACAGCTATGTCTGCGAGCATTTCTGTGAGAACCTAATTAAGAGCCGACTGTGTTTTGATCTCCGACTTGTGGAAGAATTTGTTGTATTGCTACAATTAATTAAAGCAGACCTGCCTTGTATTATCATGTTAATTACGTCTTCTGTATTAAATCAAATAAAGGGGTGGAATAAAAAAAAGGTAAAAGGCATTCAGATCCTATCTGTTTAAGAGCTAACGTTCACAGTCGTGCATTGGGTCAACTCATTTCAATTGATCAATCAAACATTGTTATAAATATTATTATGTAAGTAATATAATTAAACTACTGTAAATTAACCTACTCATTTACAAATGTGATCAACAATAGCAAGTCAACCAAGCGAAATGAGTACTTGGTGAATAAAAAGCTTTGTTTCACAGATACGGTTAATTATGGAGAAGTGAGTTTCAGAGTTTGTAGTGAACTTAAAATTCCTGAATTGGCACTCAGAGATTTCCTCAAGGACGAGAAGAAGTTTCACTATTACTTAACAATGAAATCACGGCATTAATATTTTACTAATAGAACAATTAAAAAAAATCGAGTTTCGACGTTGACGGTTGTTTCACGAAATAAATGTCCATAGTTTTTGAAAAAAAAGGAATCTTGTTTTGTTGTGAGTCAGCAACAACAAGAAGCAGTGACATAATACACAGTGTTTTTGCATACACGTGATGGTTGTTGAAACCTCATGGAAAATGTTAACGATCTTTTGGAGGTTGGATATCTTGAAAATAAAGGTAATTTATACAAAAAAGTGAACAACTTCATTAGAAAAAAAACCCTTTATTGACAATTATTCCCAATGTTATTATAACATGAGTATTCATCCATTAAACAGCACCATTACCCCCCTCCTCCTCCAGGTTTTTCATGATGTCCAGCAGAATGGCATCCACATCTTAATTTTTTTTAGGTCATTCTGTAATTTGCGCCCTCGCTTATAGTGCCGTCTATGTTTCTGGACCCTGTTGTGCATGAGTTTTTGAGGGAGAGGTATATTCTGATTGATATCACTTTATTGGGACTTAATTTTAAAGATGTACCACTTTTTGTCTTTGTTATCTTTTGCTATCTCCATATTTACTCCTAATGGTTTTAAGCCTCTTTGGAACTTCCTCATAGGTCTGAAGTTTTAATTTCACACTGCCTTGTTAAATTTGCCTGTGTAAGTGTCAGTGAAATGCTACATATGATTTTGATTGTTCATAAGGGTTTGTGCCAGTCTGTATCAGTCCAGAGTAAACGGTGACCACCAATCAGAATTTCATAGCAATTCACAGCATGACATACTAGACATGGATACCCATTTTCTGTGTCCAAGCAGAAAATACATGATAAAATGAAATAACTTTTAATAAAAGTAGCAGGTAAATGATCATCATGGTATGTGACTCGTACAGTATTGAATGTGTATCATTTCCATTGGTATAGGTTTAGCACCATCAATAGTATTAGAAAATTGGCAAGGAATCAAATGCACTGGGGGTGAGTTAGTCACCTTGCATTGATTGGGATAGTGGAGGGGAGCTGTTTGCTAGTGTACATACCATTATTGACAGAGACAAGTGCCTGTTGTTTGCAACTAGAACCTCATCCCGCAGGCTGGACTTCTCATAGTAGAACTTACCCAATAATTTAAAACCAAAAATATTGTACTGAGATTTTTATAGTGGAGAATGCCATCATTAGTTGAAGTTCCAGGTGGGTAAGGTAGCTGATGAATCCTAAAAAGTGCCAGATTTTTTCTTCTGTACAATGCCTAAAGTAGTATTGTAAAATATTTAGTTGTTAAAAAGGTCATCTTTTCGACCTGCCACAAGTTCTTTTTCAAGTTTCTCTAAAACATCTGTTAGAAGTTGGTTTGCTGATTTTAAGCTTAAGGTATGATGTGACAATACAATACCTACATATGCCACATTTAATGCATGATTGAAACCTTCTGATATATATTGGTTAAAAGTTCTGTTTGTTATATTGTTTTGAAGCTGGGTTTTTTATAGAAGTTTTAAGGCTTTAAGGGACTGAGAAAGGGCTGCATATTTACTTTTACATGCATTTGTTTTATTTTAACCCTTATAAAAAACAATTATAAAGCAATTTGTATTGTTTTAATGCACATGTATGTATACGGTGTCCAGTAGCTGACAATTCCACTCACTGCTGTAAATCAGTAAAGATACAGAGAAATGAGAAAAGCATAAAGTATTCAAACAGTAGAATTACTGAAAATGAAAGAAAGAATAATAAATGATACTAGTAAATGAAAATTAGATTTAATACATATTCATATCGATCCTTCACTCAAGTGAAACTGTTGTTGAAAAATTTAAATCCTCTTGAAAGCACGTCTCATTTTATCCATGCATGTTTAATCCAAATGAACGAGACTAAAAAACTATTGCTTGAAGCACAATTACCAATGAAACACTATGTATATACACTAATTACAGCTGAGTGCTGAAGCTCACACTTGACTGATTTTTGGACAAAACCACTGAATCAATATCTTGTAAATCAAGTCTCCTAGTACACAAATGTTTGTCAGAATAAAATAATCTTTACATTTTTAAATTAAATAAGTTGAGTTTTCTTAAAGCCAAGGATAGTTAGGATCTTTCAGACAATTTGTGAATTGGCTTGCTTGCTGAGGATTTAGGATCCACTAATATAGTACACCGATGTTCACCAGTGATGTCTTTCTTTTCCCTGATGGTCTCCATGACCTGTTCAGCATACCAGTTGTAGAAGTGTGATTTTAATTCTTCTTTGTAGTATATAATCATTGTCAAGTGCAATCATTGAAGTCGGTAAATATATAAGGCAGGAACAAACATAGGAGTGATTCCATTGTCTTTCAATTTAGTTAGCATCTTCACACTTTATGGGCTCTGAACACATCAAATATTCTGCCAAGTGTCTAGCAGGTAAGTAATAGTCAATTTCGTGATGAACAAACCTCCAAATGCCCTTTGCCAGGACAAATCTATATCAAAGTTCATTTTTACCAAAGTCTGTTGCAGAATGGAATCTTCTCTCTGGAAGTTCGAAACAATCCTTTGTTGCACTCTTTTAAATCACACCTAAAAATGAATAGAGGAAAAGCCCCAATTTGTTACTATCAAGGAGAAAGAATAGCACAAATTATGCACACAAGACTTCGACTTGGTTGTAGTTTATTAAATGACGGATCTTTTCAAAACCATTGGTCATCTAGCAATTATGTTTATGTGATGAACCAGAAACCGCTAAGCATTTTCTTTTAGACTGTACAAAATGTTATTCTCAGAAACCAAACAGTAGGAATATTGCCCCATATCACAGATATAACTTTGTTATTAATTGGTAACCCCTTACAATCGGTTGAGGTCTATGAGGAGATGTTCAAGGCGGTCCATAAGTACATAATTACATCTAAGAGATGTGCCTGATCATTGCTTATGTCTTCTTTTTAAGCTGTTATATCTTCGGTATGTATTTGGTTATTATAAATATATAGTACTCGAGCTGAAGTTAGAAGTCCTTTATCTACCCCATCAATGCAGACATCTTTATACTTTCTTTTTCTCTTTTTTCTTTTCTCATTCATTTGTTGATTTGCAACTTTGTTTCTGCTGTAAATGCTTATTAGTTTGACATTATTACAATATTGTGTGTATAATTTTCTTTTAGTACCTCATTAGCATGTTTCAATGTTTGCAATATTATGCCTTCATTAATCACATCAGCCATATTATAAAAGTAAATATTATTGTTAATGAAAGAGCTTGAAATAAGATTATGCTTGTTGCTTAATCCTCCATATCTCTTGTTCAATTTTATGTACTTTCCACTTCTGTAAATAAATACTGTTTAAACTAGGCATGTGCAAACCACAGCCCGCGGTCCTGATCCGGTCAGTGACCTGGTTTTATCTGCTTATATACATCATAGGGTGTGGCTTTAAAAATCGCTTATCCAGCCCACACCCTGGAAGAAGTTGCACATGCCTGGTTTAAACCAAATATTGACACTGCCTGCAGATTGCATTGAGCAAGGGACAGCTGTTTTTATGTTTGGTTCACAGTGTGGAATGATCTCATCCCCCCAAACTGAGGGGATCTAAGTTGAATTTTAACACTCGCTGTGTTAATGCCATGATCATCAGAAAGTATTGATGGTGCATCTTTATGGATAGTGATTCAAGTGAGAGATCATATACATGTGCTTTAATAACCGATTGGCTTAGTGTTGTTGGCAGCATTGGCTCCCTTTGATGTTGAGCACTCAGATAAAAACACAGTGCAAGTTGATTGAGCTTGACAGGTATTTGATTTGTGCTCATATAGATAGTAATGTTGTTTTAACCATTCAATTCACTGCTGTTTGTTGTCAGCATAGTTTGTTCTTTTGTATTCTTTTTGGTGGGTATTTGTAGAGGTTAATCCGTGAAACTAAATACCCACAAATATGTGAATTTTAACAGGCAAATCCATGAATTTAAGTACCCATAAAAATGTATTTGTCCTTTTTACAAAACCACAAAAATTTAGAATCCACGAAAATACATGAAACCACATTATCTCAAAGAATGAGGTAAGGGCCACTTTAGAGTGGGATGGAACCCCTCAGCCAAATCATGAGAGAATATCCTTACTTTAAAGAATGAGATAAGAACCACAGTAGTTTGGTGTGGAACCCTGTGCCCACAAAGTTGTGATCATAAGTGGTGGAAATTTAACAAGGAAAAAAAAATCCATCATCAAATGTGGTAGAATAAACTTTAGAGTATAGAGAAATAGTGACTACATTGGAATAAAGAATTGTACTTTGGTGAATAACTGTTGACATGCACACAATAATTATGTCGTATCTGGCCCCAGGGTGCACAGAAATACCTGAAAACATGCAAGATATGATGTTTATGATGATGTAAAATAACCAAGAATTAATTTATGTACACTGTTACACTAGCAGTACCCCAGTATGTACTAAATACCATAAATCAAGTTAATTTTTTAATGGTAACAATTGAAACCAACTAGTCTGAAATAAAAAGTATTTGGTTTGAGTTTAAATGGAAAACTGGAAATCAAAGTAAAATATTAACAATCCTATGCTCCATTTGGCAGTTGCACCTGTTATAGCTCCATGTAAAGATTTATATAGGAAGTACTGCCCCATAGTAGAAAGATGAATATCATCTGTCCTAATGCCCCGCAGCTTTGATCGCTGACATCATGCTGAATATGACCGATTATGTGTGTGTAGAGTTTAGAAAAAAGAACTGTCATGTTCAGCCGAACTCTTGCCTAACACCATGCCAAACAAGGGTCTGTAAAACTACTTGATTAGTCTCCGTTACTGATGAATGATGCTTCATTATTGAAGAACTTTAAGAGGTAACACTTTAAATTAAAGATACCTCTTTCTATCTTTAAATTTGTCAGGGCTTTGTGCAAAATTAAATTGAAAACTTAAAAGGATACCATTGAACAGCCACCATTGCTGGAGGTATGCCTACATTAGCCATGAAAATAGCTCTGTATATCTGAAACTTGACATTATCTCCTGGGTATAATGTGAGGCATCACATCATATCATCAGTTGATGGAATACTACTTTTCCAGTATTTGGGAAAATCTAATTCTTGCATCACAAGTAAACCTTGTGTTGCTTTACCATACTATTGTCTGGCACAGATCTCATGAAGCCATATACAAATCTGGTTAAGTGAAACTGGAGAAGATATGGTATAATGGATTGCCAGAAAGGTACATGGAGGGGTCACAATATTCCTATCACTTTTTTCCAAAAAATTCTTATCGTATTTTGGCCTTTATTACTAGGAAGATTTTCATGATTGGACATAGGTTGAGCATTTTGGCAACTTTGGTTATGTTAACTCTTTAATTGACAGTGCTGCTGTTAGTGACACATTGCTCTGCATAGCTGCTGAGATCTCTACTGCAGCTGGTTTGGGGGCTGACTTCCAGAGCCTGATGCTGCTGGAGCCAAATGAGAACATTCATTCTGACTTGGGGATATAAGTTAATTTTTTTTGTTATTTTCCTTAGAATTGACTGATTTTATATAGTAAATCTATGCATTTTTAAAAGCTAGAACTACCTTCTGTCTGTGTGATTTTTATATCCATATGACTTCCACAAGATTGGTAAGAAAATCCATTTCATATGAATTGAACATATATGTCTTGTGACACTAGTCTAAAATTTGTGTCATTTTTTGTACACCAAGTTATAGGTCAAATTCGTACACATAAACACTGGGACAGCTTTTTAAACATAATCATACCCTTTACATTTTTGTACACAGTCAAGTCATAAAAATCATAGTTATTTGTACTAAAAATTTTCGGACATAGTTGGTTTTATAATTGAAAATTGTAAATTGTAAATTTTTCATACACATGAAGTCTAAGATCTAAAGGTCAAATGTGTTTGAGAATTAATACATACAAATTTGTAAATAAAAAGATAAACAGCCAAAATAAAACACATCTATACTGAAAGACTGTGCCATACATCACTTTCTTCACTGCCAACACTCCCCAATTCAGTATCATAAATTTTGTCCAATGAAAAACCAGAAAATTCTGATTCCAAATTGATTGCAAAAACCATCGTCTCAACTATCAATAACAACCACATGTTTTAACTATCATGTAGTAGAAATTCTAGACTTCCCTCCATTAGTAACCATATTTAGTATATGACATCTTTCACAGCAAAAACCATGATTTCTCAACTCTGTTTTGATTGGTTAAATACCCTTTACCATGCATTATTGATGAATAAGATCATTTGTAACATTAACATTCAGAGCAGAACTATCCATCACTAAGGTCTAGTATGCATTACCTGCAAGTGGATATATCCACTATGGCAGGTAAAAGTGCTTGTTTACAAGCAGATTTATGTCAGTGCAGAGGCAAGGGACATGTATGCAGTAGACATACATGTCAGTGGTAGGGAAAGAGTTAAAGTGATGACATTGTTTTGACCAAATTGTAACTGGGCTTTACCCTTGGTTATGCAAATATGGCTCGATAATGGTATGTATTAACAAGAATGACCCGTCCACTTAACTTTTCATTAGAATACAGATTAGGTCCTAGTCCACTTGACAAAAAGGAACAGAGTTATGCTGTACGTGCATGCTTAGTGCTTAAAAATGATCCCTTCAGACCCTGCAAGCAATATGCATGAGTAACTAATAATTTGGTTGTGAGTTGACGTGGCCCTCATGAATATTTCACTGAATGGTCAAACAGTTCAGCTTTATTTAAATATATATATATACAGAAGCACAAAGCATTGTGCAGTAGAGAAATTTTGCTATTAAACATTGTTTGTACTTCAAGTTTGGTTTCTGTGAGCATGTGAGTGGCTGATTATGGCCAATTTGTGCTCTGAACCATCTGTGGCACACTGGACAGGAGATGCTGTTTGGAGTTGTTTGATCAACAGAGGATGTAATTCAGTTCAGAGATTTACACTGCTTCTGCACTGCTGCAACAGTTCTCCTCAGCTCATAGTCCTGCCAGTATATGAGAAAGCTTGCCAGTTGTTTCCAGTGGGTTGGTGGTTCTTCCCTGGGTTTTCTTGGGTTCTTCCTCCACCAGATATACTGGCTGCCATGTATAGCCTATCATGTGCTGAAAAATGTCATTAAACCCACAAAATCCAAACTCGTCTGACATCCTAGTGATGTGGCCTTAGTGTTGTACCTGTCTATCTCAGATGAAATTTCATCAGAAGAGTGTGTATGCTTGGAATGGCTGCCCATGTTAGGAATCTCGGTGTGTGTGACCTTGTCCTGCCATTCAGTCCTCAACAGTTTCATGTGAAAATGGTTAAGCTTCCTGGTATGGCGTCTGTACACTGTCCAGGTTTTGCGTGCATACAACAGAGTTGCCGGCACAGTGGCTTTGTAAACCTTCAGTTTTGTTTGCAGGCTGATGCCTCTGCACTCGGACACATTTGCACATAGTCTGCTGAAGTCCACACTTATCCTGGTATTGGTTTCATTATCGATGTGGATTGCATATGACAGTGTACTGCCAAGGTAAGTGAACCTGTCCACTACCTGAAGGATTTGGCCATTCACTGTGATAGTAGGCTCTACATAAGACTTTCCTTGTGCAGGTTGATGCATCACCTCTGTCTTCTTGATACTGATTGTTAGACCAAACCTGGCACAAGATGAAGAGAAATGGTCCATACTCTGTTGCATGTCTCAGGATTGGGAGTCTGCCCACCAGGCTCGGAATAGGGAAGGGGAACAGATCAGCACCCCCCCCCACCCTATTATCCCAATGAATCCTTGGTCCACTATTCCCCTGTGGGCTACTGGACCTTGCCTTCACAGTCGAGGTGATGCTGCGACTCGTGTCCTGCCATCACCTCCTCACCAGGTGGCCTCAACACGGAAGGCTAGAGGTGTCGCATCGTCCAGGGTAGACAGGCGGTCTGGCTTCCCACTGGAACTCGCACTGAGCTACGGGCTGTGGTGCAGAGTGCTCCTATGCCTCCTACACCATCGAGGGACATAGCGATGCCCATCCACCCTCCGACTCCGAGTATACTAGATGATGACGATGCCCTCTCTATTCTCGTTGACTCAAATGAGTTCGAGACAGAAGCAGCGGCACTGACACCTCTCAGGCCCACCCCTTCCTCTCAGTTGGAAGAGGTCTGGTCATTTGATAAGGTTTACCGCCTCTTACCCCGAAAATTTTGATCCAAACCATCTGGCACACAATCCAAAAAGATCCTTTCCATTATGGAAAAAATCTACAGGGAGTAAACACAACCAGACCTCTTGCTTCTCCCTCATTCCCCAATGATTGAGGAACTCTCACAGAGGCTTTCACTAGGCAAAAACATAGCTCGGCAACGTTGAGCGTGGTTTTTCCCTCCCTCAACATTGAGACCCCTGGTCTCTTCTGCCAGTTACAGGGTACATTCTCCAAAGTGGCCTACCAATCCTCTCCAATTGGACGCTGAGGTGACCAAAGTGGGCATTTCTACAGGAGCCTGGGCTCGCCTTCCAATAAAAATAATTGATGCCATGGAGCAGAAAACCCGGTTACTCTTAACCATTGCGTCGCATTCCGATCTGTTCTCAGAAACTGCGTTTATTATGTTGAGAGGGGCCTCCTTGAATCCAGCCACATTACAATGCATGCTGGAAGCTGTGGCCAAGATATCCTGGCATGCGTCTTCTGTTGGAATGGCTTTATCGGTGGAATTCTGCACATCTGCCGTGATGTTGCATTGGACTCCTCGATGATCTTACTTAACCACAGTAAAGAGCTTCCAAGGGCTGCCCCACTGGAAGCCGAAACCCTCTTGGGGGCCTCATGCCAACTGTGGTTTCTCAAGACTTGCTGGATCATCAACATCTATCCTTTACATCCACTCCTGGCCCATCGCAATCAGCCAGGAAGCGTGTTAATGCGAATCACTCTCGGATGTATCCGCCAAGTTCTTAAAACGGACAAAACCCCAGTCCAATCTGCAACCTCAAACTAGACCTCCTTGTCAGTCGGGTCCACGGCATCAAGGTCGCTGCAGACCCCAAAAGAGGAAGTTCTATAACCCTCCTTCCTTTTCCACCGAAGGAAGGGGGGAAGGCACACCTAGGGATCCAACCCCTCTCCTGCCATGCATCCCCCTCCAAACGTCCCATAGGTGCTCGCCTAGACCTCTTTTCAGAGGCTTGGTCAAACATCATGGACGATGGGTGGGTCCTCTCCATTGTGAACGAGGGTTATCGACTTCAGTTTTGAGAACAACTCCCGCTATCAAGGACCCCCATTCTCTTTCCCCAGTCCAATCTGGTGAACTTGAGGGAAGAGGTGCACACCCTTCTGCAGAAAGGGACAGTCGAGAGGGTCTTCTGCCTTCTAGTCCTGTATCTTCCTGGTCACCAAGAAAAGTGGGAAATTCGGATCACAATCAATCTTTCCCCACTCAACCAGTTCTTCTGGAGGAACCTTTCAAGATGGAGACAACCTCTTCGATCCCGAACGGACGAGGTGTCCGTCCGATTGGGCAGTCTCCATCGACCTTCAGGATGCCTATTTGCACATCACAATTTTTCCTCCACACCGCAAATATCTCCGGTTTTGCTTAGACCAGGAAGTTTTTTTTCAATTCTGGGTTCTGCTGTTTGGAATCTCTTCCGCACCCAGAGTCTTCACCCAAATTATGGGAGTGGTTGCGGCCTACCTTCGATTACTGGGAACACCGATTCTCCAGTATTTCAATGACTGGCTGATCCACAATGTCCAGGTTCAGTCCCTTCATCTTGATCTGTTCCGTTTTTGGTCCGCTGTAACTCGGTTGGGTCTTTTACCAAACCTTGAGAAGTTGGAACTCATTCTATCACAGGACTTTGTTTACGTGGGGATGAATTTCCTCACGAACCATAGCTTGGTCCGGGTTCCATTAGATCGGTTAGATCGAATCATGGCTCTTCTAGAGGCGCTTCGAGCAAAAACATCATTATATGCTCGCCCTTATCTACCCCAATTGGGAACCTTGAACGCTGCTGCCGACTTGGTTCCTTTAGGACGTCTCCATATGCGCCCTCGACAGTTCCTCCTCCTTGCAAGGTGGAAACCACACAGATTCTCTATCAATCCTGATCCCACTAGGACGGGACTTTCACCACCACTTGTGCTAGTGGATGAATCAGAATAGATTCCTGGTTGGGATCCCAATGCATGCACCTGACCCCCACTCCTATCTGTTCGCCGATGTGCCATATTCTGGTTGGGGTGCTCATTTAGTACCGGAGGGCGTAATTCTCCAGGGTCTTTGGACTCTGGCTGAATCGTCCCTCCACATCAACAACCTCGAAATGAAAGCAGTATTTCTAGCATTGCAAGGGTGCATTGACAGAGTAAGGGGTCGCTGCATCATGGTCTCCTCAGACAAAATGTCCATCATAGTGTATCTACGATGTTAGGGAGGCACACATGTACCTTTTCTTTGCGTGGAAGTCTGGAACCTCCACCAGTGGGCAGCCTCAGAGGACATCACAATCCGAGTTCTGCACATTCCGGGCAAGAAGAACGTATTAGCGGACAGCCTGTCCGGGACAGGTTGAGCCATCCTCATGGAATGGTCTCTTCACCGCTCTGTAACAGATTCCCTGTTCACACTTAGGGGAAGACCCCTAGTGGACCTGTTTGCGACCAGGCTCAACAACAGACTTCCCTTTTACATATCTCCGGTCCCGGACCAGAGAACATGGGCAGTGGACGCATTCAGCTTCCAGTGGGATCGGCTATTCGCATACGCCTTTCCACCATCCCAACTGCTATCTCAAGTTCTGCAAAAATCCAAACTTCCACTGCAAAGATCATTCTCATCGCCCCACTGTGGCCCCAGCGATCATGGTTCAACGATCTGCTAGACCTGTTGATCCATCGACCCAGGTCTCTACCTTACCGGAGGAATCTCTTGTCTCAACACGGGGGATCCCTTCTCCACAACAGCCCACACATTCTCCACCTTCATGCTTGGCTCATCTTAAGCGATCTCTCCGCCAGAACAAGTTTTCGGGCAGAGTTGCCAGTTGCATCATCCAGGCCAGGAAAGCTTCTACATCCAAGGTCTGTAATGCCAGCTGGAGAATCTTGTGTGATTGGTGCAGTAGGAAACACGTTGATCCTATCTGCTCCTCTGTAACTTTTGTTGCTGATTTCCTTTTGCTCCTTTTTGAGACCAAAAGATGTTCAGTATCCACTATCAAGGGCTATCGAGCTGCCATCTCCAATGCACTTAAATTCTCTCAGGGCACGGCAATCGGGTGAAATTCGTACCTTGCCGATCTCATTAAGTACTTTGAGCTCCAGAGACCTGTCTCCCGCTCTCTTATGCCCAGATGGAATCTTTCTTGTATTTTGTGGTCTTTAACCAAAACCCCCGATGAACCATTGAGCATAGCCTTCATTCAGGACCTCACACTCAAGTCTGTGTTCCTACTCGCTCTCGCATCTGTGAGATGACAAAGTGAGATCCATGCCTTGTCTATTGATACTGGCTGTCTCCGGTTGAATGGGAATTACGATTCTGTTTCCCTCCTTTGCCAACCAGGACTTCTTGCTAAAAATCAATTATCTTCGGTAGCTCCACTACCTTCTCTGGGGCCCATTGTTGCAGCACAACATGTGGCTCAGAGAGACACCAACCTTCTATAAGATGGACCTCTCCCTCTATGGTGAATACATTCCATTTTCTCTGTTTTTGATCAGTTTAACTAGATCATCAGCCTACCCCCCGAACTGAAAAATGTAGCTAAACAGTGGCGACAGGATAAGTAATTGCTGCTATTAAAATGTAGTTTTTTTGTGGGGGGGGGTAAACTAATTTTAATTATGCAATACTTACCTGTAGCTATTGTCGAATGCCCTCCTCCCATCCTGCTCTGATGTTTTGCATAATCATCATTTATGAAAAAGATGACAGTTCAGGCAAGCCTAAGCGACGCACAGACTGGAGTTCAAAGGTCATACTAACCTTTCTCCACTCTGTGGGAGGATGTATTCACATTGAACAGACGGTGATTTTCGGCGCGAAATAGAATAGCTAAACAATAGCGACAGGTAAGTATTGCATAATTAAAATTAGTTTGACCCCCCCAAAAAAACTGCATACCACTGTGATTACATGACAGTAAGATGTATCAGACCATAGGATGGCTTAGCAATCGTATGGGCCAAATAATATAATTGTACTTCTGGTACAGCAGTACCTATCTTGTTTTTATCTCAGTTGCAAAGCTGTCTAATCTAACAACGTTTCCTAATGTACTATTGATACAAAGTTTCTTCTTCCCATTAGGACTTAGATTAAAGATTTATTTATCAGCTGAATGATTTCACAGGAAAATATGCAAATACTATTACCATGTTAAATTTTCAGCGTATATTTTCAGCGTATATTGGAGACAAGCAGTTCACAAAAAAATCTTGCGGATTATAATTAGTTAAGTTATGGAAAAATCCAGTATAATAAAAACTTGAATGATTTAACATACCTTTCAGAAACAAAGATAATTTAGGTAATACAGGATGGTTTTGTTTTAGTGGTGAAATTTGCTAAGATATGCCTTATTACTTCAGTGTTGAGCTACAGTAGGTGTGTGGTTTTTCTCCCATTTGGGTCATTAAAAAAAATAAGTACTACATATATATCAGATTATTTTTATCTTGCCTTTTAAACAATGCTAATGCCCAAGCCCAATCGTTATTGGTATTCTTAACAACTGCTTTTTGGTTGAACCTGTCTTGGCAGAAGCTCAACGGAGCTATCACTTTGGCATCTGTGTGACTGTCTGTCCATCCATTCACACCCTAGATTAAAGATTAACATCAGTGTTCAAGATTGTTATGAGGTCAGTTTGTCAAGTATAGTTGGGTACAGAGATATGTTACCTGGTATGTATATAACTTGATGTATACAACAGCTGAATTTTCTAAAAGCTCGGGGGTGGCTCTACGTGCAGGCCATGGCTAGCTTCTTATTACCAAAGAATGCTGTTTTTTTCTCCTTGTAATATTATGTGTCTATATCCAGAGTTCAATCAGACCATCATCTAACTCAGTTTGAACTATCTTGAAAATACCTAGATCACACTTAACAATGAATTACATTGTTGTACTAGTACATGTACATGTTTATTTGTTTCCAGCTATAATGGTTTCAGTGAGAAAAGTTGCTCATTTCTCTGAAATCTCTAAGTAAAATGCATGTATCAGCCAAGTCCTACAGAGATATGACTGCAGTTTTTAAACTTTATGCAGGTTGGAGAAATTACAAGCTCTATTTGAGAGGGTTCATCAAGAAACTGAAAACCTTGAGGTCACACTACATAACATTGAGCATCACATTAAAGATATGAAGAAGGATCAAAATACATTGAAAGAGAAGCAAAACTTTGATGCATTGGCTGGAGAACTAAAGAACATTGAAGATAGAATTATCAGCCTGGGGACAGATGTACAAGCCCTACAGCAGGGAGAATACCTATATATGGATGAAGTTAATAAGTGAGCATACATTGGTGATTTTTAACTGTTATGCATGGAGAAAAAAAACTGTATTCATAGCTTATGGATGGCTTATTAATACAATCACTAGTAGAAAAAAATATTCAGACATAGACTTGATCCTTTCATTACTCCTTTTGTTTTAAAAATGTAAGCCTATTCAGATACATTTATGTCATGATATGAATGTCTCTTTCTCCTTTAAATACGTTCCCCAATCACATTAACGTTAGGGATATAAGCCTGCTACCTCCCAAATCAAGCCCTACTAAATGATGAAAATTCGTCTTTTGTGTCTATATCATATAGACAAAAGGCAATAACTCTTGCCCATTACCACCCCTTACCACCACCAGGTGTCAGTAGTTTTTAAGCTTCGCTGTCGTACAGTCAACATCTTACGAAAAACCTCCCGTCAATCCATGCCAATATCGATGTGAATTTTAACCATCCATCCAGAAATTTGGATGTATAGTGTGTATTAATCATTCTTCTACAGGTGGTTTACATTATTTTTGCAATTTTTCCAATATTTTTGTGAATTTGTCACTTTCTCGGACTTTGTCAATTTAGACCGCATCATACAACACACATTTCGAAGAAAACAGATGGGTTTCTTCAATTTGAAAACTTGTCTCACAGATTCATTATATTAATACAAAATTTGTTATCGGACCAGTCTATACTTTAACAAATGGCGGCAGGTGTTAAGTGCAACAGGCTTTATCGATGTGACTCTCGGATGTTATATGACTGACAGATGTTAGAGAAGAGGGATTTTTTTAAACTTTTAAACCTATTGGAACAGAAAAAAAGACAAATCAATAGTGCTTTACAAATTTAGAAAGAAGAACATGAGAGGGGTAATACAGCACTCAGTTTGAGCACATGGTAATTATCATTGCAGAGTGTGTGGAGTTGACTTTATGATCACTCAGCGAAAGTTAGACATGTAGACTAGTTAAAGTGAGTGTTGTGTGTATATAATTTGTAAATATGTTTTGTGTTTATATTCTGGTACTAATCCACATTTTGCCCATTTGTGACAAGAACTTTAACTAGCTGCAGATCCAGGTTAGTAGCAAAACTAAATGTACATTTTTCATGCAGTTTATTGTAATTATGGCATGTAATATATGGATTACACTTTTTATGCTCAGATTACGCTTTTTTGCCACTTAGGTTACGCTTATATCTCTGTAGGGGTTGGCAGGTATGCTGTAAGTCGGGGCGCATGGGGTTTTAATGGATCCAGTGGATACAGCCTATACTACCGTATCGCCATCTGGAGCCATCCACAATCATCCAGCCAAATGAGCTGGCTGTCCAGCCAGTCTGGCCGTCTCAATCCGGGGATCTTACTGAAAGATCAGTCCATCTCGCCAGGCCTGCAGCTTCATCTTCTACAACTGTGGAGATCTTAATGATAGATCTGTCCGTCCTTCCATGCTATGGCTACATACAATTACAATTACGGGGATCTTAGTGATAGATCCATTCGTCTCTCTGGGCGTACGGCTACACAAACATATTTTGACTGGAACTTTAGTGATAGATACTGGTACCGGCACCAACCGTGCCAACCATACTCCCAACGAAACCAGCCGTCTGTACAGGTACAACGCATTTGTCCAGTGGAGCCAGCTTACCATATGTTCACGGCTTACCCACAGGGAAGTTACCATGACTTACATAGAGATGACAGCATTGCATCAACTATGACACCTGGGATGGTTTATCCAGATATGGAGGCAGAACCAGAACAGGACACCATACACACTGAGTGTGAAGATACTCCTAAACAACAGCTTTACTCAGGACCTGTCCCTCCAACTCGTCGCCCACCCAGCACAGTCTTTTAAGACCAATCCGCCCCTACCACAGCGAATCGATGATAGGTGAGCAAAGGAAAAGGGATTTTATACGTCCAACCAGTTTTGGAGGCAACCTTGTTGGGGGGTTTGGGGGGGGGGTGTGTGGGCAGGAAACCAAGTTCCTCCTCCTCCAAGCCTCCTAACTCTTGATGCTGACCTACCAACCCCACCGCCCGCAGAGAGCCTATAGGTAGGCGCCAGACTCCTACACTTCCAATCTCGTTGGATCAACCTATTTCCTCAAAATGAATGGGTGATCTATATCATTTCGGAGGGTCTTTGGTTTTCATTTATCCAACCCCTCCTCTTTCTTTCTCTCCCTTTCTAACGGACGTACCATCAGACCGGGAGAAAGATGATAATCTATGGTTGCTCCTCGACAAAAAGGGCAGTGGAGTCTGTGAGACAAACACAATTTCCAGAGTTTTATTCAAGGCTTTTCCTTATACAAAAGGCCAAGGGCATGTTGAGGCCGATCTTCAACCTGAGTCGCCTCAATCAATACATTCTTATGCCGAAGTTCCAGATGGAGATGGCAAGATCGATACAACTCTCCACCAGAAAGGGTGAGTATGCCATCAGTCGCGATCTGACCGATGCATATTTGTATGTCCCTATCCACCCGGTATCGCGGATATTTCTTCGTTTTGCTTACCGCGACAAGGTTTACCAGTTTCAAGTTCTTCCATTAGGTCTAAACATCAACTCCCCTGTCTTTAACAAAATCATGGATTGCGTTGTCACCCTGTTCCAGTCGACTTCATCTACAGTGACATACTTGGACGACAACCTCCTTAAAAATATGTTAAGTTCTATTCTTTTAAAGGGCAGGAATGATCTCCTATCTGTTTTGAATCATCCCATTTTTCTCATGAACTGGGAAATGTCTGACCTTCATCCATCCCAGTGTTTTGTCCTCCTGGGTATGGAGTTTACCACCAATCTCAATCTGGTACGACTTCCTCAAGTTCGCATAATATTGATCGTTGAACTTGTCAAGTCCATTTCCAACAATACTTGGATTTCAGCAAGAGAGTTCTTGCAACTACTCAGATTATTCAATGCGGTAGCAGACTTGATCCTGCTTGGCCGTCTTTTTATGCACCCCTTACAGATGACCTTGCTGGCTCAATGGCGCCCATTTCCAGCCCCCTCGATCAAAAGGTCAGGATCACGAATGAGGTACGATCATTCCTGTGTCAGTAGCACAAGCCCGGTTGGCTCACGACAGGAATTCCTCTGGAGAAGCCCCAATCAGAAGATACAGTATGTACTGATGCCAGTACGTACAGGTGGGTAGCCCACCTGTTGCCGGACTTTGATATGGGATGCTGCATGTGGGAACCAGGGGAACTGCCTGTCCACATCAATCTTCTCGGAATGAAGGCTGTCATACATGCCTTTCAGTTCTGGAAGGACCAACTCTCAGGGAAAACAGTCCTGATTATGTCAGACAACTCGGTAGTGGTGACCTACCTTCGTCTCTCCAGTTCCAGACCAAGAAGCTTGGGCTATGGATGCACTATGGATCAGTTGGGAGGGGTTCTGGGCCTTGCCTACTGTTATGTATGATGTTTATATAATATTATAAATATTTTAGGAAATTATAAATGTTTCTTCACTTTAATATTTGCTTAAATCTTAATGTTATCAGGAAAAACATGTTTAACTAGTGTCCTTGAATTAGGTTGTTTTGATCAATATGTTTTCTCAATTTGAAGGTCAAGGTTGAATTTTTGTTTACAAGTAAAATTGCATTAAGATGACACATGTTCTAGAACATTCTGTCATGTGACCAATCTTTATATATGCCATGTTTGGTGGACATTTATTCAGTTTTGACATTACCATCAGTCTTGTAAAGAGCTATTACAGTTGTGAAAATTCATTCCAAATTCTAAGAGAGGAATTATTTTAAATATTCATTGGATTATAACAGTGCTCATAAACTTTTGGATTTTGAATTTTTAATTGATGATTTTGGAATTTAAGTGAACTTATTCAGATATTTTGGAATACTTCATTTTGACATCAGCACATCAAGATTACTAGTACATCAGGACTTTGGAGACCAATAGCACATCATAACATTCAAGGACACAGCCGTGAATTCGGAACATTCTATATTTAGGACTTGTGATTAGAACAATCATTCTTATTGGATTATTAGGATTTCAAAACACATTACTGTAAGTGACTTTTTTGATTTTTCATTTTAATTATCTAGTAATAAATTGCTTGTTGATTTTTACTTGATTTGTTGGTTTCACTTTCTTTCTCTTACATTTTTCTTAGACCATAGAGTCGTAACAGAAATTGGGGGCTCGTCCGGGATCCGGGATTGAATTTCTTTAAAGCATATTAGAGATATTAAATTTATCTTTGAAATTCATATTGATTTTGTCTTGAAATTTTTTTTTTGTCTTTGGCAAAGATTTTTAATAGAGAAATTTTTTTTGTGTGAAACCAACAAGCATTTACAATGGCATCTAATGTTCAGAATTTCATTTCAAAACCTACCCAGGAGGGGTTAGAGTGCATGAGAAAGGATGAGTTGCTTGAGCTTGCCAGAAAATACAGTCTATCTGAGGCAAAATTATCATTGACAAAACAGGAGATAAAGATTATTTTGATTCAGTATTTAGTAGGAAAGGGAATTTTTGAAAATAGTGCTTTAAGTTTGAAGAGAAAGCCTGTATCTGGTTCTGACAGGAAATTAAGGGAATTAGAGTTAAAGAACCAGATGGATTTAGAATTGGCAAAGCTTCAGATTCAGAGAGAGAGAGAGAAAGAAGAGAGGCAGATACAGATGGAGAGAGAGAAAGAAGAGAGGCAGATCCAAATGCAGAAAGAAGAGAGGCAGATGGAGACAGAAAAAGAAGAGAGGCAGTTGGAGAGAGAGAAAGAAGAGAGACAAATGCAGATACAGATGGAGAGAGAGAAAGAAGAGAGACAAATGCGGATACAGATGGAGAGAGAGAAAGAAGAGAGGCAGATACAAATGCAAAGAGAAGAAAGGGAAATGCAATTTAAGTTAAGAGAATTAGAACTGGCAAACAGAGCACACTCCACTCCTTTAAACACAAGTTCAGGTTTTGATGTTACTAGATATATTAGGTTAGTACCCCCTTTTCAGGAAAAAGAAGTAGATAAATACTTTCTTCATTTCGAGAAAATAGCTGAAAACTTGAAATGGCCCAGAGAGCATTGGACTTTGTTATTACAAAGTGTACTTATTGGCAAAGCTCGTGAAGTCTACATTTCACTGTCAGTACAACAAAGCACTGATTATGATGTGGTTAAGGAGTACATCTTGAAAGCTTATGAGTTGGTACCAGAGGCATATCGACAAAGGTTTAGGAATTGTAGAAAAGAAACTGGACAAACTCATGTCGAATTTGCAAGGGATAAAGAACAACTATTTGATAGGTGGTGCTCAGCCAAGAAAGTTGATCAAGGTTATGATAACCTCCGACAGCTGGTATTAATTGAAGAGTTCAAGAGGTGCATCCATAGTGATGTTAAAACCGATCTTGACGAGCAGAATGTGGAAACTTTGGAAAATGCTGCTCGTATGGCTGATGATCATTCCTTGACTCACAAAATTTCATTTGGCAATAAGTCGTCCTCTCAGCAGTTTTCTGGTAAAAAACCATTTCAATCTCATTCGAGTACTTCCAAATTTCACAACAGCACAACTGTTAGGAATCAAACATCTGATAAGACTGATCAGAAATCCTTATCTCTTTCTACGTGCACTTATTGTAAAATGAAAGGGCACGTTATTTCTGATTGCTTCAAGTTGAAAAATAAGCAACAGAGTAAAGACAGAGCTTTTCCAAATGCTCTTATTTCTACGAGGTCAAGGTCACGGTCTTGTATTGAAAGCAATACATTTGTTGGGTCAAACAATCCCCAGTCTGATTCTATTTTGGAGGCTTATGAACCATTCATGTCAGAAGGTTCTATATCACTTATTGGTGATTCTGCCAAACCTATCCCAATTAAAATATTAAGGGACACTGGAGCTTCTCAGAGTCTTTTATTATCAGGTACTTTGCCTTTGTCTGAGGAGTCTTCTTCAAGTGAAAGTGTTCTTGTTCAGGGAGTAGAGTGCGGCTTTGTAAATGTTCCTCTCCATTGTGTAAATTTGGCATCAGACTTAGTTTCTGGACCTGTGACTGTTGGGGCAGTGACTTCTTTACCCATAGAGGGTGTTCATTTATTACTAGGCAATGACCTAGCTGGAGATAAGGTTGTGGTTAATCCACTTGTAACTGACAAGCCTTGTTTAGATCAGAAAGTTGATCCTGTCGAAACTGAAATCCCTGATTTGTACCCTGCTTGTGCAGTTACTAGAGCTATGGCAAAAAGAGCTCTTGAGAGTGATGTTGATCAGGATATTATTCCTTTAGCTGACACATGTATTGGTCAGTCTTTTGATGAGGTCACTTTTTCCTCAGGTATTGATCAATCAAACGGTATTGATCACAGTGATCCTCATATTTGGCAACTCATTCTCTTTGTTCTAATCAGGATGACAAACGACAATCCCTTGTCGTTGAACAGGAGCAAGATCCCGAGATATCTTGTTTGTTTCAGAGGGCTATTAGTGAAACTGAAGCCACACAAGTTCCAGTGTGTTACTTTGTGAAAAATGGGGTCCTTATGAGGAAATGGAGACCACCTGATGTACCCGCTGGTGACGAGTGGTCAGTGAGCTATCAAATTGTTGTTCCTAAGTCATATCGACAGGAAATTCTTAATTTAGCCCATGAAACTCCTTTGGCTGGTCATTTAGGAGTCCATAAGACTTATCACAAGATCTTGAATCATTTTTATTGGCTGAAACTCAAAAGTGATGTTTCTAAATACTGCAGATCTTGTCACACTTGTCAAATGGTAGGAAAACCCAATCAGAAGATACCTAAGGCTCATCTACAACCTATTCCTGCATTTGATGAACCATTTAGTAGAATAATAGTAGACTGTGTTGGTCCTTTACCTAAAACCAAGTCAGGCAACCAATACTTGTTGACCATCATGTGTGCATCTACAAGATTTCCAGAGGCAATTCCTCTGAGAAATATAAAAACTAAAACTATTGTGAAAGCTTTGGTGAAGTTTTTTTACACTTGTTGGCCTTCCCAAATCTGTCCAGTCAGATCAAGGGTCAAATTTTATGTCTGGAATTTTCCAACAAGTTATGCATGAATTAGGCATCCAACAGTTTAAATCTTCTGCCTATCACCCTGAAAGTCAAGGTGCTTTGGAAAGATTTCATCAAACTTTGAAGAATATGATTCGATCATATTGCTTTGATACAGAAAAGGATTGGGATGAGGGTGTTCATTTGTTGTTGTTTGCTGTTAGGGAATCAGTTCAAGAGTCGTTGGGTTTTAGTCCCTTTGAACTAGTTTTTGGTCATACTGTCCGTGGACCATTGAAATTATTGAAAGAGAAACTTCTTTCAAATGAAGATTCAAAGATTAATCTTCTTGATTATGTCTCTGATTTCAAATACAAGTTGTCAAAGGCCTGTGAAGTAGCAAGAACTAATCTTCACACTACCCAGTCAAAAATGAAATTAAGGTATGACAGAAATTCACTGGAAAGGAGTTTTAAACCTGGTGACAAAGTTCTGGCTCTCTTTCCCATACCTCAAAATCCTCTTCAGGCTAAATTTTATGGTCCTTATACCGTTGAAAAGAAAGTAAATGACTTAAATTATATCATTAACACTCCTGGGAGACGGAAACAGAAACAACTTTGTCATATAAATATGTTAAAGGAATATTTTGACAGAGATAGTCCAGCTAATTATTCTGTTAGTTTAGTTGTACCTGTCCCGCACAGTGAAGATATCAACGATGGAGTACGATCAGACTATAGTGACTCTGGTATAACCAATCTTCGGAATTCAGAAATATTGAACAACCTAGACCAGAAACTTTCACATCTACAACAACAGGAAAGGAGTGAACTAAAACAGCTATTACATGACTATGAGCACTTGTTTCCTGATGTTCCAACACGAACAAGTAAAATTTATCATGACGTTGACGTTGTAGATTCTGCGCCTGTGAAACAGTATCCTTATAGGATGAATCCTCTCAAACAGAACTATCTGAAGAAAGAAATTCAGTATTTACTGGAGAATGATTTCATAGAACCAAGTAAAAGTAACTGGAGTTCACCATGTATTCTTGTTCCCAAGCCAGATATTATATTCCGTATGTGTACTGACTATAGAAAAGTCAACAGTGTCACCAAAACTGATTCATTTCCAATCCCAAGAATGGACGATTGCATTGATAAAATTGGAAATGCGGAATATGTCACCAAGTTTGACCTTTTAAAAGGATTCTGGCAAATTCCACTGACGGAAAGGGCAAAAGAAATTTCAACATTTGTAACTCCAGATGGACTTTATCAATATAAAGTCATGCCGTTTGGAATGAAAAATTCGCCTGCAACGTTTCAACGTCTGATGAACATGATAACATTTTGTCTTGATAATTGTGACGCTCTTATCGATGACGTCATTATCTACAACAACACCTGGGAAGATCATTTGGAAACCATTCGAAAATTCTTCGATAGACTCAGTGATGCGAATCTGACAATTAATTTGAGCAAAAGTGAGTTTTGCCATGCTTGTGTCACATTTTTAGGACATATTGTGGGACAAGGTCAAGTTAAACCTATAGAAGCTAAGGTCAAAGCTATCTCTGAATTTCAAGTTCCAATTTGTAAAAAACAACTGATGCGATTTCTAGGTATGGCTGGATATTATCGGAAATTTTGTTCCAATTTTTCCAAAATTGCTGAACCTTTGACAAGTTTATTGAGTAAGAAAACCAAATTTTGTTGGTCTGACAAGTGTCAGGAATCTTTTGACAAGTTAAAGGCCATGCTTAAGAATGCACCAGTTCTTTCTGCACCAAATTTTAGCCAATCATTTAAATTATCTGTTGATGCAAGTGATGTAGGGGTTGGTGGAGTATTGATTCAGGAAGACAAAAGTGGTGTGGATCACCCTGTGTGTTATTTTTCTAAAACACTAAACAAGCACCAGAAAAATTATTCCACAATTGAGAAGGAATGTTTGGCTTTGATATTGGCTTTACAGCATTTTGAAGTGTATGTTACCTCAGCTCTTTCTCCAATTATTGTGTACAGTGATCACAATCCCCTTACTTTCATCAACAAAATGAAAGATAAAAATCGGAGATTGTTGAGATGGAGTTTGATATTGCAAGAATATAACATTGACATCAAACACATCAGGGGAAAAGACAATGTGATTGCAGATGCACTCTCACGTGCCTAGAAATGTAATATTGCTTGATGTAATTAAGTCCAGTATCATAAAACATGTTCTTATGTAATTTTGGTTATTATAGTATTAGATGTATATTCAAAAGAAAGCTTTATTATATAAATCTTTCTTTTTCTTTATGAGGGGAGGTGTTATGTATGATGTTTATATAATATTATAAATATTTTAGGAAATTATAAATGTTTCTTCACTTTAATATTTGCTTAAATCTTAATGTTATCAGGAAAAACATGTTTAACTAGTGTCCTTGAATTAGATTGTTTTGATCAATATGTTTTCTCAATTTGAAGGTCAAGGTTGAATTTTTGTTTACAAGTAAAATTGCATTAAGATGACACATGTTCTAGAACATTCTGTCATGTGACCAATCTTTATATATGCCATGTTTGGTGGACATTTATTCAGTTTTGACATTACCATCAGTCTTGTAAAGAGCTATTACAGTTGTGAAAATTCATTCCAAATTCTAAGAGAGGAATTATTTTAAATATTCATTGGATTATAACAGTGCTCATAAACTTTTGGATTTTGGATTTTTAATTGATGATTTTGGAATTTAAGTGAACTTATTCAGATATTTTGGAATACTTCATTTTGACATCAGCACATCAAGATTTCTAGTACATCAGGACTTTGGAGACCATTAGCACATCATAACATTCAAGGACACAGCCGTGAATTCGGAACATTCTATATTTAGGACTTGTGATTAGAACAATCATTCTTATTGGATTATTAGGATTTCAAAACACATTACTGTAAGTGACTTTTTTGATTTTTCATTTTAATTATCTAGTAATAAATTGCTTGTTGATTTTTACTTGATTTGTTGGTTTCACTTTCTTTCTCTTACATTTTTCTTAGACCATAGAGTCGTAACACCTACCCACCTACAGTCTTGGTACTGACAATAATACAGAAGTTGAGGGGTCAGAACTGCAAGATGATTATGATAGCCTCTCTCATATAGGCCAAGTCTGGGGTCATCGATCTACTCGATCTAGCGATAGATCTGTCCAGAAAGATTCCAGCCAAGCTGAATCTTTTCAAGCAACTGCAGTCGAATGTGTTCCACTCCTGCCCAGACCGCCTTCTCCTTCACGTTTGGCTCTTGTCAGGACAGCCGTGCGAGAGAAATAATTTAGAACTTTGATTGTGGAGAGAATCTTGAGAGCAAGAAAAGCCCTCCATTCTGAAGGCTTATGAGGGAAAGTGGCATATTTTCAGGGACTGGTGCTGAGTCAATAACATTGTTTCTTTGAGTGCCTCGATCCCTCAACTGGCTGACTTTTTTCTCTCGCTCTATGAGGAGAAAAAGCAGGCCCCATTTACCATCAAAGGCTCCCACTCCATGATATCGGACACATTCAGACATCGTGACAGACAAGATATCGGCCATGATAAAGATCTATCAGACCTACTAGCCAATTTTGATTTGGATCAACCGAAATCCCTCACCGTAGCTTTTAACATAGTTCAATTCAGATAAATTTGAGCCTTTAGCCTGAACCTCACTGAAGGTACTATCATACAAAACATGTTTCCAGGTAACCTTAGCTTTGGCATGCTGGGTGAGCAAGTTACATGCCCTTTCATCTGACCCAAACTATCTTCAGTTCAGATCAAATGGTTTGGTGGTCCTCGTGACGCAACCAGTCTTTGATTCCAAAAATAGGTTGCTGTCAATGGGCAATCTGAGAGGCATCATACACTCCCTCTCTTCGTTAACACATTGAGAGCAGCAGCCATGCAAGACCCTCTCCGCGCCCTCAAGCACTACTTGAAGTACATGGAGGCAAGTCGTGGCACATGCAGACATCTCTTTCTCCCAGTGAAGGCCAGGAAGCAGGATATCACTCCTCAAGCACTATCTTTGTGGCTGAAGTGGGTTATATGCTCAGTGTACTCTGATGTCTCAAAAGATCAGTGTCGTCTTATTAGCATTTAAGCTCATGAAATTAGAGTGATCTCTGTGAGCCTCGCTTTTGAACATAACGCTTCGATCCGAGCTATAATAGAAGCTGTCGGCTGGCATGCTGAATCAACCATAGAGATTTTTTATCTCAGAGATTTCGCTTCACAGAGACAAACTTTGAATCTGGTGGGTCCTGTGGCGGTGGCCCGAATGACCACCAGACCCAGTTAAAGCCATCACAGCCTCACAGCTTCGCTGGATTTGCCAGTGAAATTTTATCAGTAAGAAGAATTGAATAATCATCTTCTTAACCAGATATAAGGGTCACAGATCACGTGACCCTAAGCTGTGTTGCTTTCAAATTAGGAGAGTGGGTTATCGTTCACATAGGGAATCCAGCCTTTTATTCCATAGAAGGATACCTGAGGTATAGGTAGGATGTTCAGTATTCCCTCCTCCTATTACCTATTCTCCTAACATTAATGTGATTGGGTAACGTATTTGAAGGAGAAAGCAAATTTTTAAGTAAATTGTGTTTCTCCGAGAATACTTACCTGATCACATTACTTAAAAACCCTCTCAGTGAACCCTCATGCAAGCATCCTTATTGGTATATCACTCAGCTTAAAAACTAGCGACACCTGGTGGTGGCAAGGAGAGGTAATGGGCAAGAGTTATTACACCGCTCCCTTGATAACTCGTGCCCTGATAACTCTCGAACCTGCTTATAACACGGGGTCAGGCATAGATCCCATTTTTTTAAACTAACCAATACAAAAAAAAAAATAAAAAGGCCCCTATGTGTTGAAGGTGAAAAAAATCGCAATCAAAATTAGTAAATGAAACCTTGATATATCGCTCATTTTATTCCTTCAAAAACAGTGGTTAGTACCCAGAAATTTGAATCTACATCATGAAATTTTCAACTTTTAATAAGAAGTCATATATTTTGTTCAATTTTCTTTCCAAACAACATTCTCAGTACACTATAAATAAAAATATTCTACGAAATTTTGATCAATGAAAACGTCACAAACCTACTAGTGGCAACACTTTAAAAATAAATACCAGTTAAATAAGTTTTGTCAAGTGAAATTCGTGTCTTAGTTCTATCTTTTAATTCGGTTTCAGTGTAATCATCATAAATGCAATATGCCCTCTTGTATTCAAAAGTGAAAAATATAATTGAACCAACCCAGCTATCGGCGCAAGCGTTACCATGAGAACCTAATTAAGTGCCAACTTATTTTTTTTTTATATCTCCAACTTGCGGAAGTATTTGTTGTGTTGTTACACTCAATTAATAGCACACCTGCTTTGTATTATCACTATAATTACATATTTTGTATCAAATCAAAGAAAGTGGGTGGAATAACAGAAAAGTTAAATGGCATGCAAATCCTGCCTCCGTAAGAGCTTGTGGTCACGGCTGTGTGGCAGGTCAGCTCATTTCAATCAATCGAACACTGTTATAAATATTATTATGTAAGTAATATAATTAAACTACCTAAAATTAGCATACTCATTCACAAACGTGATCAAAGATAGTAAGGCAACCAAACCAAATGAGTACTTGGAGAATAAAAACCTTTGTTTCACAGATATGGTTCATTATGGAGAAGCGAGTTCCAGAGTTTGTATTGAACTTAAAATATCTAATTTGCTACTCTGGGGTTTCCTCAAGGATGAGACGAAGTTTCACTGTTACTTGATATAAAATCATGGCATTCATATTTTATTAATAGAACAATAAATAAATCTAGTTTCGATGTTGATGGTTGTTTCACGAAATAAATGTGCCTAGTTTTTGAAAAAAGTAATCTTGTTTAGTTGTGAATCGACAACAACAAAAAGCAGTGACGTAATAAACAATGTTTCCGCGTACTACACGTGTTGTTGAAACTGATTGGACTAATGTTATTAACGATCTTTCAGAGGTTCAGTATCTTGAAAATAAAGGTAATTTATAAAAAAAAGCAAACAACTACATTAGCAAAAAGTTCTTTATTGACAATTATTCCCAATGTAATTATTAAACGAGTATTCAGCCATTAAACAGCCCTGTTACCCTCCCCCCCCCAAGTGCGGTTTTCTCGATGTCCAGCGGGGATGGCATCCCCTTAATTTTTTTGAGGTCCCTCAGTAACTTGCGCCTTGTTTATAGCGCGGTCTATGTTTTTGGACCCCGTTGTGCGAGAGTTATTGAGGGAGAGGTGTATTTAATAAAGTTATGTAATTGAATTGATAAGTGCAAGTGTCTTTTTGAAACTGCACCATTCCTGAATACAAGATCAATTCAGTTCATCACCTTTGAATTCTCAGAGTTGATGGCAGCTTTACATCAATTGCAATAATTATGTACCACATATTATTTTTATACTGTTCATCACAAAATTATAACAAGCATACAAACTGAGCGAATTTAATGGGCAAACAAAGTTATTGCTAAAATGTGATGACATGTATGTACAATGGTCCCCCTCATAAAAGGCCTCCCTTCTGCAGCAGGAAAGTGGCCTTATAAGAGGGGTGGTCTTTCTAGAGGGGGATCACACAGATGTGAGTAATAACTACATATAAATTATGAAAGGTGTAACAAATTTTTAAATATTTATTATTTTCATTTAAAAGTCACAGGAATATTATCAGGTTATGGCTTTAATGTGATAAAACTAATATCAATGTTATTTTAAAAAAATTATGAATAATCATCAAAACCATCTTATTAGTAAAATCTGGGCACAAACATCTGGCTGTAACTGTCCTTGTACGTCCGTTGATTCCATTTTCCCACTCACTGCGGACTGCAGTTAAATGTATATTGATGATGTTTATTTGAATCTTTCTGACATCAAATTTCTCAGCAATGACCAAAGGATTCTATCTCTTTTTGTTTAGTCGAATTGCTTTCACTTTTCGTTCTAAACTAAGAATGTCTGACAACATTTTGCACTTTTTGTAACAACTTATTCCTTTATTGGCAATTTGTAATTATCACATGAGATGCTCAGTGTTTACAAAGGAAGTGGGCTTGTCATGTGATCAACTTTTGTTTTCAGTCTGGTACCCAAGTATGTACATTTTGTAAACTGTGAGAGGGAAGCACAAATTCTAACATACCATTTTACTATTTGGTGACTGGATATCATGCTGACTTGATCTGTACAATACTGTACTTCTCAGCATTTAGCTTTTGTCATCTTGATAATTATCGGTGGTAATAATAGCCACTAATTATCAAAGTGACAAACCTACCATCTGAGGAACACACAGCAGTAAGGATAATCGGATTACTTACCTCTTTGTATGGATTAAAGTTACTTTATCAGCATGTTGAAACAAATGTCAGTGTGTTGAGTTGAGAAATCAAGAAATATTAGTGAGATTTCTATCTGTATACAAACATTATGTGACTGCTCGCGAGGGGTAAATTTGACAGTTTTTGCACTAATATGCCAGCCACTGGCCCTGTTAAAGGGCTGGTCATCCATGAGGGGTGCTTTTGAACACAGACTTGTCGGTGCCTTGGGATTATGGCCGTATAAAGCAAATGGACACTGGTCAGGGGGGCCGTTCATAAAGGTGACCACTGTATACAAGAATCACCAAGTATGACCCAGATAGACAGTTCTAGAAGTTTGTAACCAGGGATTATTAGTAGCCACCTTTTCATAATCGCAGTGTTATATTAAAGATGTTATATCAGCAAGAGAACAGATAGACTTGTGGATGTTACTTTAAAGTAATGCTCTGATTGGTATTTTGTCTGTAGTTCTATTTTAACATCCCTGCTGTCAGCAGTAATTTACTTTATGTGTGGTTTTGATAATACCTCTTGTTGGAATAAAACGATCACATTTCATTTCATCTGTGTTGACTTAGCATGGCATGCAAACATGTATTACTTTTCTTTAGGTATGGGTAAAACTACTATATAAAATACATATTTTTGCCTATTGGCCATTCACTGAAATTGTATGATGTTAATATGCTAAAATGAAAGATTTGCTCAACTTTTATGATGCTAAAATATTGCAATTTACAGTATTTTAACTGTTTATTTGTTTATTTATTTTAGATTCTTAAGGCTTCAGTCAAGAGCAGATCAAATAAAGACATCTTTCTTCAGTGTGTCTTCCCAAATATCTCCTTCCAAAGTTTCTGTCAAGAATGCAATGATAATAGCACAGTACCAAGAATCATTCAACAAGGATATGGTGGAAACAAACCATGCCTTCCAGCATGTTCAAGGCTGTCTTCAATGGCTTCAAACTAAAGAGTCCACACTGGAGGATGAATGGTATGGCAGAGACATAAACTCAATAAAGCAAGCACTGAGTGAACACACTCAAAATCATCAGGATATCATCAGCTTCAATACTGAGGTGGATCAATGTATCAAAGACAGGGTGAGGCATAATACTTGATCTGGCATCATTAGTGTCCTGCTCAGCAAAGTCTGCAGGGTCCTATAGTAATCACTTTCTCACAAGATAATGTTGCTAGGAATAATTAGATTTAACCAAAGTTGATATGTAACTCTAAATTGATAAGACATGTTTGATTTTCAGTCTTCTATGTCATCATATAAATTATAGACCCAGATTGTCTGTCCTTTCAACTTTGGTTTTCGCGACATAACTATAATATTAATTGTTGGATTTAGTGGCATGCGGTTTTATAATGATAATACCTTGAATGAGTTCAATGACAAAGATACTTGTTATCATTTACAGGAGTTATGGTCTCTGATTGCTCTGATTGCTTGTCCTTATTACTTCAGTTTCTGCAGCATAACTTTACCAAGGGTTGTTTGATTTCAGCCATATTAGGCCTGCAGCTTTTTTAGAGTTTGCTTTACCAAATTACATGTACTCACTTTGAGTAGTTATTGCCCCTGATTGCCCATTCTCCAAACTTTTGTTTTTCGTAGAATAATTTTACTAAGGATTTGAGATATCAAGCAAAGTTGGCTTGCAGTTTATATTAATAAGACATTCAATGAGTTTTCATATCATTTAGAGGAGTTGTGGCCCCTGATTGCCAATTCTCCTTACTTCGATTTGCACAGCATAACTTTACCAAGGATTATTTGATTTGAACTAAATTTGACATGCAGCTTTTATTCATAAGAGTATGAAAGATTTTGATTTCAGGCATTTTATTGCATCATTAGAAGGAGTTATAGCCCCTGATTGCACATCCTCCCGAACTTTGGTTTCAGCAGAATAATTTTATAAGGGTTGATGGATAAATTTTGTATACCGCTTTACATAAATGAGGGCTTAGATAAGTTCAATTTGCAGTTTTATATGACATAATTTGGAGGAGTTATGGCCCCTGATTCCATGTACTCCAGAACTGTTTTCTCCCAAATAACTTGGATGGGTTTCATTTTCAACCATCTATTCCATTGAGATTAACTGTAAAGATGCAATATCATTAATTAATGGAGTGAAGGCCCATTGTTTTAAAACTTTGGTCTCTGCATTGTAACATTTGTTTGGTCTCTGCATTGTAACATTTGTAGTAATCAAATGGATTTCAAGCAAATTTCAAATATTGTTAAAATCTTGCATGAGTTTCATTTGCAATCAGTTTTTGTGGAGTTATTGCCCTTGATGGATACACCCATTTTTGATTCCACAAAGTGCCCCAGTTTAAGGCCCAGCTGAGCAAATTGTAGAAAGTGGAGCCCTTTGTCATGCCATGCATTGCTAATAGTATGAAAACAATTTCCCGGTCAGTCATGATGAGGCATATGGAGTCACTACTCCAGCCTAGTTATATCTCAGAGATTGGGCCTTCTTCAGGGTAAGGGGATGTAATTCCCTCCACCTCTTACCAATTCTTTTAAGGTATTATGATTGGGTAATGTATTTGAAAAAGGTACCAATTCTTGGAGTAAAATATGCTTCTTCAATAATACTTACCTGACCATCGCATGGATACATCCCTCCAACCTCCCCACAGTTACATCCTACTGGCTGAGCGTGCATTCCACTTCAATAGTAACTGAAGTATGGACAGGGTTTAGCACCAATCTGTCTATCCATGGGGAGATCATTCCTGTCTGACTCCTACTTGTGTGGGCAGACAACTTGTCTCTCTTTTTATAGCTAAAATTTAAGGGCAGGGGACTGGATTTGTAAGGTAGTGGTCATAATCCTAAGGAATTATGATCAAGCAAGTATTATCAAAAAAAAACATTTTTTACTACCAAAATTGGTTTTTATTACAGCCTCTGAAACCCAGAAATTTGGTATTGTGCTACCAGAAAGTGTTGAGTGAGGCTTCGGAGTTGTAGATGCCAAGTTGACTGGAATTCCATAAAATTTCTTCCTTGTTTTAGTTACCAGTTCAGCTTTATTTGGGCAATTTCCTAAACCTGTTTGTTTAAGGTCTTTGCCCCGAGGTTTCAGCACTTCTTGGTGACAGCTGCATCACAATTCTGGTGTACCTCAACTGACTATAATTTCTCGGTGGTACTTATCTTGCAGTTTTTTGTATGGGTCACTGAAACCTTGTACATATTATGGTCATAATCTAAAGATTGACATATTGATAGATCTTTGTTCTCCTGTATGACTCTAAGGTCTAAGAAAATTGTAACAGAAAGAAAGTGAAACCAACAAATCAAGTAAAAATCAACAAGCAATTTATTTCTAGATAATTAAAACGAAAAATCAAAAAGACACTTACAGTAATGTGTATTAAAATCCAAACAATCCAATAAGAATTAGTGACCTAATCACAAGTCCTAAATATAGAATGTTCCGAATGCACGGCTGTATCCTTGAATGATTTGATGTGCCAATGGTCTTTAATGTCCTGATGTATCAGTAGTCTTTAATGTGCTGATGTCAAAATGAAGTACTCCAAAATATATCTGAATAAGTTCACATAAATCCCAAAATCATCAATTCAGAATCCAAAATCCCAAAGTCTATGAGCACCGTTATAATCCAATGAATATTTAAAATTATTCCTCTCTTAGAATTTGGAATGACTTTCCACAACTGTAATGGCTCTTTACAAGACTGATAGTAATGTCGAAACTGAAAAACTGTCCACTAAACATGGTATATATAAAGATAGGTCACATGACAGAACATTCTAGAATAATAAATAGCCTATGTGCTTTTTGACATGTAACTCCTAAGGTATTTCCAGTTTTATCTGTAAACAAAATCAACCTTGACCTCAAATTGAGTAAATATTGTTTATCAAAACTATCCTTTAGCTCAAATCTGAAGTAAACAACCTAATTCAAAGACACTAGTTAAACATGTTTTTCTAATAAACAACATTAAGATTTAAGCAAATATTAAAGACAAGAAACATTCATAATTTCCTAAAATATTTAGAATATTATATAAAAATCATACATAACACTCCCAATATATTTGTGTAAGAGTTATTGCCCTTCTGGACTTGCAGTTGAATGCAGTGTATGACAGAATTTTGTGAATGCAACTGCTCCTGCAGTCTTTAGTGTATTGCTGTGATACTTACTACATATTATGGTCATCATATGAAGATATGCATGTTGACAAATTATTTAACTTGCACTATTTTCAGAATAGTTATGCCGTTTTTTGACTGTAGTTGCATCTCCATCATGGGGTAGGGGTGGTAAAGGGCTAAATGTTTTGAATCAATTTTCACTTATGAAAATAGGAATCTGGATGTATCTCAAGGAGATTAACACAGTTGTACCAAAGGTAGGTCATTGTGGCCTAATTTTCATGCTTAAGTGATTTATGTATTTTCTGCTATTTGTTTGATACATCATCAATGTCTTGGACTCTATTTCACCTGTACTCAAGAAGATTTTGCTTGTAGATACATCTCAAGAACAGTAACTCATCCATACCAAAATTGGGTCACAGTAATTTTCACACTCAAGTTATGTTTGAAGTACATTTGTTTGTTTGTTATATTCTCTCAATTTCATCAAGACTAAGAGAACTTTGTTTTGACCCCACACTAATGAGTCTTTACTCATGCATCTGAATGAGCAGTATGACGCAGTAATACATTTC
This sequence comes from Margaritifera margaritifera, assembly GCA_029931535.1. NCBI lineage: Eukaryota > Metazoa > Mollusca > Bivalvia > Unionida > Margaritiferidae > Margaritifera > Margaritifera margaritifera. The sequence goes on along the minus strand of JAQPZY010001174.1, from coordinate 352,479 downwards.
CTTCCTCCACACAGTGGCTCAGTTGTTACCTAAGACACTCAACCAGTGGGTGATGGGTTTGAATCCTGTCCAGATCAGCATTGGTTTGCTGTCATAGCCCGTCTCTATGCAAGCCTTGGCATCAATTCTCCATACTAGTCTGTATATTATTGGTTACTCCAGATGGGGGAGCCTCAGGTGGCCAAGTGGTCTCGCCTCTGTCCATGTGAGTTCAAGTCTTGGCTTGACCAATGGGGGCATATGAGAAAGCTTGCCAGTAGCTTCCTGTGGGTCAGTGGTTCTTCCTGTGTTCTTTCTCCACCAAATATGATGGCCACCATATATAGCCTATCATGTACTAAAAAATGGTGTTAAACCCCAGAAAACCAAACCATACCTACTTCTGTTGTCATGGGGATTCAGGCTTAGATGTTAACACCTTGCTTATATAATGGTTTGATGACATACTGTCAGCCACATGAATATATTTCTCATCATTTGCAATTTTCAGGAAACACAATCAAAGAAAGAACAAGAACAATATAATCAATGGCTTTATAAAGTCCAAGAAGCCTATAGAGCATTATTGGTAAGTTAATTTATTTGTAATTTGTAGTCAGGCTACTCCTGTGACCTAACTAACAGACAGAGATTTAGTACTGTATGATGCAATTGCAGTGTTTACATATAGTGCAGAGATTCCAACCATTCTGGATTTTGCTGAATTGCTGTGAAGTTTTAATGAAAAGTTCACATTCTGAATTATACTTAATTAATTCTGGGGGGAAAAAAATTATGGATAAAATTTCGAATAAGAGTTTTCCATTTGGACGACACAGGTAGGTAGAAAAGTAGTCAGTACCAATGTCTTAAATTGGTACATAAAAAACACTGGAAATAACAAGAAACCAGTCGATTAACTTGTAAATAGTTTAACTTGGCAGCAAAGATGAAGAGAAAAGAAATATTTAGATAATTCATGAGGAAAACTAATGTTTATGGTTATCGTTTTGTCAAAATGTTGAAGGAATTTCAAGGGACTGGAATTGGAGGAATGGATGCAACATTTTTATTTTCTTTAAAATTGTTAATGATTGTATACAGGTATGTATAGGTTCATGAAATGATGCAATACAATATTTACAGTAGTAATGAATCACTTTCTTGGAATGTCTGCAGATTCATAAATCAAACAGCATTCCATTAATGTTTTGATTTTGTTTCAACAAGACATATTTGAACTTTTTTCATTGCAGATATTCTTCAAAATGTGTTAGTGTTGTGTATTTATTAGCATTCCGATAATGACAATCATTGTTTGGGTAGTAGTATTGAATCAAGACTTTTATTGATGTACATACTGCTGGAGATCATGTCAGATGTGTTCACCAATAGTACACATGACCCTTGAAGAGTTCTTGATAGATCTGAGTTAATAGATTTGTTGCTTAGTGAAAAATACACATAATGCTTGCAAGTTAGGAAGCTTCATCATTTGACTCAAAATAACCCATAAATCTGTTATTGTTTCAGCATTGTTGTACATGCTGCTGATATCACAATTTTCCTAACTGATAAAAAGAGTTGTGGGAATGACAGAAGAAGTACATAATGAATAAACTGAACACTTTCATTTGACTTTATCATTGTTATATCGATATAAAGCAAAATAAATGGGCAAGCTTCTTGTCACTGGAAACTCAAAAACATGGAAGAGGTAGAGATGTATCTAAGTAGCAAAGGAAATCAAGAAGAAACCAGATGATGATAAATTGACATCAACATTATTTCAGAAAATTACAAAGACAGCAGTTATATGAATTCATGTTTGACAGACGAGATAATACAAAATGTTTATTTATTTGCTACTGTTTAAGTGTAAATGGATAAGTAATGCTAATTAAATTGTATGACAACCCCCAGTTTGTGTTACTGGTTATAGAGTATCTGTTTGCATAACCCGACTTCTTCAGCATGCTGGACAAGCAATGGTTGGTCATAATTATGTAACATTACTATTTTCAGAAGAGTATAAATAGGAGTGAAATTTGAAGGTTGGCAGACAGCTGTAAACAGTCACAGTGTCCATAGTTGCAGATTTCTGCCGAAAATATTACTCCGTCTTGAGGCAGTTATAGTTACAAATTTGCTAAATCACATGAACAAGCTAATATATAGTTATAAAAATAAGACAAGTCAATGAATTTCATTATTTCTTTATTATCAAAAATGAAACAGAAATAACATCTTTATACAATAATCTGAGTCAATTAAATTCAATCAAATTCACTTCACCGCTATTGATTCCAACTTCATGCAAAAGTAATATTGTGCCATACAATACACAGCTATCTCCCACCACACTAAATATTTAAGGTTTACTTACACAATGCTTACACTGTTGGCAGCCATTTCTTGTTGAATTATTAGCTTGGGGTTATGTACGCTAGCATATAATAGTCTCTGTATATCTTGCATATAATTGCATATTCATATTTTAGTCCTCTTTTCCTAAGCATTTTATCATAATTACACATAATCCAAAATAAAAAAGTCCCAAATTCAAGCATTTTGAAGTTATTATTACAGTTATATAAGTTGGCATGTACTTGTATCATTAGTATCTGTTACAATATTTAATGTTCTTGTTCATTTTCCTTTTGGGGCAAATCTCCAAAACTGTTGAAGATATCTCTATGAAATATGGCGCATGTACAGTATTAGACCGTAGATGTGCCCATAGCTATTCACAATTCATCAGTTTAAATATTTTAAATGTTTTCATTGATTTGTTCATTCATCCATCCACCCATCTATCATTTTGTCCATCCATCTGCCATACTTTCATTTCAGAACTCGGAACCATTCAAGATATGTCTATGAAACATGGTACACATATTTGACTAGTGGTTCAGATGTGGTCTTTGAAATTCATGATTCTTTAGTTTCAGTACTTTTACTGTTTTTGTCCATTTGTCAGTCTATCCATCTAGTCATTATCTGCACTTTCATTTTCTGGAGCAAAACTCCAAAACTATTGAAGATAATTCTATGAAATTATGTATGTATATTAGACCAGTGATTTCAGTAGATAGTATATCCTAGCTCACCAACATGTGACCCCACCACCATTTTCAAAATGTGGTTGTCTGGGGGTACGATTACTGCTATCACCATTTTTAAAAACATCCTGGCTCACCTTGTTTAACATATGGGCATATTTTTCAGAACATAGGGTCTGAAGTAAAAGTTATTTAAAAAATAGAAGAGATTAGTTATTACTAAGTTGTATTAAAAAACAAAAACTCCAAGATAGAGCTAGTAATAAAAGTTAGAGAACAAGTTCACAGTTATTTCCAAAAATTAAAGAAATTAAAAATCACTAGGTTATACTGAAATTTCAGGCCTTCAGGCTACATCACAGAAGTCACATATTAATTCATTAATTAAAATGAGCACACACACTTAGCTTAAATAAACAAAAGAAACTTATATACTAGTAAATGGTATAAACACATATAATAGGTAACTATTATCTAGTGATTAAGGTGATATTAAATGTCCAGAGTTCTCATTAGTTGCTATTACTTATTTATTTGTATCAGTTACTTCCCTAGATTAGATCTGTTGATAGGTACAATATATGCAAATTTTCCTACACCTTGAACTTAACAAAGTACATGTAGCATTGTAATGGTATACATATCAATTGATGATATATGTATAAATAGCTGTGGGAATGTCTGGTGTCTGATGGAGTAGACCACTTTGTCAGACAGCTGGCCTAGGATTGATTGAAATCTGCAAACAGTTAGGGCATATGACCTCAAAGGTCACAGGAAGTTTAAAAGTTACGGGTGAACCTGACTCTGAAGCTGTTCACACTTGTGACTGGGTGCAAAGCCAGTGGTAGTAATTCCATTATGTTCCTCATCTACCAAGAAACTTAAAGATTTATCGCGTTCTTTGCAACAAAACTTTAATCAATAGCTATAAAATAAAATTAATCAAATGGAACAAAAACTCTTAAATGTTGACCAACTTTAGTCAATTGCACTGAAATAATATTATGAAATAAATGGATTTAAGATTGTAAAAACCAACAAGCAGTGCCCATTATTTCTGAATGTACTACATCAACAGTATTTACATAACCTCTTAATTCTTTTTCATCTTGAGGAAAATATAATCTGTTACAATTTTGTCGTTCATAATTTTCTTTTTCGAAATTTAAAAAAAAAAATTTGTATTAATTTCTATTTCAAAATCAATATTTCCCTTATTAAAATTATCACAATTCTCTTGCATCATTTAATACTTTCATTTCTGTGTCAGCTGGAACTCAAACATCCATTGTTTGCCTTTGTTGAACTGCTGGTACAGTTGGTTTAATAACTTGCTCTCTTTTCTTACTTTTTATCAGATAATTTCCATACATTCCCTTCTCTTGTCCAGCATAATAACGTTAGGAAATCACTTTCACCTCAGTGGTATGTAGCTATAAAGTTAGGACATAACCTACTAGTGAGTTTACCTGTTTACATTTTTTTAATTTCACCACCTATTTCCTGGTGGTATTTGTTTTAATGAAATTTTTGAATAAGGTTTAATTAATTTATACTGATTTTCATCAATACCTAGACCACTTTTAGTAACTGGAAAAACTTTAACAGAAAAGTATTGAGAAACAAATGGATGGAAAACAAATTAAGAAACAGAGATAAGTTATTTAGATACAAGATCGGAAGAAATATCAAAGTCATTGTCATGTAATTATGCTAGGAGTGACGTCTATAATTATTGAATTTTTACTAATTGATAATTTCAATGATTTACAGACAGAAGTAAAAGATTACATAGGGACAAATGGAATAAGATATTTTACTGGGTTTTTCTCAATCTGCATTGAATGCAAGTTTAATAAAATTTGAACATAAATTTTAAAAAAAAGTGAAATCCAACAAGTTCTAGAGAATCAAAAGCAAACAAGTTCACTAGTTCTAATGAAGAAGCGAGCAGTGAGCAAAAGTGAACAAGTTCAAAAGAGAAAGTTATTGAAATTATTTTGTAATAAATAGCTATATTTACTGGATATTGTATAATCTACACATTTTCCACCAACAGCTGGTGTAATTATTAGAGTAATTTCTCTGCACAACTCAGTCAGATATTTTGTATCAGAATATATAAAACAAAAAATATACAACAGAAGAAAACATCATGGCAGCCATCTTGAAAATTGTTATTGCTAGTCCTCCTAAATGGAAAGTCATACTGACATGGGGTTTTCACCAGAAGACTAATTATGACATCTAGTTGGTCCTGAATGAGATTGGTGCTGATCTTACCTCAAATATAGCCACCTTGGCAGCCTACTTGAAAATCTTCTTGTCACTACTCCTCCTAAATGGAAGTCATATTGTCATAAGGTTTTCACAAGAAGACTTCATATGGTGTCTAGTTGGTCCTGAATGAAAATGATGCAATCTGACAGCCAGTAAGGCCACCAATGTGGCCATCTTGAAAATGTTATCTCTTTTCCTCCAGAATTGATGGTCATGTTGACATAGGGTTTCCACTAAAAGACTTCTTATGATATCCAGTTGGTCCTAAATGAAAATGGTGCCCAGCAGACATTCCAATATGGCTGCCGCATTGAACATATTGAAAATCTTGTCACTAATTCTCCTGAATGGGTTGTAATATTGACATGGGGTTTTCACCAGAAGTCTTCTAGTGGTGTATTTTTTGTCCTAAATGAAAAAGGTGCTGATTTTTCATCCAGTATGGCTACCACAGCAGCTAATTTAAAAATCTCATTGCTCAAGAATATCAGAGATGGTTTCAGCACTCAGCAGCTAAAATGGCATGGAGTTTTCACCAGAAGTCTTCTAATGGTGTTAGTTTGTCCTAAATGAAAATGGTGCCAATCTTATATCTAGTATGGCTAGTTTGAAAATCTTGTCAAATGTCAGAAATGGTTTCAACACTCGGCAGTTGAAAAGAAGAAATAGTCTTAGCTAGAATTCCTGGACATTTTTTTTGTGAGTGTGGGGCATCAGTCCTTTTGAGGGACTCTTGTTTTTGTATATGCCCACCAAAGGCATAGCATAATATGTTATGACAATTGTCTGTTTGTTGCCTACTTCATTTCCCCATAATAACTTGAGTTCTCCACCATCTAGTGTTACTAAACTTTGTCAATAGCATGTTTTTGGGATAAGGGAGAAGCCTATCAATTTTGGAATCAAAGGTCAAGGTCACTAATTTAAGAAAATGTTTTGATCACAGGAATTTTAATTCTACATTACATGCCTGGACCAAACTTTGTGGATGTCTTGCAGATGGGGTAAGGAATACGCCTATACATTTTGGGGTCAAGAGGTCAAACATCAAAGCCAGTGTTACTGAAAGAAGAAAATGGTTTCTGCACAATAATATTCAACATCACAGGTCTGGACAACCAAACTTTGTGGCTTGCATTTGGTGTAAGGAAGAAACATCTCTATTTTGGGGTAAAAAAAAGTTCAAAGATTAAGGTCATTGTCACAGTGACTGAAAGAATACATATAGTTTCAGCACAATAACATTAGTTTTACATCCTATACCTGGACCAAACTTTGTGGATGGATTGCACTTGGGGTTAAGAAGAAGCCTATTGATTTTGTGGTGAAGGTCACTGTGTCTGAAAGAAGGAAAATGGTTTCTGCACAGTAACATTAGTTTCACATTACATATCTGGACCAAACTAGCACTTGAGTAAGGAAGGAGCCTATTGATTTGTGGGTCAAAAAGTCTAGGTCACTGTGATTGAAAGAAGACAAATGGTTTCTGCACAATAACTTTATTTCTTTGTGGATGACTTGCACTTAGAGTAAAGTAGAAACCTATTGATTTTGGCTTCAAATGGTCAAAGGGTCACTGTGGTTGAAAAATGAAAAATGGTTTCTGTACATAAATTGCAGGTTTTGATCATGTGCCTTCATCAACGTTTGTGGATAGCATACACTTTGGGTGTGTAAGAAAGAAATCTATTGTTTTGGGTCAACAGGTCAAAGGTCAAGGTCACTGTGACTCGATAAAAATGATTTTTGCATAATAGCTTTACTTCTTCACCACATACCTTGACCAAAGTTTGTGGAGGGCTTGCACTTAAGGTAAGGAAGAGACTTATTAATGTTGGGGTCAAAAGGTCAAAAGTCGTGGTTATTATGCCTTAAAAAGATGTGGATTGTGCTGAATAACTTTTGTTTTAGAATAAGTTCATTGACCAACTTTGTGGATGACTTACACTTAGGGTAATAAACAAACCCATAGATTTGGGGGTCTAAAAGTCCATGGTCGTGGTCATGGTAAGTCTAGTAAGAAAATGATGATTCCTGCAAAGCAGGTTTGGTTCAAGTCTGCATATCAAGGTCATTGAGACCAACAATGCCCTACTAGTGGCAACATAGAGGACTATTACACATGGGGTGGGTGTATAAGGTTCTGTTTATGGTAATCTTGTTGTTTCTCTGTAGGATTCTTCACTCCAACGACTCCAGAGGCTTCAGTTATTGCTAGATTTTGTCCAAGCAGCAGAACAAGAGTTGAACTGGCTTAAGGAGAAAATAGAGCAGATTTGTAACTGTAGCCCAGACCTGCTTAATATGCCATGTGAACAGATTTATCAGGTAATTATACTTGAGATCACATTTCAAACACTTGCTGGCTTGTATGTGTTAACACCTGGTAATCATTATTATTTTGTTGACTTCTCTACCATTTGCACTGGCTCTGTATTTTCAGAGCTTTTTGTACAGCAAGAAGCTCAAGACCAGGCTCCAAGTTCAAAGATAAAGTACCATAATTACTTTAATTCAGGTACAGCTCTCCCTCATTATAATGTAATGAAGTAGTTGGGATCCATAACGGCTGATTGCATTATGTACTGAATCACGGTATAGCAAGAATGATAACAAATTCGATGATTGTGTGTACGTGTGTTGAAATGAAATAAAACGCCAGTGAGACGTATAGTAATAAATTAAGTTTGTCTATATTAAGTATACCTTTGCACTTCATGGTGTTTATGCATTTAGTTTTGTCAATTATGTTTTAAAAAGGAAATAAAGATATAATGCTAAGCCTCGTGTTGTTTTCTTTCAACCCATATTGTCATATGTTTGACAGACCAATTCAGGTACAATGGTTTAATTTTGATAATGGGGATCCATAGCGGTACAGTAAAACCTGTCTTGAAAGACCACTGCCGTGAGACCACCTGTCTTGAGAGACCATATTCTTAACTCACAGATTTAATGATTATATAGTGTTATGACCTGTTATGCAAGACCACCTGTCTTGAGAGACAGTTTTTTGGCAGAAGGGGTGGTCTTTTTCAAGACAGGTTCTACTGTACTCGATTATTTCCAGAATTGCATTATAATGAAAGGCATGATAATGAAGGAAAGCTGTGTTGTTTTTAGCCTGTATTTAATTTTGATAGGACCCATGTTACTTTGAATAGCCTTACTTCCAAACTCGGCATCCACTGGGGTGTCGGGTTACAGGGGAGATGAAATGCTGGACAAATGGCCAGACTGTTTATGTACTTTCTATAGACATAGTATATCAAGTCTAAATTAGATGTTGTTTGGCATAGGTTTCAAGAGATACTTTGCCTATTTCATAAATCTGTTTTAAGTTCATAAATACAGGCATAATCTAAAGATGGTAAAGCAGAACTGGCATCGTTGGGGCAATACAAGATTGATTTTGATATTATAAACCTTACATAGCAGAGTTTTTGCTTCCTTTACAAAACCAGATGTAAATATATTGATAGTGTACAGACCCCCATCTGCAAAAATAGTTTGGAATGAAGATTTTGAAAGGCAGGTGGAAAAAGTGATTGATGAACAAAAAGAACCCTATAATTTAAATGACGTTAACAGAAATCGTATGAATGATAAATCAAACATGGTTAAACTTCATAAAACCTTTTGGCATTACTCAATTAGTAGATAAACCAAGACAAGAAACTCATCACTCTAAAACTTTAACAGATCACTATACGAATATGCAAGAAAATGTGTCAAGCATACATATTCCTTGGGTTTAAGGTTTAAGTGATTACTCGCCTGATTTCTTTACAATGAAAACTGACTTGAAAGCTGACAAATCATCTACTCATAAAACCATTACCTATCAGTCATTTTGACATTTTGATGATATCACATTCCAGGAGGAGAGAGGCAATCTTCCATGGAATATGGTACAAATGTTTGATGATGCTGATGATGCTCTTGATACAAGGACTCAACTTTTTATGCAGGTTGTGGATGAACATGTACAGCTGAAAACATGTAGAGTGAAAATGAATATCCAACCTGACTGGATAATCCCTGACATTCTTGATTCTATGAAAACACATGATTACCAGTACTTTAAATGTAAAGATCAACAAGCACACTACAGTAATGGCGGAAACAAAGTCATTAAAATGATCAAAACTGCCAAGAAAACACACTATCAATGAACTTGAGCAAACAGCAGGAATAAGACTGCTGAGAAAACACTATCAATTGACTCCAGAAAATAGCAGTAAGACAGGTTCTGTTTGAAGATTTTCAGTGAACTAGGTGCAGGCAAAAGTATTGACAAAAAATCTTCATGAATTCAGCAAATAATTTATGAAGGTTAAGCCATTGATGAGGATAAAAAGAAATTGCAATTTTAATGAATTATTCATCACTGTTGCTTTAGAAATAAAGGAACCAATTTTACATTCCAATCACAATGAATTAAGGTATTATTGCTCAGAAAAACTTGCTTCAGAAAGCAAATTTTTGATTCCTGATATATCAGTTGATATTTTAAGTTTTGAAATGCCCCCAAACTATTAATACAAACAAAGCAAATGGCCTGGACAGTATTGGACCACTCCTTTTGAGGGCTGCTGCTGCAGCAATTTCTGACAGTGCAAGTTATATATGTAATTTGAGCATATCCTTACAAAGAAGATGTAAATATCAACATACCTCTATCTACCTTTCCCACTGAATCGAAACTTCTTGAAAAATATGATAATTTTGTGATGTACCTCTCAAACCACAACATGGTTCACCAAAACCAATCTGGTTTCAGGCAAAATCACACTTGTGGGACAGCCTTAGCGTTCACAGTAGACAAATGGATTACAGCTATTGACCAGGGAAAATTAGTGGGAGAAATAATTATTCTTAGGAAGGCCTTTGACCTTGAAAATCACAATATCGTTATCAATAATTTGAAGATATATAAATGTGATGCAGCAGCAACTAAATGGTTTATCTCATACCTTAGAAATAGATCACAGTGTGTCATGGCAAATGATAACCTTTCTGAAAAGGAATCAATAACTTGGAATACAACAGGAGTCCATACTGGCTCCATTCATTTTTCTTCTTTTGGGTAATGATCTGCCTTTGAAAATTGGCAACTGCATTTTGTCCACTGATTTGTATGCAGATGACACAACCCAGTTTGGTTTTAAACAATCCAAATAGGATTTAGAGGTATCTTTACAACTGGCTTTGGTTAAATTAGACTCCTGGTGTAAGGAAAATGGCATGAAGATAAATAGTGAAAAAACAAGATTCTAATGATTACTACCAAACAAAGGACACATTTCTGGGAGTAATTGTTGACAACAATTTGCAATGGAATAAACATATCCATGTTCTGTGTAGAAAAATAAATTCTTTGTTGTGGTTATTATACAGAATTAAACAATATTTGTCAATGAAACATGGATAATAAAACTATATTGGACCTTATATAAATTACTACTATGTTGTCTGGGGAAACACATCTGAAAGGAATATATACAAATTATTCTGTTTACAAAAAAGAGCATGCGAACTTATTGATAAAATCGAGGACATTCAGTATGAAATGAACAATATAAAACTTCTGACAGTTAATGAAAGAATCTTCATGAAAAAGCTAAACTTGTGTATAAAATTTCAAATAACATAGCTCCAATTAATCTGCAGAAGTTATTTTATGTGAGAGAGAGCAAGGCAACACATCTAATTTAAGGTCTTTTTCAGCCAACTATCTTCTTGTTCCAAAACTGAATAAATACCTATTCAAAGTTTTCATTACTTGGGATCACTCATTTGGAATAACATTACAAAGGAAATAAGGGAAAGTTTGACAATAAATTAATTTCACTATTATCAGATAAATTGGATGAAAAATTTAACTTCTTCGTTAGTAGCAACTTGTACCCCTATTACAGATGAACACCTCCTCCTTCATTGCTGTTGCCTAAATATATTGTATAAATAATATTGTAAATAACCTAATTTAAGCATAATCTTATATCTACTTCTTTAACATATTATTGTCACATACAAATGTAATACTGGTAGGTATGATTTTATTTTGTGTATCACCATGTATACATCCCCCAAAAAAAGAATTGACATGCATTGTAGTTTGCTGACTTTCACTTTAGTCAGAGAAAAATACAAGAGAGAGAGAGAGAGAGAGAGAGCTGTTTATTGAATCAATAAACATTCATGCAAATATGTAAATTAAAGAGGGCCACTTGGTAGATTAGTTCCACAAAACTAACTGTGTTGCCATCTATAAATGAACCCATTATTATTTTTATTATTATTAGTTACTAAAATTATTATTATTATCATTATTATTATTATTATTATTATTTACTATAAAAAATGTGGAAAGGCTAATATTACTTTGTTGGAGATAATTGAACAGATTATGAGTTTGTGTCACAGCACTTCAGTATTAGTGGTAACTAATGTCACATTTACAAGTAATCTCACTTGAGACCTAACTACTATGTACAAAATTTAGTATTGTCACTCATAGTAAAGTAAGCTCAGGCATGTTCACTCTTTCATTTGGTTACTCTCTCTCTCTCTCTACAGCAAAAGTATTTACAAGTAAGCACGCCTGCATAGACATTACTAAAATACATTAGGGAAGCAGAAGGTTTAACTACATATATCAATTATTATTTCATCCATTAATAAGTCTGTTTTGATTTGTAGAAATGGAGGAGGCCTGTTCGATTTTCTTTGGAATGAAGTTCCAAAGTAGTGAGCCTGAGTATTATGTCTTGCCCTCAAGGATTTTCTGCTGTTGGTTCACCCATCCATCAGTCCATCTGTCACACTTTCTTGTAAGCCAGATAACTGAAAGATAACTGAAAAACCATTGAGCCAAACCAGACCAAATTTAATATTGAGATACCTTGACTGCATTCCAAGACCTGTGACTGTGACCTTAATTTAATTTTTTTTTACTCATATTTTTTACTTTTGTGACAAAAAACCTAGTGAGCAAACAAAACTTGCTTGAGGTAGAAATATAGAATTTGGCATGCATATTTGTATTAATATGTAGATGACCTGATTTTTTTATATTCAGGCAATTATGGCAATTTTTCAATTTTTTTAAAATGGATGTTTGAAGATTTTGGACATATTTGACAAAAACATTGTAGGCATGATTAGGCATAAATCACTTGAGGTAGACAATTAAATTAGGTAGGCTTATGTATATTATTATGTAGCTGAGCTGGTTAGATTTTTACCCCATTACAGCAATTTTTACAGTTTTGAAAAACATTTTTCATTTTTTTAGACCTGGAATTTTTGTGTCAAAAATCTTGTTAACACAATTTAGCAAAACCCATTTAAAATAGACTAATACAATCTCACATGCATGTTGTGGGTACATGTAGAAGACTTCATTTGATTTTCATGGCATTATAGCAATTTTTCAACATTTTTTAAATTTTTTATACTTATTTGGTCTACAGTGTTTATACAGTTATAAATCTTTTTTTCCCCACAAAATTTTAGCCTCTTGGCCCTTTGTAATTACAGATGTCAAATTTATCATAAATTTTGCAAAACTTGTACTTTCTGTATGCTATTTAAGCTGACTGAACTATTATGATCTAATGAGAGCATGATGAAAATTGGGACCTTAAAAATCAGGGACTTTATATATCATACTTATAACTAAATTTCATTTTACTCACCTTGATGTATTTTTATTTCCTTTTCTCAGATATCCTTGTCACAGAATGATATAAATTTTTTTGTGGTGGGGAGGGGTTGTGGAGACACAAGACTTATGTCAAAAGTGAATCCTTCTCTTTGAAAACTGTTCTTAAATAGTTCTCTGTTTGGTTTAGGAATTTTGAAATGTCTGTCAGTAATTGAGCACAGAGTTTGTTTTTGGACAGTTATTCTTTTTAATAAAACATATAATTTATGTCATTTTGAATAGTTTTTTTTGAGACTTTATGCATTGTTTTGCCTTTTTGATAAATATTATTTTTTAAACAGTGAGAATCCACAAAATATTCATTGTATCTGTAATATCAATTACTTTGTTCAGCCAATATACATATGCAGGCCCTTTTTTTAAGTCTAAAATTCTTCATTAAATTTGCCTCGGAACACTTTCCCCAAACCACATTGCAGTAATAAATATTAGGCTGGATATAGCTTTTATAAATATTAATTTTTTGTTTTAAAATATGCAATATTTTAGTTTTCTTTAAGACTCTCAGGTATGGATGTGGTTTTTTTTTTGCTGTGCAAGTCATGTATTGAGACCATATTAGGTTGTTGGCAACAAAAACTCCCAAGTTTTTTTTGTTGTCATGTATGATCATCTGTAAAATGACATTATTATAATTGATATTAAGACTGTCATTCATCAGATTTGATATACCATCAGGTATGACCACCACTTAAAAGAAATGCATATGAATGACATAAAAACCATTGAACTAATTTAGTCCAAATTTGATAGAGAAGGTTTTAATATGAAAGCTTTTTAAATTCATACATATATGTGATACCATGAAATATGGCTGAAAGAGAGTAACCTTGACACTTCTTTTTCACAAAAAGCCCTTGACCGATATAGACCAGATTTAGTTGAAATCTGGAGATAAAGCTTTGGACATGAAGACCTTTCTGGTTCACAAGCATGTTATCAGTTTGGCATGAAGCAGTGTTGTTATTACAGAAAAGTAAAATGCTTTAAAAAACTATAAAAAAAATGAGGAGCTTCAAGCTTAACTAGTTTACTTTGCCAACTGATATCATATTTTGCTATTGGGCCAGTGTCAGCTGGGTTGTTATTTTGATGTGATATTTTATTGAATGTTGGGGATTGAGCTGTTTAATAACTCGGATTTGATTGATATCCAAACTGCTTGCAGCAAGGGCATCTTGATTTGGTCACATCTGTCTGTCCATTCATCCCAAAAGAAGCTTCTTAGCACAATTAAGCAACTGTGGCAAAAGACACTTGGATTTTCATGCAATTTACAGCAGTTTTTCAACTTTATGTCAATTTTTTGAACTTTTTGGCCATATAGTTTTTCGTCTGCACTGGAGCAGTTGGGGCATACATGTTTTATAAACACATTTATTTCTGACTGATTTTCATCAAATAACCTATAAAGCTTATATTATACAGATCTCACATGAATGAGTAGAAGCAACATCTCGTCATATACCTTATATTTGTTGTCTGTGCTTGTTATCTTTTTCAGAAGATTTATTTCTAAATATATTTTAATCAAATTTGATATGCTTATTTAATCAAGATGTCAGGATGGTTTTATTGTAAGTGACATCTGGGAATATTTATGTGGCAATCTAGAATCTTATGTGGTATGAGGATGTTTTTAGAATATTGAAGCCTGTGTGCTTGGAATCTCTTATTTCCATTTAATCCATGGCCAAAACTCTCTTCTCATGCACCATAAGATAGTGTCCAAAAAACCATGAAAGGGGCTTTTTAGAGAAGTATCTTGAATGCAGACTAAACAGTTAGTTTTCCAATTGAAACAGACTTATGTCATTTTATTATCATACTCCATACCTCTATAATAAGGTGCGTGTGTCTAGGGTTCCTTGTGACCCTCCATTCATCAATCTGGTAACATTGGCTTGTCCAGTCCTTAGACATGCAAGCCTTGGAGAAATTTGGCTTAAACTCTAACCAGAACCACTGAAGATATTTTAATGATTTTAACTCTGATATTCATCATGACTAGGCAATGTATCACATACTATAGTCATGCTGTCTACTCCAGGATAAGTTCACAGCAATGGAAACTGTAAGTCAGTGACTTGTTGTTTTGTTTGAACTGTTTTATTTTTGAACCACAGAAGATATTTTCATTACACTTTACCAAATATATATAATGACTAGATAGTGTGTTGCATACCACAGTCATATCCCAGGGCTGATCAAATCCCATAGTCCAACATCCCAGACTATTCATTTTTAAAGTCTGACAAGCAAAATTTTCCAAGGTGCTAGTCCTGGAGAAGTGCTTTTTTCCTATTTTAAAACAAATCGGGCAAAAGTGCTAATTTTCATACTTTAATTGCTTTATCTGCTTTTATCTGACCATTCATGCCCTGAATGCATTCAGTCACATCCTGTGATACTGCAGTAAGTGGTCATTGATAACTGTTGCATGTGCGCAAATTCTATTACAGCTTGAGTGGCACCTTGGGCTAAATGACCAAATTATCAGCCAATCACAACACTTCAAACAAAACCAATCCGGTATGATTAATTAGCAGTGTTTTAAACAATCTTGTTATATTGTGTTTACTCAACCCAGATACTCATGAGTGGATCACCCTTTGATTTCAATCCAGCAAGTACATGCAATTAAATTAATGAAAGACACTTTACTGACACAAATGCCCATTTCCTTTATCAAATCATTAAATGTCAGTAATGAGTCTTTCATATTTTTAATTGATTATACAGTGGATCAACTTCAATGTGTGATATTTATGCTACAGTGGTCCCCCTCTTATAAGGCCACCCCTTCTGCAGCAGGAAAGTGGCCTTATAAGACGGGTGGCTTTTCTAGAGGGGGATCACACAGTTGTGAGTAATAACTACATATAAAGTATAAAAAGTGTAACTAATTTTTATATATTTAATATTTTCATTTAAAAATCACAGGAATATTATCAGGTTATGGACTTAATGTGATAAAACTAATATCAATGTTATTTAAAAAAAAAAGATATGAATAATCATGAATCGTGGTGCAAAACCACGTTGTTGGCGAATTCTGGGAACAAACATTTGGTTGTAACTATACCTGCAGATCCGTCGATTCTGTCTTCCCACTCACTGAAGTTGAATGTATATTGACGATGTTTATTTTAATCTTTCTGACATAAAATTTCTTGGTATTGATCAAAGGACTCTCCCTCTTTTTGTTTAGTCTAATTGCTTTCACGTTTCGTTCTAAATTGTGAATGTCTGAAGACATTTTGCGACAACTAATTCCTTCATGGGCAATATGTAGTTATCACACGAGATGCACAGTGTTTACAAAGGAAGTGAGTTTGTCACAGGATTGACTTTTTTCCCCTCCAGTCTGGTACTCGTTTAAGTACATTTCATAATCTATGAGAGGGAAGCCAGAAAGGTTAACATACCATTTTACTATCTTGAGACGGGATGTCACGCTGACTTGAGCTGAACAATACTGTGCTTCTCAGTGGTTTGCTTTTGTCATCTTGATTATTATTGGTGGTAATAACAGCCAGTAATTATCAAAGTCACAAAAGTTAACATCTAAGGAACACATGGCAGTAAGGATAATCGGATTACTTACCTCTTTGTATGGATTAAAGTTACTTTATCGGCATGTTGGAACAAATGTCAATGTGTTGAGTTGAGAAATTAACAAACATTAGCGAGATTTTAATCTGTAAACAACCATTATGTGGCCATTCGCGAGGGGTAAACTTGACCGTTTTTTGCACTAAAATGCCGGCCGCTGGTCGCGTTAGAGGGGTGGCCGTACTTGAGGAGTACTTTTGAACACAAACTTGTCGTTGCCAAGGGATTGTGGCCATATAAAGCGGGTGGCTGTTAGTCAGGGGGGCCGTTCAAGAGGGGGACCACTGTAATTAAGGAGTGGTCTGTGTTTACATTTAAACGATAAAATGTATGTTATGATCACTTTAGTAGAAGTAGTTGTCAAATGAGGTGATCTTTTCTATTTGGATAAAATGAGTTTACTAACTGTGGCTTTACACTTCTGCAGAGCAAAAGCATGGAGCAGTATCTGTCTGCATTTCTGATTAGAAAATAAAAAGGATTAAGATGAAGGGGGAGGTGGTGGTACATGTATGTCGCAATTGTTGTTGGGACAATTGATGTGTGATTTAATTGTTTGCGATTTTTGTAGTCTTTTATGTGACACATTTATTAGAATTCACATTTTAAGAAATTTTCTGCTTCTGTAGTCTCAAACATACAAGCCGAATCACACTCACCCCTTCCTACTCAGTGGACATAAAGGTTAATTTGTTTCACAGGCCATGATTCAGTCACAAATAGTTGATGCAGAACAGCATGTACATGTATGTGTGTTTATGTATATTAATTAAATGGCTATTTACAGTAATTGAAACTGATGATATTAGAGACAAGAAAGCAGATTTATTGGCTCTAATTAGCAAAAGTAACTTTTATATGGTTTTAAAGAAATAGAAAATTTTCTACTTAAACTTTGATAATCTTTGCCAGGCCTCTACACCTAAAGCACATTTATTTCACATTTATATTTTGTTGAAAAGATTGAAAGTGAGTGTGAGTGTGATTAGAGGTGTAGTAGTCACTTACATGTTAACAAATCAACTTCTAGACTAATCATTATTTAGAAATTAAAGGTGTATTTTAACATATTAAACAGAGATTTCTATATCAGAAGCACTCTAGACAGAGAGAGAGAAATATGATATCAGGATGTCTTCTGTGAAGTCTTCTAGCTTGATTCATAAGAGTGCAGCATTGGTTATCAGTGGGATTTGGTTTACTGAAAGGTAGCAATTAAACATGTAGCCAGAAGCATATTTGTTTACTGTACCTCTAATTCCCCATGTAGCATACACCAGTATGTAGCTTCTGAAAATTTGGGCAATAAACTTGTTTCAGTGGTGTGTATGAAGGTTGATTAAGCAGGCATTGGTGGTCTGTTGTTTTCGTTTAAATAGGCAGGTAAATTAATTGATTTATAATTCAGGTGAGAAACTTACACCACTGCACTGTTTGGTGCTTGGTTGTATAAGAAAGATGACTGTGCAAACGTCTGTTGTTGGCTATCATTTACCCTGGATTGAGCAATTGATTGTACTCGGGATGGATTGAAGACAAAGAAAAAGAAGACAATGGCTTTATTGTTGATGGTTCAATAATAATTAGATTAACAATTATCAGCTTTATATGGAGTTAACATCTTTTAAAAATAAGCAAGAAGCAGTGACAAGATATTTTTGTCTTCAAGAATACAATACATCTTACCAAATTATTAAATCAAACATTTATTGTGGCACTTCAAGAAACTGGTGAAATTGTATAATTTAGGGAGTCATGCCACATCCATGCTGTATCTGAATTTTTGTCATAACAGAGCCTGTTATAGCAGGGTTTCACTGTGTATATCATGGCTAAATTGTGTGTTTGATACCATAGTCATGCCTTACATCAAAGGACAAGATTACAGAAAGGGAAAATTTCACTTTGTGACCTGTTTTTTTTTCTTTGTCTTTACTGTAACTTTTGAACAGTTGAAATTTTACAGGAGAGAAATTTTACCCAGATATACAGCATGATTAAACAGTGTAATGCATCACAGTCACTCATGCCATTTTCCAAAGATCAGGGTCATCATGGAGGAAAATGTAATTCTTTGATCTGTTGGTCAGGTCCCTTGCACAAAGGTCAGATGATTGTAATGGAAATGTCACAAGATTGACATATCATGTGCTGTTTGCATTACTCATGCTTAAAAATAATGAGCTACCTGGAACCTCAGTTTTGTAATTGCTCTTACAATCACTTGTTCACTTATCTTTGTACAAGGAAATATTTTGAATTCTTCCAAATGTTAATTATGCTTCTGAGATCAAACAGTATAATTTTGTCTCATTCACAATGATTTCCCTTTTCAAACGCAATAACCTTGAAATATTTTTGGAAACCTGATTATAATTCACATAATTATTAAATTAAAACTACTGTTCTAGTGTAGGTCTTGAACACTTCTACTTTTACCATGTGTATATATCTCAGATAAAGCAGCCAATTACATATAATAAAAAATGTAAAAATTGTATGCTCCACCATGGCATTTAATGTTACATCTGTCTGCCTGCCCATCCATCCATGCATCACACCTTGGTCAGGTTTTGCATTTTGGTGAGTTTCAGGCACTATGGTGGGGCATCCATGACCTGTGAACACATTTCTGGCTCTTAACCTTTGTCATCAAGTGAATTCATACAGTAGAAAATTATACAACATCAATAGTTTTTAATGAATATAGATTTCAGTGCAGGTTCCAAATAATGGATGGTATGCATTTCTCAACAACTTTTGTTGAGACTTCATATGTAAGCCTATATCATATAGAACTTGGATGAATGTGATCATGAATAACATCTGGACATAATAATGAGGTGGTCTGGTCTCAGACTGAAATAGCTTTTTCACTAGCCTAGACACTGCACAGAGGTTAAAAAGTTTCAGTTGATGAGGCCAGGACTGAAACTCAAGATTAAAGTAAGTCTGCCATAAAAGAGGATGCATGCTAATAATAATAATAATAATAATAATAATAATAATAATAATAATAATAATAATAATATTGTTATTGTTATTATTATTATTATTATTATTATTATTAATAGTAGTAAAAAGCATAATGTTACCATCATAATGGATGTTTATTATTATTCCAAAGACCAGATGAATAGATATAATTAGTTTTAACAGTCAGAGACCAGAAGAACTGTGTGATGGTTCAGCATTCAGCATCTGTTGGCAATGCCTACCAGTAATGCCTTTTCATCTTGAGAAAGTTGACCATGGCCTCTATTTATTACTCTTCTGACTTGGATAAGATTCATGTTCCATTTGGTATATTTATACTGCACAAAGTATTGAACTTATGAAACTTAGGATTTATAGGTTACTGCATTTGTATGGGAAAATATGAACGAGTTTTCTGAGTTATACTGCACGACGTCAGGAGTGCAGTATAGCTCAGAAAACACGAGTTCATATTTTCCCATACAAATGCAGTAACCTTTTTATTATATACTCATTTTGCTTTTCTACCTAAGGCTGAATAAAACAAAGAACACACTACAAGAAACAAAGTAACTGAATTTCTGCTATATTCGAAAGTAAATACACAACCTAAGTTAAACCAATACACAGTAACAGTATTCATGCGCACATGGCACCGCCCAGTGACCTTTGAACTTGGTTGAGTACCGTGCATTCAGTGATTTGTTTCAAAAAGAAATCTCATTTTGGTCTACTTAAAATTGAAATTTTGAGTCATATTGTGAATGACTGCGCCATGGAACAACTTTCCCAGTTGATCTGGAATGGAGGGATTTTGTTTTTATGTCGATTCAGCTAAATTCTGCTCTTTTAGTTTTTAGCTGGTTCTATTACGTACGATGTACATGTAGCTAGAGGGACTGGCCTTGACAGCAAGCTAGCTTACACATGTGTTACTGTCCTGTCATTGATAGTTTGGAATCATAAGGTGGACAAAATATGAAATTCTTTTAAGTGAAATTCTCAAGAAGATGCAGGATTAAATATTTTTTTAGGGAATATTAAATTCATTTTGTTTTGGAGTGCAGTAAATTCTCCATTGGAATGTGATTTCTGTTCGAAATGTAGTCTAGATTGCAGTGCAATTTCGCGCCGTGGATCAGAAAGTTCATTTTGAAGAAATTCAGGATGCAGAAAAGTAAGTACATTTATTGTCATTCTTATTACCAGCTATAGATGACATATTTATATGTACTGTCATAATAAATCCACAAAATTTCTCAAAAAAAAAAAAAAAACAAACAAAAAAAAAAAAAACGTCAAAATTGCAAAGCGGCTGGGGTGTGAGAGCCCATTTAGTCAGCGGAAAATAAGGCTTCTTCGTTATCGTGGCTTCTTGGCTCCGAGGCACTTGCTTTTATACCAAAACCCGCCTTCTTTAGTTGTATTTTTTTTGAATTTAGTGCTTGGACTGACTTGTAAAATTGACGGTCTCTGAGAGAAACGGAATATCATTTGGTCATAAGATGCCTTTTCATGGTATTTTTTTTTATGTAGACTCTAGAGAGCACGGTTCATAGTCTGAACCATCGGCTAAATAAGTGTTTAAATGATCAGAATGATATTTTCAATACTGCATGCCTCACGTTTGTTGTCATAAAGCCACCGCTGTACATTGTGAATATCACGTTCAGTCATTTGCTTGGTTGAAAGATTCTTTTGTGACTCAATGAATTCATCCACATCGTCAGCTTTATCATCTCTACTCTCAAACAGCTTGTTTAGTTCATCCACAGACAAAACTAATAAAGCAAAAGCTCCGGTGTCTGCTACATTTGCGTACATTGTTTGTTTACAATAAAAAGTAGTTCCTAACACGCAATACTATTTTTAGACACGTGTCGTGCAGTATGAAGCCGTGCAGTATGGAGAAATACTGCACGATTGTGACAATGCAAAGTTAATGGAGAAAAAAATGAGTATATAATAAGAGGATGTACTGCTATGAGTAATGCACTTTCATCTACAATATACCACAATCATTGTAAGTCTTGGGACATGAAATTTTTTTATTTTTTTTAATGTCCCAAGACTAATATGCACATAAAAAATATAGCATTTTCGGTGTCCCAACACTTACAGACACAAAAAATGTCTGACAAAATTGGCAAGATCGCCATGCGTCACACAGCAGTGATCAGCTCTTGTTCAGGTACCATGTCAGTAAACTGTTATAAATTACTATGATTGTTTTTATGTTATTATTTTGCATGTGTATATTTTCCGATTTCCGCAACATGAAATAAAATAAAGGTAAATATACAGTAGACTTCATAATTCATGGGCCACTTAGGGTTTACCGGGGACTTGTACCATATAGTGTACAGTACTTACACAGTGCAAATCATACGTAGAGTCACTTATATCTTTGTTTATTCCCAAAATTATTAGATGCAAATTTTGGTTTATTCATCGTTTTTACCAAATCGCATTCTTCCAGATCACATTTTAGCTAGATGTCCATTGCTATTATATTTCCTTTGATCCAAACGCTCAGGAGTTACTGTTTTTCATTGATATAAGCGACCATACAAAGTGATGTAATCTATATGAAAAGACACATATTTAATTATATAAGGCACATAACCAGCATATATTCTCATAACTGTCATGTGTTCATTAAAGAATGACCATAATATAGATTAAAATTCAGAATATAAATCCTTTATTTGTGGACATCTCTCAGATCTCTATCTATATTAAGCTAAAAGGCCTTTGAGGCAACCCCCTTTTGTGCTGAAAAGTTATAATGGATTTTATATCTATTTGTATCCCCCAAGGGTCTGTTGTTGTGGGTTTCAGTAAAAAATCAAAAAGAATTTTGAAGAGAAAACTTATTTTGTTTTTGAATAGGGTTCCTCTTGTTTTTGCTTTTGATGGAGCATACTTGGTTAGGTTCCCATCTCCAGGTTCCCATTCATTATGCCCCTTGGCCTAAATAAATTTACACTCTCATACTCCCCTCCTCAGGCATTACACCTTACGTCTGGTTTCTTTGCCATGTTAAGTGTGTTATTTATAGTGATCCTGGCTTGGGATCTATTTAAGTCCAGTGTTTGCTATAAGTGCTATATATGTTTTGTCATATGCTATAACCCCTGTGTACTTGTATGAACTGGCTTTTGCTGATCAAATCTTATTATAGTTTTTACTTAATGTTTATCATGAAGAAAAAAATGTTAGACAGATTTAAATAAAGAAATAGGTATGAGTGAGGTAGGGGATACATCATTTCTAGCTTGTGACAGAGTTGGATGGGTGTCCTAGTGCGTATGGTAAATCCATCTATTTCCGTCCAAGAGGCTATACTATGCTCTTCTCTGATCTCAATCTACATATGGTCTTTTAGTCATGTTTGGTAGAGGTATTCCTGTATATGGTGGGGGGGGGGTGGGGGTGGGAGGTGGAAGAAACAATGTTTTGTCTTGTCCACACATGTGGTTTCTTGCTTTATTATTTTTACATGCTTGTACAAGATGTTGTTTTTTTCTGTGAGGTATGTCCTTTCTAACATATAGATGAGTATGGTCCTGCATACGTGAACCGATACCCCCCTATTGGTAGGTGTAACTGGTCCCCCTCTCTATAGTGGTTTTACTCAGTTTCTCTGAAGTCAGATTTATCTATGTCCCCTTCCTCTGCACTAGACTTTACTTTCTAATTTTATTCGTAAGGCTATGTAGTTGATTATTAGTTTGAATAATATATAGTCTATGAAAGAAGAGGTAAAAAAAGAAAAGAGAAAATGAAATAAATTAAAGAGACATCGTTTTTTGTGGTGTTTGCTTGCATGTTGGTCAGGAATGAGCTCAGTGTTTAGTATTTTGTATTGTTTCTCCATTTGTGTTTTTGTGGCATTATGTTAATTTATGTTATGCCTTCATTTTTTGAGACTCTGGTGTGACCTGTACTACCTTGTGTGAGCCTGATAACATTGGCATCACACCGTTATTTCCTACTTTAAGCGACATAACCCCTGTATTTATGTGTTTGTCCTGTTTGTACCTAGGTGTTGTATTGGTCTTTTGTTAGTTACTATGTGATTCCCTTATTGTTGTTATATTTTGGAGTGTTCGTATCTCTCTTCTCGAGTGGTGGGACACTCACAGCCAGTGAGGACAGTGCCGGCCCCCGATACCAGAACCGCTCCCCTAATGGGTGTGATCTTGACCCTCCCTCTCCCTACATTCCTTGGGCCCCCTCCCCCTTTTCAGGGAGACGAGAACACTCGGTTAGTATTTCAATACTGGAGTTTTTCCAGTTTTATCCCGTGCCATTAATCCACATTGTTTGTGAATAAGTTCTCTGCATATGTTATGATTCATCATCTTTTCATTATATTTGTAATATACGTTAATAGTTCTATATATATTTTATTATTTTCCATATTGTTTGTATACAGAATGTTCTTTTCAGGAAATTTACCACACTTGTTTTGTATTTTATAATAATGTTCCTTTCTATAGCAGTTTCATTACAGTATAAATACTACATGCCATTTAGTATATGGATTTCTCTTACATAAAGGGGATCCTGGAATACTCCTGATTATATGCCCATTAAAGGCTATTTCTTCTGTTGACCAGGTGTTGTGAAGATATTTATACATATAGCTTTGTACTGATGTTTGTTTTATGGTGGCTCATTTTTTCCATGTTGGTGCCCACTGCACCTCCGGAATTTTCATTTCTACTTTGAAGTGTATTTTTTTTGTGGCTTCCTGCTGTATAAGTGTGTATACATTGTTATCTTCTTTTTCTGTCCATATTTGTTGTGAGCTCCTGTATTTAAATATAATACCTCTGATCTGTCCCATTTTTCTTGGTGGTTCTATCAATTTTGTTAACTTATTATTTTTGTGGTTCAGCCAAAGAAGTATATATATATATATATATATATATATATATATATATATATATATATATATATATATATATGCCCATGCATAATTCTTCTTCTTAAACAGATTTCTTATCCTATTTAACATGTTTGTTGTTTTCTTATATGTTAGGTGCGGGAGGCCTAAGCCTCCCTCCACCTTTTCTTTATACAAGTATTTTCTAGGGAGGTAATGAGTTTTCCCTCCCTATATAAAATGTATGATTTTCTTATCAATGATCCACTTTAAAAGATCATCATCAATCCATTTTAATTTTGTGTTTTGGCATAACACAAATCATAATTTTCCACACGTTATTCATTCCACTTTCGATTTTGGCCAGCTGGTTGTTTCAGCATTTCCTTCTGTTTATAATTGGCAGAGTAAACAGGTACTTATTTAAGGTTGCTTACATCAAAGCAAACTACCTCTAAGTTGTTACGGTATTACAATTATTTTCAAAGCATTATTTCTGAAACTTCTTTAACGTATTTTAGAGATATTATTGAAGTTTAGTGCAGAGGTGCCTATGATTCAAAACTAAGGGATGTACTTTATTGAGCGCAAGTTAACATCTTCAGTATACATGCAGTGACGCCATGATGTAAACAAGCTCACTAAATACGAGCATTGAATCAAACACTATTTTCGTTGTTGTCATACTGGTACCACATTTTAATGAGTTAGGTATTTATATTTTCAAGGCAAAACAGTAATTACTGGTGACTTTCGACAATTTTAATGCAATAATGCATAAAATGACAACTAGAGCACAAAAGGGAGATGTTAAATGGGTACAATAGGCCCTAATACTAAATTCTTGTCATTATCTGATAAAATTATACATATTTGATTTAGGTGGAAATTATAAGAAAACAGAGGAAAATTAAATATACAGTGAAACCCCGCTATAACGCACCCCGCTATAACGCGAATTCGGATATAACGCGATCGTGGTGTGGCTCCCAAAATTTCGTGTATTCATTCGCACATGAAATTTTTTTTTCAAAGTACGAGAAATAGTGTATAAAATGTGTATGTTACAGTATCCTTTTGGGGAAGAGATCGCGTATGAATTCGAGTATAATACATTTGTGGCGTGGTTCCTGAAATTTATATACATGTACATGTATTTTTCTCGTACACGGAAATTTTTTTTTTTTTTAAGTATGAGAAATAGTGTATAAAAAGTTTATTATCATTTTGGGGAAGAGATCACGTATGAATTCGATTGTGGCATGGCTTTTGAAATTTAACAATTTTACCAATTTCTTGAAGTCTTATGCCAAAATAAACCTTATCGGAAATGTTACTTATTACTGATCCATGAGTAAAGTCGGTAAGTCTTCTTTGTGTTTGTCTTCAATTCATTCTGTATATACTCATTGCTCAAACAATAGCCGACATGTTTTTCTTCTTTAACTGCATACACAACGGAGTATAAGACAATGTTGTGGTTGATAAAAGATTCTCAAGATTTAATAAACATCAAAAAACGTAAGCCGCCAACATGTGCGCTGGACTTCAATTCATCCTGTATACAATCATTGCGCAAACAATAGCCGACTTATGTTTCTTCTTTAACTGCATACACAACCAAGCACCAGACAATGCGGTGGTTGATCAAAGATTGTCATATGTGGGTGCTTATGTAGAGACTGAGCTTGGGCGCCAAGATCAAAGATTGTCATAATGTGGGTGCTTATGTAGGGACTGAGCTTGGGCGGCAAGATCACATGGAGTTCAAATAACCACTCTCTGTTACTTGGCACTGAACATACTCGTTGCTCAATCAAAGGGTTGTCATGTGGGAAAACAAAGACGGATCGATATCAGATAGTTATTGATCGAAGCAACATTTTAAAAACAAAAAAATGACTTTGTGGTTGTCAAGGGACTATCATTATGAATTATTACATGGAAATGTTATAAATGAATATAATTTGTTTGAAAAGTCAATAAATACAGTGAAACCCCGCTATAATGCGATATTTGGCATATTAATTCATGCTATACATTAGACGTGTATACGTTGTTCTCTGAATAAAGTTATATATAGTAAAACCCCGCAATAACGCGACCCCGCTTTTTCCGCGATCGAATTTTATGGACCCCAAATATTGCGTTATAGCGGGGTTTCACTGTATTTATTGACTTTTCAAACAAATTATATTCATTTATAACATTTCCATGTAATAATTCATAATGATAGTCCCTTGACAACCACAAAGTCATTTTTTTGTTTTTAAAATGTTGCTACGATCAATAAAATACATCAGTCGATTAGTAGAAAAAAATGTCTCGGGAGTCCAAAGACTTATAGTGCATGAAAAAATTGCTATAATTTCGTGTCCCAACTAGTATATGCCATAAAAAAATTACTTTTGAAAGTAATTAGGGGTGTCCTGAGACTTGTAGTGTCCAAAGACTTTACCGTTATTACGGGGGTTGGTCAGTGTGGCATGTATTTCATAATTATTAATTCATATTAACCTATTTCCTCAGGTCTTACTTTTATTTCCTGCATCATCCCCTTTTAATCTATGGTTATCTTTGATGTGCATACCAAATTATTGAAATAGTTTTCAAAATGATAATATAAATCAAATATATTTCTTAGAATATGTTGCTTTTAAAAATTTTAAATATGTCTTACTCAGGAAATGAGACTTTTCAAACTTCTTGCATAAGTGAAATTGCTGTCTATCATTTTAATAGTTTTAACTCTGTTTTCCAAATTAAAATAATGTTTGCAGTTAAAACTTAAAAAAGTTTAGATTCTTTATCTGTAAGCTTACAGATTGACTGAAAAAAGACGAATAAGAATTTAATCTAATTTAATTTACACATTTTATTATTTTTTTTAATTTTTTCTAGGATGTTGTTATGGGGATGAGAAGTCAGGAAGCTCATTTCAATTTGGTCCAGGAGCATGGAACCTTTCTTGCTTCCCAGATACATCCTGCCAAAGTAACAATAGAGGTAAATTAGTGCTTATCACATATATTACTTTTATCTTTATGCTCCTGCCATATTATAGGGAGAGGGCTTATAGCATTACCCATGGCCATTGATTCTGCAGCATCCTGTCACATTCCATCACATCTGTGTGAATTGTTTTGCTCATTAACCTTTCAAAGTCTTCATGGATTGAAATTGAATTTGGTATGAGGCTTTATATTATGGAGATTTAGGCCTTTTTATATATTTATTATTTTCTGATTCGAGTTCTGGCCCCCGTTTGACTTAGAAACTTTGCCTTTGCATATTGAACAAACTTGCTTATTTACTGGGCATCCCTGTCATAGGAACACATTCTAGTTTTAAAGTTGATTCTTCACTTGTTCAATAGAAAGAGAAATTTCTTTTGGGGAAATATGGTCTTTTAAAGTTTTCTTGCTTTCTAAATACATGATAATGGCAATTGCTTCAGGTTCCAGCTTCTAACCTCATTGACCTCACACTCATCCAAAAGGAAATATTCACTGTTAATTATCATCACATACAATATAGTTACATTAATTGACCTTGACTTCCATACAGTCTTAACTTTTACTTTAATACAAGGCTCAGAGCAGGAGCAATTTATTTGAAATCAGCAGGCCTGTTATTAAGATTTGAGACCATTAGGTGTAATTGTAGAAATCCAAGTGTTTAATAAAATCTTGATATCAAGCAGAGAAGAGATATTCTACTACCTCTACTGCCCATCAGTGTCTACTGAATGTAAAGCATTATACTGTAATTCAAAAATATGATATTTTAACATCATTCAGAATGTTTGGTAATGTTGTAAATTCAACATATGTATGACACAAAATATGGATTGAATATATGCTATGTTGCTAAGAATTAATGATGAACCAAATTTTTATCACATTACAGCTTTTACCTTTAATATTTTTTGTGAAATTACACATTAATAATAATAATAATAATAATAATAATGAGGACTTTGTATAGCGCCTAATCTTTAGAAGCTCTAAGCGCTTTACAACATTAGATAACACCTAAAACATATATAATGATATGATTACGAAAAACAAACACCATAAAATTAGAAAACAAAAACATGCTGAAAATAGTTAAGGTAAGGAAACATTATTAAGTCTCTAGGTCTATTCTTGCAGTCGAAATAGGTGAGTTTTAAGAGCACTCTTGAATGAGATCACTGTGTCTTTGTGTCTAAATTCATGTGTTATGTTTAAAGTTGTCAGAAAGAATTAATTTGATATTGACAATACACAATAATAAAAACAATGTTTAATCTCAGACTTTGAACAAAAACATTTATATGAGTTTGTATTTAACAGTTACCGTGTCAAAACAATTGTACTTTAAGATCAGATTTTTGTAATGATTTTAGTACAGCAGAGGTAAATTATGAAAGTAGTAACCTGTAGCAGAGGTAAATTGTGAAAGTAATGACCTGTAGCAGATGTAGATTATGAAAGTAATAACCTGTAGCAGAGGTAGATTATGAAAGTAATAACCTGTAGTAGAGGTAGATTATGAAAGTAATAACCTGTAGTAGAAGTAGATTATGAAAGTAATAACCTGTAGTAGAAGTAGATTATGAAAGTAATAACCTGTAGTAGAGGTAGATTATGAAAGTAATAACCTGTAGTAGAAGTAGATTATGAAAGTAATAACCTGTAGTAGAAGTAGATTATGAAAGTAATAACCTGTAGTAGAGGTTGATTATGAAAGTAATAACCTGTAGTAGAAGTAGATTATGAAAGTAATAACCTGTAGTAGAGGTAGATTATGAAAGTAATAACCTGTAGTAGAAGTAGATTATGAAAGTAATAACCTGTAGTAGAGGTATATTATGAAAGTAATAACCTGTAGTAGAGGTATATTATGAAAGTAATAACCTGTAGTAGAGGTAGATTATGAAAGTAATAACCTGTAGTAGAGGTAGATTATGAAAGTAATAACCTATGTGTCTTGTATGATAGTTATGTGGAAAATGAAAAATGAATTTTTGTACAATAGCTACATTATAAATTGCTGGATAAAATGAGTATATAGATGTGCTTGTATAAATCTTTGCATTATACATTAGCCATAATATGATAGAATGGAGTTTACACCTTGAATAAATGAAGATAGTAAACAAAAAAAAATTGGTCTGTTATTAACAGACTTCTGCTGCAAGTATTCAGTATATTTATTAAGTCATCTGGCCATGTGGACAAGTGAACTTATGGTAAAACTGTCTAGCATGCATTGTCCATCAGCATTTGCCATTTTCAACTTCTAAAAACCACTGAACCAATTTCAGCCAAATATAGAAAGGCCTTTAAAATTCTTACAAATATTACAACTTGAAATATGGCCACCTTTACTATAAATAGAACTTTTAAATAACTTCCTTTCAAGAAGCACTCAACAGACTTTCAGCAAATATGACAGAAAGCATCCTAAAATGAGGACTTTCAGATCTGTACAAATGAAGCTGATCTGCCATCAAATAGGGCTCAAGATAGTTTAGGTAGACAAGACTTAAAACAAATTTTGTCATCCCCAACCAACAGAATTTGATGAAATTTTGACAGAAAGCATTCTTCTTAACCAGATTTCTTGGCCAACTGCTCTTGCATTTGGCTATTAGGTAGATGTTTGCCAGGTGATTCTTAGGTCCCATTAAGCCTCTTGTTCATTTGATATGTTATTTTATGATAAAATTAATGTATTACAAATAAAGTGCTTGTGTAGGGAATTTTATAATTGACATAATTATTTAATTAGTTTTTCTGACATTTTTCAGTTACTACTGGATTTTTTTCATAAAATCATGTGCTAATAAAACATTGAAAATAGCACTAAATTTTTTACCGAAAATAAGAAGATATGTAAAGCACAAACTTTTTAAAGTATTATTTTGTCCTGGAGGGGTTGTTATTAATTTTTAATCGTGTGTTTTGATGTTTTATCTTTGAATCAAGAAGAGATGTAAATTTTCAAACAGCTTAAAAAAAATACTAATGAATGAGTTAGATATGTGAAATGTTTAATATATGTTTGATCAAATCAGACATTAATATTTTTTTAATTGGGGGTACGTATTTAATTGGGGCATCGAAGAGGAGAGAAAGGAAATATATTTTTATTGCTTGTAATACTGTGGAAATTTGTTTTGTATTACCATGTTATACTTTTGTTCTTGTCATCATTCTTGTCATTATTGATGTTATTTTGCATAAAAGAATCTATTTTTTTACCTTAATCATGCTGACACATCCTCTCTGTTAAAGTTCATGCAATAATGTGCACAATACACAACCAAAAGAAATGGTAGCTAAAATGTTTATTCTTCAGATATATCAATGATATATACATCTTATTACAACTTTGGCATAGATTGGGAGCAACTTCGTGGAATGCAATCACCAAATTAGATGCATCTGACTAGCTTGTAAACATACAACAAAAGTACAAAATATAAATAGACTAAGTAAAATACAGAAGAGTATGGTGCAACTGGCTATGGAGCTGCACCAGTGCAACTGGCTATGGAGCTGCATATACCAATCCAGGTGCAACTAACTATGGAGTTGCAACCATTGACATTAATTCTGAGCGTGCAACTAGCTAAGGAGCTGCACTTGAGAAAGTGAAACTACTCCAACTAACTAAGGAGCTGCAGAGGTACATGTAGTATTGGGGGCAAGAGAATGAAGTAACATTAAATGAACACCCCAAACGAAGTGTAATTTATGTCGTCAGATGTGAAATTGCACAGAGTGCCCCCCCCCCCCCAATTTTTATAATTTCTTTTTTAAGATAAATGTAATAGAGAAGTGAAAGCAATGTAGCAGAATGCTGCACATAAGTGGCATACATGATACCATTAATGCATGTCCCAGATAGTCACATGATGGATACGGTAAAGTATAGTTCAAAGTGCAGAAAGAATGAAAACACTGGAAATCACCTATGAACACAGAGATGTTTGTGCTTGCCTTAACAAATGTCCTGATACACGAATATATCTGGTGTAACAGTCTGAAGACCATTGCCCTAAAGTCCTGATCAGGTGGTCTTCCATGTGGACAGCAGCGGCTGTAGTGACAGCACCAATACGAAAGGAGTGTCCACTATACAAGTTTTGATCCATATGAAGAGTTTGCAAAGAACTGCGTAAAGTATGTATGAACAAAGCTTGTGTCAGTGCATGGTTAGACATATCCACAAACAATGGGTTCATTGGAAGAGTACCCATGCTTTTACGCACTTTCAGAAATTTCATCATATATGTATAGGGACATAGAGAATTGTTTGTCCTGTAAAATACAAAGTAATCCCTTTGTGGAAAGGATCAGTTTTTGAGGATTTGAGTTTCAAAGTAAAGTGATCAGCAGCAACAGAGACGTCCTGAACACATAAATGGAGTGTAGGATCAAACTTTCCAGTAGAAATAGTAAATTCTCCACACTGTAGAAAGCCAAAAAATGCAACACAGGACACCACTTCCATCAAAAGATCAATATATGGTGAAAAATTTCCTGCAGGAAATAGGAAGCACAACTCTTTGAGCATCAGAAAAGTTATAGGAAGCCTTGGTCTGTGAAGATTATGTTGTAAACATTTAATTCCTCGTAAGATAGTGAACAAACTAAAGCACTGATGTCCATCTGACTGAACAAGTGGGTTTGAAAACCCACTCTTTAAATATGCAAAATGAATTCCACACAAGTAAAGTTTTATTGTGTTATATTTAATCGCTGCACCCCATGACAATGCGCTGCGTACTGAAGAAGAATATCCTCAGAAATCAGTGGAAGTCCAGATCCTTGGTGTTTGCCAGCCATAATCATAAAGTTGAGAAAATGCTGTAGGCCAGATTGGTAAGACATCTGTGTTGAAGGGCTGATGGCAGTGTCCCATAGATGGTTGATGATGTCTGTTAATATAGAACCTGGTGCAGGCTGGGGCATGTGTCTGGGTCCCTGTTTGCTTCTGGTGTAAGCTGGAGAAATCTGCCCCACCGTTAAAATTTGCTGCCTGATGTTGTCCGGCATGGTTTCAACATGTGGTAATGACTGCGAAGAAACACCCTCCATTGCCATTAAAGAGGTGTGGAAAGTCATCTCTTGTCCACCCATTACATTGCCATCAAAGCTGTATGTGCCGCAAAACCGATTCATTTTATTGGCCATGGAATCGACCGTTTTGGTCAGGGAAGCAATTGCAGCCACCATGTTGGAGACTGTCACATGATCCGATGTAGTCAGCTGATCTGAGCCAGATGTCACATGACCACTATTGTTTGGCATGGGGAAATCCTCATCAATATGTGTGTTTGTCTGGAGCTCTTTATATCAAGACACACTGCGCACAATACAAGCTGTGTCAGATAGTGATGTGATAGTTCCTGAAGGTTGCTTTCTTTTTCTTCGGTTGTGTTCAAAGAGCTGAATGAGAGCTGACTTTTAGAAGTGGGCGGGGCTTCATATCCCTGGGAATGAATCTCCGTCTAAGTTGTTCTAAAGTCCAATTGGCTGGATTTTCCATATCATATCGTGCAACTCGAGCAGATCGGCCACTTTCCAATAAACTTTAAATATTTCCACGCATCGGTGAGTGTGAACGAAGACGCTGGAAATGTTCATTCAAATGTGTATTTTCTCGGATCCTTGTCTGTGGACATCCTTGTCTAGGCATTGTCTAAATGCAGATCAAAAGATCATAAAACAACAAAAAAAATTTCTAAGGAACTGAACAGCAACTGTTCCATAGTTAATGAATTACACTGTTATTATCATTCTGAAGGTGAGGCATGGTAAAATCCATGATGAAAATGAATAATTACTGGAGCAGAAAATGTACACACTCACATGTGTTGCACAATAACTAATGGTATGTGACCCCCATGCATGACAACAAAGAACCCCACATTTCTATATTTAGATAGAGGCCTGTGACATCATACAGTGACTCATCAAATATGCCCGACTCAGCATTATTAGAGTGAGTGAACTGGTGTAGAATATATAGCATTATGTATCATGTAATCAGCGTCAAAACCATTTGACTTCCATTATTTTTAATTTATGTCAGGTAAAGTCAACTTGAAATATTCTGTGTACAGTAAAATTTATGATATCATGTTTACAATATAGTATTGTGGTTATATTTTGTTATAAAATAATTAAACAAGGAGATTAAGAAATAACCAGATATGATTACCATTTACAATCATGCAGAAAGGCCTTTGGTCACTTTAGTTTGAAAGGGTAATTGTTTTCTTAATTGTGAATCTGCCCTTTTTCTTCAGTCCAACTTCTGTGTGTGTTTTAAAATGAGTTTTGAAGCCATCTGATGTTTTCTAATCTAATAAAATGTATGTATCAGCAAATGCCAAAATGAAGAACAGAGACCGTTAGTCAAGTAGTCCTACTGTTTCATTATAGTAAACAAATTTAAATACTTCAACCATGTCATTTTCTATTATAAATGCAAAAAGTCATTGAGTGATTGAATTTGATTCTTGGATAATATCTGTTTCAGTGCTTATACTGTTTTTACTTTTTATGAGATACGTTTTGATTGTACAAATTTGATTCTTAGATTCAATTGAATTTTATTTACTGATGCTGCATATCAAGGACATGTCAAAATTACTGAACATTTTCAAAACCCTGCCAAATGGAGAGACTTTTTTCTGCCGCCACCTAAATGGTAAAAGTTTAATACCATATGCTGGCTCAAAACATTCTGTGTTACTATGTGTATATAAATATTTCTACATATAGGAATTGGCTGTTAAATGCATTTATCGTTCTAATTTATTATGAATAGCAAAATTGCATTTTTCAACCAATATCTGTTATTATTTTTGTTTCCCTATTGACATCATCATTTCCCATGATAGCCTCACTGATTTGGTCACATCTGTGGCCCTCTTGCACTCAGTCCAGCCTTGACTAGAATCACCTGGGCAGTAAGTTCCCTGGCAAATCCATTGAGGACTTGGTTTTGGCCAAATCTCTAGGCATGTTTAATTTAGCTTGAACCAACTCTGCATAGCCATGTAGTTTTTGGCATGATATGACAATGGCTTTCATAATTAAAACAGGAATTAACTCTTTATTCAGATGTATTAATTGAAAATGGAATATAACCTGTCACTGAAATAGCAGTGCTATTGTACACAACAAAGATTACATTTGCCATGTAACTGCATTATCTTTCCATTGCCAGTACAATATAACAGTTACAAAGAAGTACTGCTCTCAGTACACACAATCTTGCACATTGACACAACATTATTGTTTCAACCATCTCTCTCTCTCTCTCTCTCTCTCTCTCTCTCTCTCTCTCTCTCTCTCTCTCTCTCTCTCTCTCACACACACATTCACTCATAACAGCAAGAATTTTTGAGTTCTTTGACTTTTTATTGTAATTAGATTCATGAGGTTAATGTTGCTATAGGAATAAAAGCTGTACATAACTTTGGCCATCTTGATCATCTGCAGTCAAACTGAACAAATAGGGGAGGTATCTGTCTACAATACACAAAGGTTTGAAAGTTATTATCAAGCATTCATGATTTATTACATATTGCTCAAAACCATACATTATCAAAAGGACTAGTAGCATGTATGAGCAAAGTAAGACAATGATTGGAACACTTTGTTTATTATGTTAGTACGGGAAGCCGGAAAGTATCTTACGTTACATAGATCTCTTTGGGTCCAATCCATTTATTTTTTGTACACATTCAGTACCTCAAGATAATTATCTTTTTTGCATTAAATTGTTATACTCAGAGAAAGATAATTATTTTTTCATGTACGAAAAATTACATGAATTACGGTGCTTTCAATAATAGTTATTCACTGCCACCAGCACCCAAAACCAAAAGAACACCTGTCAATATGTGCACAGGACAGGTCCTGACCAGAATGTCATGAACCAAGTGCTGACACTTTGTTGTGTATATCTCAGACTCACTAGGCAATAAAGATCAAAGAAGTGACTTGATTCTTCATTGATACTAGCTGACACTGCTCATCTATTGATGTCGTACTGTATAAGTACTTCATTAATTTTGAGGAGACGACCCCATATTCATGGGTGTGGTATATATATACTGATTTACATGACAATACTTCATTCAAACGGTGAAAAACTGTGCTTATCAAGTATAGTGAAAACCTGCTATAACGCGATATTTGGGGTCCATAAAATTCGATCGCGGAAAAAGCGGGGTCGCGTTATTGCGGAGTTTTACTATATTTTACTTTTTTCAGAGAACAACGTATACACGTCTAATGTATAGCATGAATAGGGTATCAACACCGTTTACTATCTGATATCGATCCGTCTTTGTTTTCCCACATGACAACCCTTTGATTGAGCAACGAGTTTGATACAGCTGTACTTGTTCAGTGCTAAGTAACAGAGAGTGGTTATTTGACCTCCTTGTGATCTTGCCGCCCAAGCTCAGTCTCTACATAAGCACCCACATATGACAATCTTTGATCAACCACCGCATTGTCTGGTGCTTGGTTGTGTATGCAGTTAAAGAAGAAACATAAGTCGGCTATTGTTTGTGCAATGATTGTATACAGGATGAATTGAAGTCCAGCGCACGTGTTGGCGGCTTACGTTTTTTGATGTTTATTAAATCTTGAGAATCTTTTATCAACCACCACATTGTCTGATGCTCGGTTGTGTATGCAGTTAAAGAAGAAAAACATGTCGGCTATTGTTTGAGCAATGATTGTATACATAATGAATTTAAGACAAACACAGAGAAGACTTACTGGCTTTTTCTCATGGATCAGTAATAAGTAACATTTAAGATAATGTTTATTTTGGCATAACACATCAAGAAATTGTTGAAATTGTTAAATTTCAGAAGCCACGCCACGATCGAATTCATACATGATCTCTTCCCCAAAATGATAATAAACTTTTTATACACTATTTCTCGTACTTAAAAAAAAAACATTTTTTTTCCGTGTACGAGAAAAATACATGTACATGTATATAAAATTTCAGGAACCACGCCACAAACGTATTATACTCGAATTCATACACGATCTCTTCCCCAAAACGATACTGTAACATACACATTTTATACACTATTTCTCGTACTTTGGAAAAAAAAAAAAATTTTCATGTGCGAATGAATATATGAAATTTTGGGAGCCACACCACGATCGCGTTATATCCGAATTCGTGTTATAGCGGGGTGCATTATAGCGGGGTTTCACTGTATAGGGTCAGCACTGATTGCCACACAGATCTGGTTGTTATTCTTGATTCTGTACATTATTTTTGTTGGTAGCACAGAAGAAACATTGAGCTGTAAGGAATATTCTTCTATTCTGCCAATGAAAACAATTCACTGTATACATCTAAATTAGTTTCATTCAGTTAATTTGACATTGGCCACTTCTAGTTAGTCCTAAATAAAAATGGTGCCACTTGGACATCCAATATGACCGCCACAGCAGCCATCTTAAAAATCTTGTTATCACTACTTCTCCTGAATGGATGGTCATATCAACATGGGGTTGGTACTGAAAGACTTCTTATGATGTTGAATTGGTCGATGAAAATTATGTCGATCTGACATCCAAGATGGCCACCATGGCAGCCATCTTGAAAATACTGTTATCTCTACTCCTGAATGAAAAGTCATATTGAAATGGGGTTTTTGCCAGAAGACTTTTTATGCTGTCTAGTTGGTCGCCACAGTGGCCAGCTTGAAAATCATGTTATATCACTACTTCTCTTGAATGGATGGGTTTTCACTAAAAACCTTGTGATATCTAGTTGGTCCTAAATGAAATTGGTGCTGATCTAAGGTCAAATATGGCTGCCACCACAGCAGACTTGAAAATCTTGTTATTTCTACTTCTGAGCAAAAAGACATATTGACATGGAGTTTTCACCAGAAGACTTCTTATGATGTCTAGTTTTTCCTAAATGAAAATGGTGCCTCAATCTCACATCCGCTATGGCTGCAAGTGTCCATCTTGAGAATCTTGTTTTGGCTACTCCTGAATGGATGGTTGTATCAACATGGGTCTTTTTTCTTAAAATACTTGTTATGACGTCTAGTTGGTTTTAAATGAAACTGGTGTTGCTCAGACATCCATTATGGCCAAAGGCCATCTTGAAAATCTTATCACTACTTCTCCTGAATCAATGGTCATATCAGCATAGGGTTTTCACTAAAAGACTTCTTATAATGTCTAGTTGGTTGTAAATGAAAATGGTGCTGATCTGACCTCCAATATGGCCACCACAATGGCTATCTTGAAAATCTTATTATCGCTACTTCTTCTTGATGGCTGGTCATATTGACATTGTGCTTTCATCCAAAGACTTGGAATGTCTTCTTGTTCCTAAATGGAAATGGTGCAAATCTGATATCCAATATGGCCACCTTGGCAGCCATCTTGAAAATCTTGTTATTGTTACTTTTCCAAAATGGAAAGTCATATCAGCATGGAGTTTTCATCAGAAGACTTCTTATATTGTCTTGTTGGTCCTAAATTACAGCGGTGCTGATCTGATGTCCTATATGGCCACCATATACGACAGCGACTCATCTTTGCCTAATCACTAACCTGGAAAAGTGAGAGCTAATCTCTTCTCTGAATTTTGTTTACATTGGGTTGAATTTCCTCACTCATCAAGGGACAGTTTGTGTTACCCTGACCGGATCATGTCTTTCTTAGCAAGGCTGCTTGAGAAGATTTCATTGTCTGCTTGCTTACCTCTCTCTCCTGGGGACCCTTAATGCGGCAGTGGACTTAGTTTGCCAAGGAAGACTGATATGTAACCTCTCCATTTCCTGTTTCTAGCAAACTGGAGACCTCACAAGGACACCCTATAAGCTAGGATTCCAGTAGGATCCAAATATCGCCACCATCAGAGTTGGGAGTTGGTGGCAAAATTATAACAGGTTTCTTGGCTGCAGTTCTGATTCATGCTCGAGAACTTCACTCCTTCCTGTATACCTCATATTCAGGCTGGGGTGCTCACCAAGAGCCTGAGGGATTAGTCCTGCAGGGTGTGTGGTCTCTGGAAGAATATTTACTTTATATCAACAACACAGAAATGCAGGCTGTTTTTTATAGCACTATAGAGGTGTGTAAACTGTATAAGACTTCGCAGTGTTATAATTACCACATACAGCATGTTGGTTGTGGCATACCGCAGACATCAAGAAGGCACACACATGCCCCTTCTCTTTGCTTGGAAGTTTAGAACCTCCTCAGATGGGCAGTGTTGTAGGGGATCACTCAAATTTTGCCACATTTCAGGCAAGAGAAATATCCTGGCGGACAGCCTGTCCAGACAGGGACTGGTGGTCCTAACAGAATGTTCTCTGCGTCAGTTGGTAGCAGAGAGAAATTTTAAGCTGTTGTGGAGGCCATTGGTAGTTTGCAACAAGGTTAAGCAAGATGCTACCACTTTATATCTCTCTAGTTCTGGACTGGAATGCATGGGCAGTGGATACCTTAAGACTCTATTCTACACAACAGTCCACAGATTCTTCACCTTCATGCCTGGTTCATATCAAATGATCCATCCTGCAAGATCAGTTTTTGAGCAAGGTTGCTAACTGTATTGTTCAAGTTAAAAGGCTATAAACTTCCAGGGTGAAACACATTGATCCCATCTTCCTCCCTTTAACCTCTGTTGAAGATTTTCTTCTTTTTCTTTTTTGAGGAAAAAGACTGCCCTGTCTCCACCATTAAGGACTATAGGGAGCACTCTCCTATACTTACAAGTTCTCTGTGGGTGCCATCAAAGGGGTCCAACTCTCATCTTTTCGAACTGGTCAAGTGCTTTAAACTTCAGAGACCTATCCTTGGTGGAATGTTTCATGTATTCTTTGGTCATTAGCTAAACCACCATATGAACTATTGAGTGAGTCTTCCTTCAGTAACCTTACTCTAAAGATAGGCTTCCTTCTCTCCATGACATTGGTGAAGAGGAGTCAAATTTATGCTTTATTAGTGGAAAATGGTTGCTTATGGTTCAGTGTCAACTGTGATTTGGTTTTGCTTTACTAACTGGGTTTCCTGGTCTTGAATTGGCTGCCTTTGGTAGCCCCAGAACTAATTGAAATTCCCCAGTCTCAGTCGCATCTGTGCTAGGGATGATCAAGATAGACTTCTTTGCCCAGTTATGGCCTTTGCATATCTATTTGGATGAATCAAAAGGGAGGAGATTGTCTCTTTCTCACTCTCAAAGGTACCTCTGATATTTTGGTGGCTGCCATGCCAAGGGGTGATTATTCTGACTATTAATAGAGTTTATCAGTCTCTCACTGAGAAAGATCTTTTTTTCGTGAGAAACACAGTGCATGACATTTGGGCTAATGCAGCATCTTAGGTCTTTCTTAATCACCCTTCTTTGAATGATGTCATGAATGCCACGTTGTGGTGGTTTCACTCCACCTTCTCTTGTTTTACTTTGGTTCAGTGTCACACCAGGGTGAAGGCATTTATGCATTAGACCCTATTCTAAAAAGTCAGCAGTGCAATACTGGCAGGTATTGTATTACTGCTATTAAAATTTGTTTTTTAGGCATAGAACTAATTATAGTTATGTAATACTTACCAGCTATTATTTCCTAATTTCCCTCCTTCCTTGCTCTGATGTTCATTCAATCTAGGTTGAAGTTAAAGAAAAGTGTTATTCTTGAATGAATGAAATAACAAAGGCATTAAACTGCTATCATGTTGTTGTATTGATGCTGTTAAAAAGTAGCTTTGGGGGTAAAACTAACTTTAATTATATAACACTTACCTGCAATTATTGCCTAATTTTCCATCATGTTTTTTGTTTTGGACTTCCAATTGCTAATTGAAGGAGGGAATATTCTCCTCGTACTTGGGACTAGTGCCAGGAAAAGAGATAGCAATGCAATAATAGCAGCTAAGTATTACATTATTAAAATTAGTTTTACCCAAGAAAACAACAGTTTAATCTACTGTAGTTCAGATTTTCATTAATCACCCACTCAAAGTTTTAATTTTTCATATACAGTTAAACATGCCCCAAAGGTCACCACCATTTAAACAGTCACTTACCAGAAATGGCCTTTTTTAAAGTTCCAACAACAAAATTTTGTTGAAACCAATCTCCATTTTGCAACCTCCAACAAGACCATATTACGAGTCACTTTCTAGAGGTGGCTGCTTAAAATGGGTTTGAACTGCAATTGTAATGAAATGGTTCTGTAATAATTGTAATAACAATGACTTTATTTTAAGAGGGTGATACAACTAGTTGGAGAATTAATCTACTTTGATGCCCTCAAACAAAATATAAATACGTGTGTGTGTGTGTGTATATATATATATATGAACACACTCAAGTCAGTATACTTGCAGTATGCAATTAGTACCACATATAGATGGGTGCTATCTTTAATTTTGCCCCAGTGCATTCACAAATACAAGTATACATACTATATTTCAATCACTTTCTTTCACGCTTAAATGAATCATTAATCATCAACACATATTTCAGTTTATACACATACATGTATCCATATATTCCAGAAGACTCCAAGTCCTCAGTCAGCTTGTGAGGTGAGGCTTCTGCAGTTTCACATCTGTCTACTTCATTAAAACTGTCTGAATCGTCTCATAACTCCATAAACTCTCTTTACAAGAATTTCTTTATTTCCACTCTTGTTTTAAACCATGCTCCACTAGCCATTCCTACAACTCAGACACTTTTCACTTCACAAATCTTTGAGGAGAGTTCATCTTGAGTGTTAGAGTCAATTGACACTCTGACTTTCCTGAAATTTGATAGAAAATGGTATAGTATCGGGTTATATTTGATTCACAAGACTGCATGTATACTCAGTCTGTCAGATTATCATAATATCTTTTTATTCAAATCTATTGTTACATAAATATAAGAGATTTTGTAATGTCCATACAGAAGATCATTAAGTGGCGAAAGATAGAGCAATTTATATGGCTGATTACAGCAGTTACACAGTTTTTGTTACATAATACTGAATGCTTAACCCTACAAAACCCCAAATCTGTCCCCAAAAAGAGTACCCCTTGCCATAACACAAATTCTGTTACATATATAGTATACTGTCCCATTTTGACAGTTTAAATGGGAGAGAGAGACAAGAATAACAATCCTGTTTTACATATCTATTACATGAACAAGTTAACTAGTAACTTTCATGAATCTCTTTGCAATTATTTAGGTGGAGATGTATTTACAGACAGACAGATGGACTGACAAACAGATGGAGGGTATCACATTATCCTCAATGCTAAAGTTAGGACTTAAAAAAGCCACGTCATTGTATGTGGAATTCATATTACTGTATTGTCTAGCATCTCTGATACATACATGCATGATCATGCTTTTGCTGCCCCTGAAACAATTTCAGATGGGATCATGGGCCAGTGTTGACAAAGAAAACTTTTCTACTCCATCACCCTGTATGGTTTGAAGCTGTTCAAGAAACTTGTGTTATGCACTGTATTAAAGTGATGTAACCCTTTTTATTCTAATTGGGGGGGGGGGGGGGCAGGTTGCAAATGATAAATATCTTAACATGCATTCAACTATTATGGTAGGGAAAAAAGCTAGGATTTGTAAACCTAGGAAGTAAAAGAAGTGCAAAAGTTTCATCCAATGTTAAGGTCATGATAAAATGACCATCCTTTGAAATATATAATCTGCAAAGGGGTTGAGCTGAGACAACTTGCAAGAGGAATTTACCTCACTTGAACATTAAATACTGTTTCATACTGTTGCACCTTTAGAAAAGAAATGTAACCTCCTTAAACTTAATTTTCCAACAAGGTTGCGTATCAACTTTATTTGACTTTATTGTGATATGGCAGAAAAAAATTATTGAGGGTGGGGGTTTGAGAACTGATAAGATAATCTTTATTTCCCAGATGGGGCCCTCTAGGAACAACCATTTACACAAGATGTGGGAAAAAGAATTACATGAAGTATAGAAAGACATGTGAAAACAAAGTAACAGAAGCTGGGGAAAATTCTGTTGACATGTGGAGAATCATAGCATAGAATAATACTACTTTGTTGGCTGCATGATGATATTTGATGGTTTTCTCAGCAAGTGGCATGTACATTTTGTTTCCTTATATTGAAGCAATCAATTAGAAATTGACCCCAAACTTCCAATAGTGTTGTATTTTCTTGTGTGAATGACCCAATAAATTGTAAATTGGTATTTAACCTGGAAAACATGTAGTGAAACTTATTAATTTCTGTTAGAAAGTATGTTGGGGTCAAAAGGTCAAAGGTCAGTGTCACTGTGACTGAAAGAAGAAAAAGTCTTTCTGCACAAAAATTTCAATTCTTGACTGTGTACCCTCACTAAAGTTTGTGGATTGCCGATATGTTGAGTAAGAAAGAAGCATGTGATTTAGGGGTCAAAAGGTCAAAGGTCAAGGTCACCAAAAGAAGAAAATGGTTTTTGCATAATAACTTTAGTTCTAGACCATGTACTTTGACAAGAGTTTGTAGAAGGTTTACACTTAAGGTATGGAAGAGACTTATTGATTTGGGGGTCAAGGGTCAAGATCATTGTCGCTCAGAGAAGACGGGGGTTTTGCAGAATAACTTTTGTTCCAGAGTATGTTACATGACAAGACTTTGTGGATGGCTTGCTTTTATGGTAATAAAGAAATCTATAGATTCTGGGCTCTAAGGAATTCACTTAGCATGCACTTTCCATCATTTATAATTTACTGGTAGTCATAAATTACTCCTAATTGTCACCATATGTTGGATAGTGGAGTACAGCATTAACTTGAAGATGCAAACTTTTGATGTTCTCATTAGTTCATTGGAGGGTTTGAAGGTGATGCAAGTTTCATTAGTGTTAATTTTTGCACTCATTAGAGATTGGATGGTGCTGTTGTTCAGACTTCATGGAAGATCTTTAATTTGTTTGAGCATTGTAAATGATCATTCTGCATCTGCATTGCTGTGAGTGAGTTTAAACAAGCAATGACCACACTAGTTGTCATGTCAGATCTTGGCATTCATGATAGTACCGGTAGATGACAGCTGTGTTTCAACATTTTGCCTTCAAGAAAGAATCACATTTGCCTACTGCTCCTGACTTTACTATTTCAACTACCGAAATAATCATTCTTTGTTTTTTTTCATGATTACATGTATAGAATGGAGTAATATCTTAAATTAAGGAAACTTTGCTGCTGATTATAGCCAATATCTGTAACAAAGATGACTTCAGCAGTCTCATGCAAGGCAGTAAAGTGTAATAGCTATTGTTTATTCAAGATGTATCTCTGATTTGCCTAACATGCAGTAAATTGGGTTGTTCATCTTTGTGTACTTTACCTATCCAAATTAGCCTCATAGGCTATCTCTCAGCAATGCACAAAGGATTAGCAACACAAATCACCCTAGCTATAATTGTCAGTTAGTTAAGTTATCTGTGGAATTATGGTGTTGATCTCGTTCCACCTTTACCTTTTAATTGCCTTTGAGACAATTAACAGTGTAAACTGCCAGGCGTGATGTGTTCCATGAGCATGAATAAGCAGGAAGCTACACGAATTACTACT
The DNA here is from genome assembly GCA_029931535.1 of Margaritifera margaritifera. Classification (NCBI taxonomy): domain Eukaryota; kingdom Metazoa; phylum Mollusca; class Bivalvia; order Unionida; family Margaritiferidae; genus Margaritifera; species Margaritifera margaritifera. The sequence goes on along the minus strand of JAQPZY010001174.1, from coordinate 308,322 downwards.
GTTTACAAAGGCTACATGGTACGAGTCTATATCATGGTATTTAAAAAAAGGTCTCTATTTTTAAAAAATTGGATTGAATAGAAGTCATGTTTTATGAACATGATGATGTCCAGGGTTTGGGAGTCAAAAATCATGTTTATCTTGCAACAGGATGTGACATAGCAGGTATGGGAGGGAGCTAAGGGGGGATAACTTTGTACACACATTTATATCATTTGTACATTCTTGGCTAAGTTTGTCTGCATTTAGCTCAGGGATTTTGCACCCTGTATACATGTACGTACTGTTGTACCTAGAATCATTAAACTTTGTGGAGGGATGTACCTTGATGAGTACTACATCCTTATCACAAAAGTAGATCACTGTGATCGATATTTCACACTTTACTGACTTTGGTTTAACATTATGATTTAGAATCAGAAAACTTGATGATTGTATGCATCTCTATTAGTAGCACATCCTTGCAAGAAAAGAAATTCACTGTGATGTGCATTTCAGATTTTACTGGTTTATGTTTTTGTGCATTTAGTTCATGACCATAGTTTTTTTGTGCCCTATATACATACTCTTATATCTAGAATCATGAAAATTGGTGAGGGGATGCAATTTGATGAGTACTACTCCTTTATCACTAGCACTGAAAGAAATAACCAAACATTCAAATCAGAATACTTTTTTGTGACTGTTCGAATTGAAAGTTGGTACATATATTAGAATATTTGTTTGTTTACCTAGCATATAGAACCACTTACAACAAGACTTTGCAGTTACCAAGCAGTTAAACAAGCAAGGCAAAATGTAAACTATGCAACATTTAATTAGTTTAAAAGGGAACAGCTTCATACCTGCTAAATCTTCTGAAAATCAAACACCCACTCACAAGGTAATCATCATGTCAAAGCTATGAATAGTCACCTTGCTAACAACATTTCCATTTCTATTCTTGTCATTGAGGCAGTCTTGAAACATTAAATGTATAGTATGACAAGTTGTTAAAGAACATGTTATAGAACAGGGGTAATATTAAAGTCAACAAAGCCCTTATGTGTCAATCAACATATCCAAATTTAATTCAGTATTTTCTGCACATCATTTGAGTCATCGTCTATGTGCATGGATTGTCTTCAGTTTTTTGCTCAACAGTCAACTTACAGCAAACGTTGATTTCTGTCATTTTCTTTGTGATTGACTCGCTTCCTTGAGAATATTTTTGAGATAGTCCCTGAATTTAACTGAACAAATAATTGCTAGTTACTGCCCTTCTTTACCTATAGTACATTTTCAGCACTTAGCAAATGTTTTTGGTCATACCGAGTTTGAAGATATATGGGGAAAATAATACCTACATTCATTTGATCATTAGTCTAAATCAACCAAAAAAAACCTAAAAATATAGACCCATAAAATGTTATTTAATTAGCACTGAATGGCCAAGTTCATGGTGTTTTCAATGTGGCTTGGCAGGGAGGAGGGTGCAATAAATACCTAAAATAGACCTCCCCAAAAAGAGATAGAGATAGACTTGATATTGCCCTTTATTAACATTGAAGATTATTTAAATTTTATCCAGATGCATTCAATGAATATTACAATATGAAAATTTGGTATTTGTTTCAGATATACTTATCACAAAAGTAGGTTGCTGACTTAGGTTAAATTCTGTGTTTGAACTGATCATGCTAGAATCATTAAAGAAGATGATTGTAGACCTCTCTGTTAATACCACACCCACACAGAAAAGTCACAGTGACCAACATTTCACATTTGTCTGGCTTATGTTAAGTGTTTTGTTTAACTCATGACCACATAGCTTATTTTGCATGCTATGTACATATAATCCTATCTAGAATCATGAAACTTGGCGAGGGGATGCATTTTGATGAGCAGTACTCCCTTACTGCAGAAGTAGGTCATTATGGCCCATATTTTATGCTTCACTGACTTGGGTTAAAATTTTGTGTTTAATCATTTCTCAGGCACTGTTCATGTTAGAATCATAAAATTGGTGATTAGATTCATCTCTGTTAGTACCACAGCCTTATTACAAAAGATTCTCATTGTGACCTATATTTCATCTTTTACTGGCTTAAGTTTATATGTTAGCTCATGACCACACTAATTGTTGGCATGCTGTATGCATAATATCCTACCTAGAATCATGAAACTTCATAAGGGGATGCATCTACACATGTATTGCTACTACTGATAACATATCACTACTGTTGATAAGTAGTAGTACTGCACCCAAATTGCAAAATGAGGTCTCTGTGACCTTTACTTCATGTTTCAGTGACTTAGTTTAAATTTTGTGTTTAAAGGTCATTCATTGGGTGCTGTTTTTGTTGGGATGATGAAATTTGATAATTGAATGCATCTGTGTTAGGACTGCACCCTTAAAACCAAGGAAGGTCACTGTGACCTACATTTTATGTTTTTACTAACAAAGGATAAGTATTTATACTTAGCTCATGACCACATTAATTTTTTCATGCTATATATATCCCAGCTTACACAGAAGGCCCTTTCTTACCAATGCAGTTGGAAGTAGAAATATGTTTATTATTGGTAAACTTTCTATATTAATGACTATTCATTATACATTGCAATAGATTAGCCTCAACATGTTAACTGTGTATTGTACTTGTGAATGAGTATAGGAAGTTGGTGAGTGGACTGCATGCATTACATGTGAGATCTTATCTGTGGTGGCTAATCAAGGTAATTACTGATGTATGAAGTATGCTTGTTATAGTGGTCATACTGGCTGTCACTTCAAGGTTACTCAAGATCTGACTTTCATCCAGTAAAATTGGGCTTCTAGCGGTGGACAGTTAAAAGCTTCTCAAGCAGTTTTTAAAACAATGATTTAACTCATTAACCCCTAGCTCCACGTTTATGCGTCATGAGGTTGTACCCTACTTCCGAGCTCTGTAACATCAACATCATTTAAGATACACTAAAGTGGATGGTATTGCAGGAAAGAGGACAGATGTAGCTCTACAATGATACCAAATAATGTCGACTTTCTACTCGCATTAAAAAGTACAGCGAACAAAATGCATTTTTTGAGACTCGATTTTTTTTAGGTCGAAAATTGACAGTTGCGGAACCAGAGTTTGTGTCCGGATTTTAGACTTTTTGGCCTTAGATCTAAAGCAGACCCGTCCGAACTGCACACAGACAGATGAACCTTTGCAAAAAGTAGGATAAGTGTGAGATTTGGAGAAAAAAGGGGCCAGGACACAAAAATCGGGGATCCAATACGAAAAAAAAAAAAAAAGTCCAACTTTTACCCTTCTGCACATGTGCGAGCATAATAGCCAATGAAAAACAATGTTTGTGATACACCTAAGCATCCGGCTAAATGTTAAACTTTCTTAAGCAGATCTGTTTGGCTGAATTCAGAAGTAACCCCAAAAATGCGTTGCCTTCCCCCATTTCATGCAAAAATGAAAAAAATCTCCAGGGGTTAATGAGTTAAAGGAAGAAGAAAAAAGAAAGTTAATCTCAAGTTTGTATCAGTTCATTATAGTACTGTACTTGGATATCATAAGAAAGGATGGTTTTTTTTATTGTTGTATTCTTTTATGCCTTCTTGTAGTGGCCAACACTTTATTGTGAAGATCACTTCGGTCTGAATTTATTTTGTGCTGATAATTAATGTTTACAATGGCTGCTGGTGACTACAAAAAAACTTTGTAGAGGTGAGCTATGTAATCATTGATTACATTCTGGTTTATTCCTGTTTTTGGATAGATAACATTTCATTGTAAGGGACTTAAAGGGGTGCCAAATGTAAGATTGAAGTAAATGATCTGTTGTCTTGGCCACTCCAGCAGCATTCTAAGGAATACCTCTTATCCATAACTGTTTTCATTGCATATTTAATGACTTGGTGATGCAATGAATCTTAAAATTTATTTACTGAAACATGTCTATTTAAATCTATTTGGAAATATCTTGAAATGTTTGTAACTTTTTTTGGTATTGATAGAGATGGTATTATTGTTATCATTGTGAATAAAGCCTGCTTCAAAGCCTGTTCTTGCATTCAAATTACCACAAATGATAATGTCCCCATCAGCATAATATCTGATAATATCATAATTTATTGAGTCTAATACATATTCATTTTGTTCTGAATAGCTTGAAGTACATAGAATTATGTAGGCAAGGCACTAATAATCCCAAAGTTTAACAAATTTGTAATTTTAACCATTGGTAGTTATAACTGGTATTTTGTAGTATTTTAGCACCTAGTTTAATAGATGTTCTTACCAAATAACTATTTTCACAAACTTACCCTCTAAGTCAGCATATATAATGATATTTATTTCTGGTATATCAATTTAAATATAAAAAAAATATTTGAGTATATAAACTATATAAAGAATTAATAACTAAAAGTGAATTAAACAGCTCACTAAGAACAAAGCTCAACATGGGAGTCCAGCTGTCCAAACATCCCAGAAGTAACTATCAGTGTGCAACCTAGTGAATATTCATGAGAGTTAATTAAAAAAATCATGAATTTCGGAATGGGTTTGTTATCTTAGAAGAAAACTGCAGCAAAGCTGTGTGTAAAAGTTTCTACTCGTTTATATAGCAGTTGGGAATTAGTTGAATTTTGGTGGGTATTGTGTGCTGTGCTGTTTCCAAATATCACCCATCTGACTTAAATTTGGCACATTCAGTGGACGGAAAGCCAATAGCAGAGTCAAAACCTACAAAGATGACTTGCATTGTGTGACGTCATATGCATACAGTGCAAACTGCTCTCCAGTTACAAAGGTAAACAGCAGCACTGTCTGCACAGACCATGTAACCCTGGGGTCAACTTTTTTTTTGAGTTGCCATTTTCAGTCATTTTTGCATTAACTTTTAGGTGAAAAAGATGAAAAGTTAAAGAACAACATTGCTAGAGATGATGGCTCAAGGCTTAAAATCTATGTCATAACCTTTTTGGTATTCCCTAATAAAACATGAGGTATAAACAAGAGGAGGCATATCTGTAATAAAAAAAAAATACCAGTTTGTGTTGGCAGTGGCATTTGAGAGAAGTTGGAGTGTCACTTGGGAAGTAATTTTTAGACATATTTTAAGACAATGAACTAACACACAGTGATTAGGGTGTAAAGAATTGTTTGTCTTTTTTCCAGACTTTCATTTTAGACATGAAGTCCCATTGGGTATGGCTGCAGCTATTCTTGGAGTGTCTGAACATGCACAGCGTTCAGATGTCTGATTATATGAAGGTGAGTTCATCAAGCATGTATTAATAGCAAGGATGGCGAAGTCATTAATTAGATGCAAACAAAAAACAAAAGGAAGCAAATCTGTTTTAAAACAAGTAGAACCTACAAAATCACAGAGAAATCACTTGTGCACCTTCTAAGATAATTGATACAGAAAGAAGAAAGCAAAACATATTCTAAATATGTTGTATTATGCTGTGTAGGAGAAATCAGACAGAGAGTATTAAGTATGTAAAAAAATGGAAACTGAACAAACTCTTTTAAATCACACCTAATTACCAATGGCATTTCACATGCTCAACATGCATTGTTATCATTTTTGAGCTCCAAGTTTGTCATTGGGCAAAGATTTGGTAAATCTGAAGTATTCATTAAATTGTCTTGTTGAAGACCCACCCACCATTAAATGGTCTTGTTGAAGACACACCCACCATTTCATTAAGGATGAATGTACATAAATTTGTAAAAGAGTGTATTAATACATAACATTTTCTTTGGCCTCTTTTTAATGTGAAAGTCACCAATGAGGAGGACAGTTCAAACTGCATGCAGACAAAATATTTGTTGTTCTGCTTCTAGTTCTTTGGGGAGGCTCAAAGATGTGAGACATGGATGAGTCAGAAAATAGAGACCATCGACAAATGGACAAGGCTCCAGAACTTACCTCTCGAAGAGCTGCAAAAGATGAAAAAAGAATGTCATGATTTGCAGATTGATCTTGTTAGATATGACAAAGATGTAGCCTCCCTTTGTAAGAGCAGTTGTTGTATCATTCCATTCAAAGAGCGGCTTCCACATGTCACCTTCCAGAATAAAATCCTCTGTCTCTGTAATTATGAGCAGCCCACTGTGAGTATATTTTTTTATATGTTTTCAGTGACCATTTATTTGTGTCAATATAGCAAGTAAAATTGATCATTAGGATTTAATTGTAAGTCATTCAGAAATTAGAAATAGAGTAAATGGGGAGTTTATCTTCATTGCTGTACTGAAAATGCACAGTTGTAATCATCCTTTTAAAAAAAATACATTCTTACAGAGATAAACTGGATGGCCATCTGTAGATGCACAGCCCAACTGATTCCTGTGAATCACTCTGAAAATACTAACATGTCATACTTTAGAGTAATAAATTATATATTTTCTAGTTTGAGGGAACTTCATCTTCTTACTGATTGCATGCTAGTCAAGGCCTTCAGGAGGTTATATACTCTTGACAACCACTATCATACAGTGTGGAATAAGTCATAATATAGTCATACAGTTGTTGACAAAATAATTTCCCATATCCCTTCTAAGCACATTTTGTTTAAAATTTACCAAACTACTAAGATAGATAGGGTGGAGTTCCAAATGAATCTAGTGCTTTTACCCAAATATTGTTAAGATATAAAAATAATTAGTACCATATTTACCATCTGTTTTCAAATGGCAAAAAGTAAATTTTTTTATAGCTGTCTGAAGACAAACAAATAGTTAATTCAGGTCTGAAAACAAACAGTTGAATGAAAAATATGAGCCCAAGCAAGGAATACCACATCTTCAATACTGCACTATACATCTAATCAGGCAACAAGTTACCCACACTTTGCATGTACAATAATGAATGAAAAGAGACATTACTTGCATAGTTTTGTCTTTTTTATTTCAAGCAATAAGAAAACCATATTAGAAAACAACTTCACATGTCAAGCAAAAATCTGCCATGTTAATCTCCTGCCATCATCCCCATTCTATGAAATCTGCACAAATATAACTCAAATGTGCTCAGAGTTTGTCATTGAGTAGTGGTTAGGAGGGTAAATGTTAAAGTGCAAATATTAGTAACAGAAACAATGAACCACTCCTGGTTAGTATGGTTTAGTAACATAACTTATTTAAGACTAATCACAAAAAGAATTGCATTCTAACACTTATAAAATCATAAATATATATAAAACATGAAATAAGGATATGTTTTGTTATAGATTAATTTTCAAATAAGTTATTCTCCAGTGAAACTCCTGGAAAGATTTGTGACCAGTACATGACCAGGTACAGATTTTCAGTATTATCCACATTGGAGGTATTGAGCATTCCTTTTGTGCTAATAGCTTGGATTTTAATGCTTTCTCTTTTAATAAAGGGTGACAGATTCTTCTAATGTTGTTACCATTGAGGTTCATCAACCTAATGAATAGTGAACTGTAGTTCTCCCAATTTGTTACAATCACTTGTCCAGGTAATTTCTGAAGATAGGCAAGCCATTCCTCCACTTTCTGAAAACACTATTAGTCTGAACTGGTCATAAATAAAAATAGTGCTGATTTGATGTCCAGTATGTCCACCATGGAAGCCATCTTGAAAATATTGTTATCGCTACTCTTATGATGTTTGGTTGGTCCTGAATAAAATATGGTGCCAATCTGAAATCCAATATGACCGCCATTGCAGCCATATTGAAAATCTTGTGATCATTATTTCTCCTGAAGAGAAAGTCATATCAGCATGGGGTGTTCACCAGAAGACTTCTTATGGTGTCTAGCTGATCTTAAATGAAAATTGTGATGACCTGACATCCAATATAACTGCCACAGTGGCCATCTTGAAAATCTTGGTATCACTGCTCCTTCCAGATGTTAGGTCATATTGACATGGGTTTTCATGAGAAGACTTCTTATGGTGTCTAGATGGCCATGAATGAAAATGGCCACCGTGCCAGTCATCTTGATAATGTAGTTATTGCAACCCATCCAAATTGGAAAGTCATATCAACATGGGGTTTTCATCAGAAGACTATTTATGGTATCTATGTGGTGCTAAATGAAAATAGTGTCAATCTGACAACAAATGTGGCCACCATGGAAGCCATCTTGAAAATCTTCTTATCGCTACACCTCCAAAATGGAAAGTCATATCAACATGGAGTTTTCACTTGAAGACTTCTTATGGTGTCTAGTTGCTCCTGAATGAAAATGGTGCCAATTTGCCATCCAATATGACCACCATGGTCTATCTTGAAAATCTTGTTCAGCTACTTCTCGGCCAACTTGAAAATCTTCTTATCTCTACTCCTCCTGAATGGATGGTCATATTGGCATGGGGTTTTCACCAAAAGTCTTCTAAAGATGACTTAAATGAAAATGGTGCCAATCTTCCATCTGATATTGCCACTACAGTGGCTGATTTGAAAATCTTTTCGCTCAAGAATATCAGAAGTAGTTTCTACACTCAGCATTTAAAAAGAAGTAATGATCTTATCTTGAATACCTGGAAATGCTTTTGGGACATACAGCATCATTTGCTTAGATGTTGTTTATATTAGCTCTTCTGGTCATAGACCAGAAGAGCTTATGGGATGGTCTTTCGTCCATTAGCACAAGTTTGTTATCGCTATTCTGCCTAAACTACTTGGAGAATTGCAATGAAACTTTACACACACATTCACCCCAGTCTGGTTGGTACTAAATGAAGATGGTGCTGCTCGGACATTCAATATGGCCACCACAGCAGTCATCTTGAAAATTTTTCTATTGCTGCTCATCCTGAATGGATGGTCATATCAACATGGAGTTTTCACTAAAAAGACTTCTTATGAATCTAGTTAGTTCTAAATGATGATGGTGCTAATCTGATGTCTAATATGGCCACTACAGCAGCCATCTTGAAAATCTCGTTATCACTACTCCTGAACAAAAAGTCATACTGACATGGGGTTTTCTCCAGAAGACTTCTTATGATGGCTAGTTGGTCCTAAATTTTAAAGAAGTGCTACTCGCACATCCAGTATGGCTGCCACTGCTGCCATCTTGAGAATCTTGTTATGGCTACTCCTGAATGGATGGTCATATCAGCATGGGGTTTTTACTAAAAGACTTCTTATGATGTCTGGTTAGTCCTAAATGAAAATGGTGTTGCTCAGATATCCATTATGACCACCACAATGGCCATCTTGAAAATCTTGTTCTCACTACTTCTGCTGAATGAATGATCATATCAGCACGGGTTGTTCACTGAAAGACGTCTTATGATGTCTAGTTGGTCGTAAATGAAAATGGTGCCAATCTGACCTCCAATATGGACGCCACAATGGCCATATGGAAAATCTTATTATCACTAGTTCTCCTAGATTGCTGATCATATGAACATTGTGCTTTCACCAGAAGACTTCTTTTGATATCTGGTTGGTCCTAAATGAAAATGGTGCACATCTGATATCCAATATGGCCACCATGGCAGCCATCTTGAAAATCTTTTTTTTCACCAGAAGACTTCTTATAATGTCTTTTTGATAAAAATTGCACCTATTTAATAAATTTGCTTTTTCTATATCTATAGCAACACTGAATCATAACAGTAAAGTTTGGTTGCATTTGCTTCTGAGTTCAATTTATTTTACAAGACAGTGGTCTAAATGGTGGGTAATGTGATGTCATAGGTTATAAATGTAAGGTCCAAACACAAGGACTCCTTTGTTATACTTGTCACAGAAATGAAAAATTAAATGATACTTACCGGGTTGAAGTTTGATGATAATTTCATTGAACCTGTAGTACTCTTAGGGATCACATGAGATAATGCATAGGTCACATGACTGGTCAGTCTTCAGAGAGGTCACAGGATACAAGATGAGAGAGACTGGGAGGGTTTGTGAGCGTGTGATCTATAAGTGCACTACAGGTTAGATAAAATTATCATCAAACTTCAGCTTGGTAAGTATCATTTTATTTTCTGATTTCATTGAACCTTTCGTACCCTAAGGGACCCCACAAGATGTTTAGAGTGTATCCTGTGACAGAACCAAAGTAGATAAAAAAATCAAACTACAGTGCATCCATAATCATGAGAATTTATTATGCTGACAAATTCAGCTGAAGGTATTTGCATGTAATGAATTGATAGCAATGTGTTGGAGCTGATTCTAACAGTTTGTCACTAAATTTAAAGTCAAATTTGATAGGTTTCTGATAATATTTCCATAAAGAAGAGTCTTTGCTCCAACCAGCTGTTTTTAATATTGTAGCCACAGGTACCTTGCCTGAATAAGCTGCACTAGTGGATGCCATTCTAGTACTATGTGGGGTAAAAATATCAGTATTGATGCCAGCATCATGCAAGGTGGATTTTAGACATCTTGAAATAGTGTCCCTGCTCACTACCTGAAAAGGGGCCTGGTGACTAACAAATTGTTTTGTTACATTGTTCCTAATTCTGTTTGTCCTATCTAAATAATCCACAAGGGTAGTGACTGTACAAAGTCGTCCGCCTGATACATAAGCGGCTATGTGAATTTAACCCAAATGATTACTTGGACATGTTTGCTTAAGAAGATCAACTATTCTAAAGATGACTATGTTCTTATTTACATTGAAATTTCTAATATCTAAAGATGAAGGGTATGTTTGCCCTCTTTGCCCAGAAAGTAATGCCAGAAGCATAACCAATTAGTATAAGAGAAATTTCAAAGAAAGTTTATGAACTGGTGATAGAAATTCTAAGCATCTGAGTACAATATCAACATTCCATGCGACTAACATTTTTGGTGAATTAGGTCTCTTGTTAAACACTCTTCATAAAACATTTGAGCAATGGATGTTGAGAATTACTGGAACCAGCTGACAAAACTAGAACTGTACCAGTAGCAGATTTGGCTGTATATATAGCAATGTATCCTAATCCACTATGAACAAACATATCTAAGAATTCCAAAACATAATTTACAGATGGACTAGAAGGATTAATCTGCATCCATTGATAGAGATGTGTCTGATGTTGTTACTGTGTTGGTTGTCTTCAACTGGTGCATAAAATATCGGTAACTGTCTACAGTTGGTTTCTGTTTTCTTTAGCCTTCTGATAGCTGAAATACTCCCAAGTGGAGCTATTTTAATGGATGCACTGTGGTGGGGTTCTGTGGAAGAAACAGAATCTTTGGTGTTCTGGACAGTATGTGCGACTGATTTTACACGAGAGACATTAGTTTGGGGATCCATGGCTGAGTACTCCAAGTTGGTACTACCATTACCATACATGCCAACCATTACACTTTTGGCATAATCATTATGCTTTTTTTCACCTAATTACGTCTTATGCTCGCCTGTCTATTGATTACGCTTTATTGGCACATTAAAAAAATTAAAATAAAGCAATAAAAAGTTGTGCTTGTCAATTTTATTACCATCTCTTTAATCACACAAATCATATAAATTTGAGAATATTCTAAAGAAGAAGACTGCTGCATAAGAATAGCGTAAGAGTACATTTGTCCATTGCAGACCTCCATGTATTTCCTTATTTTCTATTTATAGCAGCTGTATGTGACACATTTCCAAGAAAACAGATGGGTTTCTTCAATTTGAAAACTTTTCTCACAGATTCATTATATTTTGATAAATATAATTAGGTAGTGGACTACTCTCTACCTTTAAAAATATGGCGCCAGATGTTAAGCGAAACAGGTTTTATTGATGTGGCTCATGGATGTTATATGACTGAAAAATGTTAGAGGAGAGAGATCTTTTTAAACTTCAAAACATGTCAGATCAGAAAAAGGACAAATCAATAGTGCTTTACAAATTTAAAAAGAAGAATATGAGAATGATGTAACACAGCACTCAGGTTGAGCACATCGTCACGCTCATTACAGAATTTGTGGACTTGACTTTACAATTATTCAGCGATTCAGTTTATATTCTGGTATTAATCCATATGGATTTTACCCATTTGTGACAAGAATTTTAACAAGCTGCAGATCCAGGTTAGTATAGCAAAAATAAATGTACATTTTTCATACAGTTTCCTGTAATTATGGCATGTAGTATATAGATTACACTTTTTATGCTCAGATTATGCTTTTTTGACACCTATATTATGCTTATACCTCTCTAAGGGTTGGCATGTATGCATCACTGCCTCCCCCTCTTTTTCCAATTTCTGTAGAACTCTGACAATTACCCAGATAGGGGAAAAAACATATGGTAGAGAGAATTTACTCCAAGAAAAGGCATCAACAAGTGAAACTTGAGGGTGTGGTTTGTATAAAATATATATTGGGAACTTATATTTTAGTCTAAAGGCAAAAAGGTAAATATCACATTTACCAAATGTACATTCAATTTTCTGGAAAACGTCGGGCCTCAACATCCATTCAGAATCATGGTTTAATTTGCATGATTGAAAATCTGCCTCCATGTTTGATGAACCTGGCAGATGACAAGCACTGAGCCATATATCTCTTGCTCGACACCATTCCCATATTTCAAAAGCCAGATCGTTGAGTTCCTCAACCCTGCCCCCCCATTTTATTAATGTACAAAATGGCAACAGTATTGTCCATAAGCAGCTTGCATGTTGACCCTTAATTCCTGAGCAGAAACATTGTAAAATGAAGAAACCTGCTTTCAGTTCAAGGAAATTATTGTGCCACAGTCTTTCTTCTGATAACCAATTGCCCCCTGTTGATAAGTTAGAATCATAATTAAATCCACCCAACCCCATATTCGAACTGTCACTACTAAGAACCACGTGAGGCTGGGGTACAGAGACAGGGCGAATGGCAAAATAAAAATTTTGAATCCACCAGTGAACAAGTTTGCGACCTTTATCACTCAATAACATGGGACTGTCAAATTCACCCCTATGCAATTTCAAATTTTAGTCTTTCTCCATCTCGAGGGCTGTGTAGTACAGGGGTGCATATGGTACTCTAGGTTCACTGGCTACCATTTTTTCCAATCAACCTAGCAAAATCCCAAATGAGAAATGAAAGTCACCTTAGTAACTGCTGACAATCAGGTACCAAGCTATTAGCCTTTTCTTGTGTAAGACGCACAGTCATGTCAACAGAAATAGAAACGAAGCCTACAAACACAATAACTTGAGTTGCAGAGAAAATAGATCTATCCAGGTCGATGGTGAATCCACTAAATGCAGTCTTGCACATTTTTTACACAGTCAATAAATGTGTCAGCCTGCAGTAGATTTGTCATCAATGTACACTACATTACAATGGCCAAGTTAGCGCAGATATGCAAAAATTGGCTTTAATAACTTTGTGCATACACAAGGTGCAGAGGACAGGCCATTTGGAAGGCAATTTAAATTCATTGACGGTTATTCCAAGTAAGGCTTGTGCAAAGTAAGTATGCAAATAGAATAGTATGCATCTTTAAAGTCAGTAGAGGCAAACCAGCAGTCTTTTTTCATTAGATTGATGGCAGAATGTAACATTTCAGTTTTAAAATGATGTTTTTCTGTGCACTGATTCAAGCATTTGAGATTAAAAATTAATTTGTCATACTTGCCATATTCCCAGACAGTGTTGTGGGGTTTTTGAGACTAAAAAAGTGTGTTTTGAGGTCCCAAGGGGGGTCAGTGCGCGTGACCCCACCCCAAAGCAATGTCATCCAAATGAGAAAAAGCTATCTTTTCAAATCAGCCTATAGCAAATGACTAGAAATTCAAATCTGAATAAATGAAAGTACCATCTGTTTTCTCTGAAGCATTTAATATACTATATATAAAAATGGTAGACTTAGCATTGTCAAATAACATCACCACACACATGGTCACAACCTCACAGACATTAAACACAAAAATATACCAAGTTATTGTCTTTAAAATCCAATGGACAGTGGAATGCAATCTTTGCTGCTTCAATAGTTCAGTAGTTGGTTTGACGGTAATGCAAGTGTCATTTGTGTTCACAAATATGCCTACACTTTTCCTTCGTGGCTGTGCATCCACATCTATGTTGGCGCAAGCAATGGCCAAGGTCACTAAAAGTGATAAAACCTGTAAGATAGCAATGAATATCCATTTCAAAACAATGAATCTGGCAATGAAAACATTCAAGTTTTGTTGCTAGTCGGCCAAGTTGCTAAGTCTTTGACCGCCGCTATTGTAACGTATTTTTGAGGTTAAAGTCACACCTACAGCAGTGAAGATTTAATTTATTCTCAGGCTGAATTAATGAAAAAGGCACACAATTTATGCAAATACACAATTTGTCATTTGATTAATGATTTAATACTTTTAAATTATTAAAAATTCCATGGTGCAGTTTATTTTAGGTTAACTAGATATTCAAACATGTTAATGTTTTCACGAGTTACTCGGTCACATGATAAAACGTTTATTGCCATCTTGTAAATGTCCAAAGAAAATATGAGAAAGTTAAGGTGGTAAAACTGTCGAAGCAAATAAGATTATCTCATTTTTTAGCACTTCTAGTGAATTATGTACTACAATTTTCCTTTGTCCCTTTAAAATGTTGTGTCCCCCAAATCTGGAGGGTGGGGGACACAGTGTCCTCTGATCTTTGGATCCTAGGTGCAACACTGCATTAGAGATTGAATGGTGCTGTTGTTCAACCTACCGAAATAATCATGTTTTGAATTTTATATTTGTTGTACTTACTTCAGACAAATTGGGTTGTTCCACTTAGTGTACTTTACCTATGCAAATTAACCTAATGGGCTTTCCCTTGGCAGTTCTCAAAGGATTTGACACAACACATCACCCTAGCTATTGTGAGCCAATTCAGTAAATCTCTGAAAGGTGTCTCTGACTGGCTTACCTTTTAATTGCCTCTAAAACAGGTGTGTAAACTGCCCCAAGGATAATTTACGTGAGCTCTGAGCAAGATTGTTTACTGTTTATACATACCATAGATTACGGGCACATATCAAGGTTGTCAAGAAATGTACGTTTTTTTTTTTTTTTTTTTTTGGTAAGATTGCTGAAAATCGTGTTTTTCAAAACACGACTGTGTCAGGGGGTTTGGGAGTCCAAAATCGTGTTTTTCGCGTGACACGTCGTGTTATGGCATCTATGATTTGTGTATGCTATTATTCTTGGGTCTTAGAAATATGCCAGAGAGAAATTTTGTTGGCAGCTTGGTGGGTGGGGCTGACAACTTTTCTTCAAAAGCAATTTATCAACTTCCTGTGTTAAGAAACTAAATTCTGTCTCACTGAAGTTAATTTTGGGGTGAAAAGTTTCATTGGAAACAATTGAAATTCAATTTTATATCTCATTAATTCTAGTCTTTAAATTCCAAGTGTCAGAAGTAAGTTTTTTCCAATTCTGGAAAAATAATGCTGTTTTGCCTGCACTAAAATTGGCATGAGTGTTAATAACATTCAAAAGAAAATCTATATTTAGCTGAGAGATAAGGGCAGAATTATCCAATCAAATACTTAAAGAAAGGGCAAAACTGGTGTCAGTCTCTACAGCTGAGTTGAGCCCCGGCCCCATTTGGTCCTCTTCGAACATGGAACTTTTTAGCTCACCTCTATGCAGTAGAGATAACCTATTGTACTGCTCCCAGCATCAGCATTGGTGTCAGCACAGATAAAAGCAATGTACATATATACATCCTCATTGAATGTAAGCCATTCTTTCTTCCTAGGTCCTAGGCAACAGTTTTGAGTGGGTTTTGTAGCACCTACCCCCAGGGGAGGGGGCTAAATTGGTACAAAACATGTACACAAGTTGTGTTTTAAGTTTATTTCTCAAGCTGTATTCTTGTTAGAATCATCAAACTAGATGATTGTATGCATCTCTGTTAGTACCACACACATACCACAAAAGAATGTAACTGTGACCTACATTTCACATTTTACTGGTTTTGGTTATTGTTTTGCATTTAGCTTCTGACCACATAGATTTTTGGCTTACTCTGTGCATTCTATCCTATGTAAAATCATGAAACTTGGGGATGCATCTTTTTATGAGCACTACTCCCTCATGAGTAGGTCAATATCAACTATATTTTATGCTTCACTAACCTGGGTTACATTTTGTGTTTGATGCTCATTTCTCAGGATTGTTCATGCTATAATCGTGAAATTGATGATGATATATTTCTCTTACTTCCACACTCTTCCAACAAAAGAGGCTCATTGTGACCTATATTTCATCTTTTCCTGGCTTTGGTTAAATTTTTGCATTTAGCTCACAATCACACAAGTGTTTGGCCTGTTGTCTGCATACTATCCTACCTAGAATCATGAAACTTGGTTAGTGGATGCATCTTGATAAGTTCTATATCTTTTTTTTGCCAAAATAAGTCTCTGTGACCTATATTTCATGCTCAGTGACTTTCTTGAAACTTTGTGTTAAAAGTTCATTTCTTGGGTGCTGTTATATTTGTCATAAAATTTGATAAGTGGATGCATCTCTTAAACTACAATGCCTTTAAAACCAAGGAAGATCAGTATGACCTACATTTTATAGAATCTAACTTGAGTTAAGCATTTGTGTTAAGATGACTTCAATTCATCCATGCTAGACCTATATACACTGTACATCCTGCCCTACTCAGAAGGTCCTTTGTGACCAAGGCAGTTGGAAGTAGGAATAAATATGTTTATTCAGTGGTAAACTTTCCATATTAATCACTAAACATTGTATATTGTGATATGTTACCCCCAGCAGGTTAACTGTGTATTGTACATATGAATGAGTATGACAGGTGAGTGGACTGCATGCTACATGCTTTTCATGTGAGGCCTCGCCTGTGGTTAAGGTAATTATTGATGCATGAACTACACTGGCTGTCACTCCAAGGTTACTCAAACTCTGTGATTTTCACCCAGTATTATCAGGCTTCAGGGAGTGGACAGTGGTAATAGTTTGGTTTGGTTTTGTGGGTTTAACACTATTTTTCATGGTGGCCAGTATATTTGGTAGAGGAAGACCCCGGGAAGAACCACCTTCCACTTGTCCACCCAGGGACCTGAACAATTATAATAGCTTTTCAAGCAGATTTTAAGTACAATGATTTTAACGAATTATTACAAAAATAACATTAATCTTTTTATTATCAGCTTGTAACCTCTACTTTGATATGATAGAAAAGAATGTTCTTTTTAAGTCTTTTATGTCTTTGATGCCCTGTTAATGTAGGTAGGTAGGTAGGTAGGTGAGTGGGTGGATGGGTGAGTAGGTACTGTATGTAGGTGGTTTTATTGTATGTCAGCACAATACTGGCCATACAGTGCCCGTTGAAAGTTCAAATTTCCAATTTTTAATGATTAACAGTTCAAATGTAAAGATAAAAGATGCAAATTTTTTAAAATTAAAGGCAGTTTAATTCCCCGAAAAACTACATTTTATTTTAGTGTAATTTTCACCGAATTACTCACAAAGTTAACATAAAGTCCTTTAGACATTATTTACTTTGTGAGTGATTAGGTAAAAGTTTTACTTCAATAAATACCCAACCATTGTCATTTAATTCCATAATATAATGGTAATGTATATCATCTACAATATTGACAGTAATTGATATACTGGTGAATCATATTATAATTATCCTCCCAGCTGATTGCAAAGATTTGCTTTCTTTTGGCAGATGACTCTACGAAATGGAGAAGAATGCACTTTGCTTGACAACAGCCAGAGTGTCAGATGGAAGGTAAATTAACAGATCTAAAGTATGCTGAAAAATGTTACTTTTAACTTTAGAGTAACGTAGATATAACCGAACATTATAGGAAGATAGTCACCAGTTGTACATAAATTCTAGTAAAAAAGTAGTTGTTTCTGCCTTTTATATTTTTCATCTCTAGGCATATTGAAACTAGTGTTAATTATTTTTATGCCCAGTGCCATATTCTAAAGAGAGGGCATATAGTGTTACCCATGTCCTTTCCCTTTACATTCAAGTGTCCCATCCTTTGTACACAAATGTATCAATACTGGGTAATGTTACGAGTACCACATTTAGGTCATATTTTTAACAGCAAGGTCAACATTACTTCTTATTTCAATGCTGTTGATGTAGTCTAAAACCTATTAAAGTAGAGTGACAAAGTTGGGTCCAATTATGAATCAAAAATGGTGAATATGTGTATAGAAGTTTTACTAATTTTAGCCAAAGTGTTGGACTATTATAATGTCTTTGTGGGAACTAACTCTGTATTATTATTGACTTGTTTGACAGAGCCTATAGTAATCATGTCCATCCATATATCATATGTCTATCCAGCACTCTGTCCATCTGTCTGTCAGTAATTTGATTTCCACAGGATAAACTGTATTAGGAATTTCTTGATTTTAACTAGAGTGGTATACAGTATTATATTGATGAGACCTAGAATGTATTAGATTTTCTGTCTGCTATTGATTATATAGAGGATCTATGGACACTGATTGCCTGTACTCCTAAGTTTCATTTCTGCAGCTTCACCAAGGGTATATTGCCAAATATCGATTTCTTAAACTAAAATAAAACTTAATAAAAAAATCTTAAAATAAGAATATTTGTCACTGGAGTATAGCTAGAATAAGAATCTCACTGTTGGTTGCAATAAATTCTCAGATTAAGAATACAGTTTCTTGCTGTAATGTAATTGGTAAGTAAAGTTTCGTATTTTAAGTAAGTGAACAGTTAAACATTTTTTGCTTGTTAAAAATGTTTCTCATGCCAAGATAATCATAATCTCATAACAAGAAATAAAGCATCGCTTTCTTTTCTTATTAACAAAAGATCTATATCTTATTTTTGGAAAACAAGATCTCAATTTAAGATTTGAACTTTTTTTCTTGTCATAAGAAAAAGGGAGTAAGCTAGAAATGCATCTTGTTAAGAACATTTATTTTAATAGAAGAAATATGCTTCCTAACCAGTATTCTTCATAAGAAAAATTGTTCTTGTTTGAAGAAAATACATAAAGTTAAAATTCTTAAAACAAGAAAAAATGTTCTAACCAGTATTCTGGTTAAGAAAATGTTCTTGTTTTAAGAAAAAACAATGATTTCAAATTTTAAATGCAAGAATAGCATGTCATCTTACATAATAATGAGAAATAAAATCTTGCCAAGAATTTGGTTGTGAGTACAAAAATAATGTTTCATCTCAAAGTAATAAGAAAACATTTTCTCATTATCCTCATGCATTTTATAAAGCATCAGATATTCTATGATATCCTTCATCTCTGTCCATCCATCTGTCCATAAACACTTCTAATAAACTGCAGTGTATAAATTTACCAAACTTGCTACATTAGCCTATATGATGATCATATATTAAAGGGGTAACATTTTTGGTGCTCTTCCTGTCAGTTAAAGGTGAGATATAAAAAAATTAAATTACTCTGGCATTTTTATTCATATTTATTTATCGAATTTGTCCATGTATTTGTAAGAGGAGGACACATAACATAATTATGTAATTGGTTTTAGGTTATGTCACCAGGTCAGTCTGGAGGATGGGTGGGTCTGGGTTCAGTAGTGGCTTAGGGAACTTTGTGGTGAACATGTAATAAAAAGCATGGGAATTTGACATGCCAAGCCATGTAAGTAGCTGTATTTTGTTTTTTAATTGGAGTGTAATTGCTTATTAATGTGTATATAAAATTCTGGACAATGAATTTGATGGATTTTATACGTTTGAACTTGTAACTATACAAACAGCACACAGTCAGTACAGTCAGTAAAATATTTAAAACTGCTTACAGTAGATTGTATTCTTTTCTTGCAGAAAAGCTATTGAAAATTTTCATTTAATAACAATTGAATCTTCAAGAACTATAGAACTGTGTTTCTATAATATGTATGACCCACTGCAGACCAAAAAGTAAAAAATATAGAAAAAAATGTATAAAAAAATTTGATGGCATGAAAATCTAAATAGTTAATCTATGTATGCAAACAAACATACATATCTAATTTCATTTGTCAACCTTTAGTGGCCTTGGGTTTAATTGTGCTAAAAAGTTTAAAAAATTGGAAACAGAAAATTGTTTTAATAGCCTTAGAAAGCATCTTTGTATAAAGGTATCTGAAGTTTGTACAGCTGATGCCAACCCACTATCAAATATGGCAGCCATTAAAAAAAAATTCAAAAACCTTTCAACGACTTCTTAAAAACTGCTGAATAGAACTGCAGGGTTAGAATTAAACATGAAGTAGCAGGTACCAGTTGAATGCTATTTGCTATTTAATCTGATAGCAAAATGGTTTTCCAAGAGGCAAAAGTTTTTATATAACGCAATTTATTTCTGGGCTTCTTTCTGATATCCATTATATTGTTGTCATTCACTCATGTGGAGCACACTATCTGTTGTTACCTTTGGGTGGAAATGACACTGAATTGCACAAGCATTCAACTGATTCATGATCTCCATCGTATGGACAGTTTTCACATGATATTATTTTCATCAGTAAATGCTTATCTTCATATTCATTGTGAAGGGACTTGATGGAAAATTCCAGGAATTACCAAGAAGATTAATAGGCATCATTTTGATGTAAACATCAACAATTTTGAACTTTATCCTCGTCTTGAGAAAGGTGTTTAAGAGACTCTTCTTGATCAGTAAAATTCAAACATTGTAGTTCTTTCTTTTAAAAATGCATCATCGCACAAACTTTTGCCATATTTGTCACCAGGTAAAAAAATCAGAAAACAGGTAGCAAATTTGCTACTGTGTATTTAGAGCTCTAAATTGAACCAAATTTGACAGAAAGCATCCTCACATGAAGGTTTTTTCAGATTTGTACAGTTGGTACATAAAGTTCCTACATCCCTTAATAGATTCTCATCATACTTGGTATACTCTAAGACAATTCATTTTATGGCATGCTGCTTTGCCCCTTTTACCTTAGGATCAAGATCATAGAGAAAATTTGTATTAAGGTTTTGGTTATTTTCCTAAAACCCTTGGTAGATTCTCATCATATTTGGCATGAATTATTACGAAGCTAAGGCAATTCATACTACAACATACTTGCGTGACTATTTTACCTTGGGGTCAAGGTCACAGTCATAGAAGATTTGCATTAAGGTTTCGGTTATTTTTTTTATTTGCCTACCATATATACTCACTTATAAGTCGACGTTTTTTACTGACAATTTGATGCATGCAGAGTAGGGGTCATCTTATAAGCATGACATACCAAAAAATTGATAAATCTAGGGGTAATCTTGGAAACTCTAGATCTTTGCAGTACATACAAATACTGTCAATTCAAATATTTTTCCATTTTCATAGCACTATTCCCATTCAGAAAAATGCATAATAATCTGGTATGCAGTGTATTTATCCTTTTCATGATGGTATTCATTACATAATACTTGTATCTGCAGTTACTTGGATTTTTTAAATAGTTGAGAATATTACTGGTAACTTAAATATTACCCACGCAAAGTGACGTGTCTGTCAATTTTGTTTACCATGGATGTTTACTAGCAAGTATATTGCTTCCATTGTCATGCAAGTCTGAACAGCCTGTATTTGCATTATATTTTGTGTTTTGCTGTATAAACTCTATTATTTGATGCAGTAAAAGTTTTGATTTCTTTTCCATAAGTCAGATTTAATTTCCAAGTAATATTTCCCAAGTTATCTGCCAGTACATGTGGACCGATAAGCTCTTGACTTGGAAATGCAGCACTCACTTTGTTTTCAAGCTGACAATGCTTTTGATTGAGTCGCAAATTTGATACTTGTTCAGTGCCAAGTAGAGTTCTACAACTTACGTGCATGTTTGACATCCCTTAGCTTGTTAAGGCACCACCCTCTTTGTTTTCGCACAAGACAAACCTTTGATTGAGCTGGAAATTTGATATTTGGTTTTGGTTCAAGTTTGTTCATATGCCTACATTTCCTAAACCCCTTGATGAACTTTTGCTCATACTTTGGATGAATCATTATGAAGCTAAGACAACTCATCATGTGACATACTCACTCAACCTTTTGACATTTGGGTCAAGGTCACATGTTTTACAATAATGATTTGATCATGGACGCGACATGCAGGACCAGGTTTTTTGTCTATAAATGATGCCTATCCACCATCAGATATAATCTCCATTACAAAAAATTGAAAAACCTTTAAACAGCTTCTAAAAATGCTCGATAGAATTTTAGCAAATTTGGCATGAAGCATTCTGTTATCCATTGATTTAAAGTTTCTACAAACGATGCACCTCAACTGTCAAATATGTGTCCTGTACTAAAATGGAAAAACCTTTAAACAACTTATCAAAAATTGTTGAATATAATGTGATCACATTTACAGAAATCATCCTGGCATGAAAACCTTTCAGTTTTGTGCAAGTGATGCTGATCTGCTCATAAATATAGTCACTGTTACTACAAATTGAAAACCTTTAAATGACTTCTTATCAAAGATAGCTGTACATAATTTGAATTTTTTTTACAGAAACATCCTTGCACGAAGGCTTAAATTTGTACAAATGATGTGAATCAGCTTTAAAATACAGCCTCATTTACAAAACAAAGGAGGAGAAATAAAAACAACATTGTAAACAACTTCTCAAAAACTGCTTAGTAGAATTTAACCAAATTTGACAGAAAGCATCCTGGGAAGAAGATCTTTGACATTTGAACAAATCATGCCAATCTGCTGTCAAAATTTGGCAGACATTACTAAAAACACACATCCCTTTAAATGACTTATTAAATACTGCAAAAGAATTTACCAAATTTGGCAAAAAGCATCTGGGCAGAAAGTCTTTCAAGTTTGGACAGATGTTACTGTTTTGCATGAAGGCACTATAGCCGCCTACACGTGTCACATTCACTCCTTGTGAAATATTAAATCCGTTGTACATTGCATTGTAACTAAATTGTTTACCGGTACTAGCCGTATTAAAGAAATAAATAATGCTTACAAATAGTCTTGTTCTTTGATTGCTTATGTTAATAAACTGGTTTCATTTCACATCACTGTGTAGCGTTTGTTCTGTGCCTCTACCAGAAATACATGTACATAACGACTGGCAACTTGTTCAAAAGCTGTGCAAAGTGCCGCATTGGAGTGGAATAAATACCACCGTGAGGATTACCGTACCTGTTCAGTAAATGTTCAGTATTCCATAACTGTTGATCTAATACATTTTTTCTTCATTTATTCTTGGTTGAATTGAAATATAATATGTGTAGAATTCAAGCAGTGTTAATGTTCTCATCAGAGGCACCTTTAGGGGACATATTTTTTGCGACTACGGTTTCTTTCTTACGGTAACACTGACACGTTGTGGAACAAAATAATCAATTAATGTATGAAGTCGGAAAATATTTTTTTCTTTGGAAAATAAACTTGGTTCTTCGTTTTTATTTCTCATCTTAAATGATAGTATTTTGTATTTATTTCTGACTATAGAGTGATCAATGTTTCATTGACTAAGTGTGGTCTTTTCAAGGTTATCAGCGGAACAAATATATGATTACCGTACCTGTAAATGTTCAATATTCGATAACTGTGGATCTAATTAATTTTGTCTTCATTTATTCGTGTTTGAATTGAAATATAATATTTAGAATTCAAGCAGTGTTAATGTTCTCATTTTTTTTCGTGACTTCGGTTAGCCTGTTACGGTAACACTGATACAGCGTTAATGTATGAAGTCAGAAAACATTTTTTTTTTCCTTTGGAAAATAAACTTGTTTGTTAGTTTTATTTCTCATCTTAAATCATAGTATTTGAGATATCTTTGCGACTATACAGTGATCAATGCTTCATTGACTAAGTGTGGCCTTTTCACGGTAATCGGCGCCAGGTAAGCTTTGATGCGCTCAACATAGTTACAATGCTTTGTCTCGGTGAGCAATATTTAATTGATTCAGCGTGGTGTTGTTAACTGTGATCAGTGCTTCATTGACTCAGTGTGGTCTTTTCAAGGTAATCGGCACCGGCTAAAGCTTTGATGTGCTAAACATAGTCACGTTGCTTTGTGTAGGTAAATTTGCAATGTATTTACTTTTCTTCAGAAAATAAACTTGTTTCTTTGTTTTATTTCTCATTTTAAACAACAGTATTTGATATGGTACTTCTTTATTACAATACAGTGAGCAGTGTTTAATTGACTCAGCATGGTGTTTTTAAAGGTAATCAGCGCCGGCTAAAGCTTTGATGGGCCAAACATAAGTACAATGCATTGTCAACATAAATTCTAGCTTGGACATGGAGATATATTTTAGAGGTGTAATGATAATCCAAATAAGTATAAATACCGGACCTAAACTTTTACATGGCATATTGTGTTCAATCTTGAATCTGAACGAATATAGTCAAAGTATTAACATGCGTCATATAAGAAATTCGTACAATGCGAAAGACAAGCTAACCATCATTGCCTATGCAGAAACACATGGTAACAGAGCTGCTGGGAGGGAGTTTAATTTAGGAGAGTAGAGAAGAATGAAAGAAAGACTGAAGAAAATACCGAGAACAAAACAGGCAGACAGAGGGACAAGTGCAAAGTATCCGGCCGTAGAGAGTGGAGTCCTTGAATGTGTCATGGATAGAAGAAGACAGGGAATCTCAGTATCCACGACAGAGATTTGCTTTCAGGCAATATTGATTGCAAAACAGAAGAAAATAGACGACTACAAGGGGTCTGTGAGCTGGGCCTATGCATTTTTACGACGGCACGACTTGCCATGCATCATCATCCATGCCTTCAAAAAGTGCTTCATCTCAAATAAAATGGATGGCACAGAGGATGACATCTTGTGGGAGGACAATGCTAAGCGTGAAGACCATTCAGAGAGCGAGAACGAAGACGAATATGAAAGCTATTATGCAGCAACACCAGGAATGATGACAGACGAGGACATACAGCGACTTTTCGAGAGTGATGACGACGAAGAGGAATTTGAGGGATTTGATGCAATAGATTGAACTCCATCAACTAGACGAAAGGGCCCTTTTAAGGGCCAACCATAAAATCGGAAAGATACAATTTCAATATGGCCACTTTTTCATTCACTATCCAAAATGACCAACTGTTGTTGCACTACGAAAACGGAGAGAAATACCGGTAGTCATGATTTTAAAATGTATTATATCACATGCGCGTTATATGGCAGAACTACGTTTTTTCCACTCATTTTGGGTCGAAAATCGGGGTGCGCGTTATACACACCAAAATACGGTATAAAGAAAGTATAAATCATGGTTCCTACAATATATCTAAAGGAGTGGGGAAACCAGACATTCTAAGTTAATATGTGCCATTCTCAAATCACTTTTTCAGTTCATTCATTCTTTCATTCATTCAAAGACTGAAATATTTTTCCTCCTCAAAATTTATAATATTAAATTTCTCTGTCAATAATCTAAATAAAATCATGGATGTACTACATCTCTTTGCTTATCTAAATGAAAGGATTTTGTCATGATTAATTAGAATTATCAGTTATAAGAAAAGTACTTAAAATTATTAATTCTCAATAACATCAAGTTTACCTGCAATAGTTTGTGTAAACTGAATATCCAATAGATTTTCAGCATCGTTTGAAACTAATATGTATTCCTGTATGTAGTAATTGCTATTTATGTCCTAATCTGAATTCCTCCCCTTAAATGTTTTAAATGGATTTCAAAATAAATTGGTGTTCTCAGAGCTTATCATATAACTTCAGAATACATAAGAAAATGCTACTTAAGTTCTAAAAAGTACAGTATCATTCCAAACAGAGCAGAGACTTGTTAGATAAAATTCACACAGATTTGAATAGTTCAGCACCTTTATAAACATTTTAGCATTCTGCTGACAGAAAACTCCCCACCTCTTGTCACAGTTCAGCAATTTTTCAGACATTAGGCAAAGTTCAGATGAATTCATAAAAAATTTCCAAAAAGAAAGGAAATTCGTTGGTAAGGTGAGCAAGTTTTTGAAAGTTTTGAAAAGTTGAGATATTTATCTCTATATGGAAGTTTTTATGCCCCTGCTATATCTATGGTGGGTGCATATAGTGATGTTCATGTCTATCAGTTTGGTAATCTCGTGTTTTCTCACATCACATCATGCACCAAACCGCTAAATTAGTTTCTGCTCAAAAACTTTAGAAGCATTTAATGGATTCAAACCAAATTTGGTACAAGGACTAACATTCAGATCATCTAGATCAAGTTTCAGTTTAAACATTTTCCTACAAAATTTAATGGCCCGTCTTTGACTCAGCTCTCTGCTATTCAGTTTTGTTTTGGCCCAATAGCTTTTGAAGAACTTCATGGACTGAAATCCAGGTTAGTGTGAGTTTTTTTTATTAAGAAGACTTAGGTAAAATTTGATTATCACTGTTTTCTGGTAAAATGTCAAATATGGCCTCTATTTGACTTATAAGTTTGTCTTAGAGTTTCATTTCTGCTCGGTAATATTTGAAGAACTTGATTCATTTAATCAAATTTGGTATGATGCTTTACATGAAGAAAAAAAAAGTCCAGCTTGATTTTCACTGTTTTTCATCAACATTTAACAGTTTATGACCCCAGTTTGACTTAGAACTTTCCTCTTTAAATTTATTTTCATTTAGTAACTTTTAAAGAACCTCATGGATTGAAATCAAATTTGGTATGAGGCTTTTAATTAAGAAGAACAAGGTCAAGTTCTATTTTCAGTTTTCTGGTATATTTGTATTGAGTTATGACCTCTGTTTGACTTATAACTTTGCCTTTAAATTTTCACTCACTAACTTAAGGAATTCATGCATTATAACCAATTGGGGAATGAATCTTTACATTTAGAAGATGTACCATCATGGATCTAACTATCCAGACATTAAAAAATAATTACTTATCTCTCTCCGGATTATTTTTGTACTAATGAAAATTAACAATTTCCTGGAAGATTTTGTTAGGAATAATATATATATATATATATATATATATATATATATATATATATATATATATATATATAGATATAGGTAAGTGTTATGTATGATGTTTATATAATATTATAAATATTTTAGGAAATTATAAATGTTTCTTGACTTTAATATTTGCTTAGACCTTGATGTTGTTTATCAGAAAAACATGTTTAACTAGTGTCCTTGAATTAGGTTGTTTACTTAAGATTTGAGTTCAAGGATAGTTTTGATAAACACAATATTTACTCAATTTGAGGTCAAGGTTGATTTTGTTTACAGATAAAACTGGAAATTCCTTAGGAGTTGTGTGTCAAAAAGCACATAGGCTATTTATTATTCTAGAATGTTCTGTCATGTGACGTATCTTTATATATACCATGTTTAGTGGACAATTTTTCAGTTTCGACATTACTATCAGTCTTGTAAAGAGCCATTATAGTTGTGGAAAGTCATTCCAAATTTCGAGAGAGGAATTATTTAAAATATTCATTGGAGTATAAAAGTGCTCATAGACTTTTGGATTTTGGATTCTGAATTGATGATTTTGGGATTTATGTGAACTTATTCAGAGATATTTTGGAGTACTTCATTTTGACATCAGCACATTAAAGACTACTGGTACATCAGGACATTAAAGACCATTGGCACATCAAAACATTCAAGGATACAGCCGTGCATTCGGAACATTCTATATTTAGGACTTGTGATTAGGACACTAATTCTTATTGGATTATTTGGATTTTAATAGATATTACTGTAAGTGTTTTTTTTATTTTTCATTTTAATTATCTAGAAATAAATTGCTTGTTGATTTTTACTTGATTTGTTGGTTTCACTTTCTTTCTGTTACATTTTTCTTAGACCATAGAGTCGTAATATAAGATTGTGTATTGATGTGCTGTCAAGTTCAGTGTGGGTGAAAGTTCTCTAGATAAGTAGGTTGCATTACTGTATTTTCATGCATATACCCTGCCCATGTGTATAACCCGCCCACGCATATACCCTGCAGAAATAAGGTAATTGTGTAAAAAATATTTAGTATATCCCACCCATGCTTATACCCCACACAAACCCTAACATAATCTCACACATCCAAAGTCACTATTGGTTTATGATGCTATGGCTACACACAAAGAGCTTATGGTGCAAGCAATGGTTAATGCTGCTGGTGGCCATATTGCTGTTATTCCGCACGAAATGGGATGAATGGATGATAAGCGGCGAGCACACTTTCACTTCATCAGTTCTTTTTGTTTTGTATTTTAATTGGTGTTACTTTTAATTATTTGAAAAAACAGTGCTAATGAAGCTCTCACATTGATCTATTCCCTTAAAAGACAATTGCAATTCATTCGTATTTCGATAGGTGTCACTAGAATTAACTTCCTGGCATCCATTTTTCATGCTAGTCTTATTTCTGTTGTCATTCTGTTTAACATAAACAAACTTTTAAAAATCATTATCACACAATTATTAAAAATTATATCTGTAAAAATTTAAAAATAAGCTGATGACTACCGGCTGTGTGAAAAAGAACTGATATAGCCCACCCTCCGAGATAACCCGCATGGGGGGTGTGGTGTGTGTAAAATCCTGTATAACCCGCAGGATATATGCGTGAAAATATGGTATATCTTTGCTTGCCAATAAAGAACACTTTCATGATAATCTTTTATTGTTTTCTTTTACAAATAAATAATTCTGATTGCATTTGTGGTGTTTGTTTTTCTTTTTGTTTATAAAACGATGTTAATCTGTTCATCATACATATGTACTGCCATTGGTGATAAGTGTGATTCAGCCCTAAATGATATCATTACTGTGGCAGTTATAATGTTGTTTAATGTGTTGGAATAAAGTATTAAGAAAATTAATTAATTAAAATCCAATAAGTCTCAACCGATGCTAGAAACTTCTCTTTAAACGTGATCCAGATTATAATAACGTATGCAAATTGCTGATTGGAACCAATTCTCTTATTGATGTCGTTTCAAAACATAAAGATTGTCTTTGACAACAGAAGTATCACTGAAATGATATGCATCTATTCATATTATCTTACCTCTGACAGTCTGAAAGATAATTCATGTTTTCCTTCAAAAATACTTGAAGCAATCTCAACACTACAACTTCAAATATGGCGATGATTGACCTAAATATACAAATGAACCAAATCATTTAGACTGGTTCAGGAATTTAATGGTGGAATACCATTATTTGTAATGCTGTTATAGGTATGAAAACCAAACCATGTCCAAAATAAAATTATTAAGAGGAAATTTGCAATTGAATAAAGCTGAGATGAGAAGAACTTTTGAAACTTGCTTCCTGAATATGTTGACTGTTTTATCACAAGTAAATGTAAACCCAGTTTAGTTTATTGGAAAAGCGATAATAACCTGTATACATATTTAAACACTTTATATCACACAAGTTGATCTACTTTAATGAGAACAGGAATTGTCAGCATCAAGCCCTAGGGTACTCAACATTTTTCTGATACAATGTGCATGATTGCTTCATCTCCCTTAGACTGCTCTCTAATGGTAAAAATCAAAGAAGCATGCAATGACATCCTGACTCGTTGTAATGCTAATAACCATTGATTTTACAGTTATGAAAGTGATTCATTAATTAATTCCACCATCTATCTTAATATGAAAGGTTGTTTTCTTGTATCAGTACCTTTAACACGCTCACAACTTGCTCTGTTTACAGAACTACTTGATCAGGAGTTGTGGTGCATGTCAGCTGTTTTTATTGCTGCCTATTGAGGACACCTTCAGTTAATCCATGCAATAATTAGGGTAATTAAGGTAGTTTCACTGACTGATGTTTGTTTATTCAATAACAGCTTTTTGAGTACATGTAAAACATTCCTTAGTTTATGTTCCAAATTGAAATTTTGTTTTCATCAGCTTCAAAAAATGTGCTTACTGTCTGGAATATTCTTTATACTATTGAAAATTGTGACAAATTTTGAAAATATGCTGTCTGGAAAAAGGGAGGGTTCAGATGTTTTTGGTAGTTCAAGTTTGATTTTCATTGTGTTCCAGCAAAATGTTAGAAGTTATGGCCCCTGGCTGGCTTTGAACTTTGCCCTTTAATTTCTGGTCAGTCACATTTCAGTTACTTCATGGATTGAAACCAAATGTGGTATGAGGCTTGATATTAAGCAGACCTAGTTCAGGTTTGATTTTTATAACTTTCCTGCAAAACTTTACTGAGTTACAGCACCTGTTAAACTTAGAACTTTGTTTATCAAATTCATCATATTGGCAGGGCATTCATTTCATTTGGACACATTTTTAGTTTTTTAATTGATATGTAGCTCAAAGGGAATCTTTCAGCACCACCTTGTTTTGTCAATGAGCAACATTGTCTGAGAAAAGGATTTTCAAATAATAATTTTTTTTTTTAAATCCTGCATGTACCACCAGAATTCCAATGGGATCCTAGCCATTCCAACAAAATTCTGGAACTAACTTAAGACTGTATGGTTGGGATCCCATTGGGACATTGATATTCTAGTGCCATTTCTTTTATCCCACCAGAATCCCAGTTGTTTGTAAAGGGATCCTGCAAGAATCCCAGTGAAATTTTCCATGGGATAATATTGTATGTTTTTGGAAAGTTGTGTTTTTCATTTTACTTGAATGATTTATTTGGGATGTTCTCAATGCCAGAGCATAGTTTAGCAAGTTTCAGCAGCTCTGTTTTCCTTGTGAGATAAACAGGAATGGGGCTTTATTGGAAGAAGTATGGTATCAACGTTCAAAGGAGACAGTAACAAACAACTTCCCATTGTGGTCACTGATACACTTTTATCTGTTATAATTACATCAGAGCAGAGTGTTAATTAATTGAATTAATTTGTTTAAGATTGAAATGATCTACACTGTAGTATTTCAGTACCTGATTGTTAAAAATTTGGATATGATGAGTTATTAGTTTAATATTTTTTAAAGGTAAGGAACTCAAGAAGACAAGAAGACACAGTCCCCTCTATTTGTCTGCAGATTCTACCTCCAAATCTTGAGGCTGTTGATCTTGCTGAGAGGTAAATATCTCTCTTTCCTGTTTATTCACCTCTACAGAGTAGAGGAGAGCTATTGTACTACCCCCAGCAACAGTGCCTGCATCTGCACAGATTAAAGCATAGGTACAGCATTACTGAGTCCCAACAATTTGTTCTTTCTAGGTCCTGGGCAATAGTTTGGAGTGGGTTTCATAGCATTGACTCCTTTGGGAGGGTGCTAACTCTGTACATACATGTACAGTGAAACCCCATTATGGCATGCTTTGTTATAAAATGAATTTGGATATAACATGATCCTTGGATAGCTCCCAAAATTGTACAGTAATTTCACAAATTTATTGAAGTACTACAAACTGCATTTTGTATTCTTGTAGAAAATAATGTCTTGCCACTGCATCTTTCATTTTTTAAAAGTTTCTATTTGTGACTGTTTATTTCAATTGTGTTGTGTCAATAGTCAATCACTGCACTTTGACCTTAGCTTATTTTTGAAAGATGTCAGCTGTTTAAAAAGCAGATAATTGTTAATCTAATTATTATTGAATCATCAACAATAAGGCCATTAAGTCTTCTTTATGTTTGTCTTTATTGCAACCTGTGTAGAATCATTGCTTAGCCCAGGGTAAACGATAGCCACCAGATGTTTACTCATTCAAACGGCATACACAACCAAGGACCAAACAATGCTGTGGTCAAAAAAAAGGTTTCTCACCCAATTTTATAAGTCATTTAATTTACAACCCTAATTAAGTAATTGCTAATCATCAATGTCAATCTCACAGTGTAAGGTTGTTGACATTATCAGGCACCGCTTTATAAAAACATCAAAAAACATAGCTGCCATCATGCGCATATCTCTTAGCCATGTTGTCAGACAATCATCATGCAATCAGTTGACCAGTGAATCATATTCATGTCTGAAAAAAAGTGCTCCATTTGTCCGTTAACAATTATTGATGCTGTAGTCAAAAGAATTTTGTACATTATTCAGATTTCTATGGAATCTTGCAAAGAAAATTCTATCTTTCCTTATTTTGTGGTTTTTGTTTTTTTGCATTGAATTTAGATACACCGTGATCTATGCTGAAATGACTAAAACATATGCTTCTTTGTGCAAATATTTTAGATGGAATTATTATGGATTCACTGTTATGGATGCAATGGGATCAGACAGCTAGTACATGTATCGATACTTTAACTATTCATCTTATACATGTATGTACCAGTGCATGGTACTGTACTTAAAATCAAATTATTAAATATGCAATTACTGTATTTTCACTATTTCTCATTTAATATACATTGATTTAAGATGGTAACTGTGCAATTGAAGCACAAACTTTGCGCCTATGCTTTTATTTATACTCTACTCCCATTTGTAGAGCCTAGGTGATGAGGTTAACTGACTTGTTGTGGTATTTGCACGATACACTACATAGCATGATGGCACACTGTGGACCCTGACCATTGTGCTATAGCGGAATTTCACTGTAGATTAGTTTTACATTCTTGGTTTTTATACTCCTTCCATAAAGCATAGCTTATTATGTCGTCAGTTTGTCTGTTACCAGTTTGGTTTATGCACAATAACTTTCACACTTTGTGGGTGGCTTGCACTTTGGTAAGGAAGTATACTATTGATTTCTCTCTCAATATCTTAAAGATCAAGGTCACTTTCAATGAAAGAAAAAAAAAGTTTCTGCACAATAACTTGAGTTCTTCACCATGTACAGTTACCAAACTTTGTGGATAGTTTGCAATTAGGGTAAGGAAGAACCAAATAAATTTCATAGTCGAAAGGTCAAATGTAATGGTCATTGATTGAAAGAAGAAAAATAGTTTCTGCACAGTAACTTGAATTCTTCATCATCAAAACTTTGGGGATGGCTTGCATTTAGTATAAGGAAGAACCCTATCAATTTTGGACTTGAAAGGTAAAAGGTCATGGTCATTGTGACTGAAAGAAGAAAAATGGTTTCTGCACAATAACATTAGTTCTACATGAAATACCTCAACCAATATTTGTGGATGACTTGCACTTGGGGTAAGGATGAAGGCTGTTGATTTTGGGGTCAAAAGGTCATATGTCAAGGTCACTGACTGAAACAAGTAAAATGGTTTCTGCTCAATAACATTAGTTCTACATTACAAGCCTGGCCCAAATTTTGTGGATGGCTTTCTCTTAGGGTAAGCCTATTAATTTTGCACAGATGCTGTGAGGCTGTGGGGTCATGGATTTCTCGCAGAAACGATCAAGTCATGCAACTTTTAAAATCCAATGGGGGAAAGACCGCACAAATTACCTGCACTTCTCACAATTTTTCATGCCCAATGCATGATTGTTTTAAAAAAAATTGAAATTAAGGTTGATCAAATCATTGTCTTTTTGTCCTTTGTCCATGATTTTAATTGATCTCATACCTATGGAGATTGAATGCAAATACTTTTATAATCAAGATCTTCTGTCATAATGCAGAAAATATCGAGGGTTTCTGATTGAAGGGTATAGCAAATGGATCCATTGATCAACCATTAGGGAAATATGTAAAGTGCATGAGCAGTGAGTCATGTTGAAAGAATAGATAGCTGGTATCTTTAGGAAGGTTGAGGAGAGAAGGAAAGATCGTCTGCTAAGGACAAAACTAGGGAGGAGGAAAGGTCTGATGGTGTTATTCTCATGGAACATAGTGCAGAAAGTGGTGGATACAGAAATAGCCAGCACCTCATCATTTAGGCTTTTCAAAAATGTGATCCTTGGACAGAAATATCCTAGGAATAACATGCATGAATTGTGGAAAATTATATTTGGATATCCTGAAAACCAGTTCCTGAATCTATTCAGAGTGATCAAATTACAGTGATTCTGCCTTTATTTTAAAAAAATGATTGTGAGAGGAGATTCAGTTCTCAAATCAGAATTCACACTACTCGGAGGAACTGGCTGACATCAAAACAGTAAATGATCTGATGACTATACAGATAAGAGGGGGTCCAATAAATGATTTTCCATTTGCAAAGGCTTGGAAGAAATGGTGTGATGAGAAACAGAGAAGTATATTTACCAGTTGAGTAAACTGAATTAGGTTCCATACCTTATATATTAATTGTCAAAGAAGTGATAAAAAGTAGTTGAATACTTGTTTTGAATTAGGTATGCATATACCCTATATCAGAGGTTCTCAACAGGTGGTCTGTGAGCTCCATTCAGGTGGTCTGCGGAAAGGTTGCGGAACAACAGCTAACGGTACAATCAACATTAGGAAAGATCATTAAGTGGTCTGCTGAGACCCTTAGCAATTTTCAAATGATCCACGAACAAAAAAGTTTGACAACTACTGCCCTACATCATTTTGTCTCCCATCAGCTGTCATTTGCCATTTTTTCTCCTCCCCCCATCCCTACCCATGATTTCCCCCCTCCCCTGTATTGAGATAGGTATGGGGGACCTCACCCTCATAAGAAAATTTGTGGCATCATCTCTGAAGTGTAAAGGTCAAAGTTATTCTTGACTCGGGTAAGAAAAATGGTGTCTGCAAAACATTGGGCAGCCATATAATGTGCCATTCATGGTACTCTTGTTGTGTTTAGCTCAGGCTTTTTGCACACTGTATAAACACTTATACCCGGATTCATAAAACATGGTGAGAGGATGCATCTTGATGAGTACTACACACTCATTACTAAAGTATGTCACTGTGCTTCACTTGGGTAAATTTTCAGTTTTAAAAATTTATTTCTCAAGCTCTTTTCATGCTAGAATCATAAAATTAGATGATTGTATTCATCTCTTCATTAGCTCTGCTGGTAATAGATCAGAAGAGCTTATGGGATGGTCTTTTGTCCATTGTCATTCCATCTGTTAGCACAAGTTTGTCATCGCTACTCAACCCTGAACAACTTGGAGGATTGCCATGAAGCTTTACACACACATTCATCCCATGGTCTAGTTAGACCTAAATGAAAATGGTGCCACTCTGACATCAAATATGGATGCCACATTGGCCATCTTGAAAATCTTGTTGCTACACCTGAATAGATGGTAATATTAACATGGGGTTTTCATTAAAACACTTCTGATAATGTCTAGTTGGTCCTAAGTGAAAATGGTGCTGATCTGAAGTTCAATATGACTGCCATAGCAGCCATCTTGAAAATCTTGTTATCGCTACTTCTTCTGAATGGAAAGTCATATTGACAAGTTTTTTTTTACAAGAAGATTTCTTATGATGTCTTGTTGGTCCTAAATGAAAATGGTACTGATCTGATGTCCAATATAGCTGCCACAGCAGCCATCATTAAAATATTGTTATTGTTATGGAGTTTTTACTAAAAGACTTCTTATGATGTCTAGTTGGTCCTATCAACATGGGGTTTTCACTGAAAAACTTTGTATGATGTCTAGTTGGTCCTAAATGAAAATGTTGCCAAACTGATGTCCAATATGGCCACCACATGAGCCATCTTGAAAATCTTGTTATTGCTATTCCTTCTGGATGAAAAGTCATATTGACTTGGGGTTTTCACCAGAAGACTTCCTATGATATCTAATTGGACCTAAATAAAAGTGGTGCCACATAGACATCTAGTATGTCCACCACAGTGGACATTTTGAAAATCTTGTTGTCACAAATCCTGAATGGATGGTAATATTAGCCTGGGGTTTTCGGTAAAACACTTCCAGTTGGTCTTAAATGAAAATTGTGTTGATCTGAGGTCC
Organism: Margaritifera margaritifera; assembly: GCA_029931535.1. Lineage (NCBI taxonomy): Eukaryota > Metazoa > Mollusca > Bivalvia > Unionida > Margaritiferidae > Margaritifera > Margaritifera margaritifera. The sequence continues at coordinate 272,700 of JAQPZY010001174.1, read as the reverse complement.
AATGTGGCCACCACAGAAGCTGTGTTGAAAATCTTGTTATCGCTACTCCTCCTGAATGGATAGTCATATTGACATGGGGTTTTCAGCAGAAGACTTTTATGATAATCTAGTCGGTCCAAAATGAAAATGGTGCCAGTCTGTTGTCTAATATGGCTGCCACGATGGCCATCTTGAAAATCTGGTTATCATTACTTCATATTAGCATGGGGTTTTCACTAAAAGATTTCTTATAATGTCTTGTTGGTCCTAATTAAAATAGTGCTGATCCAATGTCCAATATGACTACTATGGTGGCCACCTTGAAATTCTTGTTATCACTACTCTTAAATGGAAAGTCATTTTAACATAGAGTTTTCATCAGAAGAGTACTTATGATGTCTAGTAGATCCTAAATTAAAATAACTGATCCCAAATGGAATGCTATATCAACATTGGGTTTTCATCAGTAGACTTCTTACAATAGCTAGTTGGTCCAAAATGAAACTGGTGCTAATTGTATATCCAATATGGCTGTCGCAATGGCCGTCTTGAAAATTTAGCTGTCACTACTCCTCCTGAATGGATGGTCACATTGACATTAGATCTTGATGAGCACTGCACCTGCATCACAAAAGTAGGTCACTGTTACCCATATTTCATGTTTCACTGACTTGGGTTCAATCTCAAGCACTGTTCATGTCAGAATCATCAAACTAGATGATTGTATTCATCTCTATTTCACATTTTACTAGCTTATGTTACGCTTTTGCATTTAACTCATGACCTTGTAGATTTTTTACCTGATCCTGTATAATACTGTTAAACCTTGAATCACGAATCTTGGTGAGAGAATGCATCTTGATAAGTATTATACATTCATCTCAAAGTAGGTCAATGTGACCCATATTTCATGCTTCACTTTGGTTAAATTTTGTGTTTTTACTTTTCATACTTGAATCATTAAAATAGATACTTGTGTACATCTCACACTGTGACATTTCATATTTTTACTGGCTTATGTCATGTTTTTGCATTTAGCTCATGACCACATGTTTTTTGCATGCCATATATATACTATCCTATCTAGAATCATGAAACTTGGTGAGGGGATGCATCTTGATGAGGACCTCATTTCAGTAGTAGGTCATTATGGCACATAGTTTACACTTTACAGACTTGGCTTACACTTTGTATTTGATGTTCATTTCTCAGACAGGGTGCATGCAAGAATCATAAAATTGATGATGATACCTGTTACTACCACATCCTTACAACCAAGGAACATCATTGTGACATGTATTTAATCTTTTACTGGCTTTGGTAAAGATTTTGTGTTTAGCTCATGTCCACATGAGATTTTGGCTTTCTATATGCATACTATCATATCTAGAATCATGAAACTTAGTGAGTGGATGCATCTTGAAAAGTTCTACATCCTTATTGAAAAAAGAGGTCTATGTGACCTATATTTCATGAGCTGTAAAGTCCCTTGTCCTGCTGTTAATGAACAGCAGTAGATATTGTAATGAGAAGTGATCACATGTATAACTCATTCTTCATTCTCACCCATAAAGATAACAATAGGGTGAATTATAGAATAAGGGTTATTTCTCAATACAATTTTTATTTGATATGAAAACATCAAATGGGTTCCAAACTCTTGTTTTAAAATGTGTGGACTATACTGTGGTGCTTTGTGACAATTACAAATTTATTTAAGGGCACTCTTTAACAGTATTGTTTTAGGATTGAAACCAAGAACTTTGTCATTGGATTTGTCAGGGAATTTACTCTCTAGGTGATTCTAATCAAGGCCGGATTGGTGCAAGAGGCCCATAGATGGGATCAAATTAGTGAGGCTATCCATTAGAAAAGTGAATTTTATATTGTAATTTGTTTTCTGTAATGAAGCAATAAGACTACTTGACTAATGGTGTGTGGTCTTCACTTTGGCATGTACTGATATATAATTTTCTTTTGATAATAAAACATCAGAGGCTTCCAAACTCATTTTAAAATGTGGTGATTTGTGACAGTGACAGGTTTAATAAAGGGTACTCATTAATGACATCATGCTGTAAAGGATATTGCCCAGCTGGTAGTGAACTTCAGTAGATATAAGACAACAAGAGATCACACACAGTTGTTATTCACTTTCATCAATAAAGATAACAAGGGAAGGGTGGATCAAAGAATAAGGATAGATTCTCAGTTAATCCTGGTAGTGTGGGAGCCATATAACCATGTGCTGATAATATCGGGGAGATGGTGCAAGCTATAGGCCAATAGAGACCGACTTTGCATCACTGTAATAGTACATCAGTGAAACAATCATTACAACAGGCTTATTTGGCCAGGAAAGTCTGTTGTCAACAGCGGACATTAGGGGTGAAACGATTCATCGATATATTGATGCATCGATACTTTTGCCATATCGATACACGAGGTGAAGAATCGATACAAAACAATACTTACCCTATAGAAGTTACTTTAATATTCAGCAGTCATGAATAATTATTAGTCGTTTGCCTTTTTATTCTTTAAACTGAGAATTTATCTGAGATGGCCATTGCAGGTACAGGCACTTATATTTGTCAGTAAAAATATATAAAAAAAGCTGTTGAAAACACCCACTCACCTTTTGCAAATTAACACAAGGTTACATGGTTTGAAATGTGTCTCCTCCCCCCCCCCCCCAATAGATATCAAGGTAAAGAAGACTTTCCAAATTTGTTCCACATGTATGATTGAAGTACTTTACTGATCATTTAATAAATACTTTTATGCGAAGTTTCTCTGTTGCTTCGTATCTTGTCTATATGGATCGAATTTAAAGGCTACACTTCCGGTGTGTCACTCAGTGAAATATGTTACATTAAATTCTGATTGGTGGTTGTTGTTTGTTGCAGTCCAGGGTAAACAATAACCACCAATCAGAGTTGACTGCAGCTTTATTCACTATGTGACACACGGGAAGTATTGGCATTCAGACTCGATCCAGGTAGATACAAAGCAACAGAGAAACTTTGTTCAAAATGGTTATTAAATGATCTGTAAATTACTAAAGTCGTACATGGAGAACAAGTTTGGAATGTTACCTTTTATGTTGATATAGGTAATCAGTGACTAAACATGCCAACAGGATAAATAAAATTAGCACAGAATCAGCAAGAAGGCAGATTTCAAACTGTGCAGGTTTGTCACCTTGTGTTAATTTGTTAATTTTGTATAGAAGGGGAGTGGGCATTGTCAATAGTTTTCCTTTTCACTAACAGAAACGAGTGCTTGTGCAATTCTGAATTCATGAACTGTTTATGAACCTAGACTTCAAAAACTGTTCAACAGTTCATGAATTATTCAAGAACCGAGTTCACGAACAGTCCATAAAAATTCACAAATTTGGTCATCAGTGTTCATGAACTGTGCATGAACATGAAATGGCACCAACATATTGTTCATGAACTACTGATGAACAAAGTTTCTGTTCATGAACAGTTTCTATACAAAATTTGATTATCTGAGGAATCATCAAACATTGATAGTGACATTTCCTCTGAAATTATGAAATAACGGGGAGGGGGGAGGGATTGTAAAACAGTACAAAAATGCAACATATATTATGTATGTGAAATAAATGGTCTTTTTAATTTTAAATACATTTCCAGCATGCAACAAAGCACATGTAAATTGACAAATGATGTTCATTTTTTTTACTTTCTTCATAACACTTTTTGTATGTTCTGTAATTTTTCTATGAATATTTTTTGAGAGAAAATGGAGCATTTTTGCTTCACCAATTGTTCAAGCATATTCAGTTTTGACTGGTCAAGGGCTGTAGTGGAATTTTTCCTGATTTGACTGATCACTTTGCAGAGATTGACCTGTTGGATAATTCATCTTTTGTAAAGATCTTCAGGGTCAATAATTTAAGCACTTCAAGCTCATTGTCACCACTGAATTTCTGCATCTCTGACTTGAGACATTTCATCTGATCACCTGATTGATTTCCACCATTTTAATCTTTCATGTTGCTGCTGCAGTCACTACTTAACATCTCTTCCATCTTGGCCATATGGTCTTCCAGTATTCTAATTTTTTTCCATAACCTGCCAACTTCATCCTCTAATTCTTTTATTTTTCTACTGTCTGATCTGAAAGGGAGATAAAGCTAGTTTTATTAGTACAGAGAGCTTCACAAAGAATTCTAGACAATTACTTCAATTGGACTTTTCACAAAAAGTTCACAACGACTGGACCAGAATTAAGCTTGAAAGACACTTCATTATCAGAATGCTATACACACATTTGGTGACTTTTTGCCTCCCCCCAACTCAATTATTCAGTAGCTTTCGCTTTTGCCCAAAGCTGAAACTATCTATGAAGCATGGTTATGATAACTGTTTAGAAGTAAAATCACTGTCCAGAAATCATTTATTTCCTTGGTTCACTATGACCTTGACATTGTGGCCCCCAAATCAATAGGTTTCAGTCAAGGTATGGACTTGGATTCTTGCACAGGTTCAAAAAAAAAGAAACACAAGTTAGTACATATATATACTATACTGTATACAACATGCAAAGTACCTACCACCACAACAGCTACAATTAAAATAAAATAGAGATTTAAGCAATGACAAAATTCTCAGAAATAGAGATTTTTTAAAATCCTTTTTTAATTATATACCAAACATTCAACAATAATGCAGTCTGAATAAAAGTGGCATTGCCCTATAATTTATTTTCAATCATATTTCAGTAGTATTTAAAACATCAGTTCTTTGACGACTTCAAAAGTGAAGATAATGTAGAAATTATTATTATTATAGAAGACTAAAAGAACTATTAACATGTGCCTCATAATGAAATCTAAGCAATAATTGAAATATTCAGATGACTCAGTAAAACAATGTAATGTAAATAAAAATCGATGATGAATACAAGTAAAATGGAAATAAATTTATGAGATTTAATCAGATTTTGAAATCAGCACATTTTAATAATAATTATTGCAAATATTAATTTTATATTTGATTTTTCTAAATTATTTTTGTTGTATTGCAATAGAAAATAACGTCTATATTGCATATACTTTTAGTCAAATATTGGTCTGATTGTTGACATCGTAAATGCTATCCAAATATGAATCACAAATTTATAAGATTAAATCACTTATATCCTGACTACATTAGGGCTGTTCCAGTAAAACATTTCTCTTATAATGCAGAAATCATGAATGTGCATCCTTACCAAACTGTCATTCATTATGACTAAGTATGTGTGCTTATTTCAGTGATTGCTATGTTTTGCTTAAATTTCTTTGTTCTTAAGCATGCTGCTTTTGATTTGCATGATAGTTAAATCTTGTATTGTTTTAAACGTACTGTCAGATTCTGTGATTTCTTTTTATGCTTTTTCAATAAATGTATTTGTAAATAGATATTACTTGATTTGACAGAAAAATTTTTTTAATGCCAATGGAAGTGATGCCACATTATTTCTGCCTACTTTTACACTATTTAATTTCTTGTAAGAAAAATATATTTTTAGTGACTGATATGTCTTATTTTTATGCCTTGTTGCATAACTAATATAAAATTTAAAAAAAAGAAATATAGCATGTCAAACATTGTTTCATCATCATCTCTACTGATCAGTCAGATTATCATCATCATCAATGCCGATCAGTTTTCTACCATCATCAGGCCACAGTAAATTAGTTCTTAGATTTTCATCCCAACTGCCCCTCACTGGATGTATTTAAAATATTTGATACAATGGCTATCCCTGTCCTAAAAAAAAAAATTGATTTAAAAAAAAAACTCCCCCCCCCCTGAATTAGATTAAAAAATGAATGAAAATCTAGGAATAATGTTTTTTACCCCAGTGTACTCTTAAAATCAACATCATTGCAGTTTTCTGTCTCTGGTCAACAGCAGCATCAGTGTTTCTTCTATGATTTTTCAAAAGAGGGCTGACTCCCCCATCCTTTTTCCAAAAGTGGGCCAATTCTAAATTCAATGGGACAAATTTGGCCCTCTTCCTTGAGAAATATGGGTCACACAGAAGAACATATTTCAAGTGATTGCAGCATCTTAAAAACAGGCAAGCACAAGGTTATTGTGTGATTTATTGTATCTAAGCAATGTTTTTCGCTTGTATACTTGATCCACAATGTAAAAAATATTTACCAATTGCAGATGTGTTCCTTTTTTATGGTGTTCATGTATGTCAAGCATGGGTATAATCAAGTGTACAGGTTAGAATGGCAAGTAGAAAAGAGTTATAATGAAAAAATGATTTAATTTTTAAAATAATTAAAACGAGAAAAATGGAAACGCAAGAATACAACTTTTTGAAAGAACTTTATAAACGACTCAGATTGGTGTGGACTTCAACAATGCCATTACAGAATGAAAGCGCAAAAGAAGCAAGATTTAGTCAGGCCATTAATTACCTACTCTAAATTCTTTTTCACAGCTTCTGCCCATACAGCTGCCACATAATCAGCTGAATTTTATGTGCCTGTCTATTGAATTGGGCCTATAGTTTGTGCATCCTACAGTAGAAGTGATTGTTTTTCTGTGTTTCACACAGTTTACACAGCATCCCGATATCTGACTTTTCTAACCACAACCATTCCCCATGCCAGTTTGACTGCGAGTTGTGCACGAAGTTTTGCTTTGTTCCTTGCACTTGCTGTACTGCTATGTTCGAATCATGTGATTACGTTTCAGCAAGAGATTCTCCCTCACTGTTTCTTCGTTTATAATAATCCTGCAAAATTCTTTTTGATATTTCTGTGCGAACTTGTGTGTTCCTCCTGACTTAGCACATGCCAAAGCTGCTGGCTACCATTTACAATATGATGCAACTGTAAAATATTTCCCCATTTCATTTTCACCTAGGTAACGAGCTTCTAAGCAAAAAATACATAACAGGAGATGTATCTTTTAATGTTAGGCTTGAAAATAAAGTCGAGAATGTGGGAACAGAATTCTGCTCAATATCATAGTCTGTCAAGCTTGTCATGGACAAAAAACATACAAAAATTAAATATCTTTTATACCGTTCCAATCATACCGTGCATGTGACTGCAAGAAAGACGTCTGCACTCTGTACATTTTTCAGTCTATAGGAGTGTAATATGGGCATAAGTTTGTTTGGGGAAAGCTTTAACTAGAGTCAAGTTCAAAATGATTGCAAAATTTACGTCTGAAAGGCCCAGATGAGCTGATATTTTGGTAATAATTATTACGGGAAAGGGAGGGATGTTCTTGTTGAAAGACTTCACTACATGATATGAGAACAGAAATATATCTGCTTTTGTACACCATTTTGTCCATTCTCTTCTTTTCGTTTAAAGAAACAATTGCCCACGTCTAATCGCACAATCTGTGCCAGTGGCAATTGAACTGTGGGGCTTTTGGCACATAGGTTTGTTCAATTTGGGCCAGCTTGTGATAAATCATTGTATTCCCGCAATCCTGTGTCCTAGAAGCAACACTGTTGCAGCATCATCATCACTGATGGCCTAGTAGTAACATGCTGGACTTTTCAATCCAGGAGTTGTGGGTTCCATATTCTGCTTCCTGTCTTTCGTACAAAACTTCTACCCAAGGTCCGAGGAGCCTCCATGGCAGAGTGGTGTAAGATGCTTATTTTGTGATCACTTGCCTCTCATCACGTAGGTTCAAATCCCACTCAGGCCTTGTATGTGAGAATGTTGCCAGTTACTTGAGGAAGTTCAATGGTTCTACCCTGGTGGTCTTTGATGCCTGGTGTCTTCTTCAGCAGTAAAACTGGCTGCCATATACGAATTTTCTTGTGCTGAAAATGGCGTAAAACTCATAATCATCTACCAACAACTTGAGGTTTCATCTCTATATGACCTCAGGTGTTGGAGAGACCTAAAACACCAAATCAACCAACTAATCAATAGCAACAACAGCAGCAGAAGTACTGGTTTATCATTTTTGCCACAGATATATGTGTATATAAACTTTTACCATAGTAATTGTCTTTAAACCTATGAATATTGTCGATTATGTTTTTGGACATTTATCTAATGAACAGTCATCATCAGACTGTGCAAACAGACTTGTATGTTAGTAGCTCTGAAAATTTTACATTTTCAGCACACACAAATTTAAATTTTCTCTAACAATGTCTATTGTTCTGACTAGACCTATTTATTATAGCTTAATTCAAGCTCTATTTAGCCCTATCTGGAGATGTGCATAGTCTGATAAATATTTTTAACAAACAATCTGAAGATGCTTTAATGTTTTTTGGCGATGCATTTGGATCGAGTAACTACTAGAATCAATAAACCAAGAAATCAAATTAATCAAGTCTGTCAGATAGAAGCATAACTCTAATCTGCCAATAGATTTTCTGATCTCTAAATTTGCGAGATTTTTTTCGGCTATACTGTTTCAGATGATAGAATCACCAGAATGGACAGAACAGGCCAGAACAGAGGTAATCACCGGAACGGACAGTTAAAATTGATTGAATTCATCTTTTATCACCATTTTTTTTAGTTAACTGCACACCCTTTATTTTCCTTTAATAATTCATCTTCAAGATGAGGAATCAATGTCATGCACTTTAAAGAATAGGAACACTTATGCTCATCTTTATCATTATTATATACTTCAGAAATAGTCACTTAGCTTAACATTGTTGCTACAGGTCGATACCCAGTGGTATTGACAGTAGTTAAGTAAAAATATTCACTGCTTCCTTATATGGTAAATATGTGCCGGTATTCGTAAAATTCCAAACCCATTCCAGTAATTATCTCCATTCTGGTCTGTATGGTGATTCTGTTCACCCATACTCATTGTCTTGTTTTTGATACGTATCCAAATTTGTCATATACTTATCCGATTACCATGCTAAATGTTTGTCAACCTGACACTGTGTATACCAATTTGAAATGGAACTGGGAGACTGAATTCCAAGATGGTAAACCTCTACATTTTTGGATGTATTCCACTTGGATTCCATGTTTCTGTAGAAAACTAGGGAGTTCATCAACTCCCAATGCTGACAGAACATGTACGATAATGTCAGAGTAAAACGAATATCAATGAAATCCTATAACCCGGTCAAGTTCTCTCCCCTGCAGAGATGCTGCCAGGATTTTATCTAAAGGGGAGAGGGGGGTCTCCCATCCCCTTGTCACCAAAATAAGGGGGGAGTACACAAAAAATAAAGGGGGGGGGGGAATGGCCATCATTCAATATTCACCCAATATTTAAATATCCCCATCTCTCTTTCTTACTGCTCCATTCTGATAAGGTTCTGTTGAAATAAAAATCCTCAAACGATGTCCCCTCTGGTTGTATAAGCATTAATCTGTTGATTGTTTCTGAACTTGATGTGTTCCTTATCTGTGTATGAATATTTGTTCTGTGCTGTGAACCCCCTTTCACAGTCTGCTGTCTGAAGGGGCATACCCATAGCTAGCATAGCCAGCTTGAACAAGCTGTTAAACTGTTCTTTGTAGTTATATACAATTTTCCACATCTCGTAGATATTGTCTCTTGGATATCCCTGTTCCAAAATAAGATTTTTCACTAGCATGAACTCTGCCAAATTTCGCTTTCTTGAATCAGTGCTTTGCTGCCCACTATGCCAGATTTCTTATATGTTCCATAATGCTGTATTAGGGTTTTGAGTCCATCAATGCCATAGTCTGCGTGTTCAGATGGAAGTATTTTGATCAAATAAATATCCTGACAATTTAATTCTTTTTAGATTCTTACTTTATTCAATTTATCTTAAGCCTTAAAGTGCTATACTCAGTATAGTTTTGTAGCACATGATCCCTCAGTGCTGAATTGTTTGAGAAAAGAAATGAAAATTGCACTCTACTTTTAAAAAGCCTGTATTTTAATTAGGCTTCTATTGTCCATTTAATTTCAAAATACCGCTGAATAGGGGGTTGACCGGCATGCTGTCTGCATTCCTGCATGTACATTGAACTTGTATTCAACATCATTTTTGGGCTCAAGAGTACTCACTGCTATTTCCAGTAACACTTTCGAGGCTCCAGCGGACTGATATACTTCAAAACTTCATAATCATTGTCATCGTCGCTGTCATCAGCCAGTATTTGCAGAATTAAATCGTCATCTGAAGATGAACTATGTTGGTAGTCGGCCATTTTGGGTTTTCTGTGTGGCCCATATTTTAAAACACGCATTTGTAAAACTTTGTTGATGACTGCAAGGTTAAACTATGACAATGCATGTTCCAGGGCCCAATGTACAAATCAAATTTAGTTTAACAACCATTCACGTCGATCCAAAGTATCCGTCTGTGTAAACATTTGACTACCTGAAAAACGATGTCGCGACAAGCATCGCAACATGCATTTTAAGGGTTAACAGTTAAATAAAACATGTATACTGTGCAGGATACATTTTTGATATGCGTGACTTTAAAATAATTTGCGGGAGTTCTCTCGCATCACTGCTTTCCAACATCATGAATTCGTACAAACTTTGCATGATTAGCGCACTCGTGCGCCCTGGCAGCATCTCTGCCCCTGTTTATTGATTCGCTACAAGTTAGACCGCTAAGAAGGGGTTAGATGTGATTTTAAATATATATATATATATGCATTTTTTCCGATAACCCCACCTGTGATTTGTGATTTTGTTGACGCAACCCACACCAGAAGTGATTTTCCTAACCAACCCTCCACTATCAGAATCAAAATAGTTTGAAACACAACCATCTACAGAAGTTATATATGGTTTACTGAAACAGCCCTTATTATATAATGTTTGACACACAATAAAAATATCTATACTCAATTTATTTGGAGAATTTTGTCACTGTAGTTTCATCACACCTTTTATTTTAATTGTAGCCGACTAGCCTTAGGTGTTGTGTCACTGTACTGCATCTACTGGGTATTGCTTCCGGTTTTATCAGATCACTTTTTGCATCTGTGTTGTTGTGTATGATTTGGTACATTAACTAGACAGTTTGGTTTTTAATTTACCAAACAGTACATCGGATTATAGAAATAGTGATGTTACGAAACCAGAAACGATATTGATTCTTAGTAGATACAGTACAGTGTCTTGTATCGAGACTGAAAGGTGGGACAATTCAGAATGGGAACCGAGTAGTGTTTAGTGATTTTCACAATTCCAAGAGCAACTCTTAACACAAATTGGGTCTGAAGAAAATCACTCCCTGTGAGTTTGATTACAATTAATATATATTATGTATGAAAATCAATAAAATATCCATATAACTTCTATTGAAAGAATCATTGAATGACAATGTATACTCACTGGACTTGTATCATCCTGGCTGGGTATGCTTTTCCATCGAATTTTGCTCTCACCAAGTCATTTTCTTTACATTCTACATAATCTCTTCTTGGCACATCTATTGACTTAAAAAAAATGATAATGCAAAAATTCTCTTCTGTTCATTCCACAAAAATCCACATGTTTCGTTAGAGGTTTTGAATCCATTGCTGAACCATTTGCACGCTGTTTTGTTTGTGGGAAACAGAGGTTCAGCTGCTGCTGAATTTGTGCACATATATTAACCAATCATGCCGAGTCTTTCTTCCACTAACATCCAATCAGGATAATTGTTGTTTACATATTTTGCTTTGTACGACAAGATGGCAACGATAGATGGTGAAAAGTCAACAGTGTATGCCATAGTTCATGCCAGTAATGGACGAAAATGCTTTCAGTGTCAAAACTGTCACAGTTTTCTATGTTCCAAGAACTCTGCTTTATACCATTCATATTCTGCACAATATGAGTAAGTACTTGAATGAATGTTAATTAAATTCATGCGGGTATCATCTGCACACTAGTCTTCATACATGTGATTCTACCGGCGGTAGGCCAAAAATACCATTTTAAAAGCTGTCTACAGCATCTACCATTTAGTAGTTAAAATCTACCACTTTTGAAAATTAAAAGAAAAATTATATTTTTTCTTTAAAAAAACCCAAACACGGTATTTTTACGCGTTCTATCAACACATTAGAGAAGCCAGCCAGAACCAGTCTACTGGGGACCGGAAATGTTCCACTAGTACAATGACCATTGCGATGATGCATGTCAGAGCAATAGGATTAGAATTGTTAAAGAACAGCTGACATATGTACACAGCAAGCCGCTAATTGATTACTTCATTGTTGGAATTTGGGGAGTTTAAGTTGAAATGCAGGTTGTTTTTTGAGGTGTTATAAGTAATAAAGGGATAAAAGGTGGTCCATGATGTCTTCTGAGTCTTTGTTGAAAATCGGCGAACCCTTAGCTGAGTGGAGATAAAATGAAGAGACCGATTATAAAAAATTATTTTGTCAGAGACACTAGAGTAAGTATTTTGGTTTTTGTCTTGTTTAATTGTTATTGTATTGTTCAAGATGTTTTAAGAGGACAGCTCTTACATTTTTTGTTCAATTCACATCAAAATGCCGAAATGTGCTTTCTCCCAATTCTAAGAAACCACCAGCTAAGAAATATTACAAGTTCAACAATGCTTGAATATCAGAGTTTAAGTGTGTGCAGGCAAGTAGCATAGGTCCTGAGTTTGCATTGTGTGTTTCAGAGGTATGCATCTTTTGTATTTCATAAACTATTTGAAGTTTTTATGCACATAAATTAAATTCAAGCCCTAGATAAAATATATTACTTAAAACTATATTATAAGATAATTAATTTTAAAGTTCTGATAAATTATTCATAAAAGCATAAATACATCATGTATTTTTCTTTCATTTTTTTTTCAAGTCTAAATCAATCTTTATTTTTTTTTATTTACAGTGGTGAAACTTGCCAACAGATTTTTGGATCTGAGCCATGAAGAGAAAGAAGCCCTTGAGGATGAGCTCATGAATACATCCCAAGTCCAAGTCAGGAACTTTTCCTTAGGGTGATCATAGCTTGGAGAGTTATGGAGAGTAGTCAGCAACCTTACAAAATCAGCAACAGGAAAACTGAAGTTAGAACTTCTTTGCAGGCTGAACATAGTGGTCCTGTCATTACAACATTCTAATGCTGATACAAAGAGGACATTCTCCATTCTTCGCAAAATACAAAGTGATTCAAGGGGAAATCTGGTCCAGAGAACTATTGAGAGCCTGTTAAGTGTGAAGCTTAATAATCACAGTGAATGCCATTAATGGTTACTAGACAATGATCTTGTGAATGAAACTAAAAATGCTATTGGATTTTATAAAAGAAAAGTCTTTGCAGTGAACTATCAGATAAACAACTTTTCCGTTTTCATTATTTGACTGTATACTGACTCGTATTAATTAATTATTATTGTAACATTTTCCATCAAAATCTGAATCTGATTTATGTTCAAACTTGCTGTTTTATTATAGTATGAAAAGAATACATATTATGGCACAAAAAGAAGCACTTGTTTTGTTTTACATCCCCTTGAAACGTAAAATTTTATGCCGATGAAAAATCTACTGGTTTAGAGGCCAATCTACTGATCAAAATTTGTAAATCTACTGGTTTGAAATCCTGGTTCTGTCACATGTATAAGCCTTAAAAGGTTAGGGATGGAAAAATCCTACATGTCCGAAGTATAGATTCCATTTTTTAAAATTGATTTTAATATATATAAAAAATCCTGCAGGAATCCTACTTTCCTTATATCTTGTTAGCTATTCTGTACTTGTAGTAATGAATGAAGGCTGAGTATGACATCTAGATAAATTTAAAATTTGGTCGAGGCCTCTACTGCAAGTAATTCCAATATGTATCTGAGACTAACATCAAGGGTATCATCAGTTTCCTACATCACCCACCAAATATCACAAGTTCCCTATTGTTGTGCAAATGAAGTTCCCAGTGTACTGTAGGATTATAAGCTGGATTTGTTAAGTGGTCCAGAGCAGCTCCTAATAGTATATTCATTGTTTGTAAACCACACTGCTTATATTTCGTCATCAATATAAAAACAAAAAATTCCTTTCATTGGCAACAGATCTGCGAATGCATTGGTGCAATTCACGTTGATATATAAGCAAAATTTGGCGAAAAAAACCCAGTTAATAGAGGAATATTTGAAATTGCATTGAAAATTTGCAGTCATGTTCTTTTTTAAAACACAACAAAATGTGTATGCAAGATATATGAATGTTTGTACTGCATCCATAGAATAATTAATTGTTACATTCTTCCCCCCCCCCCCCCATTTTAAGTTCTATAATGGACCCAGATTAAATTGTCAAATAAAACTGTTAGTATTATTTCAATCCATTTTCATTAGAGTATCAGAAAATTTGATTGGTTTTGATAAAGTTATAAGCAATGACAACTCTTGTGCATATTGACTCTTCGTGTTATCTTGTCACCCTGCCAGGTTGGATCTGAATGACAAATCACATGACCATGTTATGTAGTATGTGAAAGGGCTAATGATGTTCACTTATTCTTGGCCCATTCAAAAGAGTGACAATGAGGTATTTAGATACATTGAGATACCATGAAGTACTCTGAGGAGGAAGCTAGAAATAAACAACTGTACAAAACTTCAAGCAGCAATGAAAGTCCAGTGAAACAATCAGTTGAAAAGTAACTTGAAAAGTATGACTTCATCTTAAATAAAACCTACCTTATGACTGTCATGAGAGCATTATTATTCCCTCCTTTATCACTAAAAGCTGGTGACATAGATTTCACTTCTCTATTCCAACACTTTCATGATCACTCCCAGGATCACTAGTTTAACATGTCTTTGTGAAAGTTGGTGGACATGTATGTATTTATGATCACTAGGTTGTGTGTCACATGCAAAGTTGTTTATTTTTTGTTCTTGTTGTTTTGTTTTACATTTATTTACTGTTCATTCTTCATTCTGTTTGTATTTAAGAGGGGTACATGCATGTTTCAGTGTCTGTATATGTTTAAAAAAAAAACCCCTCCAAAACAAAAATCAAGAAATAAATTGCCATAAGAAGCTGACAGGGTCATCCAGAAAATTTGGAGATTAAGAATGATGAAATAATTTTAATTGGTGCTTCAAGGGAAAACTGCAGTGTTGATGCACAGTGTGAAAACTTGAGTCCTGATCTGGTTAATGATAAGGAAAGTTACAGTGATGATGGCAGTGGTGGTGTTGGTATTGGTGATAAAGTATAAAGATAGTAATGTTGATGACAGTGATGGGTACGATGATGACAACAGTGTAGACCGTGATTTCTTAGAGTCTGGTGTGTAAGTTATTTCATCTGATCAAGAGGACTATCAATCTGCATCTTATTCAGCCCATAAAGAAAAGGAAATGATGATTTAGTTATGTTTTTAAGAAACAAATTTTCAGCTACTTCATGCAGTGATGTACTTTCAACAATGAAAAAAGTATTTCCAGATTGCTCACCACTCAAAGAGCTATGTTATGACAAGCTGTGGGACCTGTTAGGTAGTGATATTTCAAATGAAATCCATTATTGTGAAACTTGTAATGAGCTGTTTGGAAATGATTTTGACATATATGCATGTGCATTTCCAGGATGTTATGGTCATCACTACAAAGGACTTGATCAGATGAAGAAGTCCAGACAGCCAAGATATTTACCCCAATTAATCGAAAACTGCTCTGATTAAGAACACAAGTATCTGAATAAAAATCTTTATAAACATTTCTGTAGTATTCATATCATTTTTTAATTTCTTTTAACTTTGATTTATTTATTTCATAAATATTGTGAGGAAGTTTGTATAATGAATTTTTATGAACTTTTTATGAATATAATGGTATCATATTTAATGTCAACATTTTCAATAAATATTTTAGTCTTGCATCAAAGTTCTTGTATTGTTCATGAACCAAGTTCATGACATTTCAAGAACTTGGAAGTTATTATAATGGTTCATAAAAGTTCATTAGTATGTTCATGAACTTCAAGTGTGATGCATGTAAATTCTTGAAGTGTTCATGAACTAAGTTGTGAAACTTTCATGAATATTAGTTCATGAACTAGAATGATGAACTGATCATGAGCATTCGAAGAACAGTTCATGAGTGTTCATGAAGTATGAATTTGTTCTCGCAGGGGTATCCAACACACTAAAATTTTCTAAAGGCATGGCCATCAGTTCAAATTCTTACATTGCCAACCTTATCAGGTATTTTAGGCTCCAGAGACTGGTATCTCACTCACTTATGCCAAAATGGAACCTCTCGTGTCTTATCGTCCTTCACCAAAAACTCCTATGAGCCTTTGGGTGAAGCTTCCATTGAGAACCGTACCCTCAAGACCATTTTCTTGCTCTCTTTAGCATTCATGAGACATAGGAGTGAGCTTCATGCCATATCTATTGAACAAGGTACCGGTAGTCTAAGGTTCAATGGCAGTTACAAGTCAGTATCTCTCATTTAGCTACCTTCAGTAGCGCCATTCTCTTTAGAAATCTCCAGTCTCAGTCGTATTTGTATTGGGGATTATCAAGATAAATTTTTATGCCCAGTTAGGCCTTTAAGATTCTATTTGGCCACTTCTAAAGGGAAAAGAAAGAGTAGGCAGTGTCTTTTCCTCCCCTTAAAGGGCTCTGCTGACATTTTGGTATCCACTATTTCTAGGTGGATTGTACAAACGATCAAGAGAGATTATCATTTCCTGATCAAGAGGGATCTTTCATTCATAAAAATTAAAGCCCATACAGTCCGAGCCAGTGCTACCTCAAGGGCCTATTTAACTCGTTCATCATTGGAGGTTGTTACAAACATTGCATTTGGTGGTCACACAGTACTTTCTCTTTCTACCTTAGTTTCCTCTTTATTTATACCAGTTCTCGAGGCCATCAGCCTCCCACTGCATTGACAAATTCAGCTACACAATACCGACAGGTAACGTATTACTGATATTAAGATGAGGACCACAGCACATGTGCCAGAGATTTGTACAGCAGACTGGATCTGTGTTCTGGTCTGGATTCTTTCCAGAATTCCCTATGGAGGTTCATCTATAGGAGGATGAATTATTATTATATGGATGAGGGTAATTCTGTATCCATAATAGGTAAGCTACACAATACCGACAGGTAAGTATTACATCATTAAAACTAATTTTACTGCCCCCCCCCCTAACTACATACTTGCAGCGTTCAGAAAACAAAACTACTGAGTACTGGTTTACATCAGGGCCTAGATACAACTGCTTTTAATGAAAAGAAATTGGATCAACATGTTAGTAGACAAGGTCACACAATATTTTTTGGGGCAAGTACACTGTAATGAGAGTCAAATACATGCAGAAAATTAGTCAATTTAAATCATTTTTATATTTTTTTATTTAAAGTATATCGGTTTCAACATTGTATCCAAATAATATAAAAAAATTTGGCCCTGTCGGGCAAGTGATTTTTTTAAAGCCACTGTACTGGGCCAGTGTCTGAAAAAAAATTCTTTGAGCATTGATTGTGCTTCAGTATAGAAAGATTTTATAGTGTGGATTGACCTACTGAATATGGTAAGCATAAATTAAAGAAAACAATGCAATTTTTTCAGTATGATATCTTTATTTTTCATATATCAGATTATTTACACGTTTAAGTACACAATTGCTATGATGTGACAATTATATTTTTGTGTACATGCAAGCTGTTATTATGTTTTTCTTTTGGATGAATTTTGTTAGCTCACATGGTCATAAAGCCAAGTGAGCTTATGATATGTCCTTTGTCCATTTTCCATTGTGCATTGTTCAGTCACAATTGCTATTTACAACGTTTCAAAAACCTCTTGACAGAATTTGACAAAATTAGAAAGAAAGCATCCTGGGATGAAGCCAATTTGCCTTTTTCTCAAATGAAGCAGATCTGCCATAAAATATGGCCACTGTTACTAAATTTTGAAAACATTTAAATGATGACTTCTCAGAAACTGCTTGACAGAATTTAACCAAATTTGAAAGAAAGCATCCTGGCATGAAAGTCTTTCAGATTTATTTAAATGATTTCAATCTGCCATCAAATATGGCCACCATTACTAATAATAGAAAAAAACTTTAAATGTCTTCTTAAAAACTGCTCAACAAAATTTATCCAATTTTGACTGAAACCATTTCATATTTGTTCCATTGATCCTGATTGACCATAAAATATGGCCACCATTACTAGAAATAGAAAATCATTTAAACACACCTTGCCAGAACATGTCGTGGGAAAAACAGGACTCTAGTCCCAAAGCCCCCAAAACAATCATGTTTATAAAAGCATGATTTTCAGTAATCTTATAAAACAAAAGAGATGGAAACCTTTCTTTACACCTGTAGCCTGTATAAACAGTAAACATTCGTGCTTAATGCCCATGGAAAACTATCATCATGGGGCAGTTTATACAGTTGATAGGGACTTTTATATGCATATGCATATATGAATATGCATAGAGGATACTGAAAGTTAAATGCAGTCAGCGATAAACAACCATCATTGGAGAGATTACCTGAATTTTGATTTATAATAGCTAGGATGATTTTGTGTAAAAGAGTTCATTGAGATGTGCTGTGGGAGAGCTAATTTGAATAGGTAAAGTGCATGAACCGAATTCATTCAATGTTTGATAAATCAAAGTGATGTGTGTTGAAGAAACAAAAGTTATTATACTTTGTGTCCTTGATTGAGAATGTTTAAGCCATCTTTTTTAAAAGAGTCTTGGCTTGTCTGTGATCAGTGGCAATGTTTATTTGAAGTTGAATGTTACTCCATATATAAAATACAAAACATGATTATTTCAGTAGTTAGAATAGTTTGGAAGTGAGATTCATTTCTGAATACAAAAAGTCGAAGCACAGCTGTGATTCAGAGAAGGATTCACCATCTGTGAAGCAAGCAAAGCCCAGTAAAACTAAATTTCAGAACTCCCAGTTGATGGAACTTTTACTTTGTGAAGCCCAGCAGCAAGGGGGAGCATTTTATTCTTTGCACATACTGCAAACACCGTATTGACATTAGTCATTCTAGAGTGTACAGCATGTCGAAATTGTAATGGCAATCAGCATGGGAACAACAGTACCATCCAGTCTCAGATGAGTGCAAAGATGAACTCCAATGACACTTGTATCACCTTCAAACCCTGCACTGAACTACTGAGAGTAGCAAAGTCGGCATTTTATTTGGTAATGACCATTTAATTGGGGGGAGAGGCTAGACAGTTTCTGAAAACAAAATTGTGGCCACCAAATAGTTCTTTTTCAAAAATAAAAAAACTCTTGTTCCAATTGGTGAAAACAGGATAAATTCTATGTACCATGTTAGTAGACACAACAAATTATCTGGATTTAAGAAAAGATGTATAATGGTTGTAAAGATAATCCAATCCCTACCCCCACCCCCAATTAAATGGTCATGCAGTCCCTTAAGACTGTATTCCACTGACTAGTAGATTTTAAACACTGAAACTTGTCATATTTTTTTTTAGATTTCTGCATGTGTTGTGATTATGTGAGTGTATGGACATGTGTGTGTGTGTGTGTGTGCAGTGATGATATTTGACAATGCTAAGTATTCCAATTATGTTTTGCTTGAAAGTGTATTTATTGCTTCAAAGGAAACATATTTTTTTAAATTTTATTCAAATTAGAATTTCCAGTCAATTCTCAAAGCTTATATGAGTAGATAACTTTATCTTTATTGTATGACATTGTTTTTGGGGGTCTCATGCTCCGATTCCCTTTGTGAATACAAAACACACTTTTTGAGTTTTTTTTTTAAAGCCAGCAAAGTCATGAAGGTTGGCAGGTACCCGGTATGCTTTAAACAACTTCTCAAAAACTGCTCAACAGAATTTGACCAAGTTTGACATAAATCATCCTGGTAATAAAGATATTACTGAAAACATTTTCATCATTTTTCACAAAAGGCATCCTGGCATGAAGGTCTTTAAAATGTGTTGACATGATGCTGATCCACATCAAATATAGCTACCATTACTAAAAATAAATCGCAGAAATTGACACAATTTGATAGAAAGCATTCTGATAATAAGGGCTTTAAAATATATACAAATGATGCCAATTAGCCATTAAATATGGCAGCCATTACTAAAAGGGGGAAAATCCTTTTAATAACTTCTTTTTAAAAACTACTAAACAGAATTTGACCAAATTTTACAGAAGGCATTCTGGTATGAAGGGCTTTTAAGTTTATAAAAAATAAAGCTAATCTGCCATTAGATATGGCTGCTGTTACATAAATTAGAAAAACCTTTGACATCTTATACAACACCACTTAACAGACTTTGATAAAAATTTGACAGAAAGTGTCATAGCTTGAAAGCCTTTGAGATTGATATAAATGATGCTGTTCTGACATGAAATATACCTGCTATTGGTAAAAGTAGAAAAACATTTACACAGTTTTATCACAAAAATATTGCTGAACAGAATTTGACCAATTTTGACACATAGGGGCCTTTCCGTATTGGACAAATGATGCTGTGTCATCAAATATAGAAACGAGAGAAACTATGAAAGAATTGTTTTCATAACATACTCAGTGAACAGCATTAGAAGAAATTTCAACAGAAACCATCCCACAGAGCCAGATTTATTGTTAGAGTAAACTTAGGGAAGTAACCTATGATAAGAACTGTTCAGAATTACAGGTTTGGGGCTGTGTAGAGTTCTTCCCTTTGCAGAAAAAGTGTAAAACAGTAAGTTATTTTTTAGGGGACAAGATGCATGATGTCAGTAGAACAAAAAAAAAAAAAAAAAAAACAAAAGAAATAATAATACACATTAGGAATTATAATAAGTGGTTAATCATTTAAAATGATGAAAAATGTGTATTAAATATAACAAAGTAACACTCTAAATTGATATGTTGATTATAGTATTATATTTATATGAAACAGTTTCTAAGTTAAGAATTAGGACACAGTCCCCCGGGGCTGGGAAAGATCTAGGGGGCAATACTGGTTGTATAAATGATTTGTCTTTTTATGCAGAGAAAAGTGATCATATATATATATATCTGAGTGTATCAAACTTTAAAATTCTTTCCCCATAGCAGCTTCAATATGTGTGCAAATTTTGAATTCACAAGCTGACGTGTCAGCTACCAAGGTAAGCGATATCAGTTTCACTTGGGTGTCCTGTTGGATCAACCCTACCGACCCCTCCTTCACATACACGTGCACATTCATCAAGTTCAATTTTTTGCATTATTTGGCAGTTCTGTACATGACATAGTTTGCAGTTGTATGTGGACCCTGAATACTGTGTTATAGCAAGGGAGAGCTGTAACTTAGGCAATGGATCATTAAGATCCTTTATTCTTCACAAAGGTGTCATGAGTGGTTACTTTCAGTTGCTTGAAGGTGTTCACTTTTCATGTACAAGACACTTTATAGAAAGCACTTTTTTGCCAGATTTCTGGTCAGAGAAAATGATTGAGATTAAAAACAGATTCTATGTGAAGCTTCCCAGTGCTGAAAAAGTATATGAAAAATCACATTAATGTTTTTCTTACTGTTAAATGTACTGTAAGATAATACAAAATAAGTATGAAATTGCTATTTCATGTTAGCTTGAAAGTGTTTCTTCAGATTAAATGGTACTTATCAGATGTTTTATTGAAAAGCATGTTGTTCATTGTATTCTCGGTATATGTTTCATGTTTTATTTTTGTTGAATCCATGTTAATAGAAAACAAGACATAGCAATTACTTTTCTGATAGTGGCAATGGCAGAAGCGGCAATGGTGGCATCAGAACCTGTTTCTTAAGGTTTTGGTTAAAGTTTTTCATTTGCATATTAGTTCCCTAACTCCTTCATAGATTCTCATAAAATACTACACATGAATCATTATGAAACTAAGACAATTCATTGTATGACATGCTCGCTTGGTCCTTTTACCTTGGGGTCAAGGTCCCAGTTTATATGAAATTTTTGTGTAGGTTTTTCTTAAAGTTTTTTTTTTGCTAATATTTATTAAGCCCCTTGATATATTCTCATTATACACTTCATACTATGGCATGCTTGTTTGCCCCAATAATTTTAGGGTCAAAGTCACAATCATACAAAATTTGTGTTAAGGTTTCAGTTAAAGGTTTTTCGTTTGCTTATATTTCCTAAACCTCTTGATGGATTTTCTTCATACTTGGGATGAATCATTATTAAGCTGAGACAATTCATACTGTGATATGCTTGCTCAACCTTAGGGTCAAAGTCATACATTTTATGGCAACGCTTTGATTGTGGGCTCGAGATGCAGTCCCTGACCTGGTATGTTTCCATTTGACTCAGAATTTTCACATGTGGGAAAACCTGTATTAAAGAAATTTTTTTAAAGTTCATACAGAAAGGAACCACTTTTGGTCCAAGTAGTGTCAAACTTCGTTTTTTTATGGTATGTAGTTAGACCGGGAGATATAGATAGGTAGGTAGGTAGTTAGAGAAATTGGTAGATAGATTTAAAGTGTGCAAGAGAGTATTTTAAAGTTCCATGCACACAAAAAGATTATCTACTGTCATACTAGTGCATGTATAGTGAATGCTGATGAAGTAAGGCCAATTGCCACTGCTATGACCACTAGAAAAAATTCTTGAATCCTTCAAATGGAGGTATTTATGAAGCTTTATTGTACATAGGGTAACATAATGTGAGTGAGACAGATGCTAACTTTTCACTTCAGTAGCATACAAAATACATTCTGGCTTGTAATCAAGTGAATCGTTAAGATACAAGTAGGAGTAAAAATCTCTGAATTTTACATGTGTTATGCTTCATTTCATACCATAATCAATATATAGCATAGAATAAAGTCTTCTGCAAAAGTTAGTTTGAGTTGGACAAGCATGATTGCAAGTCATGCAGGGACTTACAATTTTACTAAAGAATTGTACAGATGGTTCTACTACTATAAGACTCGTACATTTGGGGATTAGGGTGTTTTATTACATTTTCATATCAGTTAATACTTATAAATGTTGAAAAGAAAAGAATTATGAGACAGACAAAATTTGATACAGAGTCAGATGTATTGTTTTGTATAGACAGTATTAAGGAACAGTAGCTCTTTCACTTTTAAACAAACTTTTCTGATCAAGATTGTTTTCCTGACAATTTTATGTACCATATGTATTCACTTATAATGTGCTGGCAGGTCTGGGTATGTGCAGTTTGTTAGGAGTGATCAGTAGTACAAACAACAAAGACCCTGATCTGCCGGCGATGACAGATCAGTCTTTGTTGTTTCCAGTTGGACCCAACTTATAAGCAAGTATATATGGTATGGGTACGATAAATGCTGCAGTGTACATCAGACATGTACAATTCATGACCTTCCCTGACTTTATATATGGGTTTATTATCTTTCATTAAGTTTTCCCTTTACATTTTATTTTTAGAACTATGCTTTTCAGACAAGACTGTGCTGATATTCCATTAAACTGCATATGTAAATATAGTTACCTCATATGTACAGCATAAGGAAATACTCATTAAGCAAGCCTCTCTATAATAACTTTTTGTTGTATCTATAAATTTTGGATTCTTATAAAGAAATTATTTATAACACTTCACTGAAGTATGCAAATTTACATTGCATTAATTGTATATTCAATGTATCTGTGTTTGTAATAACCATTTTTAATTCTGTTCTATCTATCTATCTATCTATCTATCTATCTATCTATCTATCTATCTATCTATCTATCTATCTATCTATCTATCTATCTATATCTATCTATCTATCTATCTGAATATCAGAATATCTATCTATCAGAATATCTATCTCTCAGAATATCTATCTATCAGAATATCTATCTCTATCAGAATATCTATATATCAGAATATCTATCTCTATCAGAATATCTATCTATCTATCTATCTATCTATCTATCTATCTATCTATCTTATCTATCTATCTATCTATCTATCTATCTATCTATCTATCTATCTATCTATCTATCTATCTATCTATCTATCTATTTCATCTATCTATCTATCTATCTATCTATTTCATCTATCTACTATTTCATCTAACAAGATTGTACTTTAAATCAGTACATTTAAATTTTTAAGGTTAAAGATCCAGCTGGATGAACTGAAGACTTTGCTGAGGAACCTGATACAGAATATTGTGTTATCACAGATCCAGTTTATCAAGGCCTTGGATGTAAAACAGGTGAAGAACGAAAAGCATTTGTTCAAATAGAAATCAATATGCTTCCTCAATCTTTATCCCCTTGTAACACATTAAACCTTAGTTTGAAATTTAAGTAAAAAAGGAGCAATGCAAATCAGGCAAGCTAGAATACTTGCATCACGGTGACTTGTATAAAGATGGTGTTCTTCTTGCACAGATGTTTCCCCTCACAAAATGAAGAATTCACATCGAGGCACACAGTAAGTACCATACATAGGTTCCTTCACAGTACTGAGCAGCCAATAACAGCAAAACTATATGTAATCACATTCATGTCAAAATAAAGTGGCAAAAGTGTACTTCATAAACAGGAAATTTCTGGCAAGAGTACTGAGAACAGTACATAGGGACAGTTTCTGACCATTTTATGAAGTGGTTAACCTCTCGTGTGAGGTTTCATGGAAAGTGAGTATTTACAAGCATGCAAAATCACTATTTCCAAACATATTTATATCTATGAAAGTCATGTGAAAATGAAACTTCATATAAAAGTTGTATAACATTTGCTTTTCCAGTTCAACTTTCTTTGTGGGTCTGTTGCTGTTATGACGGTTAGAAGCACTGTGCTATAAATATTTTTGAAGTAGGCTAGTGTGTATATTTCCCCCTGCAAGAGACATTCAGGATTACATTTATTAGTTGGAAGAGTATTGAGCTGTGTGTAGAAAGTCAAGTTATTAGGTATGACTAAAGTAATCCATCTTGATTTTGACAGCTAATTTTTGTTAAAATCATTGATAACAACACAGAAATTAGAGCAGTATTGCATACTTCAAGGCTAACTTGAGTTGTCGACTGTATAGTCTGTTCCTGATGACTGTACAACTTGCGGGTAACTTGCTGTTATGCTGTATTCTCTCTCTCTCTCTCAACCTTTAGCTTAAAATGCTCATATTCTTCATTAAATAAGTTGAGAAGTACATTGATCACAACTGGCAGTGCATACAAGTTCTCTTTTTGTTAATTTTGTATTGAATAAGTATACCAGCATTTAAATAACATCATCTTAGTCATGTACATGTTTGATTCTGTGATGGCCTGTTGTTAGTCTTCTGATGTCTGCCCGTCTGTTAACCCAAGATTGTTAGCGCTACTCCTCCTAAGCTATATAGAGGATTTGCCCTGAAGACTTCTTATGTTCTCTAGTTGGTCCTAATAACTACTGCACCTGAATGAATGGTCATATCAATATGGGATTTTCAATAAAAGACTTTGATGCCAAGTTGGTCCTGAATGAAAATGGTGCTCTAACCTCAGATATGGCTGTCACATTGAACATATTGAAAATCTTGTCACTAATTCTCCTGAATGGATGGTCATATCAACACGGGGTTTTCACCAAAAGTCTTCTAATGATGTCTAGTTTGTCCTGAAGGAAAAAGGTGCCGATCTTACATCCGGTATGGCTTCTATAGTGGCTAATTTATCAATCTTATCACTCAAGAATATTAAAGTTGGTTTCGTCAGTCAGCAGTTAAAAAGAATAAATGGTCTTAAGTTTAATTTTCTGAAATTATTTTCAGACAGTAGTGTCAGTCCCTTTGAGGGACTGTTGTTAGAGTTATTGCTCTTTTTGTCTTGTATCAGTGTATGTTAGTGCATCTAGTCCTACAGTTTTTGATGGAATGGGATGAAACTTTGTAAATATTATGATCATCACCTGAAGATGTGGATATCAACAAATCACTTTGCTCCCACAGTTGTTTCATTGAGAAATTGCCCTTTTTGTCTTGTAGAAGTGTATGATACATTCTCATGAATGCTTCTAGTCCTACAGTTTCTAGCTCTACTGGTCATAGACAAGGAGAAATTATGGGATGGTCTGTTGTCCGTCGTCAAATATGTTATTGCTACTCATCCTAAACTACTTAGAGATTGCCATGAAAACTTTGCACACACATTAAGCCCATGGTCTGGTTGGTTTTAAATGAAAATGGTGCTGCTCGGACAGCCAATATGGTCACCACAGTAGCAACCAAAAAGACTTCTTATGATGTCTAGTTAGTCCTAAATGAAAATGGTGCCAATCTGACATCCAATATGGCCATCACAATGGCCATCTTGAAAATATTATTGCTATGCCTCTGAGATGATTGGTCATATTAACATTGTGCTTTCACCAAAAGACTTTTATGATTTCTAGTCAGTCCTAAATGGAAATGGTGCCATCTTAAAAGTATTGTTATTGTTTTTTTTTCCTCCAAAATGGAAAGTCATATCAGCATGGGGTTTTCACCAGAAGGCTTCTTAAGATGTCCTGTTGGTCTGAAATTAAAATGGTGCCAATCTGAAATCCAATATATCCACCATGGTGGCCATCTTGAAAATCATGTTATAGCTACTCTTAAATGGAAAGTCATTTTAACAAGCCATTTTCACCAGCAGAGCATCAGTCTCTTTGAGGGCCTCTTATTGTTTGATTGCCATGAAACTTAGGAAATATTATGGTCATCACCTGAAGATGCATGTCTACAAATCAGTTTGCTCCCACAATGTTTGTTAGAATTATTGCCCTATTTGTCTTGTAGCCTAAACCATTGTATGACACAATCTCCTTAGTGCAGCTAACTTCCACAATGTTTGATAGAGTTATTGCCCTTGTTTTGTAGCCTAAACCAGTGCATCACACAATCTCCTTAGCGCAACTAGTCAGGCAGTTTTTGATGAATTGCCATGATATTTTGTAAATATTATTTTCATCTCATTAAGATGTGCATATAGACAAATCACTTTGCACCTGCACCTACAGTTATTTCCCTTTTTGTTTTGTGGCTGAATGCAGTGTATGACACATACTTGTTAGCGCAACGAGTCTCGCAGTTTTTACCTCTACTCGTCACTGACCAGAAGAGTTTATGGGATGAACTGTTGTCTGTCATCCATCTTCAGTCTGTTAGCTCAAGTTTGCTGTTGCTACCTCTCCTAAACTAAACTACCAGGAGGATTGCCATGAAACTCTACACACACATTCATCCCATGATCTAGTTGGTTCTAAATGTAAATGATAACGCTTTTACATCCAACGCAGCCACTACAGCTGGCATCTGGAAAATCTTGTTATTGCTACTCCTCCTGAAAGGATGAACATATCAACTTTGGGTTTTCACTGAAAGTCTTCTTATGATATCTAGTTGGTCCTAAATGAAAATGGTGCCAGTTGTACATCCAATATGGCTGTCATGATGGTTGTCACTACTTCCCCTGAATGATGTCATATTGGCATGGGGTTTTCACCAAAAAACTTCTAATGATGTCTGCTTGGTCCTAAATGAAAATGGTGGTAATCTGACATCCAGTATGTTCACCATAGCAGCTAATTTGAAAATCTTGTTATCACTGAAGAATATCAGAGATGGTTTCAACACTTAGCAGTTAAAAGGAAGAAATGGTCTTATCTTGAATTCCTGGAAATTCTTTTTGTCCAGAACATCAGTTCCTTTGAGGGACTCTTGTATTGTTGATCATTTGCTTTCAAACTTGGTACATATTATAGTCATCATCTGAAGATGTACATATTGACAAATCTTTGTGCTCATGTAATTTTTGAGTTATTGCCCTTTTGGACTTACATTTGGATGGATTGTACTGTTGGATTTTTTAGTGGATTTCGGTAAAACTTAGTGCATATTATGGTCATCAGAAGAAGGTACGCTTGTTGATAAATCATTGTATTCTCACTATTTTCAGAAGAGGTATGCCCTTTTTTTTACTATCTCCATCATGGAGTAGGGGTGGGATGTGAGAGAGGCAGAGGTATATTTACATGAGCAATTGGCTCACCATTCCTCTAGTTTTGCCCATTTTTGAACTTTATTTGACTTTTGAGGTTTTTTTACTGAAACCTTGTAGGTACGTTTAAGTAAAAGTTACTTGAGATAAGCAACTAAAATGTGGTATACTTATTTGTATTAATATGTAGGTGACCTTCTTAGATTTTCAGACTGTTTTAGCAATTTTTCAATTTTTTACTTATTTGTTAACCTGTTGGACTTTGATGGTTTTGACAAAGTCCTTGTAAGCATGATTAAGCAAAAATCTCATGTGGTAGACAGTTAAATTTGGTAGTCTTTTTTGTATTATGTAAATGAGCTGATTAGATTTTTGGGCCATTACAGCAATTATTCCATTTTTTATATATGCCTACCATAAAGCAAGCAGAGCAGATTAAGTTAATGATGTTGTGCATCCATCTATCGGCCCATCCACCCATCCATCTGTCTGTCCATCTGTTACCTATTAGTTTCTGCACAATAACTCCAGTTGTCCACCATCTGAAGTTTCCAAATTTTGTGGTGGGTAAGGAAGAACCCTATCAATTTAAGGCTCAAAAGATCAAAGTTCAAGGTCACTGTAACTGACAGAAGAAAAATGGTTCTGCACAATAGCTCATGTTCTCCACCATCTACAATTACCAAACTTTGTGGATAGTTTGCACTGAAGCTAAGGAAGAACCCTATCATTTTGGGGCCAAAAGGTCAAAGGTCAGGGTCACTGTGACTGGGAGAAGAAAAATAGTTTCCACACAATAACTCAAGTTCTCCATTCTCTGCAGCTACCAATCTTTGTTGATAGATTGCACTCATATTAAGGAAGAAACCTATCAGTTTCAGGGTCAATAGGTCAGATTTCAAGGTCACTGTGACTGAAAGAAGAACAACAGTTTCCACACAATAACTCAAGTTCTCTATCATCTACAGTTACCAAACTTTGTTGATGGCTTGTACTTGGAGTAAGAAAGAACTCGATAAATTTCAGGGTCAAAAGGGCAAATGTCAAGGTCACTATGACTGAAAGAAGAGAAATAGTTTTTTCACAATAACTCAAGTTTACCATAATCTAAAGTCATGAATCCTTGTAGATATCTTGCATTTGGTATAAGGATGAACCCTATAAATTTGAAGGCCAAAAGTCAAGGTCACTGTAACTGAAAGAAGAAGCATGGTTCTGCACAATAACTTGAGCTCTCCATCATCTACAGTTACCAAACTTTGTGGGTTGGGAAAGAACCCTCATGATTTTGGATTGAAAAGTCGAGGTTAAAGTTACTGTGACTGAAAGAATAAAAATGGTTTCAGCACAGTAACATAATTTCTACATAATACATCGCAAGCAAACTTTGTGGATGGCTTGGACTTGGGGTGAGGAAGAAGCCTATTCATGTTGAGGTCAAAGGCCAAAGTCACTGTGACTGAAAGAAGAAAAGTGGTTTCTGCACAACAACATTAGTTCTACATCACAGACAAGGACCAAACTTTGTGGATGGATTGCACTTAGGGTAAGGAAGAAGCCTATCTATTTTGTGGTCAAAAGGTCAAAGGTGTATAATGTACCATTCATTAAGAATGTCAAATATTTACATACATTTTTGGTGGACATTTTATGTACTTTTCTCTAAATTATTTAACTAAATTTTTAAAAGTTCTTTTAAATAAGTTAAAAAAACAACACGGTTATAAAAGAAAAGTGACCAAGATATAAAAAATTCCAATTTGAGCTGAGTTAATTAGTCCCATTTATTGGGTATACTATTACGAATGAGTAAGAGCAAGTGTACCAAGGCACAGATGGTTGTTAGTAAAGATATTTCATAAAGTTTTGTTTGATGATCTAACCAGTTTGAATTGTCTATGGGGAAATTTTTTAAGTCTCACAGTATTTAAAAAGACTTTAGTTCATCATGTTCAAAGATGCATTAAACTTAAACTCAACATGGAAAAGCATGATAACTCATCGAGTGACAATTTTGATCATAAAAAAGAAATACTTGTTTGAATACTGAATGCTCCTTAGTCCCATCAAGGTTTCAGTGCAGCCATCGATCCTTCATTTATTTCCTTTCAGGTGTGCATCATCTATTTTACATTATGGCCTGAAAACTTTTCAAAAACTTTGACAGCCAGTGGTTGTGAAAATATGTGCCCATTGAACTGGATCTGTCTTGGACCGATGATTGCTTTTGTACCTTCAGCACAAAAGAGCTGTTAGGATCAGTGTTTAGTCATAAGTTAAAGTCTAGTTGCAATTGTAGAACTTACATTTGTAGCTCACCTCTGAAAAGTAGAGGAAAGCTATTGTATTCAATCAGGTGTCCGAGTTGGCACATGTAAATGTATATATATACATACCTGTCAACATCCTGAGAAAAAAACCTGTACACCAGACAAAAAAAAACCTTACAAAGACCAGAAAAACCTTACGCCAAAGACCTTATATTATTTACTAGATCACATATAAACATAACTATTTACACCTGACTACGCTATATATTTGCATATTTTGTTACATCTCAGTCACTTTTTCTTTTCACTGGAGTGAGGTACATTGTACGCTACACTTGTGCCTTTTGCCATTTCCAGTAGTGAATTTGGTGTTTCAAAATCCATGCAACATGAATCTGTGTTTATTTTGCATTGCAAAACGCTGAGTGTATCTGTATTCAGGGATTTCCGACAGTCTGTGTGGATCTTTTTCATCATGGAGAAGGACCTCTCACAATCAGCATTGCTATGTGGCAAAGTGAGCAGTCGCTGCACAATTTCCTTTAGCCGAGGAAATCTGATGTTGCAAGTGCTTGTTCTCTGGCTAATGACATCTAGCCAGTAGCTGCAAAAACTCCTTTTCAGGCCATTTTCAGTTTTTGTAGGCACACACTCCTCACTTAGCATGCAATAATCATCAAACTCATCCTTCAGGCCTTCCTGGTCCAGGTTTGGAGCAAAAGTGTTGGCCAATCTGCATATATGTGTATAGTCAAGGATGTCTTTTAGGGATGGATCCAGCACCTTAAGATCTTTCAGCACTTCATTGTCGAACGGGAATTTGTTAATAATTTTTCTTACAACTGCGACACAGAACTTCCTCACATCTTCGAAGAACTTTCTCTTGACTGGAGATTCAACGTTCATTTCCTCCATGAATGTTCTGTTGGAGAGGCCCACTGCAAGCAAGCTGTCGTCATGTTGGAACTCACGGTCATCATACTTGACTAGCCTGAGGTCGGCCACCTGTTTGATATGTCTCATCTCCACAAACTTAACAAGGAACTTTCTGATCAGTCTGTCCATCTCTTCCATCATACCACCAATCTGTGATTCATCAGTCTGAAACAGCTTGTTAAACTCGTGTAATAGAGCAAGAATGAACTGAAGGAAATGCAGGGTCATCTGGGTCGCAGGTGAACTTAATTGCTCTTGCATGTTTTTTATCCTGCCTGTTTTTTCAACATCTTCATGGCTTTCAAAGTAGGAAACAATAACCGGATATTGGTTTAGAATCCTGTCCACTACCTTTTGAAGTGATAACCAGCTGGTCTGGCAGTGTTTCAGAATGTCCAAATCATCCACATTAGTGAAGAGCTGAAACTCTTTATATGTCTTGCGACGCTTGTACCTATGCTGAAAATGGTAGTAGATGTCCACCAAAAGGTCATCTACTGGCACAGTCAGTTGTTTGATGCCATCTTGTGCACACAGATTTGCTAGGTGACAAATGCATCCGATACTGAAGACATCAGGATTCTTCTGTTTCACCCTTGTGAGCACAGAGTTTTTCTTCCCCACCATGACATTACAGTTGTCACTAGCAAAGCCAATGCAGTTACTCCAAGGGATGTTTAGATTGCTCAAAACAGTATCAATGTCATTAAAGATGGCCTCACTGTTTCCTCCACTGGACACTGGCATGTCAAGCAATCTTGTTTTTGGCCCCACACCATCCTCAAAGACTCTCACCATAATGGCTAACCGCTTGTCGGTTTTCTTGCCGTTGGATTCGTCAACCATCAGTGAGAAAGCCGTCTCTCTGCACAACTTGATGACTGGTTCTGTTGCAGCTTGGGCCTGGCAATTCTTAATGATGATTGTTGTCTTGGTTCGCTTTGACCGAAACTTCTTTGCAATGTCACTGTCTGGGAACATTTCTGTGACTATATCTGTGAAGTGGTCAGCTACAGATGCAGGTAAGTTATGCTGAGCGACAAAATTTGCAAATAAAACCTCAGCCCGTATAACACTCTTGCCTTCCTGCTGTGGTTGAGCAAAAAATGTCTCGATGGACCCTCCCTTCTTCATATCAAAGTTTCTTTCGTGAGATTTTGTTTTAAAATGTTCTTTAAGGTCATATAAACCTGAAGCCACCACTTTAATATCTTTGTTGCATACCTTGCAAAAAGCATGGGAAGATTCTATCTTGGATACATATACAACGCCAGGGAAGGCCTTAATCCATTCCGTCTGAAACTTGTTCATGACCCCGATCTCCGTCTTGAAGCTTACGCTTCTTTGCATGAGGCTCAGCCATTTAATATATATGTATGTCCACACTATATCTCAACCATTCTTTCTTCCTAGGTCCTGGGCAACAGTTTGGAGTGGGTTTCATAGCATCTACCCCCTCCCCCCTGTAAAGGGGGCTGACTTTGTACTTACATGTAGCTTAGTTGTACTTTCTTGCTCAAGTGTTTGCATTTAGCTCAGGAAACTATGGTAACTCACAATAAATTTTGGTAGCCCACATTTTTCAATGGATAAACATTTCCATTTAACAAGCCATTAAAAACATGTAGATGGATAAAATTGTAAGTTGGTAAAAGGTACAGAAAAAGCAATTATACAGACACTCCAAGTATATAAAATAGTTCATGTAATTATATATATATATTTTTTTTTTTTCTAACATTTAGCACTCAATATCTGTAACTCGACAAACAATCAAGTGAAACTGTTGTTGCTCTATGGCTACAGGAAAGTACACATGCTTGAAACATTAGATATCCATTTCTAGTTTTTGCAAAATAAATAAAAGAAATAAACAGTGTAGCCTAAATTATAAATCAAATGAAAGCAAAATGTTAAGCCTGGATAAAAAGGCCTAAGTGGGTCTTTATACCACAATGCTACACTGCAGTTTATGCTTATTGCTATACTGTATTTGGCAAACCCCCTGGCAGTTTGTAATTCCTTTCTGACTATAAAATGAAAAGCCTGAATGATATTAGAAATGCCAAAAACTTAGTCATCTGATTAATTAATTTATAATTTCTAATCCAATTGTTGCCAGGTGGTCCTGAACATTGTCATCTTCGCGTTTCGAACCAGACAGGAGTTTCTATACTCCAACTGTATCCATATTTAGATGGGCGAGTCTATTTTGATGAATTTGTATGATAAATTTACAATTCTGCAAACTACTTACTGTGCATTTTTTTCAAATTTGAGGGCGTATTTTTTTCATTTTTATTTTTTGCTCTGCTGGTCGTAGACCAGAAGAGCTTATGGGATAGTCTGTCATCCATCGTCAGTCCATCTGTTAGTACAAGTTTGTTATTATTACTCCTCCTTGGACGATTGCCATGAAACTTTACACACACATTCATCCCATGGTCTAGTTGGTATTGAATGAAAATGGTGCTGCTCTGGCATCCAATATGGTTGCCACAGTGGCCATCTTGAAAATCTTATTATCACTACTCCACCTGATTGGATCATCATATCAACATAGGGTTTTCACTAAAAGACATAATATGATGTCTAGTTGGTCCTAAATGAAAATGGTGCCGATCTGACATCCAATATGGCCACCATGGCAGCCATCTTTAAAATCTTGTTATTGCTACTCCTCCTGAACAGAAAGTCATGTTGACATTGGTTTTGCACCAAAAGACTTCTTGTGATGTCCAGTTGGCCTTAAATGAAAATGGTACTAATCTGATGTCCAATATGGCTAAAACACAATGGCTATCTTGAAAATCTTGTTATTGCTACTCCTACTGATTGGATGGCTGTATCATACTGAGGTTTTCACCAAAAGACTTCTTATGATGTCCAGTTGCTTTTGAATGAAAATGGTGCTGATCTGACATTCAATATGGCCGCCACACAGTGGCCATCTTGAAAATCACTACTTCTCTTAAAATGGTACCGATCTGATGTCCAATATGGCTGCCACAGTGGCCATCTTGAAAATCTTGTTATTGCCACTCCTCCTGAATGAAAAGTTGCATTGACATGGGGTTTTCACCAAAAGACTTGTTATGATGTCTAGTTGGTCCTAAATGAAAATGGTGCTGATCTTATGTCGAATATGGCTGCAACAGCGGCTGTCTTGAAAATCTTGTTGTCACTACTCCTCCTGAATGGAAAGTCATATTGACAGTGTTTTCACCAGAATTCTAATCATGTCTGGTTTGTCCCAAAGGAAAATGGTGCCAATCTGATGTCTAATATGGCTGCCACAGTGGCCAGCTTGAAAATCTTGTTATCACTACTTCTCAGGAATGAAGGGTCAGATCATCATTGGGTTCCCGCTAAAAGATTTCTCATAATGTTTTTGTTGATCTTAAATTAAAATGGTGCTGATCTGACATCCAATTGACATGGGGTTATCAGCAGAAGACTTCTTATGGTGTCTAGTTGGTCCTAAATGAAAATGACCAGCCCTCAATATGGCCACCATGGTGGCTATCTTGAATATATTATGTCTACTCCTCCCAAATGTATGGCTATATCAGCATAGAATTTTCACCAATAGACTTCTTATGTTACCTAGTTGGTTCTAAATGAAACTGGTGCCAGTCATACATACAATATCTGTCTTGAAAATCTTGTCACCACTATCCCTTAATGGATAATCATTATGACATGGGGTTTTCACCAAAAGACTTCTAATGATGTCTGCTTGGTTCTAAATGAAAATGGTGCCAATCTGACATCGAGTATGTCCACCACAGCAGCTAATTTGAAAATCTTGTTATCATTGAACAGTATCAGAGATGGTTTCAACACTTGGCAGTTTACAAGAAGAAATGATCTTATCTTGAATTCCTGGATATTCTTTTCACCTGGTAGAGCATCAGTCACCTTTTGGTTTATGGCTACACAGTTGCAAGTTGTGACATTCGTATATTTTAATTTCATAACATCATTGCCTTCTATGTACCTTATAACCATATACTGAGGGATTGGTGCCTCATTTTACACCCCAAAATACTAACTTTTAGACATGACCCTGTACAGTGAACATGTGCAGATTGCTTTATTCTACAGGAGAATGATGACTGCTGTACTTAATGTGCCAAATGGTAAGAAGAGCAAATATACTTGTCATAAATTACCTTACTTGATAGGTTGTATAATGCATTGTGCATCATCTACACAAATTTGGACAAAATTGCAGTGGTTTTGCTTGGCATCATAGCAACATTCCACACAAAAATGTAAAAGAACCTGTTTGTCTCATTGGTAATATGCAAATTGAATTACAATATGTTGCAAACTTTCTGCAAGATGTTAAACATTGCACATATTGCCAAAAAGGTTTGAGACACAAAAAGGCACTGAGAAAGCATAAGGCCTGATGCATTTTACCTAAGGCGCAATTTTTTATCTGGCAACAAAATGTGTGCAGTTAAATAGTCTATTATCATATTGGACATAGTGATGTGTACAAGTAATTTATGTATTTCTTTGTTAGACATTTCAGAAGGTTGTCATATCTTGTATGCAAATAGTGTTTGTTAAATGGTTTCGAACATTGCGTGGTAAATGATATGTATTATGCTTTTTTACTCAGGCATTGAAAATTGACAGATCTACAACATTGCAGGAATGTAATATTTGTTGCTAGGTTCTACAGTTGGTTTGACTTGCAAAGTTGTGAATGTCTTAATTTCTTATTTTCTGTCCTAATTTTGTTTTGTAAGTGCACTTTGTACAGTTTCTGGCAATGGCTTCAAGTTGTATATGATATAGATGATACGGCACTAATAAGTAACAAACTCTTTGATATGGACAGTGTCCCAGATAATACCTTTTCATATTTTAGATATTCTATTTGATTTGCTTTGAAATTTTTGTCTTTTTCATCCACCTTTTTCAAGGTCCTTATCTATTTCTTCCAATTTCTTTATCTCTATTTTTTGCCCCCCCCCACCCAACCTGTTCAAACTTGATTATATGTCCTGTAGAGTTTTTTTTTAAAAATTGTCTAATTTTTTTTTCTCTGAAGTTTTAATTCATTTGAAAGTAGATTAAATGCCTCTTTTGTTGTAATTTTTAGCTTAATTGGATGTAAGGCTAAGTGAGCTTATAGTATAGCCTTGCATCTGTTGTGCAGCATGCATTATCCAGCATCCAAAAACAATTGCTGTTTTCAACTTCTGATGAACAAACGGGCAGGCTAATTTCAACCTAACTTGGTACAGAGGATCCTGACATAAAGGCCTTTCAAATTTATACAGATAATGCTGATCTGCCATCAAATATGGATGCTGTTAGTAAAGAGAGAAAAACTTTTAAATCACTTCTTCGAAATCGCAACAGAATTTGATCAAATTTGACAGAAAGCATCCTGGCATGAATACCTTTAAACTTCTAGAAATAATGCTGATTTGCCATCAAATATGGCTTATGTTTCCAAAAATGGCAAAACATGTCCATTATATGTCAACAATTGCTACTTTCAACTTCTTAGAAACCTCCAGATGAATCTGAACCAAACTTGGCACAGAGCATGCAGTCTTTAAAGCCTTTCAAGTTTATGCAAATGATGCTGATCTACCATTAGATGTTACTAAAAATCATAAAACCTTTGATAACATCTTCTATATAACTGCGGAACAGATTTGGCCAAATCTGATAATTATAATAATGACACAATTTAAAGAGGATGACACAATTAGATGCATGGAACTAATCCTTCTTGTGGCCCTCTATTATATGCATATTTACATACAGATAGAAAGTGTTCTAGCTTGAGCGCGTGTCAGATTTATACCACTCTTACCATTCTGCCATCAAAATATGGTTGCCATTACTAAGAGAAGAAAAACATTTACACAACTTTATCTAAAAAGAAATGCTAAACAAAATTTGACAAAGTTTGATACCAAGTGTCCTGGCATAGGTGCCTTTCAGTACTCTGGACAATTGATGCTTATGTGATCAGATATGGAGAAGATATACAAATCTGTGAAACCTTGAAACATTTATATTTGGAGCCTATGCAATCAACAGCTTTGGAGAAATTTCAGTAGAAAGTATCCTACTGACCCATATTTCTTAGCCAAATGCTCATGGATTTTGCTGTTAGGCAGATGTCAACCAAGTGAGCTACCATATCTAGGCTTCTTAGACAAAAAAATCCCAGTTAATAGTTCTTGCAATATGTCAAAATTTGTGTCGATGATGTACATTGCTGTGCACAACCTATCAAGTAAGGTCATTACGCATGGGACAGAACCAGGGCATCGGATCAGTAGATTTCAAATTTTGATGAGTAGATGAGTAGATTAGCTTCTAAATTAGTAGCATTTTTTACTTACATACATTTTATGCGTTTTAAGGCAATTGAAACCAGAACAAGTGCATTTTTAGCCATAATATGTACTCTTTTCATATTATAATAAAACAGCAAATTTTGAACATGAATCAGATTCTGATGGCAATGTTACAATAATAATTTGTTATTATGCATCAGGGTACTGTCAGTTAAATGAAAAAGGAAGCGTTGTATATCACAGTTCACTGCAAAGATTTTTTTTATAAAATCCACAAGCACTTTTAGTTGCCTTCACAAATTACTGCCTGGTGTCCACTTATGACATTCATTGTGATTATTAAGTTTCGCACTTAACAGGCTCTCATTAGTTTTCTTATCCAGGTTTTCCCTACGTGATGGTGTCTGCATATATCTTGTGATACCATTTCTTCTCCCATATACTATCTTAAAATTCACTTTGCATGAAACACAGTGCAAACTCGGGACCTTTGCTATTCACCTGCACCGACTTAAACTCTGATTTCCAGGCATTGTTGAACTTTTTTAGTCAATGATTTCTAGCATTAGGAGTAAGTGCACATTTTGCATTTTGACATGAATTGACCAAAATAAGATAAGAGCTTCCCTAAAATATTCCTCCAAATCTTGAAAAAGACAATAACCGGGAACCAAGACAAAAAGTCAAAATGCTTATGCAAGTACAGTGTATTTCACTTCTGCCAAAAGTCATCTGATTTTTAATCAGACTCAGAGGCCTTGATGGACTACCTTTGATCTCTTTATTACTTATAAAACCTCAATAAATATCCCTCCTTTGACCTTTAACTCCACAAATTTACAACATTAAAATAATCAATTTACAGCGAGTGTGTCACAATTCTTAATCAGATCATAAATCTCTTGGCACACATCATTGCACTGGTTGAACAGTTCTGGTCCCCAGTAGACTGATTGTGACTGGTTTCTGTAATGTGTGGATAAAATGCATAAAAATTCCTAATTTTTTTTGTTTTATTTTAAAATCTTTTAATTTTCAAAAGCAATAGATTTCAGCTATAAAATGGTTTGGGCAGTAGATGGCCCTTAAAACAGTATTTTTTGTATCGTCGGTAAAATCACGTCTATGGGCCATTTTTGATGGGTAAATTAGCACTTCTTACCATTTGGTGTATCAAGTATTGAAGTCTTCATTATCTTTTACAGAAACTATGCAATTTTTATTTGTTTAAATAAAAATATTTCGATATTTATTTCACTAATTGTTTACTTCTATGAAATTATTTAATATATTTAACTTATGTAATAAATTGTGCAAAGCACCCATCTCAGTGTCTCAAGTTTCTGCCCCAAGGGGTAGTTATATCAGAACTTTGCCACATATCAGCCCCAGGGGGAGGCCACATTTTCGCTAGCAGATCTTTTTCTATGCTCCAGGATTGAACCTTGTGCTCCATTAGTGTGTCACTCCTTTATATGTTGGCCGTACACTGAATCTTGTTTTATTGTTTACATGCTGCCTTTTTCTTTACATGTTTCACATACTAGTACATTAGAGACTATGTCACATTTCTTGTGTATTAGCTGTGCAATGTAATGTATTATTTTTATTCATTTCTTGGTATGTCTTGGTATGTCTTGTTTTAAACCATATCAAAGTTATTTTTGTGTTGTTGTGGAGTATATATTTAATTTGCTTTCTTTAGTGACAAACTTTAGACGCTGAAGTGGTTCTCAGTTTACCATGGTTTACAGAAGATTTAGCTCACCTAGCCATAAGGCCAAGGGCCAATGGTATGACCCTATGCCCGTCATGCATCCTCCATCATGTGTCCATCCATCAACAATTACTTGTTACCAATCTGGAATTTATATTTCTGATCCGATTTGGATCAAACTTGGAAAATGGGTTGTTATTATATACCTATCAGCCATTTTGTGTGTTTTATTTTTAATGTTCTTGTATACCCCTCTGAGTGAGTTAGTACAAAAATAGCAAGTGTGCTAGGATTTCTTGTAATTGTTGTGTTATTCAGTAATTCTATAACTGTGCCAGCAATTTTTTTTTTAAATTTGTGAAGTAATACCCTCAAGTCATTCAGTAGTTCTATAGCTGTGCACACAGTGTTTGATTTTGATTTTTAATGTCCTTGTACCCCAGTAGAAGTGTTTTGTGTGAAAATAGCAAGTCTGTTTGAACTGTCCGTATGTTAAATACAAAATAGTTCTGAATAATTTTGGTGTTACATTATTTTATTTATTTACTGGAAATGACCACAACAAAATTGCCAAATTCTTGAAAATGCAAGCATAGAAAAGTTGGAGATCTCTGGTTTTAATTGTCCCTGTTAATTTGCTAATTCTCAAATATATATTTTGGAGTTGAATTAAGTTTTATGCATGAGGGGCCGGGTCTGTTAAGACAGGTGGTCTCTCATAACAATGGTCTTTCAAGACCAGTTTCACTGCATGTGTGTGTGTGTGTGTGTGTGTGTGTATATATATATATATATATATATATATATATATATATATATATATATATATATATAATTCCTGACCGATTGAACAGTGAGTTACTTAGACTTTTGTTTATCCATTAGTTTTACTATTCATCACTTCTACCCACTCACCCACCCCAGAAATAAAAAAAATATACTTAAAGTGGTGCAATCCAGTGCATTCTTTGGATATTTTTAGAAGAAAAAAGTCTGTAATGGAAATCATGTTTTGGAGAATTTTGTTGCTATGATCAGAGATAATTTGGCATGGCTTGCAGCTGCACTCGTGAAAAGATGACCAATTACACACACACACGAAACAGTAAATTCCTCAATTTAGGGTTGCTTTACTCACCTTCGACAACATTGAAAATCCAATTATGAATTTAAAAAAGCCCCAAAAAACAAACACTATGAAATCATTATCACTGTACCATCTTTGTCGGTAAAAGCAAGGCTGCCTTTTATAATTTGGGTTGCCTTTGTTCACTTGCACCTAAAAGCAGTTGCCACTTTACTGTTCGGGAACATATGTACAAGCTCAGTAAAGTGCTCAGCAATCAGTAGTGGTAGATTGTGCTCGGCAATAAATTGGCAGAATAACACTTCAGATTTTGTCACGTCAGCTTCTGCTGCACATTTTTGTTTTTTTTTGTGTTTATTCATTGTCTTGAATGATTTAGTGTTTAAGACACACTGTTTACAGCTGGCTGTTCCAAAATGTATCTTAAGATCATAGATACCTGAAGCTGAAACTTTCACCCTTTTGCGGCATGGAACACAGTACATGTATTCAGAGCCTTTTGACGATGGTACAATGAGTCCCAGGTAATTTTCCTCCCATTCCTCACTATGGTGACCAGTTCTTTTTTTCTGTTTATTTCCTGTAGGTGGCAGCATCTTGCTACTGGTAGCTTGCTTCTTTATCTAACAATCGATTCCCACTTGGAAGTAAAATGGTTATGCTGCACACATGCACATTATCAAAATTTTGTTTTCCATGAGAGTAAGAGCCATTTGTCTAGCTCTCTGGTTTGACTAAATTGAATTGAATCTGCAGATTTTAAACTTATTTTTTTTTTAGCTATAATTTGTTTTGCCCTTATACATTTTGCAATATGGGTGTATTACTTGAAAACATAGAAAAAACGTGCAAAATATGGTTAACCTATATGGGTTGACAGGTATGTAGATCATGTGACTGGTCTGGCATTAGAGCAGTGAAAATGTAGACATCACACCAACATATCACCAGGGTGGAAAGGCAACTAGCAAAGTTTGCTTGAATGTCTGGTAAGGCTGCAACATATACGTGTGTAAACAGCTTAGTTTAGTTGACTGCCTGTAAACATTTGCAAAAATTGGTAAACGTGTAAACAAATATGCATGTGGCTGTCAGTGATGCAGGAACCACACTTTTGAATAAAATTATATATTTCCACATATCTCCTTAAAAGAACTGTTTTGTGGGGCATTTTGGTTAATTGTTTTCTTTAAGTATGTATTATTTTCACATGGAATATGGTATAACTAGGAAAAAGTAGAAGTTGACAAGAATTAGTTGTTGCACACATTACACAACATTAAACATTGGGTTTATACACAACAAAAACCAGATAGAGTTAACTTTTTATTTATAAACACATATATTTGGCAAGAGGGACAGTCTGCTGCTACTGATGAATTTTGGTTCATTCTGTCAGTGAGTGATTCAGCAGTAACTGAATGGGCACAACAGGGTTGTACAAAAGGTCACAGCTGGGCTGTGAAACTCCCTGAAAGAATATTATGGATAATACTTGAGTAAAATTTCTTAAGCGAAAGCTCAAGTAGCCCAGTGAAGATCATACTTGCCATATTCCCAGACAAGGTTGGGGGTTTTTTGAGACTCAAAGAGTGTGTTTTTGTTGGCGCAAGCAATGGCCAAAGTCACTAAAAGTGATAAAATCTGTAAGATGGCAATGAATATCCATTTAAAAGCAATGAATCTGCCAATGAAAACATTCAAGATTTGTGGTAGTCGGCCGAGTTGCTAGTCTTTGACCGCCGCTATTGTAACATATTTTCGAGGTTAAAGTCACACCTACGGCAGTGAAGTTTTAATTTATTCTCAGGCTGAATTAATGAAACAGGGTACTAATTTATACAAATACACAATTTGTCATTTGATTAATTATTTAATACTTTTAGAGTATTATAATTACATGGTGCAGTTCATTTCAGGTTATTTGATCACGCCATAAAACGTTTACTGCAATCATGTAAATGTCCAATGAAAATATGAGAAAGTTAAGGTGGCAAAACTGTCGAAGCAAATAAGATTTTCTCATTTTTTTTAGCACTTTTAGTTCATTATGTACTACAATTTTCCTGTGTCCCTTTAAAATGTTGTGTACCCCAAATCTGGAGGGTAAGGGACGCAGTATCCCCTGACCTTTGGATCCTAGGTGCAACATTGCATTAGAGATTGGATGGTGCTGTTGTTCAACCTACCGAAATAATCATGGTTTGAATTTTATCTATGGAGTAAAAATCCGACTTCAAAGAAACGTTGCCGCTGATCACAAACTTTAATAAAGATGGCTTCAACATTCTCATTCAATGCAGTCAGTGATGTGTAATAACATTTGTTTTTCAACACGCATCTATTTGATGTACTTGACTTCAGACAAATTGGGTTGTTCCACTTAGTGTACTTTACCTATGCAAATTAGCCTAATGGGCTCTCCCTCCGCAGTGACACCACACATTCACCCTAGCTATTGTGAGCCAATTCAGTAAATCTCTGAAAGGTGTCTGTTTATCTCTGACCACCATACCTTTTAATTGCCTTTCAAACAGGTGTATAAACTGCCCCGAGGATAGATTTACATGAGCTCTGAGCACAAATTATGGGAATATATCATTGTGATCAAGAAATTTACATTTTTTTTTTGGTTGGAATTTTTTTTTCTCGCTAAGATTGCTGAAAATTGTGTTTTTCTAAACACGACCGTGTCAGGGGGTTTGGGAGTCCAAAATCGTGTTTTTTGCGTGACACTTTGTTTTATGGCATGTATGGAAGATGGGGCTGTCCAACGAAGGTTGGGATGCCAGTTTGAAGACACAATATAGCGCTGACATTAGATTCTTGAGTGAATAAAATGGAATGGAATTAAATGAATGCCCAAAGATAACAAATGCATAGCAGCTGTTGTCCACCAAAAATTTAAGAAAGTCGGGAAGCCTGCGGTGTTGAATGACGTAATTAACAGCAGTCATATTAATAATACTCAGATAAGAAATATATAATATATTGACATTGGCAAGAAACAGCATGAAAATATTGGACAGATGAATTCACAGCAATAGTTTAAAGCTGAAATAATCATGGTACACCTGGGCAAATCTCTTCACAGCAAACTGCACCAGACAGGCTCTGAATTTTGTGTACACAAAACACTTCAAAAGTGGTCTGTGGAGTTAGTAGGGTTGTGCATAGTGTCCTAGACCTGTATATGGAGCATGGTTAAAGGTGGGGAAGTAGGTGGTATTTTCGTTTTTGGAATAGCGTAAAGTTAAACACAGCATCAGCATCGGAAAACAGCTCACTACCAACATGACAAGTTGTGGTATGAATGTAAACAATACAGATGCAGTACTTGAATCATGTGTCTCCACCTGACAACATCTCTAAAATAAGTTACAAGCCATTACATGTACTTGCAGTCAATGA
This sequence comes from Margaritifera margaritifera, assembly GCA_029931535.1. Classification (NCBI taxonomy): domain Eukaryota; kingdom Metazoa; phylum Mollusca; class Bivalvia; order Unionida; family Margaritiferidae; genus Margaritifera; species Margaritifera margaritifera. The sequence goes on along the minus strand of JAQPZY010001174.1, from coordinate 229,068 downwards.
CATGATGTCTAGGGAGAGACCCAAGAGGGATCCATCAAGGAGCCAGAGAAGGATGCATGGTAAACAGGCCAGCTACCTTAAGAAATAAAGTTCAAACTTAAACAATACACAAGATATAGGTTTGACTAAAGTTAATTGTACATATAAAATCTGGCAAAATGGGGCAGATCTCATCCCGGCACTCAGCACCCAATGAGCACTGAATCTGCTGATACAAATAGCTCGGAAAGAGAGATTTGGGAGTTTGTACGTTTGTGAAGAATGTCAGATACATGTATGTTGAGCCAGAAAAATGGCTGAACCAAGGTATATATAGGGGCGCTGAAAACCGAAACTCATAAAATCTGACCCTGAGGATTGTTATGATAAAATTAGCTGATACTCAATACATGCACCATAGGAAGCAGGTATAAGCATATATGCATAACAGTTTAATACCTTTATGAAGAGACAACGTCTGTGGGTCTAAGTGAAATTTATGAAGAGACAACGTCTGTGGGTCTAAGTGAAATTTGGCAGTGGCCAAAGGGAAGTGAAGGGAGTATTGAGACCATAGAACAGGTCGACTGTAATGAAGACTGCTGGTTGTAATGAAAGTAAGGGCATATAATGGTAAAAATGACTGAGATTCAAATGACATTGATAAAATGGCAACAAGTCTGTCATTGGGTTAGACAGGTCATCTGATGCAGCTGCATGGTAAAATTATAGATCATATTCTTTGAGTAAAGCAACTAATGTTAAGGATAGTCTCCTCCAAGCAGCAAAGGTACTTGTATCAAATGCAGGTGGATGGTCAAATACATCGACCCAGTCTTCGAGTGCAGTAACTATTACTCACAATAGTGCTCTCCCAGCAAGAAAGATAATTACAACCTTTAAATGTCACCAGTGACATCTGGCAACAATTATGTACAATTGTAATGAATGAATAAGACATGAAGTATAATGTAGGCAGAAAGTAGGAAGAGCATGAACTTGCTGGCCAGTATAATATGGTATTTTAAGCAACACATACAGGCAAGAGCATAGAAAGCCCATGACATCTGCAGCATATCGGAATGATAGGGAGAAGGACGAGTTGGGGAAACTCCCTATAGAAGTAAGTTTTGAACAGCATTATTATCTGGTATGTATAAATATGAGATATACGCAATGCATACACGGTATAAAGATATCGGACTACTAACAGATAATCCTGCATAGGTTGCAAGAAATGAAATGTAACGTATGTAGATTGATAGATGTTAAGTTTCTGAAATATAAAAGTGATATAATGGTATCACCAATGTAGGAACGGTATAGGAAAGTGATATATGCAATGTGAATATATGGCCCAGCACACGTGTAACATTCATCTCTGTGCAAAGCAAAGTCTGTGGGGTGCACCTTAATGTAACTACAGTCTCTGTAAGTCCATACAGCTCAGAGCATTTGCATATAGCACACAACTCATATGTAACAGGAAGTAGTTGCTGTCTGGATGCTCCTTGCACCTTTTGACTACTTTCAATGTATTTTTTTCTATATAGAGAACTGATATTAGTAATGGAGTAAGTACAGAAAGCCACAAGCATGTATGTCAAAATCCCAGGTGGATAAAGTTATATAGTCCTATAGGTCTGTGCATAATCTGTGTACTATGAGCTACAAAGTAAATGAAGATGTCCTCATTCACCACTAGGTATATATAGATTATGGCATCCACAACCCTAATAAAGTCCTGAAGGTTTGGAAGCCTGTTGAATAAGCAGATCTGGTGCTTGTAGGTAAAGTAGGATATGGAGAGGACCTTCTAAGTGTTGTTTAGGTGAGGAGTAGAATCTCCTCCAGAGGGCACTTGCAGGGTTGCTCCTCTACTGGGGGTACCAGCAGCTAGAATAAAGCAATCTGCACATGTTCACTGTACAGGGTCATGTCTAAAAGTTAGTATTTTTGGGTGTAAAATGAGGCACCAATCCCTCAGTATATGGTTATAAGGTACATAGAAGGCAATGATGTTATGAAATTAAAATATACGGATGTCACAACTTGCAACTGTGTAGCCATAAACCAAAAGGTGACTGAATAAAACATGCAGTTCTGTATGCAAGAAAAGATTTTACAGTGCACAGAGCAAGCAGATTGATTGACTATACAGGAGTCCAATAGGAAAAATGAGCACCTAACTGTATATAAAACATTATGTGAAGCATGGGGTACACACACCACTGGTGCTTAAAACACCGCAGAATGCAAAGGAATCTGATAATCGCTGCTGGATAGGAAGAACTTTACAATGCCCAATGAACACTAAGGTACACATCCTCCAAGCGAAACACCTTGAAATGAATCTGAATGGTCACATCCAAGAGGAATACATCCATAGTAAGAATCTGAAGATCACATCCCATGGTAATACATGGACGATACTCTGACACAAATCGAATGATCACATCCGAGAGGAATGCACAGACACACACTATATAATAACCACAAATGAATGCATGAGCACTTCCGCATGATGAAACTAACAGCACATGAAGTAGGAGATCAAGCTGAGCACAAATGATATGCTTATTGGAATGGTTGGATCTACCCATGGTCTGACTTGCATGTAGACTGACATCATTTGAGGTCCTGATATTCATGTAAGGAACATATGAATTGTGGTCCAACAACACTGCGTTTGAATAAGGCGGTCCTTGATCCCTGCATTAGCTGCAGAAGTGGCAGCACCTATCCCGAATGAGCATGCATTGAATTGTGATGAAAAGGATCAGATATCTTGATCTTGATTAGTTCAGTGACATGTTTGCACCACACAGTGTCAGCCTTCATAACGAAATCCCCCGTTTTTTTCCTTTTTTTGTTTTGAAAAAATGTGGCCATACTATTTTGAAAAGTCATCAGTTTGGTTTTCTGAAGATTCAGCTGTTGTGATTAAAATTTGTGGTAATAAATTCCAATCTCTGATTGTGATGGGAAGAAAAAAACACTGCATTTGTAACTCTCAGTTCGAGCGTATGGTATCCATAGGTATATTCATGTTCAGATTTCTACAGGTTCTTTTAGGTTTGATTCAGTGTAGCTGGGTATTCGCTTCATTTAAACCTTTGTAGAAAACATGAATTAGTTTTCAGTCTACATTGGTTTAATTGTTTCCAAGACAACTAGTCAATATCAGGGAAAACTACCTGTGGTATAGTCATAATGGATTTAACAAACCTGGCTGCTCACTGTTGGATTTTTTTATTCTTCTTTATTACACCCATATAAGCGCTACAGAAACACTGATCTAGAAAATTAATTTATTGATAATGCTGATAAAATTTTCTGATTAATTTTCTTTAAACTACATTATTTACCTTGGAGAAAATGTTCATTAACAGAACCTTGCATTAGTAACATTTTAATTTAAAGAAACACCATTTTAACTTTGTAAGCCACTGCATTGTTTCTTAATCATTGTTGATGCTACAAAAGCATCGTATGTGCATGTCCAAGCAGTATGCTTGGTTATACCATTGATTTGTTTTGCCATGTGCATATAAGTAGTTGGAAGCTATATCACAAACACCCCAGTGATATTGTGTTGAAATTGTCTGATATATTAAGTAAAGACATATCTTACAAACTGAATCCTGTCATAATAAGAAGAGAAAGACATATAGCAAATGAAACAATGGCAAGTTGAGCAATGTATGGCATGTGCATTATAATAGCTGTCAACTGTTCAGTAAACTTAATGGTTGGTTAGAGGAAAAGGTTGAGTTTCTAGTTGTTTCAATTAAGCAGCATCATTTCAGTTATTGTAACCATGTACGCATTTAGACATTTTGGTAAATGTTGCAGCCTTGATTTCTGGACAGTTCAGCTTTGTGGGCCTATAATCCCTTGGATACCAAGGTGCAATGGAATTAAAATCAAACATCAGCTTACAGGTAAGTCTCATTTAATTTTGCAATTCCATTGCCCAGTGGTATACTCAGGAGGTTTAAAAAGATGGATATATTTGACATTGAATTGTCTCGGGACTCGGGAGAAAGATGAAGAGAGCTGTGTGGAGGACAACATGATTTGTATACAGTATTACACTACTAATGTATAGGCAAAAAACTTGTGATTTATTCTGCACTTTAGTGACTGGAATGAACCAACTTAACCCAGTACTAGTTCTGCATATCAATCACTAAAAACATACTGGTATAAATTCTGACAGAAGTTTGGTACATTTGGGGTTAGTCACACTGTATGTCAGAGCATTAGAATTCAAAACTACAGTACTAAAACTATCATCCTGTTTCACAGTAATTTATAATATTTCCAAAAACCACACTCAGATGTCCAACCGACAGTTTTAAAATAGTCAACAATGGCATCCAGCCTGTAGCAGCTGAAGATGAAGTAGACCTGGTGCTATCAAGTCCTGAACATGCTTGAAAATTTAGAACAGTTTGTGATCATCATAAGGTCTGATGAAGCTAGTGCTATATAAATATTGCTTCAGAGAAAGCCTCATGACACAATTAATCGCACCTGTACACTATTGCAACTACCGAAATAATCATGTATTGCATTTTATATATGGAGTAAAATCCGACTTCAAAGAAACATTGCTGCTGATCATGAACTTGATAATAATCTTTAATAAAGATGGTTTAAACATTCTCATTCAAAGCAGTGGTGTATATTAACTTTTGTTCTTCAACACGCATCTCTTTGTTTTACCAAACTTAAAACGAATTGGATTGTTCTACATCGTGTTTTTTACCTATGCAAAACTTAGTTTAGTGTGGTTACATTTTCTATTTTATGAAAATATTTCTCTTAAACAACATTCTCAGCTGTATTGTATATATAGCACTGTACTGAACACAGACCAACCTTGTGACACAACCAATCATTTGGAGATTCTCTGATGTTATCATATTATTCACACATTTTACCTCTGCAGTATGACGGCACCCAACAAATGGTAGATACAGTTGATTTTCACAAGTTTAAACTGAATTTTTCCATAAGCTTTAAAAAAAAATAACTTATTTACATTTTCTTTATTGATGAAGTTGATATCTATCAAATAATAAAGAGTTAACATTTTCATGGACTTTATGTTGTATGACTCTGTCCAAATCCATGTGAAACTCTGTTGCGGTTGGGATATGCAGTTAAAAGGCATGTTTATATTTCTTATCAGAATGGAGATATTGCCCTAAAGTATTTTTTTTTTTTTTTATTGACCATTTCTCTTAATGAACAGTTAAAGCTCCAGGACCAAGCAAATCATGAGGCTTTGCTGAGAAATGTGAATTATGAGACTGGCAAGTTGATAAAAGAAGTTGGGGAGGCTGACCAGGAGATGAAGCATCTGCAAAAAGAGCTTGATGAGTGTAATCAGGGATTCCACAATCTCATCAGGGAACTCCAAGAGGAAGGTAGTAATTTTGTTTCTAGAATTATCTCTTGAATTAATTCTTATTATGGGAAAACATTTGGTGATTATTAAAGGTGAACAATAACACATTTTGTCATTTTTTCAAAATAAAATGACAAAATGTTGTTATTGTTCATTTTTATTTTTTGTATTTATTTAACCTTGAATAGTTTGAAAATTTATACAAGGGCTTGGAATATTTTATCACATCATCAGATTCAAAGATTTTCATTTTTATGCCTGCCATGTTACAAAATCTAACTCTGCCAGTGAAAAATGACCCACAAGTTAATAGGGTAGATCTTTATTTTAGTATTGGATTGCACTATCAGTCAAAACTTTTGTTTGTAGATCATTTCAGAATGGTGGCATATCCTTTGGTCTGCTGTAAGAATTTGTTCTATGATAATTCTGTGTTGAGGTTGATGACTGAAAGTCTCAGAGACTTGCACTGACTTCTCAGAGGGATTGTTAATCACTATAGTGTTGAATGGTCATTGAATTGAATTTAAACATTTGACAGTTAACAATTGTATAGGCTAGAAAATGTAATGCCATTATATAAACCTCACAGTTCCAAATGATTTTCATAGTAACAGGTATCGTACGAATCTAAAAAATTCATAAAATGTGATTATTTTGTTTAAAACAGGATTTTAATTTTATCTAAGGTATTTAACATATATGTTGCAACATCATAAAAGTTGGGGTACCCAAAATTATTTGAAAAATAAATTGTTTGCATTGTTAATTTTGGGACATATCAGTCAAGTAATTTTATTTCATGATGAAGGTTTTGGGATACTTGTTACTCAACTGTGGGCTTCTTCCATGGGCTTTGCTTGGTCAACTAGTGTGACGAGTGAATTAACTCCTTTATGTCTCCAAATCCCTAGTCAGGTTCAGATAACAATGCAAGGTGTTGGCAGAGAAGGGCTTCTTACTTAGCAGTAGGAACTATCTTCAGGATAACTACTTGGATATTTAAACAACTCAAAAATAAGCTGGAAAGTGCTTCAGATTCATTAAAGAACAATTGTTTAATGAAAAAGCACATTGCTAATATTTTAATAATATTTCATATAATTTTGCTACTTTAGATCCTATTGTGCAGAAACAGTAAATTCAGTAAAATTTTGGTTAAGGCCTTTTTCAAAGTTTTGAACATTAATTTTATATGTTTATTGTCTAAATATTTTTTTTCTCCAAGTTTATTTCAGTATAATTTGAAGTAGTGATGAATCATACGGCAGTTACATGCCTTAATAGGTGTTCGTTTAAATAGATTTACCATATCTGGTTGCTCATCTTAAATAACAGTACATCTGATGTATTTTTAAACAAGTGAACAATACAGATTTTCAGGAAGAATTCTATGTTTTGTCATTTTTAATTCACTCATGGCAAAATGTGGCAACCTATAACAATCTGGTGTAAACTTCATTTGTTTCTTAAGATCCTAAATCTTATTTGTATTTAAACACTGCAAAGCATCATAATTTTTAAAAAATTAACTTTCACATGTATATAGATGATTTCAAAAGTACAAATTACATACACTTTGAGACTTTTTTGTAATTAGTTGTATAAAGTAAATTTGGATACAGATTGAACAGAGATGGTCTTCACATATTTCATGCTTGTAATGACCTACATAGCAGTTTCTTCCATAACTGCACATGAATTTCTCCCTCAACTATCTATGGTCAATTTCTATTGCTATCTTAAACTGGTTGAGTAAACATCTGGCTTTCTGGTTCAGCTGAACACATATCTGACATACTGACACTGATTGCATAGCCAACAGCTATAACTATACTACTAGTAGCACTATCAGCTATTTTAGTACAAATCATGATTGTGTTTCATCATCCTAAGAGAGAGAATAAGCCAGGGAAATGATCTTTGCATTGCTTATATACTGTATGTAGACAAGACTGTTTACTTAAGTGACAGTGGTTTTTCAATAATTACAAAATGATGACTACCAAGAACTAAGCAACTCTTTTTTATTCACAGTGACCTATAACTTGAAATAATCACTTTTGAGTAATCAGTTTTCAAGCATGGTAAACTTACTGCATAGGTGACAGTAAGACCCACACTTCCTGCCAACCTTTTACTTGCTTCCTTCTGCCTTTAAATGTATTTCTGCAAAAGTAAAGAGCAAAAAGCAAGCCAAAGAAAGAAGAATAAAAGTATTTATGACATTCTGATCAATTATTGAAGAATTATTTCCAAATTAGGTGAAGCATTAATGGTGGTGGGGGATAATTTGTATCCCAAGATATACATTAATTACAGTAGCTATACTTTTGCAATTGCAGATCTGCAATATTTAAAATGGTAAAGTTTTATGGAATATATTTTCATGATCTAACTGCTAAGTTGCTAAATTTTGTCCACTAAAAATCCCTGCTTTTTACAGTATATTATGCTTCATTGGATGTGCAGATTCACTTTGTGTTAACTGTAAATTCATTGTACATTTACTAACATGTTTATACTAACCATGTTTTACTGTATATTTCAACTTTAATGTGTAAATGAGGCTAGAAAAACTTGACTGTATTCATAAGTTTGGCCATGCATAGTTTGGGCCATGCATTTGAGAATATTAACATTTCCATGCTACCTGTTTCTACTTGTTGTCATCGGTATCCTTCAGTCTCAGAAAACCATGGATTTGCGCTCTGAGGACTTCATTTAGTTGAAGAACAGGATTTGTTGTGGCTGAAGAGACCCACTCGGGAGTAACAATCTCTGTTGCATTTGCCGCCCTTGAAGGTGGTCTTGGATTGTCACATGCTTTTCTTTATCTTGTAAATTCTACGGACTCTTTTCTTCTTTGCCAATTGTGACTGTTTTCTCTCGCATCTCTGAAGTCCTTGGTCGAGTTCATGCCTCTAGCAGGTGCAGTCCTGAGCAAGTGCTTTCCAGCTGTCCACATTAATGTTCAATGCCTTGATGTCCCTCTTGCACACATCTATGAGTTGCCCAAGCATCAGGGCCCCCTCTCTGCATCAGTGGTAGGATCCAAAGGAAACAGGGAAACCAATATAGTTTGGAACCAGTTCAGCTGCAGGAATTGCTGGAGAGATGCCTAAAATGACACCAAACTTCCTTAGGGGCTCCAGTCAGGGTTTACTACCTTAGCCATCCTCACTCATGAGGTAACCCACAGGGCAGTGGGGCTATTGACCCATAGCTGGGTGTGGAAATCCCAGTGCAAATTCTTCCGCCATTGTAGCTGTTGGGAAAGCATCTTTCTTTTTCACCTATTCTACTGTTGAGACTTTGTGCTTTTGAAGTTCCTCAGGTCAGTATGTAAACAAACCAACCCCCCTCACTATATTTAGCCTGCCAGCCAACACGGTTTGCCGAGGTGTGGCTACCACCAGCACAAGCAGCTACTTGGAGCCAGCTCTGAGTGTACTTTTAATAATTTGTATTAAACATAAAAATAATTTTTAAACTAATCAAATATATAGTATACTGTTTCTTCTGCTGAGATATTTACTAAAAGGGATATTTTAATATTATTCACAAGTCAATTAATGATAATTTTCATTTTTTCTGTATGTAATTTTGGGGGACATAGCTGTTACCTTGTCCATCTATCTGTCTTTCTGTAATCTGTCTGTGTGTTCATAAACAGTTTCATTTCAGGAGCATAACTCTCAAACATTAAAGGTATTTTAAAAGTGACTTTGTACACATGTCAAGCAAGTTGCATTGAGTTGAATTTTGATACTTAGAATTTTCCACATTCAATAATTTTTTATGTTACCATAGAAACAATGTGTAGCATAAGTAGTATAAAATTGAGAATACTTGGCCATACATAGCACATAATATAAGGTGAAGATTCTTGGCCATATGATACTAGCATGAGTAGTATAGAAATTGAGAGTGCTGTACACACGGGTACTTACAGTAGTAGTCTCTACATAAAAAAAGGACTGTGGGGATATGTCATCACTAGATGACTTTTGTTTCTTTATATCTGTTTTATTTCCAAATTTCAATGTAATCTATTGTTTTCTTTTGTAAAAGTTTTGCAGTAGTACTGTACCATAATTGGGGTTTATGTCCACCATTAGTGTAAAGTCCTTTGCCCATATGATTGGAAGCCTCAAGAGGTCAGTGAAGGTATAATGTACTGGGCTGGAGATCATACAGTTTTGAGCTTTTAGTTCTACTGGTCATAGATCAGAAGCGCTTATGGAATGGCCAGTTGTTTATTGTCCATCCGTCCATTAGCACAAGTTTGTTATCGCTACTCCTAAACTACTTGAGGATTATCATGAAACTTTACACACCCATTTATCCCATGGTCTAGTTGGCCCTAAATGAAAAAGGTACCAATTTGACATCCAATATGGCCACCACAGCAGCTATCTTGAAAATCTTATTGCTACTTTTTCTGTATGGATGGTCATATAAACATGGATTTTTCACTAAAAGACCTTGTATGATGTCTTGTTGGTCGTAAATAAAAATTATGCTGATCTGACGTCCAGTATGGCCACCACAGCAGCCATCCTGAAAATCTTGTTGCATGCATGTGACAGAACAGAGAGGTCAACTTAGGACAGATTAGGATATTTGCAAAATTTAGTCAGGAGTTTTGTCCCTTTGAACTTGAATCCAACCAGAAAATTTAGTCAGGAATTTTTGTCCCTTTGAACTTGATTCCAACCACTGAAATTACTGTTTCCATCCATTATTGAATTTCATGTAATATTTTGGATGTTAAGATTTTGGTGTTTTAGCATTGGGAGATAACACATACTTCAATATCTCAACAAACTTTAAATAACGAAGCCAAACTTACCTGTTTTATGCTACTTGAGCTCCTTAATAATGACTAATCCAAGCATAATCGATTAACGTCTTTAATCCTTCCTGAATTACTTCTGATTACAAATAGTAGAATACATTCAACAAACTTTCAACACCAAAGCCAAACTGACCCTGCTGGAGGAATCCAAGTAATCTTAATTGTTTTATACTGCTTGAGGTCTTTAGTAATCCAACCATAATCCATTAATGTCTTTAATCCTTTCAGAATTACTACTGATCACACATAGTATAATCAAATGATTACTTTTAGGTTATTGTCTGTCGAATTAGCAATTAAAATCTCTCACTCACCCTGCATAAGCCAGTAGTCATGTGATCACAGGAAGTCTTTACATTGTCAGCAAGGTATGAAAAAAAAAAAAAAAAATGTCTGTCCAGAATTATATTTATATTTATTTTGAGTACACATGAGATTTCAATGATGAATGGGAGACACCCCTCTTCTCAAGAGGAAAACCCTTCCTGCTACAAGGTTCACATCTATGTTGTTATAAATACTCCTTCTAAATGGGAAATCATATTGACCTGGGGTTTTCACGAGAGGACTTCTTATGATGTCTGGTCGCTCCAAAATGAAAATGATGCCAATCTGACATCCAATATTGTAAGGCTACCATTGCAGCCATATTGAAAATCTTGTTATCGCTACTCCTCCAGAATTGATGGCCATATTGACATGGTGTTTTCACCAAAAGACTCCTTATGATATCTAGTTGGTCCTAAATGAAAATGGTGCCAATATTACATCCAATATGGCTGCCATGATTTCCATCTTGGAAATATCATTATTACTCCTCATCCTGAAAGGACGGTCATATTGACATGGGAATTTGCAACTAAAGACTTCTAATGATACCTAGTTAGTCCTAAATGAAATAGGTGTTGATCTTAAATAAAATATGGCCATCCAGCACAGCAGCTGATTTGAAAATCTTATTGTCACACAAGAATATTGGAGATTGTTTCAACACTTGGCAGTTAAAAAGAAGAAATGGTTTTATCTTGAATTCCTAGAAATTATTTTTGGACAGGAGAGCATATGTCCCTTTGGGGGATTTGTTTTGAGGCAACCAATCATACTTTTGTGCAGTGCTTTTTGATTGGATGAAAGTTTAAACTCAGATTCAAGCTTAGCATTTTACAGTGGCCCTAGTTTTTCCTACTTTTCCTACTTTTTTGTCAGACTTTCTATTTTTCCCTAGTACAAACTGGCCCTACAATCCCTTCTTTTTTAATATTATGTTGAAAATTGATTACACTCTGCATTTAACATCCATAGTGAAGTGAATTCAGATATGATATGTGATGTGGAAGACAATGGCAACTGGGATTAGAGGGATAGCTAGTATGTGAGTAAGAGCATGCTTTTGTTCAAGTTTGCAAAGGTAAGTCAAGTAAAGGTTTTATTTTTTTTCAGTAATTTACATAATTTGTATACTATTTTTCTTTATAAAATATCCCTATTGTCTCCTACTTTTTCTCTACATTTAAAAAAAAGTAGCCCTACTTAAACCGTGCTTTTTCACAAAGGGTTGCTGGAAAGACTGATTTTAGAATCTCCATGCCTAATCTTTTTGTCCAATGCAGAAAAAGGAAGGAAAAACAAAACTCTTGATGAAGATTTGATTGAGAAGTTGGAGACATGCAGCCATCAACTGAATAATTTATACCAATACCTGAAACATAGGGAACAGTTGCCGACATCAGTTGACAAGAATACTGTTGTTAAAGCTTGCCAAGAACAGAGTGTAAGTTTAAATTCTTAGAAACGTCTAACAACATTTTTTGCTTTTTCAGACTTGCTTATTGATTGTTGTTGTAAGCTGCTTCCAAATACTTTATGTTCCTTTTGAAGATGCTAAAGTGTTCTATTATTTTAAATAGCTGTCATTAATGTTCATATATTACATGAACTCCTGTAGGAGTTTGACATTATTTTTTAAATTACAAGACCCTATAAAACATTTAAATACTATATCATGATGTGGATATTAACAGTGTGTATCTTCTGCCTGTCACCAATTTTTTTTCTGTACGGTAACTTGAGTTGTCCACCATCTAAAGTTATTAAACCTTGTGAATGGCTTGCACTTGGGGTAACAAAGAACCCTATCAATTTTGGAGTCAAAAGCTCAAAGGTCAGTGTCACTAACTGGAAGAAGTAAAATGGTTTCCATGCAATAACATGATTTTTCCACCATGTCCATGTCCAGTGACCAAACTGTGTGGATGGCTTGCACATGGGGAGAAGAAGCCTATCGATTTTGAGGTCAAAAGGTTAAAGGCCGTGGTCACTGTGACTGAAAGAATAAAAATAGTTTTTGCACAATAATTCGAGTTATCTACCATCAGCAGTTACCAAACATTGTTGATGGCTTGAACTTTGGGTATGGAAAAAGTCTGTCGATTTGGGGGGTTAAAGGGTCAAAGACTATGGTTATTGTGACTGACAGAAGAAACAATGTTTCTGCATTATAACATTAGTTCAACAAGCAAATACCTGGTCCATACTTTGTGAATGGTTTGCGCTTGGGGTATAGAATAATCCTATTGATTTTGGTTCAAATGTCAAGGTCATTGTGACTGAAAGAAGAAAAATGGCACTTACACAATAACATTAGTTTTGCATCAAAAACCTGGATCAAACTTTGTGGATGGCTTGCACATTGAGTAAAGAATAAGCCTATCAATTTGGGTCGAGAAAAGGTCAAATGACAAGGTAACTGCGAATAAAAGATCAAAAATAGCTTCAGCAAGAAAAGTTCAGTTCTTGACTATATACCTTGACCAAAGTGTGTGGATGAGTTACACATTGGGTAAGAAAGAAGTCTTTTGATTTTGGGGTTAAAAATCAAAGGTCAGGGTTACTATGACTGAAAGAACAAAACCTGCTTTTGTATAATAACGTTAGTTCTAGATCATGTACCTTGACCAAAGGTTGTGGCGGGCTTGCACTTATAGTATGAAAGAGGCCAATTGATTTGGGGGTCAGAAGGTCAAAGAACAAGTTCATTGTAGCTCAAAGAAAAATGGGTTTTGTAAAATAGACCTATTGATTTCAGGTGTAGAGGTCTGAGATCAAGGTTTCAGTACATTTATGTTCAGTTCAGGACTGCATACATTGACCAAAGGTCCAGGTCGTGGAGACCCATTGGTCCATAATCTCCAGAGTCAAGTATACCCAGCTAGTACCTGCATAGATGACTATTAAACACTGGGTGGGCATATAATGTGCTGTTCACTGTACTCTTGTTTGTTCATGTTATAATGTTTGTTTATTCAAGCTGGGGGAAGGGGGAGAGCATACAAGATCTTGCATATGGTTTGCATGCCATGTTATGTTAAGTTGAGTTTTATTGTTAAGTTTGAATTTGTATTTGCCTGTTTCTGTTTGTGCCAGTTATGAAATTTAGTTGGAGTATTATATATTAACATGAAAAATCGGTTGCTGTGACCATGCCCTGTTGACTTGGGTTATTTTGGCCACAATTTCCTACCTTGGTTTACTATACACTTATTGACTTTTGTTGAGAAGGTGAAGCTTTATGAGCCAGTAAACCTTTTATTGATTGATACAAAGTGGAGGTCATATGATAGGTTTACTTATTTATAGTACTTCATATTTATTCCCCCTTTAGTCTTGGGGATGTAGAATAGACCTGATGTAACCTCCTGCATGTCGTAAGTGGCGCCTAAAGGAGATATGAACTGCAGTGACACATTGGTCAGTGTGCTGGACTCATGACCAAAAGCATGCAGGTTCCAATCCTACCATCTGTATACATGTGACAGAACCAGGATTTCAAACCAGTAGATTTACAGATTTTGATTAGTTGATTGGCCTCTAAACCAGTAGATTTTTTATTGGCATACATTTACTGTTTCAGGGGGGATGGAAAAACAAAACAAGTGGGGTTTTTTGTGTCATAATATGTATTCTCTTCATACTATAATAAAACAGCAAGTTTGAACATGAATCAGATTCAGATTTCAATGGAAAATGTTACAATAATAATTAATATGAATCAGTATATGGTCAAATAATGAAAAAGGTAGTTTCTCTGATAGTTCACTGCAAAGAATTTTCTTTTATAAAATCCAATAGCATTTTTAGTTTCATTCACAAGATCACTGTCTAGTGACCACTAATGACATTCATTGTGATTATTAAACTTCACACATAACAGGCTCTCAATAGTTCTCTGATCCAGATTTCCCCTTGAATCACTTTGTATTTTGCGAAGAATGGAGAATGTCCTCTCTGTATCAGCATTAGAATGTTGTAATGACAGGACAGCCACATTCAGCCTACAACGAAGTTCTAACTTCAGTTTTCCTGCTGCTGATTTTGTAAGGTTGCTGACTACTCTCCAATACTCCTCCAAGCTATGTTCACCCAGAGGAGGAAGTTCCTGACTTGGACTTAGGATGTATTCCTGAGCCTCATCCTCAAAGGCTTCTTCCTCTTCATGGCTCAGATCCAAAAATCTGTTAGCAAGTTTCACCACTGTAAATATAAAAAAAATAAAGACTTGAAATAAAATACATAATATATTTATGCCTTTAAGAATAATTTATCCAAACTTTAAAATGAATTATCTTGTAATATATTTTAAAAATTAATTATCGTGTAATATATTTTTCACTGATACAATTTATCTAGGGCTTGAACTTAATTTATGTGCATGAAAACTTCAAATAGTTTATGAAATACAAAAGATGCATACCTTTAAAACACGCAATGCAAACTCAGGACTTTTGCTACTTGCCTGCACACACTTAAACTCTGATATCCAAGCATTGATGAACTTGTAAATTTTCTTAGCTGGTGGTTTCTTAGCATTGGGAGAAATCACACGTTTTGGCATTTTGACATGAATTGAACAAAAAATGTAAGAGTTGTCCTCTTAAAACATCTTGAACAATACAATAACAATTAAACAAGACAACAGTCAAAATACTTACTCTAGTGTCTCTACTAAAATCATTTTTTATGGCCGGTCTCTTCATTGTATCTCCCCTCCGCTAAGGGTAGGCCGATTTTCATCAAAGGCTCAGAAGACATTATGGACCACCTTTTATCCCTTTGTTACTTATAACAACTCCAAAAAAAACCATCCCGCATTTGGCCTTAAACTCCTCAAATTCCAACAATAAGGTAATCAATTAGCAGCTTGTTTTTTACTCACTATTGCTCTGTCATGTATCATTGCACCTGTCATTGTACTGGTGGAACATTTCCAGTCCCCATTAAACTGGTTCTGGCTGGTTTCTCTAATGTCTTGATGGAACGCGTAATAATACCGTGTTTTTTTGTTGTTTTTTTAAAAATAATTCTTTTATATATATTCTTTTAATTTTCAAAAATAGTAGATTTGAACTACTAAACGGTATGTGCGGTAGACGGCCTTTAAAACGGTATTTTGGCCTACCGCCGGTAGAATCACATGTATGCATCTGATCAGTTTGGGTCAGCTTTGACACTAAATAACCAAATTGTGTTGAAGTACTGTAAAACACCAAATGAAACCAAACTTCATATTCACCTTAGCAAAGGTCTGTAATTGTATTATTACATGATTTAAGGCAAAAGTTTGAAATTCAGCTTGTTGCAGTATATTGAAAATGCCATTTCAGTTGCACAAAACCATACAGAATATGCTATGGCATCATGGTGGTGCAATATCATGAATCACTGCAAATCACATGACATCAAAAATGTCTCATGGGAATCATGTAATAATACTTTTTATTGAGCTGTGAAACTTAACAAGAAGAAGCACATGCATAGAGACTCCAGTATAACAAAAGAGATCACTGGCTTTCATGCCATGCTCACCAACTGGTTAACTTTCAACTTTATTTTATTTTATTGTTTATGTTAATGATGTTAAATATGATGAGGATTTGCAGGGTGAAAGCATCCTGTCATATCTTATTTTTAAAAATAGGTCACTGTAATCTAGTTTTCAAGTTTTGTTGTCCTTTGCTGCTAACCTCATGTCATAGAAAATGTGTATTGTTGTTATATGTTAAAACCCTTTCTGAGAGACTAAACTACAGTGAGATACATGGTCACAAATTGCAAGAATATTGCAGGTATGATTTTAACTTTATTGGTCATACACCAGAAGAGTTTATGGGATGGCCTGTTGTTCATTGTTCATCTTCCGATGTTTGATGTCTGTTGTATGACGTCCTTCTGTCCATTACACTTACTTGGGTCAATTACTTAACTACTTAGAGGATTGAAACTTTACATACACATTAATCCCAAGATTTGGTTGGTTGTAAATGAAAATGGTGCTGCTCAGACATTCAAGTTGGGGCCATAACAGCTATCTTGAACATTTTGTTATTGCTACTTCTCCTAAATGGATGGTCATATTCAAATGCTAAGGCCGCTGTATCCACAGTTGCCACCAAAAGCATGTATCATGCATGAGCATATATATAGCAGGCTACATTAGAGGATGACTTGCAATCATGGGATTAATGGTGATAAAGCACTTCACCATATTTTGCATTAAAAGTGGATATCATGTAAAGGCATAAAATATCTCTGTGAATGTTTGGAGTTGTATGAAACTGATAGGTTATCATAACAACTGCTAGTTTAAAGAACCATCATTATGTTACATGCAATAGCATTAGAAATGGTCGAAGTCATATGGAACCTTTCTCAAAGAAAATAATGTTTTGCTATAAAAACAGGGATTAAGTCTATGAAAATGAATCCTAAATTATCTGCTTTGAATATAGAAGAGCATTTCTTTGGAAAAGTACTAGGCAAAATAAAACCTAAAACAATGCATGGGTTGGAGGTAGGCTGTGTCTCGCCTGCTGTTGTGATTGCCATTAAAATAGAACCATAGTGTGCTACAGTGACAGTCCAAAATACTAAGTAAAGCATGAGAGGTAGAAAATTGAACAAGAACTTAAGATTGGGGATGCCAACAACAGCACCGATGAAAAGCAAGCAAGCAAGAAAAGGAAACTGTCTCATTGTGCCTCAGGGGTGAATGGTTGTAATCATTACAACTTAATGATAAATGTGCTAAGCTACAGACTTCTTATAATGTCTAGTTCATCCCAAATGAAAATGGTACTGGTCTGACATCCAGTATGGACACCATGACAGCCAACTTGAAGATCTTGTTATTGCTATTTCTCCTGAATGGAAAGTCATTTCAGCATGAGGTTTTCACCAGAGGACTTTTTATGATGACTAGTTGGTTCTAAATGTAAATGGTGCTCTCCAGAGATCCAGTATGGCCACAACAGCAGCCGTCATGACAGTCTTGTTATTGCTACTCCACCTGAATGGATGGTCATATCAGCATGGGGTTTTCACTGCAAGACTTTGTATGATATCTATTTGGTCCTAAATGAAAATGCTGTTAAGACTTCTTATGATGTCTAGTTGGTCTTAAATGAAAATGGTGCCAATCTGACATCCATTATGGTTATCACAGTAGCCATCTTGAAAATCTTATTTTTGTTAATTCTCCTAAATGGAAAGTCATATCGACATGGGGTTTCACCAGAAGACTAATTACAATATCTACTTGGTTTGAATGAAAATGGTGCTGATCTGACCTCAAATATGGCAGTCACAATGAATATATTCAGATTGTTGTCACTAATTCTCCTGTATGGATGGTCATATCAACATGAGGTTTGCACCAACAGTCTCCGTCTAGTTGGACCTAAATGAAAATGGTGCTGATCTTACATCCAATATGACTACCACAGTGGCTAATTAATTTTTTTTTATCTCTCAAGAATATCTAAGATGGTTTCAACACTCAGTAGTTAAAAAGAAGAAGTTGTCTTGTCTTGAATCTCTGGAAACTCTTTTCGGACAGTAGAGCTTTAGTCCTTTCAAGGTGCTCATGTTGTTTTAATGGGGTGTGGACAAAATCATTTAATTTTGCTATCACTTTATGTGTGTGTGTTTATTTAGCTCTACAAGTCATAGAAGACCAGGAGAACTTATGGGATGGCCTATTGTCCATAGTCTCTCCGTCCATTAGCACAATTTTGTTATCACTACTCCTCCTAAACTACTAAGAGGTTTGCCGTAAAACTTGACACACATGTTCATCCCAAGGTCTATTTGGTCCCAAATGAAAATGGAACTGCTTGGACATTCAATATGTCTGCAACAGCAGCCATCTTGAAAATATTATTGACACTCCTCCTGAGTGGCTGGTCATATGAACATGGGGTTTCACTAAAAGACTTTTTATGATGTCTAGTTGGTCCTAAATGAAAATGGTGCTGACATGTTGCCGATCTATGTCCAATATGGCTGCCATGGCAGCAATCTTGAAAATCTTGTTGTTGCTACTCCTTCTGAATGAATAGTCACATTGACATGGGTTTTTCACCAGAAGACTTCTTATGATTTCTAGTTGATTCATAATGAAAATGGTCCCATGTGGACATTGAATATGGCTGCCCTGGTGGCCATCTTAAAAATCTTGTTATTGCTACTTACTCCTGTGTGGACAGTCATATGAATATGGGGGTATAAATGTTGTGAAAACGGAACGGGAAAATGGTTGCTCAACACCAAATTGTATTAAATGTTAAAAATAATTCAAAACTTTCACAAAACAGTACCAAAACAGTTCCTTGAGTAAATTAACATAATATTTACATGTGATGGACTTTATCACGTCACAGTGTATATCTTTGCATAACTAAATTAAAAGCACAAAAATTCAATTCACATCTTAAATAATTTTGAACGTTAAACAATTACAATGATCAATATAACATTCCTATGCTAAGTCTTAACACTGAATTACTATCAATTCAATATTTTGGGACAATTATTGGTCATTATCAGATACCGCTAACCATTGGGAAAAACCTTTGACATTTTATATCCAATCAGAGAGAACGATTAAATTTAATGCTAATATTTAGAAACTGTCAGCTTTAGTTAAAATCTTACAGGGCAGAACACGTAAATTCAAAGTTGTTTTTCTATCAGTTTACACAACCAGGTTTGTTGAAATGATTGAAGCATTATTGAAATAGCCTGTCAAGAACCAATCAAAATGCTGCTAATTATTGTATAGTTTTACAGTATCTATATATATATAGCAATTTAGATTCTCCAAATGAAATTATACTTTATCATTTAACAATGGTTTGAGTCAATATCTCTATAATTTATAATTAAGTCAGATCATAGAAATGCATTGCCAAAGTAACATACAATATCTGCTTCTAGGAAATCATCATAGGAGAAAATTAATTTTGAATCATAAGTTCATAAGTTCCATCCATTTAATATATTACATCTAACTTCACTGAGTAATTTAGATAAGATGGTATTTATTCATGAAAGTGGTTTACTCTGCAGTGAATTCATAATTTCAAGCTACACATAACTATGCAGTTATTTGCGGCAGGGATTAGATCTATGAAAAGACTGACATGCAGCAATGTGGTGAAATTAGAATAAAGTATTTAACGCTACACTTTGCAGTGTATCCAATTTATGAATTTAACATCAAATTATATCTTTCCAATTGTGAGAACCTCAACACTAAACAATAAGGTACTTCACCTATATTTGATTAGATCAATTATAAGGTTTGCTTACATAAACTTTTGTCAGACACTGCGACTTTAGTTTTTGAGCAGTTCAAGTAAAAGTTTGTTACAAATAAGAAAAATGTCATTCTAGCTTCTAACAAAAACAGTAAAAACCATTTCATCATTACACTGCATCAAATGGTAAGAAAAATATTTATACAGTTGTCATAGGTCATGAACCTGGACATTCTTGCAGCTCTTTCTCATTACCGAATTTTGGGATATACATGGTAACTCCAAACTTAACAGATAATAGGCTTTTAAAATGTTCTCTATAACATAAAAGGGAGAGAATTCGCATGACAGTGACTTGTTACTTACTATAAATTAACTAAAGTCACCAACGTGAAATCTGTACGGAAAAATTTACATCACGGGCGATTTAGATCATTTCACTATGCATCGACTTAGCCTAACCTTAAATAATATATATGCTATTCACTGTTCTCCTATCATAAAATAACGGATGCTATGCAGCAACATAACCTATTCTAATGCAACATATGCTATTCAGCATTTCGCCTAACATAAAATAATGGATGCAACGTAGCCTATTCTAATGTGATGTATGCTATTCAGCATTTTGCCTATTATGATATAATGGATGCGACGTAGCCTATTCTAATGCGATATAAGTTATTCAGAATTTCGGCTGTTATGATATAATGGATGCAATGTAGCAACGTAGCCTATTCTAACGTGATATATGCTATTCAGCATTTTGCCTGTTATGATATAATGGATGCAGTGTAGCAATCTAACCTATACTAACACGATATATGCTATTCAGCATTTTGCCTATTATGATATAATGGATGCAATGTAGCAACGTAGCCAATTCTAACACGATATATGCTATTCAGCATTTCACCTATCATACACTCGGTAAATGCTATGCAGCATTTTTGTCTAACCTACCGTTATCTAAGAACTATGTGTTCACAATGCAGTGAATCTCAGAAATATAATGAAATATTTGCAATGCATACTAGGAAACTTTAATTAGTCTTGGACTATTCAAATGACGGTATTGGAAACTACTTGAAAAATCAAATGCTGCATGAAAGTCCAAGTATGACTCTTAAAAGTTCAAGAGTATAGTTCATTCACAGTAATCAAAGTTACTCAAATAAAAATTCGAACATTACTTTCATTATTTCTGTTAGTGGCAATAAATATATTCCTTGAATAAACGATAATATGCAATTATATGCTTGCCTAAGTACATCGAAAAACTACTATTCAACAATGCAGTAGAAACTGCTAGTCAGCAGTGTGGACAGTATAAATTGCAATTCTGCAATGAAATATATAAAAGGCTGCTATTCATCAGCATAGTGAATTATTTACAGTTCTGAACACTTTCTACTTAAAAGCGAGGATAAGCTATTTCGAAATCTATCATTAATTTTCATTCACTATTCAGTGAATTAAAAAATATGATAATTTCTTATTAAAATCAAGCATGAAGGTAATAAAAATACTAAATAGAATAAATTACAAGTGAGAATGAGTGGCTTGAATTCGAAAATATTATTAGTAAATTAATTGGGCCAAAATTCATTCTGGAGGTTGCCATTTTGCCTAAAACTGCATGATTTTCACACTCAAAGACTCCCAAGTTTTTACTTAAAAATTCCTTACTAAAAATTCATACATTATGTTATAAAATAATTTGCATTTAATAACGAGGAACAATTCATTCCTCAACTACCTCTACCGTTTGATATGACTATAGGCAGCCATTTTAGAACACCAAAACGGGAAATCTCAATTCAAAACCCCTATTGACTTCTTACCTTTAGAGTGCAGATGACTACAGGGTGGCGTTCAGCAGCTTTTATAGTAGTGTTTGTAAACAAAATATCCGCTGACTCTATACTGATAAAATTTCAGTTTGCCAATGTATGAGAAACACATGTCATATTCACAAGAGAAAGACACAAATATCTTTATTTCGCAAAATACAATATGTTACATCGTAAAATACATTATTTTCATACTTCAGTATTCAATCAAATGAAAGAGGATAATTCATCTACGAGATTATTATGTCTACAATCAAAGTACGCGGGCTAAATAGTCAAATGACTTACGTCACACATAATATTGACCAATTAAAAAAGAGAGTAGACCGCACTTACAGATACAGCATGGTGGACATTGTTTACAGTGGGAGTTAAGTCGATCTGCTATTGGGAATATCATCATTAATCCTATATGTTTGTGACGGAAGATGCATGTGGGTAAATATATATTTATATTAAATCAAATCCTTATCTGAAAATCAATTGTCCCTAACAATATTCCCCATCTATGAGCTAGCGAAGTGCACCGTCTATCGGCGCTAAATGTGACACCAAGCACACTAATTTTATCGATCGCTATGTACTGTTGATACATCTAAAGCATTGATACACTAGAAACTATGTAGCAAATATCACTTGTCCCAATTTCAGGAAAATACAAATATTAGACAAAGATTTGATGCGAAGAAATGTGGTTTAATTGCACCATGAGACCATACATAATCTATAAATTCCAATTTCTCAACACAAAAAGACTTCTAATGCTGTCTAGTTGGTCGCTGATGAAAATGATTCCACATGGACATCCAATTTGGCCACCACAGTGGCCATCATGAAAATGTTATCGATACTTCATTTGAATGAATGATTGTATCAGCATGGGAATTTTCACTAAAACATTTTCTTATGATGTATAGTTGGTCCTAAATGAAAATGATGCCAGTCTGACATCCAGTATGGCCACTACAGAAACTATCTTGAAAATCTTGTTACTGCTACCCCTCCTGAATGGAAAATCGGTATCAGCATGAGGTTTTCACTGGAAGACTTCTTATGGTTTCTAGTTGGTCTTAAATAAAAATTGCCGACCTTATATCTGATATGGCCACCACAGTGGCCATCTTGAAAATCTTGTCACTATTCCTCCTAGATGGAAAGTCATATCAACATTGGTTTTTCACCAGAAAACTTCTTATCATGTCTAGTTGGTACTAAATGAAAATGGGGTCGATCTGACATCCAGTATGGCCACCATGGCAGCCATATTGAAAATTCAGATATTGCTACTCCTCCTGAGTGAAAAATCATATCTACATGGTCAGAAGACTAATTATGATATCTTGTTGGTCCTGAATGAAAATGGTGCTGATCTGACCGCAAATATTGCTGCATACTGAAAATCTTGTCACTGATTCTCCTCAGTGGATGGTCATATCAACATGGGGTTTTCACCAAAAGTCTTCTAATGATGTCCAGTTTGTCCTAAATGAACATGGTGCCGATCTTAAATCCAATATGGTTGCCACAGAGGCTAATTTGAAAATCTTTTGTTTTTGTAAATTGTGCATGACATGACTATTGAACAGATCTTCTAGTCTGTAGAACTGTATAGTTGAGATTATTGACTTGATGGTAAGAATTTGCTTAATATGAAACTTTAGCTCATAAATGTATTTGTAATTTTCTTTTTAATTGTACTATTTTTTAAATGTATTTGTAATTTTCTTTTTAATTGTACTAGGAGTGGGAGAAGACTGTTCAACAGCAGGAATGCTGTATAGAAGAATTAAAACAAGCAGTGCAGAAATTACTGACAAGACATCATCAAATTGAGTCTCTTTTGAAGAATATCATTCAGATGTGGGATGAAATGACCAGGCTTGGAAAGACATATGCTGATAGGTTTGTGGTTGAACTTAGGGCAGCCTTAATGACTTTCAGCAGTTCCTTGATGTTTCATATTTTGCAGCAGTCCTATAAATTTCATTGTTAGAGATCCCATAATTTATGTAATTTTTCATACCCTTTAAATTTGTGTACACAGACAATTCATAAAAAAGTTAACTTTTTGTATCTTAATTTTTCATACTGAGCAGTTTCTTTTATTTTTTAAAGTGTGAAAGTTTTCATACAAGTGAAGTCTTATATTGGAAATTCAAGCTGTTCGAGAATTTACAAAAAGAAATTTATGTGAATTTCAAATAAACAGTGGCAGAAATAATTTTCACTAATAATTTTATACTTCATTTTGTATGCCTGAAATGTTATGTCTATTTTCTGTGAGAATTCTTCTTGTGACTAGAGTGTAAAAAAGTTCCCAGATATTTTCCATAGATTATATATTGAACTGAAATTACAACTACAACATTGCCCTTTCTAGCTCACCTCTGCAGAGTAGAGGATGGCTATTATTCAACACCCTGCATTGGCATTGGAGATAATTATATGCACCTGTATTAGTACCACACCCTCACAACAAAACAAGGTCATTGTGACCTTCATTTTACATTTTACTGGCTTAGATGAAAGATTTTTGTGCTTAGCTCATGACCACATTCTTGTACCTAGAATCATGAGACTTGGTGAGGGATGCATTTTGATTAGTACTAGACCTTTGTCACAAAAGTATGTCACTGTGACCCATATTACATGCATCACTGACTTGTGTTAAATTTTGATTTTTAAGTTTAATCTCTTTTAGTGCAACATCCATACAACAAGAAAAGGTCACTGCAACCAGCATTTCAAATTTTACTGTCATATGTGCAAGTTTTTGTGTGTAGCTCATGATCTTATAGCTTTTTAGCATACTGCATACATACTCTTATTCCTGCAACCATGAAACTTGGTGATGAGATGCATCTTGATGAATACTACACCATCACTGCAAAAACAGGTAACTGTAACCCATATTTTTCATGCTTCACTGACTTTTGTTAAATTTTGTGCTTAACTGTTGATGCTAGAGTCATTAAACTACATGATTGCATACTAGTCCATTAGTACAACACCTATATAAAAAAGAAGGTCGCTCAGACCAATATTTCATATTTTCCTGGCTTAGGTTAAGTTTTGGCACTTAGCTTATGACCACATTGGTTTTTTTTGTATACTATTTGAAACTAGAATCCTGAAAATTTGTGAAGGGATTTATCTTGATGAGCACTGATTCTTCATTGATTAAATAGTTAATTATGAAATCAGTGACCTATATTTCATGCTTGAGTGACTTTGTTGAAATTTTGTGTTTAAAGTTCATTATTGGGTACTATTTATGTTTGAATCATGAAACTTGATAATTTGATGCATATCTGTTACTACTACACCCTTGCAACCAAAGAAGGTCACTGTGACATATATTTTATACTTTACTAACATAGATTAAGTATTTGTGTTTACCTGATGACCACATATATTTTTCGATGATATATACACCCTAGCTTACACAGAAGGCCATTGCTGACCACTGCACTTGGAAGTAGAATAAATATGTATTTTCAGTGGTAGACTTTCCATATTAATGTCTGCAAAGATGCTGCAAGGGTGCGCATTTGTGTGAATCGTGCACGATTTGTACGAATCCCCCACTTGGAAAGCAGTGATGCGCAAGAACTCCTGTAAATTAGTTTAGGGTTGCACATATAAAAATATACTTTGTGCAGTATACAATTTTTTTAAAACTGTTAACCCTTTAAGTGCTTGTCATTGCATAAGTTGCACCACCAGTTGAGGTCATGTAGCACTTGTCTCAACATCTGTCTTTTCTCAGGTAGGCAACTGTTTATACATCTTAGTAATTTGGCTTGACACGAACGGTTGTTAAACTAAATTTGATTGCCACATTGGGTCCTGGAACAAGCATTCTGTCAAGTTTGAAACTTACATTCATGAAGGAAATTTTACAAATGTGTGTTTAAAATAAAGTGAGTAATTTTGAACCCAAAAATGATGTTGAATACGAGTCCAATGTACATGCTTGATGGACAAAAACAGATGGCATACTGTTCAACTGTTAAGTGGTGTTTCAAAATTAAATTTCAAAAAGGCAGAATACCAAACCTAATTAAAATACAGGCAATTTAAGAGTAGAGTGCAATTTTCATTTCTTTTCTCAAACAATTTTGCCCTGAGGAATCTTGTGCTACAAAACAATATAGCACTCAAAGGATTAAGATAAATTGAATAAATAAGGATCTAACAAGAAATTAAAAAGTAAGGATATTTATTTGATCAAAATACCCCTGTCTGAACAAGCAGACTATGGCACTGATGGACTTAAAACTCTAATACAGCATTATGGAATAGATAAAAAAAATCTGGCATAGTAGTCATCAAAGCACTGATTCAAGAAAGTGAAACTTGGGCAGAGTTCTTGATAGTGAAAAATCTTATTTTGAAGCAGAGATATCCAAGAGACAATACCCATGAGTTGAGGAAAATTGTACATGACAACCATAAAGAACAGTTTCCCAACTTGTTCAAGCTGGCTTAGATTGTGCAAGGGGGTTCTCTGCACAGAACAATATTCATACACAGATAAGGATGAGATTAAGCACTGAAACGATCGACAGATTAATGCTTATACAACTAGTGGAGACATCTTTTGAGGATTTTTATTTCAATAGAGCTCTAACAGAGTGGAGCAGGAAGAAAGAAAGAGATGGATATTTATGTGTTAGGTAAATATTGAACATTGGCCGTTTCCTCCCCCCTCCCATTTTTTTCTACCCCCCCCCCCCTTATTTCGATGACAAGTAGGGAGCTCCCTCCTTTAGATAAAATTCTGGCAGCATCTCTGTGACTATACATTGTATATTTGTGATAGATTATCCTCAACAGGTTAATCTAATGTACATGTGAATGAGTATAGGAAATAAATGAGTAGAGAGGATGCTTATCACAGAGGCCTCCTCAGCTGTAGTGGTCTGATAAATCAGCCCCCCAAGCCTGTATTGATACTGATGGACGATTTGAGGGTCTGATGTAACTTTTTAATTAAAATGTGCAATTTTGCTGCATACAAATCTGTCCGGAACACACCATACAGCATACTGTTTTGACACTTATCCATATTTGGTAATAGCCATATGTAGCCATGAAATTTAAAATGGCCACAGGACATAGGGTTGTGTTATTCCATGTGGATTTACAAGTTGTCAAAAATAGGATTCGATCTGGAAATATTCAGTACATATCGCCAAAAGGACCCTTAAACCCATGGTGGCTCAAGAGATGCAACAAATATTGGTAAGTGTCTAAAATGTACACTAATGTGTTGTGGACATATCTGTCTGCAAACATTCCTTGATTTTATGAATAGATGACATCAGACCCTCAAATCGTCCATCAGTATCAACACGGGTTTGGGAGGGGCTGATTTATTGGACTACAGCTGTTGTGGCTAATCAAGGTAATTACTGATGCATGAACTATCCATCCAGTACATGCAGAAATACAGATGCCATGTAAACTGTACATGAGGAAAGACATTTACAAAACCTTTGTATTTATGATATAAGAAAGAAAATCAGAAAAATCATAACATGACATAAGTTTTCAATCGGAAGGTCAAAGCTGGCATATCTTGTGTTATTAATAAGTTGATCATTTTCTTCAGGTTAAGGAGCTTAGCAGATGCTGTTCAAGATCCAAGTCATAACTCAAATAGTCCTTCAGAAAAGCAGCTCTTTGAGGCAAACACCCCGAACAGAATCAACTTGCAGCACCCTATCTCAAGTGGCCTATATAGAGATAAAAATTCAACCATGGTAACTTTTGCACAATTTATTGATTGACTGATTTATGAAGATTGGTGACATGATGTGTTACCTTTCTCTTTCCAGTTTTGGCCATCTTTACAACTGTGTCAAGATACGCTTTTTCATTACTGCTGTGTAATCTCAAAAAGATTTGTTGCCTCAAATATTGTATTGTAGTACAGTCCTACCCACTTATATCGACATCACTTATGTCGACAAGCCGCCTATGTCGACGAAAAAGCAAAGTCCCGGTCCCTTGGTCTACTGTTACTACCAAATTTGTCATGCTTATGTCGACGTCGAGATAAAAAATAAACGTACATGTCGACAGAAGCCCTTGGTCCCAGCTTGAACAAATCCTTTGTTTTCTAATCATTTATGTCGACAAGCTGCCAGTTCTGACCCATACTTTGTTCAACAATTAGTTGATCTTGCCGCCAAGCTTTAATTTTGCTGCAGAATCATTTATGTCGACAAGCAGCCAGTTCCGACCTGTACTTTGTTCAACAATTAGTTGATCTTGCCGCCAGGCTTTAATGTCTCTGTGGATTAAAAAACTGGCTTTTGTTTGGTCCTATGAAGTTGGCCTCTCTCGGCGACTTAAATAACACATGTACCCTTCATCAAAGCAAGCCGTTTACAATGTTCAATAAAAACAATCCACCCTTCATTAAAAAAAATCATCACCAAACTTGAATAAAAGCAATGAAATCTGATCGATTGTTGCATTGTCCAAAGTGATGGTTATTAAAACAAGTTTATTGTGCTGTGAAAGTTTCCTTTTTAACTTTATTTATGTTTACGATGGCTACCAACGACAGCATAAAACGCAGATTAAATTTACAGTCTGTGGAAACTAAATATATGGCTGTTAAGGAAGTTTAAGGTGGGGCATCTCGCAAAGATGTCTGTGAAAACTTTTCACTTAAACAAAACACCCTGTCAGGATGGATGATAAACCAACAAGTTGTTCTCCACCTTATTTTTTTAAATTTTTTTTTTTACTTGTGGCGGACCAGTAAAAAAAAAAAAAAAAAAAGGAGGAGAACAACTTGTTGGTCTAGATGGATGAAAGCTGCTGAGTCTATAAAGAAAGGCTACATTGAAGGTAAATTAATCATATCAGCCGCATATCTCTTGTTCAATTTTATATACTTTTCATGATGACTTCCGTACATAAATACATGTTTTAATTTCCCTGTGAATAGCCCCATCCCCTTGGTAGCCTCAGTAAGATGGGAACATGTATTGTTTCAGGCTGACCAAAATCTAGGCCAATTTAAGTACATGTACATGTACTTTGTAGCATGTAAATAACGACTATGCAACCATGTGCTACTGGCGACAATGATTGTCGTAGTGAATTGTGTAGACGTGTTAGATCAAATGAGGACAACCATTTTTTATACATGTGTTTCCTATCAGGATGTGACCGATGCATACATTTTCTAACATGAGACCCGTACACGAATTCATGGATTTTTCATATACATGCACTTAACACATTGTGGATTTTATTACACAAAGGTTACCAAAATGTAATTTGTCAATATAGAAGTGTATTTCACACTCGTTTTGTCTTCATGTACTCAAAATTTCCATTGTTTGTTTTCTCTAAGTGTAAATCCTGCTCACTGACGAAAGGTCCCCCCAATCCCCACAACACTTATCTCGACATCCGCTTATGTCGACAATATTTCCTCGGGCCCGAGGATGTCGACATAAATGGGTAGGACTGTATGAAACTTATGTTCCATTTACAACCTTAAAAAAAATTGACAAAATTTGATAGAAAGTTCAGTATTTAAAGTAATTGTCCAATATAATTTTAGTCATTTGCTATTTAAAAAAAATACTCATTTTCACAATAAGGAAATAAAAACTTTTATTCAGATCTGCTATTAGATTGCAGAGATGTAGTGCTCTTCTGTAATTTCCTGTCTTTATGTGAGGTGTATTATCAGGTTTATTCCCTGATTTTAATGATCTACATTTCATATAAAATTTCTGCATTCAACAATGATTGCAAATTGAATTACTAGAAAAACATAGTATATTATGGATAAAATAATGAATACCATGTCTGTTTAAACCAGAGAAAACCATAAATATAGTTACTGGTATCATAAAAGTGTAAAACCTAACCAGATCATTTTGTCCATAATGTAACTATTTTGTGATGGTAGCTCTAATTAGTAACTGTAAACTTGGCACTGTCTATGATTTACTTCAAGTAGTTCATTTATTAAATAATTTTCTTTTCTTTTTTCTGGACCTACTTTGTGGGTAATGCCTTGGAGTAATGGAATTGCACATTCTATCATGTAGCTGCTCTTCTTGTCAGAAAGTGAATTCATATCAACAATACACATTCTGTTTATTTAATTTTGCTTCATTTTGAATAAAAAAGTAGTATTTATTATTGCAGTGATTTTGTTCTGAATGTACAGTTGAACCCGGTTATGTCGCCGGCCTAGGGGTTTGCCAAAAAGCGTCGAGATAACCGATGATCGAGATAAACGAAAACCAATATGGCGACAATATATTAACATGTGCTTGAAATTTCTTTGTGTACATGATGTGCGTTAATAAATGAGAATGTTCATGCACGTGTTTTTGGAGGTTTTTTTACACAACAGCGTTGCCGCGATTTGTTTGATGAAGCGATCGGCATGCTATAAAAATGTACATACATGTTTGCTAACAACAAAAGGCATATGTGCACCAACTAACAGCAGAGATTTACCAGTATACAATACAAACCACTGTCGATTCTCGATACAAACCTTTATTATATTCTCCAACATAGCTAACCAGTGTCAAAATTAAATTCGCGAGTCATTTCACTCTGACACAGCTCTGAAAAGTATCGTACACGCAGTTACTATGGTTTCTTTACAAAGTCTAAAATGCTTTGTTGCTTTTTGCCTTTAACAGTCTGCTTGAAAACAAATGCTTCAATATTATTTATGCTGTCTAAAATTGTGAAACGTGAATATTGACCGCAATAATTGTCCTTCAATATCACACACTGTACCGTTCGTTCGTGTTAAAAAATACTTAGATAAGACGCCCACTAATATACGACTCCTGTGTGAGGGGTACGTAAAACTTTGTATAAGACACGTCTTATATACGCGAAAATACGGTAGTGAGATGGTGAAGTGGCATCAATAACTAACATTTTCAAAAGCCGGCGATTGGTCATGGGGATCGAGATAACCGACGTTAAGTGGCAAATTTGGCCCTCTTTTGTGCTCTTTTGTGCTCGAGATATTAGGGTTCGGCGACATAAAAGAATCGACATAACCGATGAGAAAATGCTAAGACAAAGAGAGAATTTGGCGGTTCCACTTCAAAAACGTCGACTTAATAGGGTTGGCGAGTTAACCGAGGTCGAGATAAGTGGGTTCGACTGTATGTATATGTATTAGAGAAATTATTGCCTAATTGAATTCGAAAAGCAATCTGTGCACCTCTTCTTTGGTGGTATACATGCATAAAACCATCATAATTAACCTTTTAAGATAACAATGATGCAGCAATTTAATTTAATAATAACAATAATAATAATATAATGTATTATTATTGTTACTATTATTAATATCATCAGTTTGTCTGCATTGATTTATGTACATGCTTAATGTTGTGTTGATTAAGTTTGATTGATAATGATGATGATGGTCCCTTGATGATGATTATGCCTTGATGATGATTATGATGGTTACTGTGCTATTTTTTATTTATATCTTATCAATTTTGCAATTTTTGAATGTATCTATATCTAAGGAAGGTCAAGTTATGAATGGATATACTCCCTAAAAGTGTACTGTGTGTCAGATTAGACTGGTAGTAATGATATGGATTGGTGCTTCTGTTGAAGTGCAAATTATATGGATTAAAATAACTGCAGGAGAAATCCACAGCTTTCCATTACTTTCCTTTCTTTTGCCACCATCATCCCTTGGCCTGTATTTTTATCATGCATTTTATTTTCTCTTTCCTATGTATTCTGTATTTAATCTTCCATTTGTGATATTATTTTCTACTTGCTTTGTGATTTTATTTTGTATGATGGATAGCTTCTTGTAAGTTCTTTTGAACTTGTTTCCTGCCCATTTGCAAGTTCATAACTTTTATGGCAATAAAATATGTTTAAACTAAATTAACTTTTTAATATTGTTGCGATATCAGTTTAGTCATAACTTCAAACATTTAACAGTTAAAGTTGTAGACTTGTCAAATTTTTTTTTTTACAATTGTTGAAGCAAATGTTCTGTTATTCGATAATTTCAGTGAGTTGCCTCATGCCTGGTGTATTGATTGGCCATAATTATGTCACCTTAAGTATCACCAGTTCACCTGTAACTAATGTGTGCAAACAATCAAACAACAGGCATCCAGAGTACACACAAAATTGTAGGTCACAAGGATGGGTCAGGGGTGGATGATGCAATCAGGTGGTATGAAATTTGTATCACCAGCTTTATTATATGGTATTAGAAAAGTTGAATCATAAAAGCTATTCAAATATTAAAGCCATAAAGAACAATTTCCCAATTTTTTGAAGCTGGCTAAGCTAGCTATGCATATTAGAGTTGGGTACCATAACAAAATATGTAATGTGATATACTCTGGAACGACCCCCCCCCCCTCCCTAATTAAAATTGGTCAGTACCTTATAGTATATGAATTTGCTATGTGTATATTAATTATTGCATAAATTGTTATCTAAACACTGTAACTAAAGTGGGATGATTCAGCTTACACTATCACTGACACCCTGTAAAAGTCATTATGTTGACATTATAGAGTTTGTTGATAAAAATGGCAAGTATTGTCACTGAAGCCTACAATTTACTGCCTACACTATTGATATAATAGGCAGGGAAACTCTGATTGGGATGCCAACACCAAGGCAAGATATTTGTCATAGAGGGCCAGTAAACAAAAAACAAACACAGTGACTCAACAAATGAGAAAATATTTAGTAAACTAGTGAAATTACATAAAATTCAAACAGAGAACAACTGCTCTCCTTAAAATCACAGGATGATTCTCTGTCCTATAAAGAATTACACGCACTTAACACATTAACATGTGCTAGTAAATAAACTAGCAAATGACATTTTTTTCTTTTTCTGTTTTTAATTCAAAGTTTTTCCAAAAGGTTGGATTTGGCCCGAATATCTTTCACATCATCCCATTTCAGCTGCCATGTTTGCACATGTGACACATGTCAAACATGTGATCAAAGGTTCATAAATATTTGTAATATTCACAATTATTTTGTGACAAACTCAACTATTTTACGTACAAAACAAAAACAATATAATTTTTGAAATAATTTCATCATGAAAAATGAAAGCATGCTTTTAACCCTTTTAGAGCGGGATATGACTCCAGTAGTACTTTACCTTTGCCAGCGGGATACGACTCTGGTTGTATGTCCACTACATTCGGTTGACCACTTTGCAGAAGTGTATTTTTAACGGTATAATACGTCATCAATTTATGTGTAAAAATTTTATTTTAAAATCGAGTTTTAATATGCGGAGATAACAAATGGCAGCCATGTACTGAAGCGGGAAGTGAAGACAGTTATGTGCTTGCTGAATTAGTTGAAAATAAAGACCATTTCGTGTGGAATATTGACATTCTAGGCAGTGGTAATCGTTATCTTTACTTCTTCAAAATGAATGGAGCTGATAATAACTGGTTATTTGAAAATTTGATTTAAAACACAAGTTTTAACGTGTGGAGATCAACACGGTGGACAGCACCGAAGCAGCAAGTTACAGCAGTGATGTGGATGTCGATTTTGATGAAAATATAGCCAATTTTGTGGGAAAAATTGATGTTTTAGGCAGTGCAGATCGTGAGCTTGACTTCAACAAAATGAACAGATATGATGATAACTGGTTAGTAGAAACTTTGATTTCAAAACTGAATTTTAACGCATGTAATTCAAAATGGCAGACAGTACTGAAGCAGCAGAGCTGTGGATGCTGATTTTGATGAAAATGTGAAAATTTTTGAGGGGCAATTGATATTTTAGACATTGGGGATCGTCATCTTGTTTGCATCAAATGAACTGAGCAGATAATAAATAGTTAATTGGTATTTTTGACTCGGATATTGACGATGATGAAGACGTGGATGCTTTTCAAGCAAACCTGACATTTTGAGAACTTCACTTCTCATAAAGTTCGCACATATACTGATGTTGGGTGTGTGCATAATATTAAGAAATTTTACTGCATTCTTGGAAATGGACCAAAATAAACCCAACAGAACTCTGATATTATTACATTAGAATTTATTGTGAAATATAAACACTGAACCAAAATGGAAAGCTTTGTTGACTTACCAGTAAGGATTATTCTGTCTGCTCTCCAATTCTCATGCGAGTAAATTTAATAAAATTGTATTTTATTATTTTCTCACCTTCTTAAATGGCGTAAAATTCCCCACATTTCATACACTTACATATAGGAGGTAAAATTAACATTGCAGATAGGAAAATTGCATTGAAAGTAAGTTATAAAAAAAAAAAATGTAAAGCATGTATTTTTGCTTAAATAACTTTACTTTCAGCTGAAGATTTTACAGCTGAAAATTTTAAGTGAAAAAATATATGACCTTAAAGAAAATTTAACGTTTTTTAAAACGGTGTACTACATTGAAAACTTATTGGAAAAAATTGTCCTGTAAAGCCAGATTGAATAACATCACTGCATTCTCTCATGCTGCTACATCACTGACTGAAAATATTTCCAGTTCTACACAACTGCCTGTCTGATTGGGATTCATAATGAAAAGGGTAAATATCATTAAATTGTTAACAAGATTACTCAAGAATTTCCTTACATTCCTTACTGATGGAAAGTACCGAAATACCGATGGAAAAGTACCATGGTATGTACCACTGGAAAAAAAATACAGCTGTATACAGGAATACCAGGCATCTCTAATGCATATGCCATTTCAGACAGCAGACTGCGAAAGGGGGTTCTCAGCACAGAACACTATTCATACACAGATAATTAACAGATTAAACTCGGAAATGGTCAACAGATTAATACTTATACAACTAGAGTGGGAATCTTATGAGGATTTTGATTTCAGTAGAGACCAAACAGAGTGGAGCAGGAAGAAAGAGAGACGGATATTTAAGTGTTAGGTAAATAACGTCAATTTCCTCTCCTTATCCCCTTACTCCCATTTTGTTTCTATTTCCGCCTTGTTTTTGGTGACAAGGGGGGAGATCATCCATTCAGATAAATCCTGGCAGCATCTCTGGAATTAAAAAAATTCTTGGCCCCTAGTAATAGCTTTATGAAATAAGACAAAGTTTACGAATTAGCAAAGAACAGTTTATTTACATTTAAAAGCAGTATACACAGTATGAAAGTAAAATTACATGCACTTTTCATTTGAAATTGTGACAATCACATTGGACAAAAAAGTTTTTCATTGCATGAAATATCTTCATATTGCAGTAAAGAAATGAGAAATAATAGCACTTTATGAAGGGAAACTGTGTTAAGACTTCTTTTTCCAGAATTGTTTTGACCCTCAGCAGAACAGTGACTGAAGTGACCTTTAAGTATTTCATTTCTTACAAAACAAAAGTACTCCAGATCACCCAGACTGAGACCCGAATTTTATTTGTATATGCCAGCTACAAAGCAGAGTATATTATGTTATGATGTTGTCCATCTGTCTGTTACCAATTTATTTCCACAAGATAACTTGTGTTCTTCACCATCTACAGTTGCCAAATTTTGTGGATGGCTTGCACTTGGGGTAAGGAAGAAGCCTATAGATTTGGGGGTATA
Source organism: Margaritifera margaritifera (assembly GCA_029931535.1). Classification (NCBI taxonomy): domain Eukaryota; kingdom Metazoa; phylum Mollusca; class Bivalvia; order Unionida; family Margaritiferidae; genus Margaritifera; species Margaritifera margaritifera. Next base: position 193,763 of record JAQPZY010001174.1, on the reverse strand, counting down.
AATGTCAAAGGTCATGGTCACTGAGTGAAGAAGAAAAATGTTTTACTTTAGTTCTAGACTACATATCTTGACCAAAGTTTGTGGAGGGCTTTCATTTGGGGATCAAGAATTCAAAGGTCAAGGCCATTGTTGCTAAATGAAAAATGGGTTTTGCAGAATAATTTTTTTTCTAAAGTAAGTTCCTTGACCAAACATAGTTGTTGGCTTTCACTTAGATAATAAAAAACCTATAGATTTTGGTGTCTAAAGGTAAGAGGTCATGGTCATGGTAAGTCTCATAAGAAAATGATTTTTGTACAGTAAGTTTAGTTCAAGACAGCATACCTTGAGCAAAGGTCAAGGTCATTGAGACCCATTTGTCAGTAATCTACAGTGTCAACGATGCCCCACTAGTGCCTATATAGAGGACTATTAAATATAGGGTTGGTATATAATGTACTGCCCATTGTATTCTTGTTACTTCAAATCTTACTCCAAATTATAAGTGAATTCTTCAGTCTATTTTTGCTAATTACAGTAGTTTTGTTATCTGGGCCAAGTATGCATTGGGTCAAGTATGCTTTGCGATAAACTAAAGCAATGATTGAGAACCAGTCTAGCATTGGGACATTGGAACAAGTAAATTGCAAACTGGTAAGTAAATCCTTAAACTTTGGCTCAATAGACTTTCCTTGTGCTGAGTGGACCAGATTTTGGGCCATATGGACCAATATTTTGGGTTGAGTGGACTTGGATTTAGGCATAGAGTGATTGGATTGAGTTTGTATTGGGTAGAGTGGACAGTGAACTAGGAAATTACCCCACAGCACCATTGTGGGTTAGTTCTGTTCTGGGGCATGCAACAAGCAAATCCTGCTGTTCACTCGCTTGGTCAGCTGTGACACCAGTTGGACCACTGTCATAAGGAGAAATTGGACCAGGCCTTTATATCAATTGAACACAGCTCCATTTAATATTTTCTGCAGGATACATGATTTTGCAAATCCACACTAAATGTAATGAATTACCTTTCCCTATCAGTCAGTGGTGTATCACCATGAGAGAATGCAGTGATGGTAAATCTGGCTTTACTGGACAAGTTTTTCAAATAATTTTTCAAAGTTATGTACCATTTTAAAAAACATAAAATTGTCTTTAAAGTCATATATTTTGACAAAATAATAAATATCCATCAAGAAAGTCAAAGGTTATTTCAATTTTATTAAATTTACTCATATGCTAATTGGAGAGCAAGCAGAACAGGTCCTTACTGGAAAGTCGACAAAGCTGTTCGTTTTGTATTCAGTATTTTTATTCCATAATAAATTCTAATGTAAAAATATCAGTTTTGTTGGGTTTATTTTTGGTCCATTTCTAGAAATGCAGTACAATTTCATATTATACACACATCCAACCTTGGTATACAGGCAAACTTTATGAGCAATGAAGTTCACAAAATGTCCAGCTAGCTTGAAAAGCATCCAAGTGTTCATCATCATCAATATCCGAGTCAAAAATACCAATGAACTTGTTATCATCTGTTCAGTTCATTTAAATGTAGTCAAGATGACGATCCCAACTACCTAAAATACCAATTTCCCCCACAAAATTGTCTATATTTTCATCAAAATCAGCATCCACACCACTGTCATCACTTGATGCTTCAGTATTGTCTGCTAATTTGATCCCCACATGTTAAAATTCAGTTTTGAAATAAATTTTTCTACTACTAAGTAATCATCATCTCTGTTCATTTTGTCGAAGTCAAGATCACTATCTCCACTGCATGAAAATTCAATTTTCCCTACATTATTGTCTGTATTTTCATAAAAATTGACATCCACATCACTGCTATCATTTGCTGCTTCAGTGGTGTCCACCATGGTGATCTCCACATGTTAAAACTCGTGTTTGAAATAAAATTTTCAAATAACCAGTTATCATCAACTCTGTTCATTCAAATGAATTAAAAATAATGATACCCACTGCCTAAAATGTTAATTTTCCACACTAAATTATTTTTATTTTCAACTAATTCAGTAAGCACATAACTGTCTTCACATCACTTGCCTCTTTAGTACTGACCACCATTTTGATCTCCACGCATTATAACTCAATTTTTAAATTGAATTTTTACCAGTTTTGGGGGGCATTTAAACTCATTCTGTCACTGCATTTGCGTACCTTCTACCTTTATTTCCTTTGTTTCAAAAGAGTACAGGTAAAATGATGACATATTACATGGTTAAATGCACACTTCATGAAGTGGTAGATGGAATGTAGTGAACATATAACACCAGAATCATATCCCATCAGACAAGGTAAAGTATGAATGGAATCATATCCATCAGAAAAGGGTTAAACATTATAGAACATGGGTGTCTCGTCTACAAATGTAGTGAGATATATACAACTACAGAATGTGTCTGTCATTGTTAAGAACAAAATAATGTAAGACATTTAAGGAGTAATTTGTTTCCATCTATCTGTAATCTGAGAATTAACATGAATATCATTTCCAAGGAGATTTCAAGATAAAATTCTTACTAATAGATATTCTTGTCCTCATTGAAAAGACATACTTTCTCATTAATTCTTCTAAACTAACTACATTATAATTTACAAACATGGTAGAGGCACTGATAGTAAACAAAGACTTGTTATAACCAAAAAACTAATTTTCTTTTTATACATTCACTAAAGTTTGTCCACAGAGGTGCATTGTGCAGCAATAAGATTTGAATAATCAAATTGTGATATTCAAAGAACAAGTTCTAAATTTATGTAAAACCATGATTGTTCAAATACACACAAATCTGTAATGTCTCGTCATATCTTCATCATCTGACAGATTGGATTTTAAAATATGATGCAAATAAGTATAATTTTGACATATGCAAGAGCATAGCCATTAAGAAGTACAGATGGAGATGTTAATTTGAAAGAAGCTGACTGAAAACCATGCATACCGATTTGTGTGTATTATATATGATATCATTCTCAAATGCATAATGTTCACATCTCTTTAATAATTTCCTTAAATGTGATAGAAGGACTTGTCAATGACATATTATTAGCAAAACTTAAATTGTTAAGATATAAAAGCATTTGGTGTCAAATGTAGCCCCACATAACATGGATCCAACTTGCGATTTAAATTGTCTATGTATATATTAAATAACAAAGGCGAAAGAACACCTCCCTGCCTTACTCCTTTGGTTACATGGAAGGAATTGGATACTGCACTCCCCCAATGGCAACTGTTTTCCATACCAGTTAACTAGATGAGGGGTATCTCCCATCCCTCCCTTCACTCACCCAAATCTCTCGAGTATGCAAAATTATTATTGAAACATTTTATTTTTTCCATTTTTTTCACACGTTGCTTCCAGTGTAGTATATTTACAGTAATACTGCCTGTGATCATGTGACTGTGAATTGGCTTGAGCAGGGCAAGACGATTTAGTTGCTAATTTCAAGCAGCATAAAACAACTAACTTCCCTTTGATTCTGTAAGCAGGGTTGGTTGGCTTCAGTGTTTGAAGTTATACTATGTGTGATCAGAAATAATTCCAAAAGGATTAAAAAGATTAATTGATTATGGTTGAATTACTAAAGAGCTTAATCAGAATAAAACAGGGTCGGTTTGGCTTCAGTGTTTAAATTTTGTCGAGATGTCTAAGCATGTGTTATCTGCCAATGCTAAAATGCCAAAATCTAAGCAACCAAAATATCACATGAAATTCAGTGATGCATGGAGATGGGAATTTCAGTGGTTTGGAATCAAATTCAAGGACATAAATATGCATTCTGCCATTCCCATACAGCTGATTTTAAAATCTGCTATGGTGGCAAGAATTACATTATGTTTCATGCAGCATATTAAATGTGAGAACAAATATGTCATCACTGAAATCCATGTTCGCGGAATCTTCATCAAACGTGAATAAAGATGTATCTGTCGAGGCATTGTTTGCCAACTGTATAGCCAAACATAATTTCCATTTATGGTAGCAGATCATTTTCAGATCTAGTCAAAATAATGTTTCCTGACTTGGAAATTGCACAAAAGTTCTCATACAAATGCATGAAAATGGATGAAAATTACTCACAGTGAACCAAGCTTTTGGTCCTCATTGGAATAAGAAAGTCGAAGACATGTACCGCAATGAAAAATTCGCCATTCTGATTGAGTTTCCTCCATCTTTTGAAGTTAAAACTCCTGACCAAATTTTGCAAATCTCCCAATTTTTCCTAAGCTGACTTCTCTGTCCTGTCATGTGTATGAAATACCTTACTAGCTTCTAAAAAAGCATGCAAACACAGGACTACCATGTTCTAAATAATAGTTGACAGTTTCTTTAAAGGCATAAGTCTTTTGAATGTTGTTTCTTAAAACCAAATTGATTATCAGATATTGTGTACAATACATTCAAATATTTTACAAATAATTGTCGTGATATGTGTAGGTCTGTAATTATTGTTGTCTGCCAGGTTGCCAATTTTACTATTCAATAGCGGAATAATTGTAACTTTTGTGAAATTATCTGAAACAAAGTTATGTACAAACATACAGTTAAATAAAATCATTAGAAGAACATGGAGTCTGTTATCTGAAAATTTAAAATGTTCTACATCTACATATAATAATTTCGTTCCCCCCCCCCCATTTTGTTTAGTAATGCCATGTTCGGTCTCAGACAGTGAGATCAGTTCAATAAAACTAGAAGGGGCTTTGCATACTGAAATGACATAATCCTTATTCAAAATGTTTTTAAAGCTATTGAGTAAGGATTCAAAATGATTTTTCCACATGTTGTATATGTTATTTTGGCCATGTTCCATCGATGCAAATTGGTAGCTTATTAGAAGTTGTAGTAGTGTTTTTTTTTAACTTGATTCCAGAATTCACTTTGGTCTAAATTTTCTAATTTATTTGCAAGTGTGTCTGCTATATGTTTTAATTCTTCCTTCTTACATAGTAAAAGGGTGTGCTTAAATTGAACTCTAGTTTGGCACATTTGATTACTGTCAGGCCCATGACAAGGTTTACCAGAGTTGGACAAAGCTGTTACTATATCTGTGTAAAATCCATTAATCTGTTTTATATGCACAGGATTACTACAGCCATGATTATTACAGACCACTACACAATAAGGGATCTCTATCGTGCTTAACAAGAATGCAGATGTTTGAGTATAATTCAGTTTTTGTTGGCAGTGAGGTCTGACCAATTGACATATTTCAAATTTAAGAGTTCATGTGGGTATGAATTAAGACCAGGAAGTAGGTCAGCATTGATTGTCATTAAAGTAGGATGTTGGTCAGTCCCTACTAAGGTATGAATTATTCTCATATCACATATAGTGGAATGAGCAGATTGTGTAGAGACACAATGATCCAAACCAAGAGACAGTATTGTGCAAGTCACTGAGAAAAGTAAAACTTATTGTGTGGTCTACTATATTTTGTTAAGTCTGATCTGACATAACCATATTCTTCATAAAATCGCTGAAGTTCATCTCCAAATGGAGTGGATCTGAACATTTTAGCATTCCAATATCCTTAGAGAAAAACATTTGGTGTACTAGCATTTTCTACAATAGAATTAATTATACCAATAACTACAAATTCCCAGAATTTTGTAACTAAATCATATGGTCAATAGACCTTTACAAAAAGCAAAGAGGAATTACCTGTTTTAATAGTAATACCCATTAATCTGGGATCATCGAGGTGTTTTTCTTCTGTAATACTTGCAAGAGACTTACAATATACTACACCAACACCCCTGTAAGGTTTGCCTATTTGAATGTCTTTAGAAGACTGAATTGGTGATACACCTGATCCATAAAAATCCTCATGCCCTGATGCCAGACAGTCTAACTCACTGTCAAATAGCCTAACTCGTGTAGAAAACAAATGTCAGATATATCACATAAAGTTTTTACATCTTGGATATTTCTAGTTAGAGAATGGTAGTTATAGAAAGAAAAGCATAAAGTAGCCATTATGTATAGTTGAGTCCAATCAAGAAAAATTCGAAATATTAGAGTTTAATTCAGACTCTGATAGTAGTCTCTAAGCAACATATTCCTTGGCTACGCATCCACTTTCATTATCGAATTGTGAGTGAGGTTATCACAGGTGATTCTGAAGCTGGCATAAATATCGTATTTCGTACTTATCTTCTCCATCATGGTTGGCTTAACTCTATACTAGAGTAAAGTTCAATATGAGAGAAAATGTCTGATTCTAGAGTTTCAGGGATTAGTCTTGTCAACAATATACATCACTGTCACATTGGACACAATGTACGCAAATGTTAGAACATTGCTTTTCTTATGATAATACTACTATGCCACTTTGGAAACTGTTGTGTGGATGGTACATTTGCAAACATATTAGCCTGTCACCGATATAAATTTTTATTCAATGGTTTCATTACAAATCCAGCGCTATTGAAATCATTGTTCCACAGAGAACTAACCATGTTACCAAAGGTTTTATCATTTTCCAAATCCTCGTCTGGGGCATTGGTGTCTTCTGAAGATGCAATCAATTTTAAGGCAGTTGTGCTGTGATTCAATTCACCATCATCGAAAATAGTGTTATTCTGGGTTTCTGCTGTTGCACCTCAAACAGCAGAGCAGGCCTTGTTTACACCAATCCAAATCTCTTTTGCTGTTGGAGTCCATGCATTGCATAGTGTTCTGAACATTACCAGTAACAGTTCTTTCTGTCGAATGACTGGTGGCAGGGATTTTTCATTGTTGGCATACATGATTGATTTAACAGTCCTGTATTAGTTTTGGTGTAGCCTCGGTTTGCTGTTTAATTCTTGTTGAGTACAATGTTGGACTGAACTGTGTTCAAAGTGTCAGCATGAGGTGGCAATGTACTTGTGACTGACAAAGATGGGTTTGTTCACATAAACATTGCATTGTACTTAGAGTCTCTGCTTTGACTGACTTTAGAATATGCACTGAATGTTTTACCTTTTCCATGTCCTTCAATAAAACTGACATGTCCACATAATTATATGATACAGGTGGCAGCTTTGATAAATCCAAGGCACAAAAGCTTTGTAAGTCATTTGGGTCTGTGGATAGAAATAGATTTAATATATCTTTCATATTATTTGGAGATTTATTAGTTTCTTTATGCTTTATCATTCTCTCGTCTGTTTGTACCACTGTAAACAGGGTCTCTTTTGCTGCCTCGATATCACTTTCACAGTATGTGTCTACACAAAGTTTTACAATATGATCATATGGCAAAGAGTTCGTTTTATTCCGTATAAAGCGAAGCAGTACACTCACCATTATTGAGGGGCTATAAATGGATCGCTAATGTTTGTAATCTCCAGCCATATTTGTAGGGTTTCTCGCTACTCTAGGAAATCTTTTCAGATCACATTTCTTGCATAGGAATAAATTATCCTGACACAGATGACCAGTAGAGGTTCTGCAATTTTCGCATTGCATGTCTAACTTAAAATTTCCACTGATAGGTTAAAATAACAACGAAAAATATCTAAAACATTGGGAGAGGTACTCTACCACACAGCATTATAGCAATGCCATTTTGCAACCCAATGTAATGAGATGCTTTCATTAATTATCCTGTTATCAAAAATGTTTTAGCATCTGCATTTGGCAAAGTTGTACAATGGCAGACATAAAGTTTTTTGTATATAATAGTATTTCCTCTACTGTTTGATGAATTTCCAATATAAACAGTGTAGTGCCATTGTTATAACACATGATTGCTGTTACTGTGCTGATAATGAACATAAACCATTAAGTTTTATCTTTGTTCATTAAGAGTTATTTATTACATACACATCTGGTAAAACACACTACAAGTGGTCTGTTTGGAGATATTGTTCTCATAAAAAAACTGCACTACCCCCCTTGTTTGTTTCTCAAAACTCTTGGAGCTATTTTCCAAGCCTTGTAAGACTCTTTAATTAAAAATGGCTGGTGGGGGATGCTCGAGCCCCTTGGGTACCCTTAGTGAATCTTCACCTGATGAAATCAATGAAATTTGTACTCATGAAAAACAGTGAATTCAGAATATGATAATTGATGTTATTCTAACTGTGAAGGAATCTAACAAACCAACACAAGAAGAGAGAAAAAAAAACATTGTATGGATGGTTTTGCCTTCCGTGATTGTTGGGTACTTAGAATGAGGTCATTCAGATTTAGTTTTGCAGATACATTTTTATGTTTTAAATCAAGGTTTTAGTGTTGAATTGGCACTAAAAGTTCAGAGGTTTCAGAATGACTCTTTAAACAGTTTTTAAAAGTCACACATATGTTCCAAGCAGTCAACATTTCTGCACTTTTCATTTCAATTTGAGACTGAAACTTCTAAATATGTCTTCAGTAATGAATTTGAATAACCTCATTGTAAATATGCAAGATATGGAGGGCAAAATACCAGTAGTCAATAAAGGTTGGTCATATTTATCTTAACCTTTTCATTTTGTATATGTTTACAGTACTTGTACACAAGACATTTCAAATGACATCTTTAATTTAGTTTCATTTATCAGCTTTTCTTCCTTAGTACATGAAATTCAGTGGAACCTTTTTACTGTAGATCCTCGCATGAAACTGTTACATCTACACGTGTACTTTTGGGTTAATGTAGACTCTTGGACTAAACTGTGATATCTGTAAATACTTCCATCTGTTTGTAACTCTAACAGCTGAAAAAAACGTCTTTTGTGGGTTTAATCTGTTTACCACAATTTCACACAGAGTTTACCATATGTTTTGAGAATTGTACAAGTGACACCTTTATCTCTTATTTTATATACATTTCAACAGTTTTACATTTTATATTTTATCTTCTTGTACTTCATGTTTGCATTTATTTGGAAGGATTTGTCTTCCTAGAGTTTTGTGCAATTCATTTTTGGATTTTTCGAACTTTAGTTGGCACCATATATTGTGCTATGGTGCCGTAAACCACTACTACATGCATACATCATGCATTATGGCCCATTGTAAGTTCTTTGAATATCTCCATCAATTTTTTGGTAACTGCATAACTCATCAATTATAGTGTACTATCTACCATATAAAAATTACCTTCAGTTGAGCATTTTTAGGGTTTTGTTTGTTTTCCTAAGTTTTCTGTTGTAGTTATGACCCCCTATTACAGAGTTCTCACTTAAGCAGTTTCTCCTTCAAAAAATACATTACCTGATTACATTATATTAGGGATAACTTACTCTGCTACCTCTGAATCCAGCCCTTCTGGAAAGACGAAAAACATCTTTCTGTCTATATATGATATAGACAAATGGAAGCAGCTCGCACAGGTTAACTCCCCTTTCTACCTGCAAGGTGGTAACCATTATACCAGGATGCACCAGTTTTTACTTTCGCTCTTGTAAAGATGTCCTCCATAGAATCCATTAAACCTATACTTAAATTTCATTATCCATCTTTATTTTTCAGTGGTATAGTAAGTCAAAATGTTATTTTATATTTTTGCAATTTTGTACTGTTCATTATTGTCATGTAATTTCGATCAGTAACATTCAATTTAACTGGAGAAATTTTCAGGCACTGTACTTATCAACTATTACACTTTTAAGGTGTTTCGATAACACAGTTTACATTATTTTATTTATATATATTTTTTGTATGCACTTGTTTGTTCCTCTTCTTCATTACAGAGATGACAACCAAGTGCAAGAAGTGTATATGATTTAAGGTTATGGAGGATGGAGACGAGACATGTCTATGCATACAGTTGCTTGTTGGCACACACATGTAATGTGTGTGCTCTTTGGTTCAAAATACTTGGTCCAAAGTTTTGAAAAAACAACTCAAGAGCTGCAAAAACGAGCACGCTGCAATACATCAGAGCATAACTTTTAACATACACCTCATGTCCGAATCGTTGTAAGTCTCATGGGGGATGTCAAGATGCCCTCTCTATGTCCCATGCAGATGCAGAAACAGCACCAGAACATACTGTATCCGTGAACACAGTAGAATTGTTCTTGAGTCTCATGGATGAGGTCAAGATGCCCTCTCTACCCCCCATGCAGACACAGAATAGCGTCAGAATATACTGTATTTGTGAATACAGTAGAATCATTGATTAGTCTAATGGGTGATGTCGAGATGCCCTCTCCACGTTCCATGCAGGCACAGAATAGCACCAGAGTATACTGAATCGTGTATACAGTAGAATTGTTGATTGGTCTCGTGGATGATGTTGAGATGCCTTCTCCACCCCCATACAGATGCAGAAACAGTGCCAGAACACACTGCATCCATGAATACAGTAGAAAGCATTGGAATCGCATATGATCAGTATGACTCGAAAGGCTTTGTTGTCGAGATGTCAATAAGTACAAATGGCGTTTATATATTGTACTTGCACTGGGGAAAAGCCTAGGACCCTGCCAATGAAGCATGAGGGTTTGCAATCAATATCATCTCTGTCTGATTGCCCTCCTCCACCTTCAATCAATTCTACCTGCAAGGTCAATGCATTGGTGGATGTCGACAATGATGACAACAGTTCCTCATTCAGAATCTTGTCAGAATTGTTAAAGATTGCAAAAATTACCGTGCATCTCTTGGAGCATTCGCGATCCTGGTAACACAAGAACTTCATTATGTTAAATTAACTGTCTGCAACTTTCTCACCCCACTGGTAAAAGTCATGTGCGGAGATATTTTATCCACTTGTACCTTGTCTAGATGTTGATAAAGTGCACAGACAAGTCTTTAATTCCATGTCAATGTTAGTTGGAAATGTTGTGTCAACTTCCTCCCTACTTGACTTCATGCATCTGACGATTTTTTTGTTTAGCCAAAAAAAGTCACTAACAGTTATTGCTGTTTTTCTGTGCACTCCATCCCTTTTGGTCCTCCACTTCCGTTAGGGCATTGAATTGAGGAGGTGAGAAAGCAAGAGCCACAAGAGTTGCCCATAAACTTTCAGCACAATCTCCTATCTCTGCACGGCCCTGTTAGGGAACATACAAGAGAAGGGACAATTGTTGCCAGAGAATTTGCAGTAGCGGTTCTCAACAATTGCAGGTTTGTTTTTTTTATCTCTGGCGATCATATGCCCCTATTTTTGCAGGCAGGCCGGGGGGTGGAGGGGGGTGGGGGGGCACAGTTTTTCATTTTTTCCTTCCCCAGGCCTGCTGTCAGTGATACACTGTCACCCACACACTCTGGCAACTCACCTGAGGTGCCAGACTACTCCCTTTTCATCAGATTTGGACCAACCATTCTCGGAAAATGATGGGTGATCCAAAATGTGTCAGAGGGTCTCCGGAATTAGATATCTGAACCCCTTCATTTTCATTTTCCTACCTTCATGAAGGTACTCCCAAGCAATCCCATGAAAGGGGATTTTTTTACACAAGAATATCCTGTTTTTCGCTCATAAAGGGTATTGTAGATAGTACGAAAAATGCACACACAGGGCTTCTACTCCAGAACATTTCTGGTTATGAAGTCCAATGGCAGTTAAGACCTGTGATAGAGGCACAATAAGTACATGACCAGTCTTGACATGTCCGATGTGTACTTCCATATACTGATTCATATGGCCCCCAATCAAAGCCCTTGGGCTTTCACTAAGAGTTCAGGATGTCCACCTCAGAAATGGTGATGTTCCTGCATGACACACCACAGAAACATTCGGTAAGTTTGGTTTTGGGTTCACGACATGAAGAACCTTACTTCCCTCATTGTGTGGTGGATAATCAATGTTGAGAAGTTGGACCTTGTCCCCCCTCAACATTTTGTTTATTTAGGTATGGAACCCTTAACACATATCAGCTTGGCATCTTTCTCCCAAATGCACTGAAAGAATCATTCATGCATTGGAGAAGGCATCCACCAAGCTGTTGAAGTTGGACCTTGAATAAGACATTAGACCATGTCATATCCCAGTTCAGGACATCCTCCATGGAGAAGGCAGCATTTCTGGATGACATACTACAAAAATAAAGACGTGAACAACCTTACTGCCCTCATTTGCAGTTCAGGGTGGATAATTAGTGTAGAGAAGTCAGACCTTGTCCCTTTTCAACATTTTGTCCATCTAGATATGGAACTGTTAACACATATTAACTTGGTCTCTTTCTTCCAAATATATCAAAAGTATAGCTCCTACATCAGAGAAAGCATCAAACAAGACGTTCAGGTGAAGAGGTTTCATAGAGCTCCTCTGCCTACTCAAGGCAGGAGTGGACCTGTTACAATGCCAGTATATTGGGTTGGAGAGCACACTTACTACTGGACTTGTAACGGTCAGTGGCATGTGGATGCTTCAAGAGAATGCTCTTCATAGCAACCTCATGGAAATGAAAACCATTCTCAATGTCTTCCACACATGGGTGGAACATACCCATGGAAACAGGGACCTGATAATGTCGGACAGTTTGGTTGTGGTGAGGAACACTCACCAGACCTTTGCCTCCCAATATCAGGTAATATTTAAGTCCGACACATTCCTGGTACACTCATTGTCCAGGCCGACTATTATCAGGGGAGGACAACTGCTTCATACAGAGTTGTTCATCCAGGAACCTTCCATCAAGTCTGTGCCCATTGGAGCCATCCAATGCTTGACATTTCTTTTTTCATTTTTCCACTACCCCAGAGGCATGGGCTGTACATGCTTTTTTAATCAGCTGGGAGGTAATGTGGGCATACAGTACACGCATCATGTTTTTATGAAAAAACACGTCGTGGGCGTGGAGCTTAATCCTTTTCACACTGTGTCATCGTGGACAGGATATCGTGGTCATCGTGGATTGTCCACGTCGTGACTCGTAGTGGACGGATTAAGTTTTATTGCCCATTTGAAAGTCGCAGCAATATAATTATGTAATATTGGACGCCAACTAACACGCGTGGAACTTACCTATCGGCTCAGCTACAGCACACAGTGAAGAATGTTCTTTTTAATTTGTACGCAGTGCCATTTAATATTCAAAGACTCGCTCACTAAAACGTATTCACATACGTGTATTGAAAGTGATGAAAGATAAATTGCCGAGAAAAGAGTCATGAATGATGCTTCACAAATTATACAAAGTTTAATTATCTTAATTTTAATGAGGGGGTGGGGGAGATTCTGTTTTAAAAAAACAAAGGGTAAAAGAAATCACACGTAAATACACATATTAGCGGGTTTAATTCCGTTATTAAAATAAAAGAATACGAGAAATGTTGAGATTTTGTTTTTAATTACCCCAGTCACTTTTAAATGGTCTGCTTAAAATGTTCCCACACAATGAAATATACACGGCGCTATGCAATATACAACCTCTACTATTCCAGCCTGTTTAGTACTTGTGACTTAAATATACATGTCCATGCGACACATTTTCTCAGGAACTAGACACGTGTTTACTTTTACCGTAGATCGACTGTTTTTACTCCGACTCTACGAAGCACGGGATGCTGCATTCTATGACCAACAGCTTTAAAAAATATACTGAAGATTGCTGGTTTGGTCATCTGACGAGTTTAATATTACCAAATGGACGGGTGAAAGCGATAAAAAGTGTGTAATCACGATTAATTTGCTTCAATTGGCGAAACTTCTAAAATTTCTGGTGTTTTAATTAATGTATCATTCAGTAAGATTTATTTTGTGCTTTGGAATTACTTCTTTCTCCCCTTGTTTAACTTGTACTGTATTACATGCAAGCTGAACATATCATATCTATCAATAATGCCTTGTACATCACCCGAAATTGCGAGGTCACGTGTTTGCCAAGACTATAAAATCTATCTCTATTATTGCACTGATTGCTGTAAACACGTGGCTTCTTATTTTTCGTTAACTACTCCGACCTGGAGGTGGAAAAGTTTTGGTTTCAGAGGTTGTAAATCCCAATTATTTCCTGTTAATTTTGAACCGTTCATATTAATTCTAAGGTGGTCGCGAGTATTGTCAGGTCCACCTTGATTATTGCAGTAATGCTCTCTCATTGGACTTTCAGTCTGTTAAATTTCTATTAAATTTCTGAAGCATTAAGTTCGTACATGGTTAATTATGACCAGATTCGACAAAAGATAATAAGAAAAAAAGACAAAGGACATTAATAGCAGGTGAATAACCCAATGAATTCTATAAATTCTTGTTAAATACAAAATTAATTGCCAAGCAGCGATTTACATACTAACTTACTTATATAAAGAGTGGAATCAAAATTGTCTTTCTAAATTTTGTCAGTAGACGAATTGCAAAATGAAGATGAACGAGGCACATTTCTAAAAAGCATACTCTCTAATTAGCAATGCCTGTTTCCAAGTTTGTGATAAAAGCTACAGCTAACATCGATCGAAAGTTATGGTGCATAATCTCTCTCTCTCTCTGTCTCTCTCTCTCATGTTTGCATGTGATAAACACATTTTGTTACAAAAAATATGCATTAAAAAAAAAAAAAAAAAAAGCGTGTAGTGTAATACTGCTTTCTTAAACATGTAATAGCTTTGTGTTGCTGCGATAGACTTGTAATATATGCGCTGCGTTGCAAGATTAATTGGGAGAATACAAATTTTATATGGTTTATTTTATATACCGCTAGAAACCAGTTTTACGCAAAAATATCACAACTTGACCACATTGCGTTTCTCACTCCATATTACAAGTCCAAAATTTGTTGTTCCACACGCATCAAAAATAGTTTCATTCAGAAGTTAATGCTTCTTTTGAAACATCGGGGCTACAAAAAATAAGATAGAAGCTCAACACTTCATGAATGGCCATGGTTAACAAGCGTAGCAGCTAACGTCAAAGTAAAAATGTCACTCCTCAGCTGGTGCTTGATGATAGATTCACGAATAAAGTGACAAAGAAAGTAACCTTTTTCATAAAAATCACTTCGTTTATGGCATGAACAGCCACTGAAAGAGAGCAACCTTCAATACCGTGTAGACAATTTTGGCTCATTTAAAAATTATCATTACTCTGAAATAATCAGTCATTTTTCTAAGTCTACAGATAAAGGTATTTGTATCCTGCCTTCAATAATTTCGTTAAAGAAGGTTTTGGAAACTGTGTAGACATGAAAGAAAAACTATGACAAATTAATAACTAGTACAAGAAGTTCTGTTATGAAATATCATTTATTGAGAAAACACACTGAAGTTGCTGCTTATGCCCAGAGGCAGGGTTGACGTGCTACTTGTTTATCTAACGCTGTTTCATTCATGTCTTTCTAGCGCTTGCATTACAGGATATTATGCCAGCTGAATTGGCTTTATTAAACAGAAACCCTTGGTGTTTTCATAACAATATTCCCATGACATACTTGTATTCTGATTTAAGTAATTAAACTTCTACTCTGTGTGCTACTGGGAGTGCGGGTGTGATAGGATTTAGCTTTAACAAAATTGCACTTGTTGTGATTTTTAGAAAATAAAATATTAATAATTTTATGTGACTCAGGACCATTGCAGCTTGTTACATTTAAATGCTTGTTTCCTTATCGGGAAAATAATACTATATATAGTTTGCTTTATATACCGCTAGAAACCAGTTTTACGCTATAATATCAACACTTAACGGTTATGTGTTTCTGAGACTTTCTCTGTCTAAATTCGCTCTTCACAAACTAACATCTTCTTAGTTTTAAAGCATTTGATTTTGCGATAACAAGAAACATTTTTATTCAACAGTGTTTTTTTGGGGGGAAACAGAGAAGCGCGACACTGACCAGTAGCTGCTAGGAATTGTTCTAATTTAAGTCATTTAAGACTTCAACTCTATCTGCTTAAGAAGCAACAGAGTGGGGAGGGGGGGTTGTAGGCTGGGAAAGAAAGAGAGACGGAGGAGATGGGATATAGCTTGAAACAACTACACTTCTGAGTTTTAGATAGTTTAGACGTGCATCAAGGCCAGTACACTCCCCCCCCCCATATTTAAGTTAAATGTTTTACACGATAATATGAGAACTTAACATCAAATGCGTTTCTCAGTCCAAATTTGTTTTTCACAAACTAACATCTTCTTAGTTTTAAGGTGTGTGGTTTTGTGATATTTTCATTCAACAGTTATTGTACTGTACATTTTGAAACATCGAAGCGCGACAGATTCGTGAAAAAAGTGTGGACAGGAAATAACTTTTTTTCTCATTGAACTCACTTGTTTATGACATGAATGGCCACTGATAGAGCGCAACAGTCAATACAGTGTACACAATTCTGTGCATTTAAAAATTGCCATATTGTCTCATAAACAATGCTATTTTTAAAGTTTAAGGGTAACAGTACAGAAGAACCTTTCCGTAGTATAGCTCCTGTATCTTTTTTATTTTAAAATACTTTGGCAAGAATTATGACATACATATCATAATGTGCCAGTTTTCATGATCGTACATGTTCGATATAAATATTACGGCGTCCGTTTGTAATCTCTTTTCGAGTTCTATATGTATTACTGCTTTCAATGATTTCTTCAAGGTGGGTCTTGGAAATGATATGGAAATTAAAGGGAATCTGACAAATTAATAACCAGTACACAACACACTTTTATGAAATATCATTTATTGAGAAAGAACCTCGAAGTTACCGCTTGATGCAGAACAATATCAATTTCCGCATCTGTATATGCTAACAGGTACATATACATGTATTAATTGGCAGGGATGTACGTTGTAGCTAAGCAATTATTTCTGATGTATGCTGAGTCATGGACAGGGGTGGAGAGATATCCAAGAAATATAAAACCTCATTTGTACTACGTTACGCGCATTCGTCTGTATGTATCCTCAGCCAGGCTACTGATAAATACACAGGAAATGTTACCACTGTACAGGTAAAGGTACAGGTAAAGGTATGAAATTGATACCTGCCATGTTCGGTTTACGGTGTCGGAGTTTCTCCCATTTGTTTGTTTAGTGTGTCGACTCTCGGAGCGAATACAATAGAATCAGCAAGGGGTGCCATAAAACCCACTACGACTCATGATGACTGCAATAAAATCCGTCACTGACTTCCACTAGACTGAGTGGATTTTCACTAAATTAGTGTGAAAATCCACCAGACTGTGTGGACTTAAACTACTAACAGTGGGCATTTAATACCCTGCCCTTTCTCCACGCCCACGCAATTTGCATGGTGAATCATAAAAACACGATGCGTGTACTGTACACCTAATCTCCATCAGTTTTGATTATGAAGATGAATTAAGAAATGAGGGGCACAGACTGCAATAGTCCTGATTGCCCCACTAAGATGAAACATCCTGGATCAACAATTTGCTTGATTTAGCGACCAACGTACCCACATGATTCATAGCGACCTCCACTCTGCTCAAGCAGTCGAGATTGCCACTATTCCATCCATGTTCAGAGAAACTCCTCCTTCACTCCTGGCTCCTTTCAGGGATGTCATGGTCAAAAAGGGGTTTGGAGCTTCAATTGTGGAGAGGATCGCAACAGCTGAAGATTCTCTACTTTGAGGACATACAAGGAGAAATTGTGTGTTGTCAATGACTGGTGTCACATCAATGATGTCACACCACTCTCTACACCCATTCCTCGATGGTGAACGTTTTTCTTATTCTCTTTGAAGATAAGAAGTTAGCCCCAATCACAATCAAGGGATATTGTTCCATGATCTCAGACATGTTCAGACTTCATGGAAGAGAACAAGGTAGTCTCCAACTTGTGATCCAATTTGACATATCCAGACCACGCTCACTCACATTATTCCCAAATGGAATCTCTGCTGGGTTTTGACATGGCCAAACTCATTTGCTTTCTTGTATATAATCTAGCTCAGCAATAGTACCACACTTTCCAGTGTCATGTTGTATATAAATCTCCAGTGTAATGTAACCAGCATAACACTCCAGCTACCTATTTGTTTGATTGCATGTATTTGCTGCCATTTCTCATGTGCTTTACCTGAATATTTTTGAAAGATGGTGTACCTATCTTTTCTAGCACAGTAATCGCTTTTGTCAGTATGTGCATCAGTTGGGGACCTTTGTGACTCTTACAGGAAGTGCTATAATCTGATTTGATGATACAGCTAAATGGTCTTGTCTGTCCATCTTTATGTTTGTATGTCTATCTGTCCATCCTGACAAGCTTGTTAAAATAATTGTGCAAAATGCTATTCAGCATACCGGTAGACAAATGAAATTAGGCCAGAATATTTGTATGCATATGTAGATGACCCGATTAGATTTGCTGGTTATTATATGTATGTTTTTTAAAAAAAAACTTAAACTTGTTGGATTTAGACTTTTTTGACAAAAACCTTGTTAGCACAGTTAAGCAAAAACTACTTATAGTAGACACATTAAATTTGATAGGCATATTTGCATTCATATGATGGTGACCTGATTAGATTTTCAGGCTATTTACATATTTTTGGACTTGAGACTTTTTTTTACAAAAACCTTATTAGGCTTAGCAAAATCACTTGAGGTAGCCATTGAAATTTTATTGCCCTATTTATGTTCATATGTAGATGACCTGATTAGATTTTCATACCATTACATCATTAGTTTCCCTTTTTTCCCTCATTTTTCAACTTTTAGGACTTGAACTTTATGGTCTGCAGATATTTGTTTACAAACAAAAATCTAGTTGAGTTTTGTTTATTTTATGGTATTGACTTCAGTTATGAAAAAGTTTGCCTTCCACATGAAGATAAGGAAAACCTATATAACTTTAGAATTAATGTTTGTAGATCCCCATGGTCTTCTGTCAGCATCAGTGTATTATCAGAACATTCAAACAACTATTTGTCAAATATTTATCATGGAGACATTAAATTTAAATCTGGGAATACTTGTACAATACATTGTATTACTTTGTGTACATTAACTTAATAAATAACATTTTTTCTCCAGTATTTCCAGTAGCAATGCATTTTTAAGTATGGAGATTATTGGTTTGTCAGTAGTGTTGGGGATACACAAAAATGGAAAGTCATTTACTTTTTTTAAAAAAAAGATTCAGTTAGCAACATGAAAAATATGTCACAAGTATTTATGACCAATATTATCATGCACAGATCAATTTTGTTACATAAATCCACTGTTTTGAGTAACTACCTGCTGAATGCGACCAGTGGCCACAGTTTTGGGGCAAACTGTGTTTCAACACTGATATGAATGACCACATTGTAAAGCCAGATATAAACACTACTGACCTTTATTCAATCCTTTCTTACCATGCTCACTGAGGAAAATCTGCAGGCAGGGTGCAAATTGTTCTGCACTCAGATGAAAAAAAAACGAAGAAAAGGAGTCGTCTAACTACTTGTTTTCTTCAACCTGCAGATAGTGTCTGACCATAAATCAGGCTAGAGCACATGCCACTAACTGCCTCTGTAGTGCTGATTTCATGTCAATCCCCATTATGATTAACCATTCTTTCTTTATAAAGGAAGCGGTCATAGATGTACTTAGTTCAGAGGTTCATATTGGTCATTTATCTGTTGTGAAAACACAGCACAATGCCAATATTGTCAGTCATCTATGGAATAAATATATAATTCCAGATGTTAATGATATCTTTTCCTCTTAATAAGTTACTTTATTGATGTTACAGTTGTACAAACCCAAACACCAAGCCAAAAGTGCCACTCTCAGACATCACGTGATCTGTTCTCTATAGCTCATTTGTTAGATACATTGTTTATAAAGTTAATTCATTTGTGTCTTGGGTGAATTAAGCCTTTAACTTTTGTCTCCAAATGAACTTATTCAGTTTCTGGATGAGTTAATTCTGTCTTTTGATTTAATTAGTAAATATATATTCCATATTTATCCAAGGCCTGATCAGAACCACTATAGTTGTTATTACAACTATCACAGATATGTTAACAGGTGTATATCTTTATTGATATATAAAATTATGTTCAGATGAATGCATGCAATACATTAATAAGAAATAAGAATAAAGATTAAAATACATGCATAGATATTCTAGGTATTTCTCCTTCTTAAAGCCAGTTGAATTTGTACCTTGAAAACTGCCCCCCCCCCCCCCCCCCCCCCCCCCCCCGGCCTATTATGAGAGATCACATGTCTGTAAGACTGCTCTTTCTTGGCAGAAGGGGTGGTCTCTCAAGACAGGTTTTACTGTATTTGCTAGTCAGCTAACCATAGGAGTGAAAAAGTGAACAGAGGTATTAGTAATCCTTCCATCACAGGTGTAACATGTTCATACTTTTTTTTTTTTAAGGTACAAAAAGTGAAAGAGAATACCTGGAAAACAACAGCACCATCTGAAGGTAAAACATTAAATATTCATCTTGTTATTAACTTTCAAAGCTCTCTTGACCAGGATATGAAGTCCTTATCAAAGCAATACCTGGAATGTGATGGATGAGGGGCATTCTTTGAATACAGAGCAAAGCTGGAAAGATTCAGTTGGCATCTCATTTCAGACACTGACTGCACATGCTACTTGAATATAGAGTGAATGTGAAAAATCACTTTTGACTCACCCTTTGACCTAACCACTGTAAAGTCCAGTGTTTCCATGTGAAAAGAAAAATATTTTTGTTGAAAAACAAATTGGGACTGGGTACAAATATAAATCGTGTACAATGGATACCTAAAAAGAGTACAATTGAACCCTTCCAGATTTGTCTTGTATTAGATACCCCTCATCCATCACATTTCAAGTAATGCTCAGATGAGGGGTCCATTCTTTCCATTACTAGCAAAGCTGTTCAGGGTTCAGTGGGCATACTTGATAGCTTGTCAACAAAGTTAGGACTAATTGTATTAATAAACAATTATAGACAATTACTTGTTTCAATCTTTAAGTTAAAACAACTTATCAAAATAATATACTCAGAAAATTTCTCGAATCCACTCAATCCTGCACCAAATTTGACAGCATCCCAGCATGAAGGGATTTTAAATTTGTACAAATTATATTGATGATGTTTGTGATCAAATAAGACAAATCACTGAAAAGAGAAGAAATCTTCAAATGATTTTTCAAGTACTAAACAAAATTTCACCAAATGTAACAGAAATTATCCTGGCATGGAGGCTTTTCAAATGGCTCTTTTTGACATGCTGCTGGTGGTAACTAGTCTCAGTGTGTCAATAGGAAGAGTACAGTAGACTTATTTCTATCATGGGCATTGGGATGGAATGTGCAAGATGCTGTGATATAATTACAAGAACATTGTGCTCAACATTTGTCAAGTTTTCTATGCCACCATATGCATCTACAGTCCCTATAATAGCTCAGGGTTTCATGCATACAATTTTTATAATTAAAAATGTTATTATTTAAAATGTTCTTTTCAGGTTTTGCATGGCAGTGGGAAAAATTTGAAATGAGATTCGAAATCAAAAAGGCACATTATCGCATGTCAAGCACTAATTATCCAATCAGCGATGTATCTCCTGTTAAGATACAGTATATTTCTAATATTGAATCTGAAAATAATTCTCTCCTGCATAAATTAAGTACAAGGAATTTAAAAGGAGTTTTCGAGTCAGATTTGCTTCGAATTTTGTTAGAAGAGGAAGAATACATTCGGACTAGGACAGAGGATCAAATACATTTCAGTTATTTGAAGAAAGAAGTAATTGCAATATTAAAATGTCACATACAGGAAAATCCATCAATCGAGGAAGAACATTTAGCATCGGTCACCTTGGACAATGTAAGAAAGGCACATGAATTGCAGAACTTAGAATGTGTAATATCTGGCAGAGTGAATATATATATAAGCAGATCTGGAGAAGGTGTAACCATTGTAGGAAGAGAAATTGGTAAATATATTGAGTCCATTAACAGTGCTTTAGAGCAAAGAAGCAAGAATGAGCCTGATTCAAGGACTCACTGCCGAACAGAAGGTGCAGTTTCTAGTGTATCAGAGCCAAAAAGGTCCAAAGGAAAACATGATACTGGTAGTGAAGCCTTCACTGATGAATCACTTGAACATTTTGAGGAAACAGAAGAAGAAACGAAGAAATCTGGAGAAGTCAGTGAATTTGAAAGGCATGTGATACTGACAGAACTTACAGTACAGATGCTGAAAGCTTCAAATTTTCAAGGAGAATCAAGCAAAGATATATCAGCAGTATCTGTAGTTCTCAACAGAAATGAAGTGGTATTTCAAGGAACACCAGAAGTTGTACAGAAGGCAGAGGCTCATTTGGTACAGTATCTTAAGTCAAAAGGTTACTGGCATGAGATAAATGAAACTGCATCATTCATTGAGGCAACTAAAAGACTGAATTTTGAGGATCACTTAAAGAGGAAATTTCCTGATGTGCATATCATATTTACTGATATGAAAATAACATTTTTTGGAGAAAAAAGCTTGGCAAGTGAAGATGAACTAAGCCATTTTCGAAGATCAATTGAAAAGTGTGTTATTCAATATGATGATAACTTCATTGTGAACTATTTGAAACTACTGGATGTTCAGAAGTACATTTGGGAGCAGTTTGAAAAGAAACATATTTTATGTTTCTGGCAAGTAACTGAGACTGGAATTGAACTGTCCTCCAGAAATGATCAGCAGTTTGCTGCAGCAAAGACAATTTTTGAGGAATGCATTGCTGTCACTGATTTAGACCCAAGTAGAACTGAAGTACAGGAAATTGAAAAATCACCTAATTGGAGGAAACTGTGTTATATAAACAAGGGGATGCTACTCAGAGAAGTGTTGCATGCAGGTTGTGTGATCTATGTGGGCATGCCTGAGGTCATTAAACAAATTAAAGAGTTGTATTGTAGATTGGTTGAACAGGGCAATCTGCCTCAGATACATTCTCTTCAAGTGCTCTTGTCTCAGCCTGTTCTGTCATATGTAAGGAAATACCTCGTGGAAAATATCAAACAACAATTTGAAGTGAACTGTATTTTACTGGCTGATAAATCTGGAATCATGATCACTGGATCTAAAGAAAGTGTTCAGGGGGCTGTTTGTGAAGTACAAAATCAGTCACAACAATTGTCCATAGATGTTTGTCCATTACGCAACCCAGAAGTGACCCAAACCCCCACAAGCCAAGTGAAAATAAGTCTAGATGCAATGGAAGAAGAAAACAAAACAATTATAGAAATTATTTCCTTACCAAGAAAAGGCAAAGACACCATGACGGTGCCAATTAGTGCAGCACTTGATGTCAGCTTGTTGTATGGCAGTACTTCAGGAAGAGACATTGGCATGCAGTTGATTCCAGTAAATGACAGATTGTTCCCTTGTTGCTTAGCTGCAATTGACATCATGGAGAAAGGTAGGGTTAAATACTACTTAAGTAGTCTGTTAAAATCAGACTTTAACAGTTATTGTCCCCTGCCATTTCACTAAAAGTAGATGTCTCTCTGTCGACCTTATCATCCACCCATCGCTCTGTTTCTGCTCTAAAATGTTTTTTTTTGTGTGTGTGTGTGTTTTAATGGCACTTTTAACTTGTTGCTGGCTGTATCATGCCAAGGAAATGGAAGCTAAGTGCCTTTGCCAAGGACTTAACGAGGCAGCAAACCCAGGCTGGTCTGGGTGCATATCAAACCCACGACTCTTGGATTACATGTCCAATCCTTTACCAACTGAGGTAGCATGGTTCCCCTCACTATATATTTAAAGCCGTTGGAGATATATGGATGAAACTTGATGTTGTTACAGATCACAATAAGGTATATACCATATTGGGGGTCCTATCTTGTAAGGGCAAGGTCACTAAATTATTTTAAGTTTTCTTCCACACTTCCCTTTCAGCTCTTTAACTTTAGAGCCATTTGAGATAAATGGCAAGGTCAAGGTCAAGGGTAAAATATTTGAGATTTTTCTTCACACTTTCCTTTAAATTGTATAACTTTAGAGCTGGTGGATATAAGTGAATGAAACTTGGTATACTTGTACAGTGTTTCATCTGCCATTTCACATGTTACAAAATAACTTAACATTTGGCAAAAATTATTTTAATCTGGAAAAATGTTCTTTTGAAACATTTTATTTAACAGTCTGCCTGATGGAAGTAATTTTCTGCTCTTAGACATTTCATCACTAGACATCTTCAAAATGATTTCAGTTACCATATAGTATTGCATCAACTGTTAGAGCTTGTTGCCATTTTATAGTTTCTTTACAAGGGTGTATTGTTGACCATTTGATCACTCACTGAACTTTCATTGGGTATTTATTTAGATCTAAAGGTTAATAAAGATAAACATTTTTTAACAAAATTTAACAGATCATTGATGTTTAGGAAGCAGATATATTTCAAGGACACTTTATAGAAACACCTCTTTCTTAATAGCCAGTGAGCGATGGGGTCCATAAACATTACCTGTGACATAGGAGAGTGCACGAGATAGCAAGGGAGTCTACAATTTTGGTTAATAGGGGGGTGAGCATCTTCGCTAGCCAAGGGTCATCAATCCACTTCATTCCACATCAACCCTAATGGCATATGTAGTTAGCTGAAATGGTATCTGGTGCTCCGCTATCTGTTTGAATGCAGCTGAAAGAAACTGATCCAATCAGATCCCTTGTTACATTTAAATTGTCAGATTATTAGGACTAATCGTAGTGGCCTCTGTACACAACGACACGTGTTACATGTAAGTTTCGGCCAGAGCCAAACCCATCAATATATTTGCACTGGTTAATTTATCAAGATAGTGATTTTAAAAGTCGCCATACACTTCAGCAATACCACATGGCAATGGCAAAGAACAACATTATATCATTTGTTCTAATAAAAGCAGTTGGCATAGCAGTTACACAGTCTTTGAACACTGCATCTGGATTGAAAGTTTGTGTTGTCTGTAGTTAGTGCTGAAGTGAATATTCAAATATTTGAATAAGAATACTTTCTGGCAAAAATTTGAACCAAAATTGGTATTTGAATAGTCTTTGTATCATTTATATTTGAATGTGTCCTCTTGTGAGTAAATAACTTTGAGATGGTCCCTGCAATATGTTAGTATCACTTATCAACCATACTTTGTACATATGCACTAACTGTGGTCCCATGAAGCTGGCGACCTGACAACAGCCATTGACAAATGACACAGAACTGTGTGGAAACACTTTGAAATGAGTTCCCATGGGACAGAAAAAAGACAATGCAAACTTTGTCAATGAACAGCATTGATAGCTGCCATTGACACATTACCACCATTGCCAGCACTAACATCTTGGGAGGAAATCTGAATTTTATTTGTTGTTTAAAACTTTTAAAGTTTGAAGTTGTTCAGTAACTTCAGTTTGCAAGAAATTAACTGCTACAGTTTTGTTTTGCATAATATTTCTTTAGCGATCTAATGAAAAGAAGTGGAAGTTCTAAAGTTTTTACTTGATTTTGATAAGTAAATGCTGTATATCCAGCTTGAGTCTTCATTTTGTTTGTTTTTGAGTTTTTTTTTAGAATTACCATGAAGACTGTAGTAATTTAAAAATTGTATTCAAACATTTATGACTTTTTAATTACCACAGTATTAATACAAATTTTTGAATAATCAAGACAGTAATGGTTAAACACACCTTCTGAATTTTAAGAGCAATGCAGACTCAGAAAAGGTCACCCAATCAGGCCCAGCTTTCAAGAAACTTCTCAGCCTTTAGTATGTACTTGACTTGATTTTGGATCAGTTGTCAGTTTCTAAATTGCAACAATAATATTGCAAAAAGCATAGTTTTCAAGGTTCAGTTTCTGTACTTAGCTAATTTCCGAACTGTTTTTTTTTGCACTTGTGTATATACTGTTATACCTAGATTCATGAAACTTGGTGAGATGATACATCTTGATGTGTACTACACATACATATGATTCTACTGGTGGTAGGCCAAAAATACCATTTTAAAGGCCGTTTACCGCACATACCGTTTAGTAGTTCAAATCTATCACTTTTGAAAATTAAAAGAACATTTTAAAAAAATTTTAAAGAAAAAAAAAAAACACTGTATTTTTACGTGTTCCATCAAGACATTAGAGAAACCAGCCAGAACCAGTTTAATGGGGACTGGAAATGTTCCACCAGTACAATGACTGGTGCAATGATGCATGGCAGAGCAATAGAGTGTACACAACAAGCTGCTAATTGATTACCTTATTGTTGGAATTTGAGGAGTTTAAGGCCAAATGCGGGATGGTTTTTTTTGGAGGTGTTATAAGTAACAAAGGGATAAAAGGTGGTCCATAATGTCTTCTGAGCCTTTGATGAAAATCGGCCTACCCTTAGCGGAGGGGAGATACAGTGAAGAGACCGGCCATAAAATATGATTTTGGCAGAGACAATATAGTAAGTATTTTGATTGTTGTCTTATTTAATTGTTTTTGTATTGTTCAAGATGTTTTAAGAGGACAAAAAAACTCTTACATTTTTTGTTCAATTCATGTCAAAATGCCAAAATGTGTGATTTCTCCCAATGCTAAGAAACCACCAGCTAAGAAAATTTACAAGTTCATCAATGCTTGGATATCAGAGTTTAACTGTGTGCAGGCGAGTAGTAAAAGTCCTGAGTTTGCATTGTGTGTTTTAAAGGTATGCATCTTTTGCATTTCATAAACTATTTGAAGTTTTCATGCACATAAATTAAGTTCAAGCCCTAGATAAAATATATCAGTGAAAAATATATTACAAGATAATTAATTTTTAAAATATATTACAAGATAATTAATTTAAAAGTTTGGATAAATTATTCTTAAAGGCATAAATATATCATGTATTTTAAGTCTTTATTTTTTTTATATTTACAGTGGTGAAACTTGCTAACAGATTTTTGGATCTGAGCCATGAAGAGGAAGAAGCCTTTGAGGATGAGGCTCAGGAATACATCCAAGTCCAAGTCAGGAACTTCCTCCTCTGGGTGAACATAGCTTGGAGGAGTATTGGAGAGTAGTCAGCAACCTTACAAAATCAGCAGCAGGAAAACTGAAGTTAGAACTTCTTTGCAGGCTGAATGTGGTTGTCCTGTCATTACAACATTCTATTGCTGATACAGAGAGGACATTCTCCATTCTTCGCAAAATACAAAGTGACTCAAGGGGAAATCTGGACCAGAGAACTATTGAGAGCCTGTTAAGTGTGAAGTTTAATAATCACAATGAATGTCATTAGTGGTCACTAAACAGTGATCTTGTGAATGAAACTAAAAATGCTATTGGATTTTATAAAAGAAAATTCTTTGCAGTGAACTATCAGAGAAACTACCTTTTTCATTATTTGACCATATACTAATTTATATTGATTATTATTGTAACATTTTCCATTGAAATCTGAATCTGATTCATGTTCAAACTTGCTGTTTTATTATAGTATGAAGAGAATACATATTTTGACACAAAAAACCCCACTTGTTTTGTTTTCCATCCCCCTGAAACTGTAAAATGTATGCCGATAAAAAATCTACTGGTTTAGAGGCCAATCTACTGATCAAAATTTGTAAATCTACTGGTTTGAAATCCTGGTTCTGTCACATATATGACTACACCTTCATCACAAATGTAAGTCACTTTGACCCATATTTGCTTCAGTGAATTTGGTTAAATTTTGTTTTAAGTTTATTGAGTAAGCTATGTTCAGACCAAAATCACTAAGCAAGATGATTGTGCACACTTATGCTAGTAACACACGCTTACAACAAAAAAAAGTCACTGAGACCTTCATTTGATATTTTACTGGCATATGTTAAGGTTTTGCATTTAGCTCATGACCAGATAAGTTTGTACACACCTGCCATCTATTCATCTCTTACCAATTTTGTTTCTGCACAATAACTTGAATTCTCCATTATCTGCAATTATCAAACTTTGTGGATGGCTTGCACTTGGGATTAGAAAGAAACCTATCGATTTTGGAGTCAAAAGGTCAAAGTTCAAGGTCTCTGTGACAGAAAGAAGAAAACGGTTTTCACACAATAACTAGATTTCTCCACCATCTACAGTTTATGCACAACACAAATACAGATGTATACGAGGAAAGGTTTAATATATGCATTGTAAGAACTTAAAGGTTACATGAGTATATGCATTCTCTCTCTCGATTCAACAATTCAACTACATCAAAAATGTATAACTACAATAACATAAATACTTAAACAAATAAAATATTTGGCTCTCTCTGTGGGGGCTACTCATGGGCTAGAATCTGAATGAAACACTATACGAGACTATGATGATTCCCAATTGGTGCTAGGCTGATCCCAGCATTAGAGTGTATTCTGGGCTGATCCCAGCATAAGTAAACTGTGCTAGGCTGATCCCAGCTCAAGTAACATCTGTGCTAGGCTGATCCCAGCATTTTAGTGTATTCTAGGCTGATCCCAGATTAAGTGGGCTATGTGCTTAGTCATTCAGGTGTATTCTGGGCTGATCCCAGCTCCGGTAGAATCTGTACTAGGCTGATCCCAGCATTTAGTGTATTCTGGGCTGATCCCAGCATAAGTAGACTGCTAGGCTGATCCCAGCTCGAGTAACATTTGTGCTAGGCTGATCCCAGCATTCGAGTGTATTCTGGGCTGATCCCAGATTAAGTAGGCTATGTGCTAGGCTGATCCCAGCATAGTAGTGTATTGCTAGGCTGATCCCAGCATTCGAGTGTATTCTGGGCTGATCCCAGATTAAGTAGGCTATGTGCTAGGCTGATCCCAGCATAGTGTATTCTGGGCTGATCCCATCTTAAGTAAATCTAAGCTAGGCCGATCCCCGCATAGGAGTGTATTCTGGGTTGATCCCAGATTAGTGGAATAGAGCTAGGCTGATCCCAGCATGAAGAAAGTATTCTTATTTTTTTTTTTTGTCTATTTAAACCTGTATGAGAAATGTATTAAACAGGCATGGCCTTTATGTTTTTAGTATAGCAGATGAGTATCCGATTGGGGGAAAATACGCCCTAGCCCATGGCAGCCCCATGAGAAAATAATGAAGCAAAAGTAACAAAAATACAAGGGGCACACCCCACCCTGTAGGCACCAATGGAAGGTGTCAGGGGTGGTGGCGGGCCAGCATAAATCTATAAGACTAGTTGGACGCCGAGACCGCGTGCTCAATGGCTGTACCTTGGAACGTCCAGAGAAGTGACCGATCCATGGTACTCTATATGATCATGTGATGCTACATCCAGACCATCTAGTTTGGTTGGCCATTTGAATTCAGCTGCCAATGCTAACCAATAGAAAGGGTTCTGATCATGCACACCATATGTGATCCTCCAACAAACCCCATGTAGACAGCACGTGTAAGGGGCTAATAATAGCTT
The DNA here is from genome assembly GCA_029931535.1 of Margaritifera margaritifera. Lineage (NCBI taxonomy): Eukaryota > Metazoa > Mollusca > Bivalvia > Unionida > Margaritiferidae > Margaritifera > Margaritifera margaritifera. The sequence continues at coordinate 164,569 of JAQPZY010001174.1, read as the reverse complement.
CTTGCACAAGTCCCAGTCTGCCTACCAATTTCCAGGTACATGTACAAACCCGCCTATACAAGTGTTAGCTTACGACTAAGCAATATAATCCTACATCACATCAGCCTGCCACACATATCAAACTTTGTGGATGGCTTGCACTTGGGATTAGAAAGAAACCTATCGATTTTGGAGTCAAAAGGTCAAAGTTCAAGGTCTCTGTGACAGAAAGAAGAAAACGGTTTTCACACAATAACTAGATTTCTCCACCATCTACAGTTACTAAATTTTGTGGATGGCTTGCACTTGGGGTAAGAAAGAACCCTATCGATTTTGGGGTCAAAAGTCAAGGTTATTGTTTCTAAAAAATGGTTTCTGCACAATAACATTAGTTCCAAATCACATATCTGGACCAAACTTCGTGGATGGTTTGCACATGGGGTGATTAAGATGCCATACTACTTGGGATCAAAAGATCAAAGGTCAAGGTTATTGTGGTTTCTGCAAAGTAACATTAGTTCTACATAAAAGATCAAGCTTTGTGGATGGCTTGCACTTTGGGTAAAACAAGTCACCTATTGATATTGAGGTCAAAAGGTCAAAGTTATTGTGCCTCAAAAAAAACCATTTGTTCTGGAGTAAGTTCCTTGACTTAACTTTTGTGGGTGTCTAGCCCTAATGGTAATAAAGATACCTGTTGATTTTGGGGTCTAAAGGCTGAGGTCAAGGTCATGATAGGGCTAACATTTACAGGTACATTAATCATATATTTGTTCCGTTGAGTACCTGAAAAGACCACACTGAATCAATGAAGCATTTATCACTGTATAGTCACAAAGATATATTAAATACTATGATTTAAGATGAGAATTAAAACTAGAACCAAGTTTATTTTCCAAAGAAAACAAAATATTTGCCGATTTCATGCATTAGCCTATTATTTTGTTTCTTGATATGTGTCAATGTTACCATAACAGACAAACTGTAGTCACGAAAAAGATGTTCCCTAAATGTGCCTCTGATGAGAACTTAAACACTGCTTGAATTCTAAATATTATAATTCAATTCAACCAAGAACAAATTAAGAAAACATTAGATCCACAGTTATCAAATACTGAACATTTATGGTACAGGTACAGTAATCATATATTTGTTCTGCAGCAATGCAGTACCAGGGAGTCTGCTATAGTAATTAGGGCAATCTCGTGGCCCTGATTTCTATTGGTGGCCCCAACATTTTTATTTTGTAGTATCCCAGTTGAAAGTAATACATGCCTGCCAGTATTTGTTCCTCCTCTCATTCATATCCGTAACAAACATTACCAGATTGCAACCTCAAATTTACATTATTATCCTTACCGGAATTCATTTAAGAGCAGACATCTTCCTTATTAAAGGTATTCCTGTCTTGATTAGATCAATTTGTTTTAAACATAGCTGTTTGGATAGTTGACAATATATACTGGTTTAGACCGATAAACACAGTAGGTGCTCTGAATTGCATAAATGAAACAAAGAGCCTGTGATTCATCTGCCAGTGCAAATGTATACCTGGAGTCATGTGGTCAAGAGTTTCATGCTAAATGAATATTCTTTGATGACTTTGCTTCTTATGAACTGAACTATGTTAATTTTTGTTTGTTTTTATGAAATTCTGTTTCATACATTTTTATTGATAAGGGAATATAGTATTCAATATTCTAGTTTACTGAAGTGTGTCTTCTTGGTAAATACTTGTCCTACAATGTAAGACGTCCATCCTGATATTTATGTTATTTATTTCTTAATCTCCCATTTCATTATTCGATGTCTCAGTTTGGAATTTACCCAAAGTTAATCACCATTTATAACAGTGCTTAGCAAAACAATACTTTGGTCATTTGACGTGTCTAAATCGTACCTCGATATATTTTCGAAGTCGTTTTTAAATGGGAACTTCTCTTCAATTTTAACATCTCAAAATACAAGGTTAAAAAATAATACAAAGATAAAAAACAAAAACAATAACAACAAAAACACCTTAAATATATATGATTTTAATCTCTTATTCTTATTTTTACCCCCCAAAAATGGCAATATTTTCGATCTTTTTTGCAAACGTAAATCTTGCCAGTAGAACTTTAATGTACGAAAATTTAAAGGTTTTGATGAAAAATACAAAGTACTATGTACGAAAAAATATGATACATTTAATTTATTATTATGTTTGAAGCTAGATGGTGTACGAAAAATTAAAGGGTACGAAAAATTACATGAAGTACGGTGATTACAATATCTACTGCTGTTTGGACAATGGCCTTCATACATGAAGCTCATTGACAGAATTTAATTTCCCTATGGTTACCGGTAGCCTCATTTCCCTACTGATAGCCTCACTAATTTGATCTCGTCGGTTGAATCTTACCCTGAGTCTGGTGTCAACTTGAATAACCTGGCCAAAGCCCTAGGCATGTTTAATCAGCTTGTAAATAACACTAACCATGTGGTTTTGTGACAATGGATATTGTAATTAAAACGAGAATGAATTGTTTATTTCAAGGTGTTAATTGATAATGGAATATAATAGTGCTCTTGTACGTCAGGTAACTGAACAATACAGATTACACTCGCCCTCTCTCTCTCTCTCCAAAAGCTACATATAAAAACTGCTCCTAATAAATACAATCTTACACACTGACACAACATTGTTTCATCTCTCTCTCATTTTTCTCTCTATCACACACGCATTCGCTAAAAACAACAAGTACTTTTGAGTTCTTTTATTCTTTTTTATTGTAATTTGATAATGATGTTACAGTTGCTGTAAGAATACAAGTTGCACTTAACTTTTTGACAACAGGGGCTCATATCGTTGCATACAATTTATCGATAAATAATACCTATAAATAATATACTGTATTTTGGTGTGTATAAGGCGCAATTTTTTCACCTAATTTTATTATTTTAAGTCGGGGGGTGCGCGTTATAAACAAGAACTAAAGAAATAAAGGGATTTGATGCAATAGATTCAACTTTATCAACTAGACGAACCTTTAAAGGGCCCTTTTAAGGGCCAACCATAAAATCGGAAAGATACAATTTCAATATTGCCACATTTTCATTCACTATCCAAAATGACAGACTGTTGTTGCACTATGAAAACGGAGCGAAATACCGGTAGTCACAATTTTAACATGTATTATATCACATGCGCGTTATATGGCAGAACGACGTTTTTTCCACTCATTTTGGGTCGAAAATCGGGGTGCGCGTTATACACACCAAAATACGGTATGTACAGACCATCTTAATCATTTTGGAAACATAACACACCGTAACAGCTATAAATAAGTGTGATCGGAATACACATGATATTGCACACTGACAACATTATTGTTTCAGCCATCTCTCTCTCTCCCCCCCCCCTCCCCCCCTCTCTCTCTCTCTCTCTCTCGGTCACTAATAACAACAAAAGTCTTTTTGACTACTTGTATTTTTATTGTAATTGGATTCTTGAGTTGACAGCAGAATGAGACAAAAATTGTACTTTTATTTTGTACGTTAGTACTGTTAGGTCGTCGAGTATCGCGTGTCACGTCGATCTTGTTCGGGTTCGATCCCTTTATTTTTCGTACATGGTCAGTACTCCAAAATAATTATTATTTATTTCACACATAATTTTTCATACACTGAAATTAATAATTATTTTTTCCTGTACGAAAAAATACATGAAATACGGTAATGTTGACGAAATTGATTAGCTAGCTTCATTTTGTTAAAGAAACTTGTCCCTCCTTTAACCTGTGAAATATTCCTGAATATTTGGTCTCTAGTTCCCCTGTTGGTTGACTGGGGAACATGCTACACAACGAAGTTTATTTTGGAAGTAAAACAAGATAAATATCAGGGTGGACGTTTTACATTGTATGACTAGGTAAATACGTAGTCTAATAAATAAGACTTTGCATTGCTGTTTATACTGACAGTGATTCGAAAGTATAACATAGCTGTGTGAAGTGTTATTGTTAGGACTAGCTAAATCCATAGCAAAAGATTCTGATCCTTTGGAAAAGAACTGTAATTCAATGTGAAAGTAACTAAAGGTACCATATGGGAGCACTTTTATTCCAATAACACCTGTAAGTAGCAAACAGTTATATTATAATGCAGCCTGAATTTATATTATGTTGGATGAATACAGAGAAATTTTTTGTTGACAGCACTCGGTCTCATGTTAAGGACTTCTGGTAAAATTGCTGGTTTTTTATACCATTGAACAGAACAACTGCTACTGCCACTACCACCACAAAGAAAGAAAATTAACTACAAAACAACAACAAAATTATGCAACTAATTTTGATTTACAATACACAAACCCATATAATAATAATAATTTTAAAAACAATGCTCATCTCCATTGATATAGAAATGAAATTTATTAAAAAACAAAAAAAATAAAAAATTACAATTAATGTATGAAACTTCTCTTCTGGAAAGTCATTTTAATCTGAATGAATAAACTCTGAAGCAGCTTTTACAAAATTCCTGACTTGGGAACAGTTCTACTACTACTACTAATAATAATAATAATTTATACAATGTAGCCAATATAAAACAATTAGGTAATTCAACCAAAGTAACTAATAGCAACTGTTTTCACTTGTTTGCAGTTTAAAAGGTATTGTTGTCCTCTAGAAGTCTACGATTATCTATGACAAAAGGACACTTGAAAAAAATTGTAACATGAGTGATGAAGGATAGGAGTTTAAAAAGCAGATGCCAGTCTATGTGTTAAAAATTCTGCCAAAATGATTATTTCAGGAAACAAAGTTCCCAGTTCTAGGCCCCAAACTTTTATTACTGGAATCATCCCTGGGTACTTTGCACAGCTTTAGAACAACAAAAGTTACTAGTTATGTACATGTATTTCCTGTTGAGTCGCAGAACAAAATGCAACACAGTGATGCGAAGTGAAACAAGTTTATTAACATAAGCAATTAAGGTTTGTAAGCATAATTTAATTCTTTAATAAGGCTAGTACTGGTAAACAATTTAGTTACAATGCAACAGATTTAATAATTCACAAGGAGTGAATAGTGCTATAGTGCCTTCATCCTTTTGTCAGATTGGCCTGAAAAAAAACACATTTTTTTAGTTCTTCTATAAAACATGTACCCACTCCTGAACTTAAGAAAATTAGGTATTCAAAATAATAAACATTATGCGCATCAAAATATGGTACCTCCAACCCTTCCCCGTGTAAATCCATTTCCAGTTCACTGTAATTTAAAGATTTAGAGCTAACTAGTAGCATGTTTACCATAATCAGCTATGTCCATAGCATTGGTACATTTCAACCAATATATATTTGTCAGATATAAATAACAAGTCTTCTGGCCATGGTCTGTTGGTATAAACATAATGATTTTATAGTGATGATATTTTTAAAAAAGTGGCTTTATTATCATATCATGTTATCATGTTGGGCATATGATAACATAACTATTTATTGGTAAAATATGCATTTTTTCATATTCTGTTGTGAAGAAATTTAGTCCCATACATCATTTATACAACTTTGATAATGTTACAGTAGCAGACATAAGTAACTGCATGAACAAAAATCTGCATAGAGTAGCATGAGCCCTTGAGTTTGCAGTTGTCAGATATGTAGTTTTATTGATTTAATTCGACATCTGAACATTATTACCATTGGCATTTAGTGATTTCAGGCATCAACAAAATGAACATGGAGCTAGTTATGTTAGAAACAGTATGTAATTAAATGTAGACTTTTAGTTTGACATAATTAAGTTTAAAACAGGTGGTTAAAATAATTTAGTTCCAGGACCAGGCAATTGTGATGAAATACAGGTTAAGAGGTTAACTCTGGTTGTTTCCTTTGTTGATACTCAAGGAGAAATTAAGTACATCACATTAAATTAATACTATCATCTTATTCTGTTCGTTGTTTTCTTGATCAAGGATACCATGATCAGTATTGTTTTTATGTTATATTAAGCTTATAATATGCATTTTTGTCACTAATTTTAAATTAATTTGAATTAAAATACCTATTATGCTGATAATATTCTGTTCTGTGATTTCCCTAATTCTGCATGCTTCTATCAACAGGAGTTAATTTGGTTAGAAAAGCTGCAACATGTTTTGAACAGTATGTGAAAAACAAAGATGAACAGAAACCAGTAGATTTTATGTTTATTCCTGATGACTTCAACAGCAACCAGTGTATTGTATACTTTGTGATGCCAGATAATCCTAGTGATATAAAGGACTTTAAACAAAAGTTCAAACAGGGACTCTTGCCAGTCTTAGACTATGCTTGTCAAAGAAAAATTACCTCCATGTCACTTCCTTTAGAGATGCATGAGCAGCTTCCAGTAAGGCAAATGTTCACTATTATCATGGACATTTTGAAAATATACATGGAAAAAGCTGAGTCACAGAAAAGAAAGAGTGAAGTCTTCCTTTGCTCAGTTGATAGAACAAATTACTCTATCGTAAGAAAGCTTCTTGACAAAGAAACACATGATGAAGAAGATACAATGGAAAGCTTTTTGCTGGAGGAGGATTTTTATGACAGTAATGGTAAGAATATTTACATACTTTGAGTCCTGATTTACTACAACTCATAAATCTGATTTCAGAAAAGAATTAGAAATTCATACTTTCATTTTAATAACTTACTTCTAATCATAATATAGGTCTAATGTTAATTACTCTGATTTGCTAAGAGTTCGTATCTTGCATATGTAATTAGAAATTTTGTTTTATAGTTGTCAATAGTGTTAAAATATTTTTGAAGTCATATATATTCTTTATCGGTATTGGATTCAACTCAAACTTTTTGATAATATTAATATCTGTCTAAAGTTAGTATGCTGATATGCTAAGTGTTGCTGACTTGCAGAATTAACCCTTGTACAAATTAATACCAGTTTAAATTTTGGGGGTAATTTTTCATCATATTTTTGGTTCAATGAAATTCCATGCAAGTTATTATTTTGAATCTTGCATTTTAAAAATATCTAAGTTGTCAACACTAAATTTATTATGGTGGCAGTCTCTACAGCATGTGAGCATCTAGCTCATTCAGTTTGTTTGAGCACTCCTGTCATAAGGTATCCATGAAAATGCCAGCTTAGTTATTACCAGTAAGTTTTTTGATTCCCAATATTTTCCAAGAAAAGAATTTACTGTCACAGAATTTTTGATTAGATATGTTTGGCTGTGAATGTTATATCATGTGCCAAGCATTTATGGTGGTGACATGCTACTCCAAAAGAGGTATCCATTGTCCTAAAAAAAATACCATGATCTTTCACTCCATATAGCTTAAATAAGTTGACATAGAAAATTGGATATTATGACAATGACACATCCAAGATAAAATTTGTGATAGGACTAATCTATGCTCACCATATATGGCGCAACAATGTGACACTAGGTTTGGAATGCTTTCATTTTAGGTAATTTCTTGCATTTTAATCAATCAATCAAGACATAATGAGCATCATGCAAAAGAATTTGAATCTGCTTGTGAATACATATATGATTTGAGGACACAGGTAGTATTGTGTATAATTTTTGGCTCTACTGATCATAGACCAGAAGAGCTTATATGATGGCCTGTTGTCTTCAGGATTGCCATGAAACTTTATACACACATTGATCCCTTGGTCTAGTTGCTCCTCAATGAAAATGGTGCCACTTGGACATCCATTATGGCTGCCACAGTGGGCATTGTTAAAATCTTACTACTCCTCCTGAATGGATGGCCATATCAACATCGGGTTTTCACTGTAAGACTTCTTTTGATGTCTAGCTGGCCCTAAATGAAAATGGTGATGATCTGACCTCCAATATGGCCACCACTACAGCCATCTTGAAATTATTGTTATCACTACTCCTTCTGAACAGGAAGTCATGTCAACACTGGGTTTTCACCAAAAGACTTTTAATAAGGTCTGATTGGTCCTAAATGAAAATGGTGCTGATCTGACATCAAATATAGCCACCACAGTAGCCGTCTTGAAAATCTTATTATTACTGCTCTTCCTAAAGAGAAAGTCATATTGATGTGGGGTTTTCACTAGACTTTTTATAACAGCTATTTGGTCCTAAATGTTATCGCTTTTTCTCCTAAACTACTTAAAGGATTGCCATGAAACTTATGCACATGGATTCATCCCTTGGTCTAGTTGGTTCTAAATGAAAACGGTGCTGATCTGACTTCCAGTATGGCCAGCTTGAAAATCTTATTATTGCTACTTCTCCTAGATGAATGGCGATAACTACATGGTTTTTTTTACCAGAAGACTTCTTATGATGTCTGTTTGGTTCTAAATGAAAATGGTGCCAATCTGACATCCAACATGGCCACCATAGCAGCTGTCTTGGAAAATAATGACTCCCTCATCCAGGCATTTGTTAATGATGAAGGGCATTATTGGAGTAAAGCCAAAGGCTGAGCAGGTGCACATCCACTCTTCCTTTGTTGAGAAGTAAAAGCTTCCACCACAAAGGAGTCTTTTCCTTCCTTTATTAGTTTTGACAACAAAACTGCTGGTTTTAAACTATGAAACACATGGTTCAGGTTTCTGGTTTATATAGAATGCATCATGTAATTTGTACTAAACTTGTCTATTCTTTGTAAAAAGCATTTTTTCGCCATTGACAGAGTAACATGATATGTATACATGCTCGGCCTCAGGCTTTTACTCCAGTAATGTCTCTCATCCTTAACAAATGCTTCGTGTACATGTATGCATAGCATCATTAAAGATTGACAATGATACAGCAGTAAATTATAAAATGGAAAGAATCAAAAGAAACATGTTCATAATAGTTAAACACATTTATTTATGTTCATAAGAGTTAAACACATTTATTTATCTATAAATCAAAATCACAGCAAATGGTATCATCACTTACAAATAATTCTATCTTTCATCATCATATTGGCCTTTAAGTAGTGAAGACAAACAAGTGCTAAGTTATATTTTGCAACTAATAATTGGCTGTGCAAACCCTTATTACTATGTTGAATATCAGTAGATAGAATGTATAAACATTCTTTGCTGTTGTCGAGATTTCCTTCAAAGAATAACCTTGTCTGAAAGCAGCTGTAGGAATGAGCTTTGAACTTCAACATATAAATTCCTGATTGTTTAAGACATTTTTAATCATCTGTACTAGATGTCGCAGCTCTAATAAGTAATAGGACAAACTAACCTGAGTTCCTAAAATCTTTTGTCCTGTCAATATAATGCAACAAAGAATGTATTGCATGCAGCATCTCATCATTATTATGAATCAGCTCTAACTGGAAAATCTCACCTTGCCTTGGAAGTTTTCAACAAAACCTGAAAACTACTTTATGTGTCATGCAAATCATATTACATAAATTCAAAGATATTAAATTCTGTGCTCTGTGAGCTGTAAATAAAGAAATTAGAGCAACCAGTTTTATTGTTAGCAACTGCAAAGATGTGCTTTCCAGAGGATAAAGAGTACAAAGGTATTTCAAGACTGGACTTAATTCCAGGTGTCTCTGTATTGTGGTTTAGGTTGACACATGTTGTACAAACCCTTTCATGTACCTGCTAGTGAGCAAAGGGTTGATACACCAGTCATTACCAGATAATTTCAATGTTTAAAGCAACATTGCCTTGTGAGTGTTGATGACACAATAAGGTTTAACCTTTATATACCAAAATTACTGTTACTTTAGAGACACAAAAGGTATTAAATTTCCTGCTCTTACACCAAACACCCCATTTTCTCCATGGCAGATTGTACTGCTTTTTTGTTTCTTGTGTCCATGAGTTGCCAATGACATGAACAGCTAGCTGTTCCTGGAACTCCTTGGTTTTAGAGTGATCTCATGATACAATCACTGTGACTAAGGAGAGGGGGAAACCCTCTCCTAAAGGATAGGTTTGTTTGTTAGTTTTAATGGCACTTTTAATAGCAGTAATACAATATCTGCTACTGTTGCATTGCTTTCCATTTTCAGATTGCCAAGTCTCCAGTCCAAGTTAAATATTCCCTCCTCAAATTAGTAATTGGAGGCCCAGAATTGAAAAGAACATGATCCCAGTCTGATTCCTTAGTCATAGCTATCATATGGAATACCTTCCTCTTTTTCCTTGGACTATCGTGCAAGTTCACATGTGCCAAGATCACTCATCAAAATTTACCTTTGTTGCTGTTTTTAAATGTCTTTTTGGCCAATCTTATATCTTTCTGTGTCAGTTGAGTACTTTTCTCCCCAGTCATTGCATTATTTGAGTGTTTTTTTTTCTGAAGGGATTTTGCACCTTGCAGGCAGTGCTTCTGTTCAGTGTTAACCCCTTCTTAGTAGCCAGTGTTTGGGTAAGTATTACCTACCCTTCTTTAGTTCCTGGTTACCTTTTTTTTTTGTAATGTTTTCTCTTTCAGAGATTAATATGTTGCAGGTTTTGGGTAAGTGCAGACACAATAGGGCCCTGTGGGATACACACACCACCTACCTATTGTGCACTGGTTGTGCATGCATGGACACATGTCCAATATGTTGTCTATGGACAGATCAAATGTGGGACTTTGTGGAAAGTCACCTCACCTACAGAGGGAGGATGAAAGGTCCTGCCTCCTTCTCATTGTTACTGGATGACTCCTTCATTCCCAGGAGGAGTCTATGGGGAAGAAACAAGGAGCAATGTCTTGTGTTTAGAGATCACCAAAAGGCCAAGGATCTCTTACACTTGGTCTGATGCTGTCAGTGTTGGTGAGGGATAGATCTTAGATCCTTGGCTCCTCTCAAGGGAGGAAAAGTGCCAGAGAGCAAGTCTTGCCTTCCTGGCAATGAGGAGCAGTGTTTTCTCAAGGTGAATTTAAAGCCGGTGACCAATATAAGCGAGTTACTACTTGCTGGTGACTGGAAAGAGCAGAGATTGTGATCTGATAGATCAGAGGCATGCTTGTGTCAGATCTTTGTCTCATGATCACCAAGCACCAGGCACCATGTACCAATCACCTGGGAGTGGACACTGGTCAAATACTAGGCACCCAGATCTGAGCAATGGTCACCAAATACCAGTAACAAGACCATGCAGTCTGGAGAGGCTTTCAGGGTCCTACTCTATCTTCAGCTGCTCCCACATGCTGCTGTGGTTCAGGAGCTTGTGCAGAAGGTTTAATGAGGCCAGGAGTCCACCAGGCAGTAGAAGTAGTGGTCTTGCCTCCACTTCTATGCTCCAGCTGCTGGTCTCTACCTCCAGCTATCAGGTTCATTCCCCTGCTTGGTCCCTTTAGCTTTCCCCTTTCACTCAGGTGCATCCCAAGTGGGGATATCAGCTGGGACCTGGGCTTATCTCTCAGTAAAGGCCTTGGAGGCCTTAAAGCATAAGGTTCAAGCCCTAGTGACAGTCGCCTCCCATGCTGATCTCTTTTCTTGAAGGAGGAATTGCCTCCAGTGAAACTTCAGTGCTTGCTGGAGCATGTGACGAAAACATCAAGGCATATGCTCTCCATGTCAATGGTGCTGTCTGCAGTTAAATTCCCAACCATGAAAAGTCAGATCTCATCCTTCTCAGAATTTTGTGTACATGGGGATGAATTTCATTATCAGTCAAGGGAGGTTCGCATCCCACTAGACAGGACTGCTCAGATTCTGTTCCTCATAGTGGGTCTTATGGCCAAGACTTTCTTGTTGGCTCACCTTTACCCATCCTTCCTTAGGAACTCTGAATGTGGCTGTGGATCTAGTTCCCCCTAGTGAGACTTCACTTGTGCCCTCTCTAGTTCCAGCATCAAACAAACTGGAAACTGCACAAGGATCTGCTATTGGCTCAGATTCCACTGAGATCCAGTTTTTGTTACCACCAGAGTTGGTGGCTAGATCAGGATCTGTTCCTGACTGGAGTCCCAGTTCACAGCCCAGAATCCCACTCTTTTCTGTACACAGACACATCAGATTCAGGATGGGGTGCTCACCTGGATCCAGAGGAGGTAGTTCTTCAGGGACTTTGGTCTTGGGAAGAAGCAACCCTTCATATAAACAACCTAGAAATGTGGGCAGTGTTTCTAGCCCTATAGGGGGTGTCAACCTCATACGGCGTTGTGTTATAGTCACCTCCGGCAACATATCCATAGAAGCGTACCTTAGGCATCAGGGAGGTACACATGCTTCTTCTCTTTGTGTGGAAGTCCAGAACCTCCTCTGATGGGCAGTCTTGGAAGAGATCTCTCAGAGTGTGTCATATTCTGGGCAAAAGGAGTATCCTGGTAGACAGCCAGTGTCAGCGGGGCTATGTGGTCCTCACAGAATGGTCTCTGCACCAGTCAGCTGCAAAGGTGCTTTTTCAACTGTGGGAGAGACCATTAGTGGACTTGTTTGCTACGAGACTAAACAACAAACTTCCCTTTGATTTCTCTTCAGTGCCAGATCAGTCTAAAGTGGGATCATATGTACATTTACACAATCCCACCTTTCAAAATAATTCTTCAGCTTCTCCACCAAGTCAGAATCTCCACATCCCCGCTCATCCTTTTAGCCCCCATGTGGCCACAATGATCATGGTTCAGCGATCTACTTGACCTGTTGGTAAACAAGCCCAGGAGATTGCCACAGAGGAGGGATCAACCATCACATTACAGGGGGGTCTCCTACACAACAACATGCATTTTCTACACATTCACACTTGGCTAATCTCAAACAATTGAGCCACCAAGACCAGTTTATGAGCAAGGTTGCCAACTGCATCGCCCAGGTTAGGAAGCAATCCACTTCCAAAGTTTAGATTGCAAAATCGAGAATCTTCTTTAATTGGTGCAGTAGGAAACATGTTGATCCTAGCTGTCCCTTTTAATTGCAGTTGCAGACTTTCTTCTCTTCCTTTTTGAGGAAAGAGAATGTTCTGTTTGTACTATCAATAGCTATAGGGCAGCCCTTTCTAACACTGTCAAGTTCACTAAGGGTTCTGCCATTGGGTTTGACCCTCATCTTTCTGATCTCATAAGGTACTTTGAGCTTCAGAGACCAGTATCTTTCTCATTAATGCCTAGACGGAGCCTTTCATGTGTTCTTTGAATATTATCAAAAACCCCTTATGAACCTTGGCGTGAAGTTCCTTCAAAAACCTTACTTTAAGACAGTCTTCCTCTTCTCTTTAGCATCATTGAGTATGACTGAGCTTCATGCCTTGTCAGTGGAAAAGGATTGTTTATGGTTCAGTGGCAACTATGTTTCCATTTCTCTTCTTTGCAAACTTGAGTTTCTGCTGAAGAATCAGCTACCTTCAGTAGCACTAGTTCCTATTGAGATTCCCAGTCTCAGTCATATCTGTGCTGTGGATAATCACGATAGGCTCCTCTGCCCAGTTAGGTCTTTAAGGTTTTATTTGGCTTCATCTTAAGGGAGAAGGAATGGTCAGAATCACCATTTCCAGATGGATTGTCCTCACTATCAAGAGAGCTTATCAGTCCACTGAAAGGAACCTTTCTCTCATGAGATTAGGGCTATTGCTGTATCTTGGGCCTACTTGAATCACCCCTTTTTGGATGACATTATGAGAGCCACCTTTTCATCCTTTTTGCCTTCAATCTTTGGTGCACCAGAGCGAAGCTATTTACTCATTGGGTCCAGTAGTGACAGCACAGCATGTGACCAAGCCATCTACCAACTTACAGTAGTGGAGCTGTAAGGTAAGTGCATTGTTTTCATATATCAGTTCTTGTTTGGGGCCATCAGCCTCCCTCCTAACTGGTAAATTCAGCAATGCAGTACTGGGAGGTAATGTATTACTGTTGTTAAAATGTAGTTTTTTAGAGAGTAAAGCTAAGTTTAATTATGTAATACTTGTCTGCTACTGTTGCAAAGATTTGATCCTCCAACCCCACTATGTTGTCCTGTGGTCTTGGTCCCTAGTCATAAAAAGAGGAATGTATTTTGTATGCTGGCTCTGAACTAGGAATCAGACTAGGATCATGCTCTTGTGAATTTTGGGCCTCCAATTACTGATTGGAGGAGGTAGTATTTAGCTTGGACTGGGGAACATGGCATTCTGGAAATGGTAAGCAATGCAATAGTAGCAGGTAAGTATTGCATAACTTAAATTAGTTCTCATCCCCCCCCCCCCAACACACACATACAGTTTAACACATTATTGACTACTGGTATATCATACCATGGAAATGGGGGGGGGGGGGGTAAGTGCCTTTCCTAAAGACATGCAGAGGCATCTGGTTCAGCTGGTCAGGGTGGGTATCAAACCCATGATCCTTGGATTATGAGTCCAATGCTCTACCAACTGAGCTACCATGGCTTCCTCCCTAAAGTATGAGCTGGCATGGAAGTCTGATTGGAATAGAAATGAAATGTGACAAAACTAGAGGAAACTAAGACAGTGATGTGCAATGTGAATCAATTGAAAGTGCTTTACTGACATTATCAGCAACTTTATTCATGTATTTCCCCATTCAAATTGAAAAAATGTCAAGGAGTCACCCATGCCAGGAGAGGGAGAAAGCATATTAAATGCTTCTTGCTCTGGAAACCATGATACAAACTGCTTTAATTGATGGTTTAATCTTGATTCAAATAGATTTACATCAGGAACAAAAGACTGTGTACACAGTCTCTGAAAAATTTCACTCTTTAGCATCCATTCTTTTTATTCTGAAAAGTTTCTGGAAATAAAATTTGCCAGGATATTATCTTTACCATCAGTATGAACTGCTGATATGAATGTATATCCCTTTCCAAACACCATTCCCAAATCTGTCCAGCTAACTGATCTATTTGCATACATGTGATTCTACCGGCGGTAAGCTCAAAATACCATTTTACAGCTCACATGATTTTTCGGAACTCCGCGCATCGCGGTGGCGGTGGAGAGTGAGTGGAGAGGATTAAGAAAAACCCCTCCACCATCACTCCATGCATCCTGACAGAGTTGTTGCAGAGAATAGCCCTGCACACCACGCTTTCTCGCGGAGTCGCATCCGATCACCACCACGGAGTGGACGTGGTCTCAATAATTTGGGCGTGGTTTACTGTTTATCACCCATGCAAGCAGAGGTTGAGAGAAAGACGGGGGTGGGGTGGGAGGGGGGCACCGATTTATCTACATCGTTATCCCTCTGGGGAGCAATTTGCTAACTTTTTAATACTGAAAAAACGTAGTAATTCAGTTAATTATAAATATCTCCTTGTTCTAACGAAGATAATGTATGATACATAGTGCCAAATCATATTTAAGATGATGATAACGTAATGACAATGCCTCATAAACTGTATTAATACTACATTTTGCGCATTGAATCTAATTTCTTTTTCTTCAATACTATGTTATCGGAATCTAAACATGCATTCATATCCTTATTTCTTTTTCAGTAAATGCAATACAAAATTGTAATGATCATATGAAAGTCAGTGATATTGTACTACCTGCAATGAAAAGAACGATAAACATCGAACAAATTAATAACAAAGCTGCAGTCATACCTGACTGAAGTGAAACAAAATCGCACAAGTTCCGATGGTTACTCCATGATTGAGTACTCATTCACATATTGTATGTTTTTTTCTGACATCCAATCGCTAAAATAAAGCATTATTAAGATTTCACATCGTTATTTTATTTTAAACTGTACTATTTTGCATTAATTACCAAAGTAGCGGGTTTTTTTAAAAATCACAAATGGTCGCAAAAGGTCATCCTAGATACATGTAGTTGACACGTGCAAGTAACCTAGCACAATAGAAGCAATCAGCACTGCGTGTTTTCTTTGATATTGATGTGTTAATTTCATGTGCTAACTGTTAACTTAAAAGTACAACAGCAATGCTTCTGCGGGTTTGTTTTCTTTGCTATTGATTTGACAAACTTGCGCATCAGATGAAATTAATGTTAACTTTTTCTTTTCTGTTCGTTTTCCTACTGCATAATACAGAAAAATAAGATGAATAATTTTAGATCATTAACTCGTCTTAGTAAAGTTCCCCCCCCCCCCTCTCTCTCTCTCTCTCTCTCTCTCTCATAAAATATGGAATCCGAATCACTACTGCACAAGTTATCGTAAACTGAAATCTGGAAAAGTTTGCAAGTGGTAAGAAACAGAAACACACTCAATAACTAAAGGCTCTAACAGTCACAAACAGGAAACTGCATTCTTTAATATCTGCATAAAAATAATTAAAAAAGTATATTTTATTTTTGTATTTTCGCCGTAGGAAAATAAGCAAATAAACGGATACACGTGGAGACAATACATCCATGCAAAATGCTCTAACCTTGTTGGAAATTAAAATCTCTGAACATCTCAGACTTTAGAATTTTCCATATTATTTTTCATTTCGGTAATAAGCCGAGTTCAGGTTAATTACAAACAATTATCAAACTTCTGTTGTTAATGGCGGGACCATAATTGCGGCTGTAAAGTACAACGCGCCAAGTCAGATGGCTTCGTGTGATAAAAACACACTGTTCCCAAGCTGAAACTTACATCATCCTTTGATGCAAACCCTAGTTAATATTTTACAACAGTGTTCACAATGGTCACTGCCTTGATTTCTGATGAACATCCGCTGAAGTGAAGTCTTTATTAGGGAGAGACAATTGAATTTTCCAACCGTGGGGGGGGGGTTAATGCATGAAAACATTTATCAACTGCTGTATATCTCTAAAGGCTTTATCACAAGTATGAGCTCTTTCATTGGATTCATTCTAGATTTCTTGATTGACAATTGGGGAGTCCAACTATCACAGTTTTCAGGGATCTTGTACTCTGTACAGTATAATTGGTTGTACACTGAGGTCTGCATGCAGTGTTTATAAGCACTGCTGAAGATTTTGAAACAGACTTTCCTGTTTGGGGAGTTTTCAATTTGGGCTACTGCCCCATTAATCTGGCCACTTAAAGAAATTGGGTGAAGTGTCACTATATGGCCCATCATTGCCAACCTCAACATGTAAATTAGACAGATTATGATCAAAAAGGGTATAATTTTGTTTTGCATTAGCCCTATCTAGAGGCATTTCATGTAGGCCCAATTTAAGCTTCAAACCTTTGCTATCTTTTTCGGACAGGTTGTTTAATCATTGAGATTGGTCTTATTAGACTGTCTTACTGCATTTCTTTTTTGACAGCCACAGCAAGCTCTTGTTTAGATAACTTTCAAACCTTAGTCATGACAGACTTAAATTTTGTGTCTTTCTTTCTTTCCTTTTTCTGCTTCTTATCCTCTCTCAGCTTCAAGAAAGTTGCCACCACATTGCATTAGGCAGCTACATGATCATCTTGACCAAAACTTGAGAACTCAGAGTCAGCCTCTGGGTTGGTGATTGAGAGGACTTCATCCTCGTCTGTAGCCATTGTAAATAAACAAAAAATAAAAAATAAACAAAAATAATAATAAAATATTGTAAAACCATGGTGAGTAACAGTTTCAGCTTGAACTGTATCCTCATTGATGTATTGGATCATTTTTTCCTAATATTACTTTTTTTGTTCTGTTTCTTTGGCTACATAACATTTCATCCTCTTGAACAATCTTCATTTTGTTCAGTGTTGAAAGAGAATCACCCATGTGCGCGTGCCTCCATAGCAGTAAAGTAGCGTGTATTACTGCACGGTGTTCAGGTTTCATTAATTAATTGAACAATGTGTAAAATGTTCAATTAAATGTTGAAACATTTTATTTTTTTTCAGTGTTATTCCTATAACATAACAGAATGATTAGGTAGATAATAAGAAGGTTATTGACTGAGTATTGAAAACTATTGGGCCCTCGTTCATGTGGCATAGAATGCTGTAGTGAATTCTGGCATTTTCCACCACATGACCTTGGGTCAGATATTTTTCAGTATTCATTTAATAACCTATACTTATTGTATATTTCATTGATATTAATTTTGTAACTTTTATGATGATAAAAACTGCATTTTTAAAAACATTTATGATGCTATCATGTGCTTGCCCTGATGATGCTATGAAAATTTTTTGGGAGATCACTATACCCTGCCGTAAACTGGCTCTATGATTATCCTTCCTCACATTATTTACAGCTGCAGTCTTTATGAAAATGATATAGCGAAAACTTTGATCAGCCACTTAAATTTTTACTTGATGTGTAATGTTAAAAAATGATCTTTCAACCTGCAGACAATTTTTAGATTTCTAAATTCTCATTATTAAATTATTTTAAGGACACAACAGCAATAGTGTATCAGTTCCTATACTTTTCTATGTCCTTAAGGTGTAGGAACCCCATAGTAATCACCTTTTCAATCTATCCAGCTGTCTGCTTATTCACACTTCTTGTTACCATCATATCTCAGCAACTCTTACACATAGGTGAAGTGCCTTTTAATGGGTTTTATCTTTTCAGGTCCAAATTTGTATGGAGTTATTCCATTTTTTAAATCAGTTTTAAATCTCTATTACAGCAGATAACTGTAACCAGCATAGCTCAGGAACCATTCAACTTATTCTGATGCAATTTGAAGTGTACATTGTTATAGACCTAGATGTGACTTTTATGAGTTTTGTCTCATCAATTCCATTTCGATAGGATTATGGTCTTGACAATTAACTTCATATGTTCATGTGAGATTTGCTTGTAGCTGGCATAGCTCAAGAACCATTCAGTGTAATTATTCTAATGTAATTTGGTATGAACATTGTCTCATAGACTTACATGTTCCTAGGTCTTACTTACAAGAGTCATGCCTGTCCTCCAGTCTTTGGTTTCTGCAAGATAACTTGACCAGAATTTGTAGAATTTCCACCAAATTTAGCTTCAGAGTGCTGAGACCTTTAATGACATTGATTTCAGCTTTCTATGACATCATTTACAGAAATTATGGCCCCTGATTGACATCCATCTTATTTTAGTTTCCGGAGCATAACATTTTTATAATCCCATCATAAGGTTGACCATATTATGTTATGTTGCCTATCTGTCAGTTTAAAAAAAAAAAATACAGATTTTGTGTCCACACAATAACTTGAGTTCTTCAACATCTATAGTTACCAAACTTTGTGGATGGCTTGCACTTCTGGTAAAGAAGAACTCTCTCAATTTTGGATTCAAAAGGTTAGAGGGAAGGTCACTGTGACTGAAGGAAGAAAAAATGGTATGGTTTCATTATAATAATTTAAGTTCTTCATGTACAGTTACCAAACTTTGTGGATAGCTTCTACTTGTGCAAAGAACGATCTTTATTGATTTGGGGGTTAAAAGGTCATGGTTGCTGTGACCAAAGGAAGCATAATGGTTTCTGCACAGTAACTTGAGTACTTACCCTTTATGGCTGACTGGCACCTGTGATAAGGAAGAACCCTCTCGATTTTGGGATTAAAAGGTCAAAGGTCAGTGTTACTGTGATGGAAGTAAAGATTGTTTCCACAGAATAAAATTAGTTTTAAATCACAGACCAAACCTTGTGGATGGATTACACTTGGGATAAGGAAGAAACAGATCAATTTTATTGTCCAAAGATCAAGGTCACTGTGACTGAAATAAGAAATATGGTTTCTGCACACAAATTTAAGATATCTACACACAGGAGTATCAAACACAAGGCAGGCTTATAATGTGCCGTTCACTGTACTTTTGTTAAGTTGTGTTGGATTTTAACCAAATTTGCTGAAGAGATCTTGAGTGGTTTTAATTACCAACATTCCACAACATCATTTGATTTTTGCAGCCTCCTGACTTTGGTTTCCACAGCATAAATTTATTAAGTTTTGTTGGATTTCAGCAAATTATATTGATGAGATTATAAATGAATTAGATTTCCATCTTTCAATGTCATCATTTCGAAGAGTTAATTCCCTGAATACCGATCTTTTCCAAAATTTAGTTTTCCAACAGAAGTTCTCTGCTGAGCAAACTGTAGTGAGTGGGCCCCTTCACAATGCACCAATTACTAATAGCTCTAGTTATTGTAAAACCTGTATATAAAGGTTACCCTTGAGACTAGCAGAAGCTTACCTTTATGAGCAAGTGACCTTTATATACAGGTAAATGTGCACTAAATAATGTTCAAATGGAACATGTTTATGACCTTTATATAATGGTGACCACTATAGCAGGTTTAACTCTATCTGAAGGCATACATTCTTTGCACAGTCTAATGCAATCAAATGCACAGCAACCTGTGAATTTAGAGGTGTTGTTACACTTTTTGAAATGGTGAAATGCAAAAGTATTAGTTTTGCAAAATTTAAGTACTTTGAGGCTTCACTTGTTATCATCCTTAAGAGATAATGAGAGATTTAAGGGCTAATACATATAATGTCATATCATTGTAAGGTATATTAGTAGTCTTGAGCTATTTGAGTATTTAAATCAATTTTCTTTTTCAGATGAATCAGAGAGCGAAGTTGATATCACCATCATCACTGGCAATCTCACAGAACAAAAGGTCTGATAAGTATTTCATGACTTGCTTACTTAATGTATTATTATTGTGCAATTGATATTTATGCCTCCAACTGCAATAGCAGAAGGAAGCATATTGCTTTGCTGCTGTCCATTCAGACATCCATCCAAATCCATTCTAGTCCAATAGCACAAAAACTATTGGACTTAGAGCCATGACATTTTCCACAAGTATAAAGTTTTCATGCCATTACAGCAGTGAATCATTGGAAAGGGGGGGGGGGGGGGGGGCACGATTTGTGAACATTTTTGACTTTTAAAAAAAAGAAGAACTTTAGGAGCAGTGCAGTTTAGAAAAAATTGTGTGAGGCTGACAAATAAAATCTGGAATGCATGTTTGTATGCATAAATAGATGACCAGATTAGATTTTTATGTCCCTATAACAATTGTTCAAATTTTTCAACTGTTTTGAATGTTTTTGGACGTGCACTTTGTTGGACTGCAGTGTAGGCATACATGTTTTACAAAAACATGTCTAGTTTCTACAGGTCTTTACATCTTTACATTAGAATTTTGCCTTGGGGGAAATAGATGATGTTAGGTACATTTGTGCTTATTTGATATTCTGTTTTGCAAAGGAGTTTAATTTCTGCTTCAGCTAGAGTTGGTAAGCAAACTTTTAATTATTCTTGAGTTTTATAAACTTTAAATAACAAATATAAGATTCTTATTTCACTTCCCCCATAAGTGCCTCATGATCCCATGAGATGACCTTGGTCGCATGACTGATCAAAACTGAGGTTACAATTGATGTGATCAGTTTGGAGCAATTTTGAAAGAAGAAAACAGCAGATTTGCAAGAAAATTAACTAGATTTCTGCAGACATTTTGTTGCAGTTATCATTCCTTTCAGTCAGTGAACATTTGTGTTTACCATTTTTGGTGCACCTTTGCAGAGACAAAGTTTGCAGCCATTTCACAAACTTTGGAAACTTTGACTGTGAGTATTGGACAATGGCAGATGCTTTGCATCCAAGCCAGATCCCAGACAAGATGGGCTTTATGAGCAAAATCCTTAAAAATGGTCATAAATGGAAGGGCAACATCACAGATGATATCAGCACGTCTCCCATTACAGTTTTGATGGGGAAAAAGATTTGTCTGACCCTGACAACTACATTCATGGGTGCAATGGATAGCGAGACACAAGTTAGCCAGCAAGGCCAGGCTAGGTTAATTCACCCATTACAGCTCTAACTAGATGTGACATCATGTTCTGGATCTCACTCACCTTGCGGAATTAATGTGACTTCCACCCAAAGCACATCCATGGCTGCTCTCAAAAAGGAACAGGCTATACAATACCAGTTGTGCATGCAATATGTGAATGTGTGCTCAACACGCACCCAAGATTAACAAAAATGGAAGAGATCATATGCAACCTTGCAAATAAGACACAAATGTCTGCCACAATAACTGCTTATTCAGTAGGAATGTCACAATTTGGCCAGTTTTGAAAAGGCCCCAGACTCTGAAGACAAAGAAGGGTAGATGGACTTGGATGTCAGTATGGATGATATTGCTGAGCTAATTATGCCAGATACAGAATCCAGAATTCTTGAGAATGATGGTGACAATTTGTTTGGTCAGTTGTCCTTCATCCATCCATTAGCATAAATTTGTTATTACTACACCTACTTAACTCGAGTAAGTTCCTTGACCAAACTTTGTGGCTGGCTTTCACTTAGGGTAATAAAGAAACTTAGAGATTTAGGACTCTGAAGGTCAGAGGTCATGGTGATGATAAGTGAAAAAAGAAAAAAAAATGGTTTTTTGCACATCAAGTTTAGTTCAAGACCGCTTATCTTGAACAAAGGTCAGTGTCACCGAGACCTATTGGGCAGTAATCTCCAGAGTAAACCATGTCCTTGTAGTGCATACATAGAGGACTGTTAAACACAGGGTGCATATATAATTTGCCATTCACTGTTCTCTTCACATTTTTCTTTATTTTTGAATTTTTATGCCACCACTGTTTGCAGAAGTGGCATCTTGATTTGGTCCTATCCAGCCATCTGTACATCCATCTGTTTGTTGCAACAAGCTTGATTGCACAAAAACCACTTAACATAAACAAATGAAATTTTGGGTATCGTATTTGTATGCAAATATGGATGATCTTGTTAGAGTTCAGGCCATGATGGCAGTTTGTCTATTTTTTACACAATTATAAAGATTTATGGGTCCCTTCGCTAGTGACGATGATCTTTTTCAACCTCAATATAGAATAAAATGTTCATGAAGGACAAATTTTCATCCTTTGTTTGTCCTTCGTAAACCAGTTTCATGCACTTGTATTGCTTCCCTTTGCACTGTTATCAACATAAAAGGATGACGTCATTTGTCATCATGTCATCTACCTTGCTAAATTTTTCCTCTCCTTCTGTCAGTACTGTTATTAACCTAAATATCTGGACATTAAAAATGAATTACTTTTCCCTCTGTTCAGATAATGTGTGTACTAATAAAAATTATCAATTTTCCTGAATATTTTGTCCATAAATTAATATATTTGTCAGGATTGTATATCAATGCATCTGGCAGGTTCACTTCATGTTGAAAGTGGTCTAGGTAAACTTGGTTGTATTATATCCTTTTTTTGCCAAGAAAAACACTTTCATCATAACGTACATTTCAGTGTTTTCTTCTACAAATACTTCTGGTTGCATTTTCTGGTATTACTTTTTTGTTTGTAAAACTATGTCAGTCTGTTCATCGTGTGTAGCTGTGGCAAGTGTGAACTGGCCCTAAATGATATAATTATTATACTTTAGTTTATGTAAACTCTGGACAAGTTCAAAAACCATGGCAGATATCATGTTGCTTAATTTGTTTAAATATTAACAAAATCAATGAAAGCTCAACAAGTTTCAGAAGAAACTTATCTTTTACACAACATAAAATAGATGGAATGATGGACAGGTGGACTATGACTGAAATCGCCAATTTACTCAATACTCATGTACCGCTAGATGGACTGACTGACATGTGAACTGAGTATACGATACATTATGGCATAAGAAGAATTAATAGAGAAGTAGTATCAGAATTTTTTAATTAACACCTATTTACAATTATTAAACAGTACATAAGTATATATCTTTGGCATTCCTTGGGTCTCACCCTCTGCAGCATGAGGTTATTTGCGGTAAGATGGCAGTATCTATGAGGCAGAATTGCTAGTACGACTAAATTTAAGAATTGTCAAGGCCAAATAGCCAACATGGACTATCTATGAGGCGGAATCGCCAGTATGACTGAATGACATAATTGTCGAGGCAGAATTGCAGATATTTGAGGCGGGCTCGCTAGTTTGACTGACTGACTGACATAACTGTTAAGGCAGAATTGCCACTGTATTGAGGCAGAGTCGCCATAACTTTTGTCTGTAAGTTGAGTGGATTAGGGACAGAATGCCCAAATGACGCTGCATGCTGAGAATGGAACTGGAGCAGTAGGCAGTGGAGAGCCCCAAGGAACGAGCATGTATGGGAGGAGAAGTACCCGCAGTTCTGTTAATATTCACACAAAAATAGCAAACAATATAAGCAAACTAGGAACATGAAACATGAATCAGCACCACATTAAGGTATATACATGAACAATTGTGAATCAGAATAAATTGATAGTACTGTAAAGACCCATGCCATGATGTTCACTGCTCAGGGGTCCATGCCTGCATATAGCATTTATGGTGATAACAAGACTAAAATCACTATATAGTTATATTGCAGTTGTAAGCAATGCTGTGATGCAAAAATCTGCAAGAAAGTCATAAATGAAAGAAACTCAACCAAACTACACACATGTACATTCTGAACTGCAAATGTTCACAGCTTGTTCCCCGTTTGGGCTCAATGCCTACAATAGAATATTTTTTGCACAAATGACACAAAGTTCCACTCAGTAGCCACACATGCAGTTGACTCAGTTCAATAAATAAGTCATATAGGCAAGAAACAGACTTACAGTGCACAGAGTCAGTAGACTGATTGAACTAAAAGTGTCCAATAGGAGTAACATGTGTTTAATAGATACAACAAACAAAACATTCTCTAAATGAGGGTTCACACACTACTGGTGCTTAAAACACCGCTCAGTGAAAACGAATCTGATGATCCCACTCCATAGAAAGAACTTTAAAACACACTGAAATACTTACCACAATAGACAGAATCTGCTTATTCACTTCTGAGGAATATATCCATGTAAATAACCTGAATGATCACATCTGAAAGAATACTGTTATGACCCTATGGTAAGAAAAAACGTAACAAAAAGAAAGTGAAACCAACAATGTTTGTAAAATCAACAAACAATTTATTTCTAAATAATCAACGTGAAAATCAAAATACACTTACAGTATCGTGTATTAAAATCCAAATAATTCAATAATTATTAGTGTCCTAATCACAAGTCCTGTATATATAGAAAGTATAAAATGTTCCGAATGAATGTTCCAATTAACGAATGTTCCGAATGAAAGATTGTTCCGAATGAATGGGTCTGGAATGTCCTGATGTACCAATGATAATGTAATCCAGATCATCTTTAAGATTGTTCGCAGGCATCCGAAAGTCATAAATATAAATCCAAAGGTTGATGAATACTTCAGGTAACTCCATTGGATGTTCCAATAAATAATTCTAGTCGAATTATTTATACAGCATTACAGCATTACAATATTACAGCACTACAAGATAACAGCACGACTATATTTCCAAACATCTGATGATTCCAAAGGCTGATCATAAACACAGATGTTTTCAACACAGGATTTAAAATTGGAATGAATATAATTCGTATATCCAGGTCTTTTATATTCTTTGCAAATGGCATATTTCACAACAGGAAACGTGTCATATTACGACTCAGAGTGCAACACTAAATGCGTTGATTTAGTGGATAGCCCAGTACTTGCGGGAGCAGATGTAACTTCTCCAGAAACAATGATCAAGAAAGTGGATAAATACCATCTGTAGTAAATTGTGTATTAATACCATCTGTTGTAAATAGTGGATCATGGGATCCAAGTTAAACGCCAGAGCAATTTCATTATCATGGAAGGCTTAGATCGGCATTTGATAATTATCTTAACTGTACTGATATTGTCACAATAGAACAAAATCCATTTTCTCTACCACATATGACCCCATAGATGGGCAGCAACTATAATGGTGTAGATTTCCAGCAAAGCCATAGACAACTTGTCTGTGCCCAATATGTCAAAATTGCCAGAATATTTGCTTTGTACTACATCTGGGGGCTAATCCGGTATATAGGAAATGGTGGATTTTCAGAGGGGCCTATGTGGTAGTTCTTGGAGAGCTCATACTCGAGTAATATGTCAACCATGTCAGGTTGTGATGTAGCTGATACCAAATTTTTACAATCGAATGAAGAAGTAGGTTGATGAGAAATCCCGTGTGAAAACCATAGCAGAGACCATTAATTAGATAATCCACAAATTCTTTATCAGGATGGTGCTGTAATTCTTCTAGAAGTCTAGCGATATTGATGGGTGTGGTTGCTTGGAATGTCGTTAACACTATTTCCAGATTTAGTCATTGTGGTTTTGTAGGTGGCAGTACCTGCTTAATCACTAGGTTGCACTTGAGCTGTGAATGTGGTTTTTTGCAAGTCAAGCACACATGCGCATTACTACAGTTTGCTCTGAAACAACATTTTGCTTTATTGAAGTTATTGCATATTTCTTTTCCTAAGTGTAATATCCTTCTCCAGCCATGTTTATCCACTGTACTCTGTCTATACACCGATGGGCTTTGTCTTGGTTGATTAATTGCTGTCTGTGGAGCAAGGTGACAGAAGTCTATATCAAGAGCAAAACTCCGGCAGTGCTGGCATGCAACAACCTTATAAAGCAGATAGGACATAAGTTTGTAGCTTGGTGTAGATTCTACTCCAATCTACTTTAATGTTCATGGAGCTGCAGTAAATTGCTGCTTTTCATGCAATTCTTTGTGATACTCATAGAATGCTGGGCTTCCTTTTGTTAGGGCATGCATTTTTATCATCCCTTTTTGGTATACATCCGATTCTTGTGTTCTTGAAGGAAAGGCCTCGCACATAATCGCTTTGTAATGACTAAACGCCAGTATGAACTCACTAATAATCAAATTCCTGGAAAGTCTATGATCGCTGACTTGTGTGATATTTGAATTTTGATTATGAAACTTTCCCACTTAACGTCATCTCCCACTGACCTGACTGACTGGATGTTTGATCTTTGAATTCATGCGGTAATAAAGATAAATTCACATATTTACCTGCAATAATCTCCTTACACAATTGTGAGCTGATGGGGTCAATATCCAGCAGGGTAAAGATAGGTATGCCATTGTTGTGGAAAATGGGGACAGGCATAGTGCTACACAATCTGGTTTCCATGGCCGACATTGCTGTTGCGAGGGTACACAACTGTATCTCAGTACAAGCATATCCCATATTGTTGGTCATATTTAACTGATCACTGCTGCTTGTAGAGAGGATACTGCTTCCAATAAAACGATATCCTTTTCATGTACATAGTGTATTTATTGTTGTTGCTGAATATTCTCTCCGGTGCTAGGAGTCCCACCGACCATGGGCGTGGAACAAGGCATTCCTATTGCTTCTGACTGTGCACTAAGTTGACTGGTTCTCTATGCTGAGTGTAGAGATGAATGCAGCGGATTAACCACAGAGGTAGATTACCGAGTATTCGCCATTGGCTGACAGGTAGAAATACAGAGCCTAGTGTCATCTAGGTTAGGGGGCGACATGCGAAGTGACGTCATCCCCAGCTGCTGCAAACCCTCCCTGCCACTACAAGCTGGCAGCGGTTCCACTGTTTGATCTCAACCGATGGATTGGGGATCTTGTGAATACCCTGGTGTGTCCGTATCCAGGGGCCTCAGTGCTTGTGTCTGGCCACCATCTTGAATTAGCTTCAGTTTTTTTTTTTTGTAAATCTGCACCAGTTGAGCCTTCTTTAGAGAAGCAGGCACAATAATATTAATCTCACATTTTTTGAAGCAGTTTTCCCACTTACCAATTTTGTTGGTGACTGAGCATCCCGTTGTTGTCTGGTACTGGCCAATCTACTATCGCGGCACCCATGAGAAGGGAAAGCTGATGTGGTTTATTCATGATATAAAAGAAGCAAAACAAAACAGCTAGTCTTAGAAGTCAGCAATTCACCAGCAGAACATTAGAGTTTGTGAAGTAGACAGTATAACATGACATGACATCCACTTTATAGAATCAGGCAAAGTACTCTTGTTGAAGTAATGTAATCCAGATGAATCAAAGTTCTAGCATCATGCCTAAAAATTCAAAACTATATCAACATGTTTCCAGTGTAGCTTATGAACGAGTCCTGAAAAGACTGTCAGGCTTCAATAAAACAGAAATCTTGAACCAAGAAGAGAAGATAATAGGAGAACAAAACCTGTCCACTCTCCATGCTGATCATTTGTAATTGAATGACTGCTATGTGGCTAACTCAGCACAGCAGACCCCCGTATCTCTGATTGGCTGATAGCTGATACCAACATTATGGGTGTGTCAACTGAACTGACCTTGCATAATAGGCTTTTGACTGGAATCCATTCTTTGTGAAAAAAACATCATTTAATTACATTAAATACCTAATGAATGTGACCCAGATTTTGATGATGTACACACAGCTGACTGAAACTAGTTCTAATATTTGTATTGTTTCACAGCTGAAAGATTGTCTTTGACAACGTAATGTATCACCAAAATGTTATATATAGGTACACCTATTCATATTATCGTATCTCTAAATATCTGAAAGATAATCCATTATTTTCCTTCAAAATGCTTGAAGTGATCTTGACCTTACAACTCCAGATATGGTGATGATTGCCCAAAATATGTAAATGAGCCAAATCATTTAGACTGGTTCAGGAATTTAATTACAGAACACCATTATTTCTAATGCTACTCTAGGTAGAAAGACCAAACCAACTTCATCCAAAAAGGAGGTTGTCAAAGGGAAATCTACCATTGAATAAAACTGAGATGACAAGAATTAATGAAATTCTCATGTCTAAGATGTTGATGAATTTATCACAAATAAATATGAGCCTGGTTTGGATTGCTGGAAAAGGAAAACAAAGATAATAACCTGCATACATGTTTAAACACTTAAATCACACAAGTTATTCCACTTTACTGCATGAGAATGTGAATTGTCTTCATCAAGTTCTGGGGTATGTCACACAGTAATCCTGAGTTGTGGAGTGTGTCAGCTATTTGTATTGCTGCATATTGACAACACCTTCAGTTAATCCAGGTGATAATGTGGATAATCAAAATGCTTTCATGGTCTAATGGTCGTATATTCAAACACCTGTTTTTTGAGTACTGGTAAACAATGCTTTACTGTTTTAGTTTTCATCAGCTTCAAAAACATACTTGGTGTCTAGAAATTGTTTGTACTGGTTAAAATTAAATTTTTTTTAGAAAATACAGTGTCTGTAAAATTGCACGGACCATGTCAGTGTCACAGGATGACATTTATTGTCATGATGGGAAGTTGGTGACTTGAAACACTCATTACAATTTTTAATTAATTTCCTATGAAAATACCGTATTTTGGTGTGTATAACGCGCAGTTTTTTCACCTAATTTTATTTTAAGTCGGGGGTGCGCGTTTTATACAAGAACTAAAAAAAAAAAGATTTTTTCCAGGTCGATCTGACTAGAGGATGAAGTCACTATAGCCGCCTACATGTGTCACATTCACTCTTTGTGAAATATTAAATCCGTTGCACATTGCATTGTAACTAAATTGTTTACCGGTACTAGCCTTATTAAAGAAATAAATAATGCTTACAGACCTTGATAGTCTTGTTCTTTTATTGCTTATGTTAATAAACTGGTTTAATTTCACATCTCTGTAGCGTTTTGTTATGTGCCTCGACCAGAAATACATGTACATAACGACTGGTAACTTGTTCAAAAGCTGTGCAAAGTGCCGCATTGGAGTGGAACAAATACCACTGTGAGGATTACCGTACCTGTTCCGTAAATGTTCAGTATTCCATAACTGTTGATCTAATACATTTGTTCTTCATTTATTCTTGGTTGAATTGAAATATAAAATGTGTAGAATTCAAGCAGTGTTAATGTTCTCATCAGAGGCACCTTTAGGTGACATATTTTTTGCGACTACGGTTTCTTTTTTATGGTAACACTGACACGTTGTGAAACAAAGTAATCAATAATGTATGAAGTCGGAAAATAATTTTCAAATGTTCAATATTCGATAACTGTGGATCTAATTAATTTTGTCTTCATTTATTCGTGTCTGAATTGAAATATAATATTTAGAATTCAAGCAGTGTTAATGTTCTCATTTTTTGCGTGACTACAGTTAGCCTGTTATGGTAACACTGACACGGCGTTAATGTATGAAGTCGGAAAACATTTTTGTTTTACTTTGGAAAATAAACTTGTTTCTTAGTTTTATTTCTCATCTTAAATCATAGTATTTGAGATATCTTTGCGACTATACAGTGATCAATGCTTCATTGACTCAGTGTGGTCTTTTCACGGTAATTGGCGCCAGGTAAGCTTTGATGCACTCAACATGGTTACAATGCTTTGTCTCGTGAGCAATATTTAATTGATTCAGCTCGGTGTTTTTAACGGTGATCAGTGCTTCATTGACTCAGTGTGGTCTTTTCAAGGTACTCGGCACCGACTAAAGCTTTGATGTGCTAAACATAGTCACATTGCTTTGTCTAGGTAAATTTGCAATGTATTTACTTTTCTTCAGAAAATAAACTTGTTTCTTTGTTTTATTTCTCATTTTAAACAACAGTATTTGATACGGTACTTCTTTGTTACAATACAGTGAGCAGTGTCTAATTGACTCAGCGTGGGTTTTTTAAAGCTAATCAGCGCCGGCTAAAGCTTTGATGGGCCAAACATAATTACAATGCATTGTCTTGGTAAATTCTAGCTTGAACATGGGGATATATTTTAGAGGTGTCATGATAATCCAAATAAGTATAAATACTGGACCTAAACTTTCACATAGCATATTGTGTTCGATCTTGAATCTGAACGAATATAGTCAAAGTATCAACATGGGTCGTATAAGAAATTCGTACAATGCGAAAGACAAGCTAACCATCATTGCCTATGCAGAAGCACATGGTAACAGAACCGCTGGGAGGGAGTTTAATGTAGGAGAGTCTTCTGTTAGGGAGTAGAGAAGAATGAAAGAAAGACTGAAGAAAATGCCAAGAACAAAATAGGCAGACAGAGGGACAAGTGCAAAGTATCCAGACATAGAGAGTGTCAGACGAGGACATACAGCGACTTTCTCGAGTGATGACGACGAAGAGGAATTTGAGGGATTTGATGCAATAGATTGAACTCCATCAACTAGACAAACCTTTAAAGGACTCTTTTAAGGGCCAACCATAAAATCGGAAAGATACAATTTCAATATTGCCACTTTTTCATTCACTGTCCAAAATGACCGACTGTTGTTGCACTATGAAAATGGAGCGAAATACCGGTAGTCACGATTTTAAAATGTATTATATCACATGCGCGTTATATGGCAGAACTACGTTTTCTCCACTCATTTTGGGTCAATAATCGGGGTGCGCGTTATACACACCAAAATACGGTACTCCCATACTTGGTTGAGGTATGGCCCCAGTTAGAAGTTAATGGCCTTAAGGCAGTTTCATGCCTGTTGCAATGGTATTTATTGTTATAGCAAAAGTGACAATGTAAAGTGAGGATTCTGTTTGATGCATGATAGTACCAGTATTTTATTTTTAAAATTAACCAATTAACAAAACTTTGATAGGTGGTTTAATTGTTTCCTTGATTGATTTTTTTTCCCGATTGTTCTCTGCATCATTACTTATATTTGAAACAAAGCTGCAACAGTATTTATGCCAACAATATAAAGTGGAGATTCTGTTTGATGCTTGGCAGTATGCATAGCAGTATAGATAGGATAATTCAGATGCGGCAGTATATACCTTAATCTGCTTTATTGGTGGATTTTACAGTTTTTAAGTTATATATAAGAAAATGAACAAGATTTACATTCATAACTAAGAATGTCATAAAGGTATATATATATATATATATATATATATATATATATATACCATCATTGATCCAAGTATCTGGACCCTTCAATTTTCTGGATACCATATTTTCAAATTTGCAGTTTTTAATAGTAAACATGTTGTTTTTTTAAGCTGACAGAAAAAGTCCAAATTGGAACACAAACTAACATCTTTTACTATGCTCAAAAGCAAGTGATTGAATAGATGATAATCAGACATTGAAATTGTTTTGATTACTCTAAATATAGCAAGTGTTTCTCTGGCCTTCCCAGCTTTTTAGTTCTACTGGTCATAGACCAGAAGAGCTTATAGAATGGTCTATTGTCTGATGTCCGATGTCCATCCGTCCTTCTGTTAGCACAAGTTTGTTATCGCTACTCCTCCTAAACGACTTGGATGATTGCCATGACACTTTAAACACACATTCATCCCATGTCTAATTGGTCCTAAAGGAAAATGGTGCTGCTGAGACATCCAATATGGCCACCACAACAGCCATCTTGAAAATCGTGTTATTGCTACTCCTGAATGGAAAGTCCTATCAGCATAGGATTTTCACTGGAAGACTTCTTATGGTGTCTGGTTGGTCTTAAATAAACATTGTGCTGAATATGGTCACAACAGTGGTCATCTTGAAAATCTTGTTATTGCTATACCACCTGAATGGAAAGTCATATCAGCATGGGGTTTTCACCAGAAGACTGATTATGTTATCTAGTAGGTCCTGAATTAAAATAGTGCCAATCTGACCTAAAATATGGCTGCCACCAGGAACATATTGAAAATCTTGTCACAAATTCTCCTGAATTGATAGTCATATCAACATGTGGTTTTCACCAGTAGACTTCTAATGGTGTCTAGTTTGTCCGAATGAAAATAGTTATGCTGAGCTTACATCCAATTTGGCTCCCACAGTGGCTAATTTGAAATTATTATCACTCAAGAATATCAGATGGTTTCAACATGAGAGCAGTTAAAAAATATGATATTGTCTTATATTGAATTTCTGGAAATTCTTTTTGGATAATAGAACATCAGTTCCTTCGATGGACCCTTGTTAGATCTGCTGGTCATAGACCGGTAGAGCTTATGGGATGGTCTGTTGTTTGTGGTCTCTCTGTTGTCTGTCCATCCGTTAGCACATGTTCGTTATCACTACTCCTCCTAAACTACTTCGAGGATTGCCATGAACTTTACACACAGATTCATCCCATGGCCTAGTTGGTCCGAAAGGAAAATGGTGCCACTGGAACATCCAATATGGCCACTACAGCAGTCATCTTGAAAATCTTGTTATTGCTATTCCTCCTGAATGGATGGTCATATCAAAATGGGGTTTTCATTAAAAGACTTCTTATGATGTCTAGTTGGTCCCAAATGAAAATGGTGCCAATCTGATGTCCAGTAGGGCGACCACAGTGGCTATCTTGAAAATCTTGTTATCACGACACTTCCTGAATGAAAAGTAATATTACCGTGGGGTTTTCATTAGGAGACTTTTTATGATGTCTGGTTGGTCCCAAATGAAAATGGTGCTGCTTGCACATCCAATATGGCCATCACAGTGACCATCTTAAAAATCTTGTTTTTAATACCAGTAATACATTTACTTGCTACTGTTGCATTGCTTTTCTTTCCAGGATGCATATTCCCTTGTCCAAGCTACATGATTCCTACCTCCAGTTCGTATTGGAAGGTTCTCGAACTGAAAGGGACAAGATCCCAGTCCTACTCCAGTGTCACAGCCCACATATAGAATACTATCCTCTTTTCCTTCAATGTCATAAATGTTAGATGTGTGCAATTTCGCTCATTGAAAAGTGCCTTCATTTTCAGTTTAAAATATATTTGTTGGGATTCCAACTATCTTTTTGTTTCAATCAAGTGTTAGTCTCCTTAGTCATTAATTAAATTTGAGTGTTTGTTCTCTTTTTGTTAATTTGAGGTGTTTTCTGCACTTTGTTTGGTAAGCAGTGCTTCTTTTAATTGTATCTCCCATCCTTATTCTATTGCTAGGGTAAGTATAGTCTACCCTTTTTTAGTTCTGTAGTTTTTTGTTTTTTTTTGCAAAAATAAAAGCTTTTTATTAAAGTATATTGTCACAAGATGTGGGAAAGTGGGCGTAAGAAGACCCCTGTGGAATACTCACTCCACCTGTGTAGCGTGTACAGGGTGTGCACATGTGGACAGTTGTCGGTTATGTTGTCTTTGGTCAAATGAAGTGTGGGACTTGGCAGAAAGTTGCCACATGTATAAGGGAGAAAGAAAGACCCTTCTTCCTACTCCTCATCATTGGACAATTCCCTCCATGGGTCTGGAACTTTTCCCCTTTTGGGGATGAATAATGCTCCAGTGGTGCAAGAATGTTCAAAAACTTCCATGGTTTGGAAGTCTCCTAAGGCCCAAGGATCCCTGATGCTCAATCCAATGTCATCAGTGCCAATGAGGAATCGATCCTAAGTCCCTCCTAAGAGAGAAAACACACCAGAGAGCAAGTCATGTTCCCTGATGAGGGAGGAGCAGCACTCTCTCAGGGTGCCTGTTCCAGTGAAGATGACTAGCGAATCACACTTTCCTGAGAAAGAAGGACAGCGATTTCACTACCATAAATTTGAAGGGAGCTCCTCCATCCATTTTCTTTCAGAAAAGTGAGTCTTCCCTCCTCCTCAGGGTGCCTTCCTTGGCTTCAAGGTAGGGCAGACATTACAGGCTGTGGACCTGTTTTGTCTCCTCCTCAGGGGCCAGCAAAAAGGAGGGGGCCGATACTCACCCCCTAAGACGATCTAGAAGGGATGACAAATATTGTTTGTTTAGAAGGTCCACTAGCAGGGTCAGTTCATCACCCCCCAAGAGGGGCTTTGGAATGAGGACAACCCTATTCCCTTGTTGCCCTCTCCACAGAGGGGCACTAGGAGCGCCAGTCCTGTCTTGCCACAGGAGTGAGCTCAGACATTATTTCCATAATGGTGGATTCGAACAAGTTTGCTGAGGAACCAGTGTTGCTTCCACATTCCACAATGATATGGAAACTTACACAGAAGTTTTCCTGGGGACAGGAGTTTGCAAGGTAGCAGAAAGGGTTGTCTGCCCCCCCCCCCCCCCAGCGCTTTGACTGTTGGTTTCTGCATTCAGCTATAGAGTCCACTCATCAGCTTTGCCTCTTAAACACCTCCCCCCGATTGGAGCTTAAAGTCTGTACACTCGTCATGATCACCTCACATACTGATCTATTTTTGGCAGCCTCCTTCAGTCTCTTAAAAGAGGAATTATTGTCTTCAGCAGCACTTGCAGCTGCTTCTGGCCCGATGAAACAGACCAAGAAGCGCATTCACCCTGACTGCCCTCTGGGGCCTTCTTCCAAGCTTTTCAAGCAGATACAGTCCCAGCAGTCTCAAATTCATCATCAATTCAAAGCTCCCTCTCACCCATCGTTAACTATACGAGTCAGCCAGAAAGGCCAAGGGAGAAAGTCTTCGGGCTTCTCCCTCTTCTACAAGGGGGAGGCCTTAGGAACTTGCACCCTCTCCTGCCATGTCTTCCTCTTCCTGGTGTCCCCATTGGAGCATGCCTAGCCTTATTTCAGGGGTTTGGTCGGGGATAAGGGACGAAGTGTGGGTCCTTTCCACCCTAAAGGATGGCTATCAGCTTCATTTCCATGAACATCCTCTAACATCATGGACCCGCATTTTCTTTCACCAATTCAAACTGGCACATTTAAGGGAAGAGGTATGCATCCTTCTGTAGAAGTGCGTAGTTGAGAGGGTAAGAAATGACCAGACTATGACCTTCTATTCCTGGGTAAAAATTTTCAGTTCATAATCAACCTTTTCACCTTAAACAAATTTCTTCAGGAAGAATGCCTTAAAGCCCTATGACTGGGTGGTCTCCATTGATCTTCAGGATGCATATCTTCACATCCCCATCTTCCCTCCACACAGAAAATACCTTCAGTTTTGTCTTGTCCAGGAGGTATTTCAATTTTGAGCTCTTCAATTTGGACTTGCCTCCGCTTCCAGAGCTTTTACCAGGATGATGGGGGTAGTTGCAACCCACCTGAGGTCCCAACAGATTCCCATCCTCTAATATTTTAATGACTGGTTTTTGCATACAGTCCTCAGATTCCCTTCTGAAGGACTTGTCCTTCTGTTGGTCCACAGTAACCCATCTCATTCTTATCCCAAACCTAGAGAACCCAGATCTCATCCCTTCTCAGAACTTCGTATATGTGGGGATGAATTTCCTTACCAACCTTGGGAGAGTTCATGTTTTACCAGACAAGGTCAACAAGATCCTGTCTCTCATAATGGTTCGTCTGGCCAAGACCTCATTGTCAGCTTGTCATTACCTTTCACTCAGAGGACTCTGCACTGCATGGCAGACTTGGTTTCCCTAGGAAGACTTTACTTGCTCCCTCTCCAGTTCCTGCATCTAGCAAACTGGAGACTACACAAGGATCCTTGGCCTGTTCAGATCCCCCAGGATCTGATTTTCACCACCACCTGAGTTGGTGGCTAAATTTCTGACCGGAGTCCCAATTCGCACCCCTAAACCCCATTCCATTCTGTACACCAACATGTCAGATTCAGGTTGGAGCACTCACCTGGAGCTAGATGGCATAGTTATTAAGGGATCTTGCTTCTGGAAAGAAGAGTCTCTTCACATAAACAACTTGGAAATGAAAACAGTGTTTCTACCCCATCAGGGGTGTGTCAACCTCATAAGAAGTCATTAAATGATGGTCACCTCAGACAACACGTTAGTAGTAGTGTACCTCAGGTGGCAAGGAGGTACACATGCTCCTTCTTTTTGTGTGGAGGTTTGGAACCTCCTCTGTTGGGCTTCCTTAGAGATCACATTCTGGGCAAGAGGAATATCCTAGTGGATAGTCTGTTTAGAAGGGGCCATGTGGTCCTTATGGAATGGTCTCTGCAGCAGTTTGTAGCAGTCACTTTTCCAGCTGTAGCCCTTGGTGGACTTGTTCATGACAAGACTGAACAACAAGCTCCCCTTTTGTCTCCCCAGTCCCAGATCGGAGGGCCCAGCCAATAGATGCCTTCAGTTTAAAGTGGGACTGTCTCTCATATAAGCCTTACCACCTTTTAGAATGGTTCTGCAAGTGCTCCACCAAGTCAGGATCTCCACTGCTCGCCTCATCCTGGTAGCCCTCCTGTGGCCCCAACAGTCATGGTTCAGTGACCTACTCAACCTGTTGGTAGAAAACCACAGGAGGGACCTGATGTTGCAGCTCAGGAGGTCTCTGCTTCGCAACAGTCCACAGATTCTCCACTTTCATGCTTGGTTCATCTCTAGCAATCAATTCAACAGGACCATTTTTCAAGCAAGGTTGCCAACTTCAACATCCAGGCTAGGAGGCAGTCCACTTCCATGGCCTATGATGCAAAGAGGAGAATCTTCTGTGATTGGTGCAGGTGGAAATGTGATGATTCTAGCTGTCCTCCTTTTGGCACAATTGCATATTTTCTGCTCTGTCTTTCTGAGGAGAGAATGTTCAGTGACCACAATCAGGGGCTATAGGGCAGCCTTTTCAAACACTTTCAAGTTCTCTAGGGGTCCCGCCATCGGTTTGGACCCTCATCTTTCTGATCTCATCAGGTATTTTGAACTTTGGAAACAAGTATCTCTCTAATGCCTAGATGGAATCTCATGCATTCTTTGGGTCTTGTCAGAACCCCCTTGTGAACCATTGTGTGAAGCTTCCTCTGAGAACTTTAACTTTAAAACTGTTTTCCTGCTCTCCTTGACATCTGAGCTTCATGCCTTGTTTGTGAAAAAGGGTTGTTTATGGTTCAAGGGTAATTATGAGTTGGTTTCTCTTCTTTGCCAACCAGGGTTTCTGGCTAAGAATCGGCTACCTTCATTAGCGTCACTTCCTATTGAGATTCCCAATCTCAGCTGTATCTGTACTGGGGATGACCAAGATAGACTCTTTTGTCCAGTTAGGGCTTTAAGGTTTTATTTGGCTTCCTCTAAAGGGAGAAGGAAGGGTCATAAGCATCTCTTCCTACCTATTAAGGGTTCCACAGATATTTTGGCGTCCACTATTTCCAAATGGATTGTTCTCACTATCAAAAAGCTTATCAGTCCCTCACTGAAACGGACCTTTCTTTTATGATAATTAAAGCCCATGAGGGTAGGGCTATTGCTGCTTCTTGGGCATGTTTGAATCACTCATCTTTGGATGATGGTTTGAGAGTCACTTTCCGGCAGTCTTACACTACCTTCTCCTCATTTACCATTTTTTGTTGGGCCCAATAGTAATGGCACAACAAGTAGCTCAACCTTCTACCAGCTTACAGTAGTGAACACTCCTACCATAAGGGTAAGTGCAATCATTTTTATACCAGATTTGTTGAAGTCATCAGCCTCCCTCCTAACTGGTAAATTCAGCAATGCAATAGTAGCAGATAATGTATTACTGCTATTAAAATGTAGTTTTTATTTTGGGGGGTAGGGGGTAAAAATAATTTTATTATGTAATACTTACCTGCTATTATTTATAAGATTCCCTCCTCCCACCCCACTGTGATGTCCTGTACTCTGGGTCCAAGTCAAAGAGGATAGTATTCCATATGTGGGCTGTGATGCAGGAGTCAGACTAGGATCTTGTTCTTTTGAAAATGGTGCTGCTCAGACATCCAATGTGGCCACCACAGTTATCACTCCTCCTGAATGAATGGTCATATCAGCATGGGGTTTTCACTGAAATACTGCTTATGTTAGTTGGCCATAGATAAAAATGATGCTGATCTGACTTTCAATACAGCTACCACAATGACCATCTTGAAAATTTTGTTATCACTACTTCTCCTAGATGGCTGGTCATATCTATATTATGCTTTCACCAAAAGGCTTCTTATGTTGTCTAGTTGGTACTAAATGGAAATGATGCCAATCTGATATCCAATATGGCCACCATGGCAATCAGCTTGAAAATCTAGTTATCATTTTTTCTTCAAAATGGAAAGTCATATCAACATGGGGTTTCCACCAGTAGCCTTCTTATGATGTCTTGTTGGTCCTAAATGATGTTTTGTTGGTTCTAAATGAAAATGGTGCCAATCTGACATCCAATATGTCCACCACAGCGGCTAATTTGAAAATCTTGTTACTGCTGAAGAATATCAATATCAGAGATGGTTTCAACACTCAGCAGTTAAAAGAAAGAAATGGTGAATTCCTGGAAATTCATTTCAGCCAGTAGAGTCAGTCACTTCGAACTCTTGTTTTTATTCTAATTGGATGAGATTTTTATTTCTCCAAGGGACCATCATATTCTCACTGCTCTGTTGCCTTATCTACACAATTTCTAGTCATAAACTAGTAAGTGGAGAGGGCCAAAAGAATGTACTTTCAATACATACTGCATTAAGAATCAAACTCTGCTTCAATTGCTATGTAGAGGCCATCCAATTTTCAGGACTGAGACCCATTTGGTTCTGTTAACATTGCCATTGTTTTGATTCTACATGGACATGTGCAAAGAGGGGGATGTCACTCTTACAGAAACGTTAACTTGGGTAAATATGCATCTAACACAACTAGACCTTTGTGAACATGCATCTCCAATAGCAGTATATATGAACAAAAAGAAAAACGAACCCCAGAACTGTAAACAGTATTCTTTATTTGTTTTTAAAAAAATCCACCAGAATATTATCATGTAAGTGTTCTTTATTTGCAAGCAAAGATATAATGAAACTTAGTTTATCTAGCCCACTTCTGACCGATACTGAAAGTACACAATAAATATATTAATTTTCCAGACAAGCTATTTGGAAAAAATAATAATCTTCATTTGCACAAAAATTATTCGGACAGTGAGGACAGTGAGGACAGTCATTATTTTTTAATGTCCGAAAAATTGCACACAGGACTGTATGTATATATTGGTGTGTGTGTGTGTGTGTGTGTGAAAGGTGTTCCATAATTGGTCCCTAGCAGGTCAAAAGTAGGTCATTTAGAAAAAATGGGTCAAATATACCCTTACCTGTATCTTGTTTATTCAAGAAATTCAAACATATCATTATCACAGGCACTTGATTTGTAGATTTATTCATTTCTGCAATAAATATTCACTGTTTCAGCATTATATGGTTTGGAACAGTTGTTGCAGAGTTGGACTACAGCATAGTTTTCTGTTCAGGTCACGGTTATTTTAGTTGACAGGGACATTTTAGCAAACTGTGTTATAGTCTTACTCAGCAACAACTGATTCAGAGTATATAATGCTGGAAAAGTGAATATTTGTTGCAGAAATTAACAAATCTGTGACCTGCGTTATGATCATTATCAGCCTCATCTGTCACAAGGCTTCCATACTGGGATTTGAATTCCTCATGCACGAGTAACCATTCTCCTCTAAAATTTATTTTGGACATTTGAATCTACATTTTTTACTCCCAGTACAATACTTTGGAAATAAATGCAGCAGTGTTTTCACTGAAGATTTCATCTATTCTTGTTTACATTTCTGTCAGTGATGGATTAGGTGCTTTTGATTTGCCCAAGTTAATCAAAATCAGTAAATGAAACTGATTTTCTTATGTTTCTTGCCAATGAGCGCACTCTATTCAGTAAACTTGGGCTGCACTCTGTTCAATCTAAAAACAACTGTAATGAGCTTTTATCTTTATTTTCTTGGGTCTTTTTTAAGCACCCTATGGGTGCCGTGGACAAAACTATTCTGCACCAAAGATGAAAAAAAAAGTCATTGGTACAAGGGCACAGCTTATGAAGAAATCTGTATCCATACTTTATTCCTTCTAGCACTTTTGCATCATCATCAATGATGCTGTTAGTTAGGTTCATTATGTATATACTTGCCTGTATAGTAAAAATGATGCAAAAGCACTAGGAGGAATAAGGTATGGACATATTATTGATTTCCTGTTGAATTAAATATATATATATATATATATATATATATATATATATATATATATATATATATATATATATATATATATATATATATATATTGATAATATTGATATTGGCAGTTGGAATGTTTTTTCACCACAACACAGTTCACTGTATTCATACTGTACA
Organism: Margaritifera margaritifera; assembly: GCA_029931535.1. Lineage (NCBI taxonomy): Eukaryota > Metazoa > Mollusca > Bivalvia > Unionida > Margaritiferidae > Margaritifera > Margaritifera margaritifera. The sequence goes on along the minus strand of JAQPZY010001174.1, from coordinate 123,957 downwards.
TCTGTTTCATTTTTGATACTTCACAATTTCTTTTCACCTAACAATTTCCCAGATACCGAGCTTTTGGCCAGATTAATATTTTATTTTCTTAAAATATCAAATTGGCGACTGGCAGGCTGACCCCAGCATATCTTTCAATATCTTATTTCTTTCCGCAGGTAGACATAATTGTCAATTCCACATCACAGAGTCTCAATCTTAATCAGGGTTACGTGTCTAAAAGCATCCTAGATGCAGCTGGGAGTACCATACAAGATGAATGCAACGAAAAGTATCCACATGGTATACAGTTTGGTGAAATAGCAGTTACATCAGCAGGAAATCTTGGATGCAAAAAAATTTTCCATGGAGCTCTTCACAAAAAAAATGAAAAGTACCTACAGGTTTGTATGTTCTAGAAAGTATGTACAATTCAGCCTCACTTTACCAGCCACCTGTAAGATGAAACAATCTATTTAAGGAATTTGCTATATAAGGAAGGTAAAAAGTAAGTTTAAAAAAGGAAATATGGAAACATTAGACACTGGCTGTATATGAGGGTGGTGACCATTATGGGTGGTTGGACTGTCTATTAGATTCAGCTGCAGTTGCTTGAGGAGGTGATGCTCATTTTCACAGATACTCTTCTTCCTTGAAACTTTGTCAGAATCCATCATCTGTATCAACTTTTCACTTTTCACAATTACTGCACAAGTAAAAGAGTAATCACTTTTTTTGTCAATTTTCCTGGTCATACTGTTTGTTCCTTAATATGTTCTACACTAAAGTATTAATGAACTTTCTCCTGCCAATAGTAAATAGAAGCTATTGGTTGAGAGAATATAAGAAATATATAAAAGCCATCAAAGGTCAAGGTTTGAAGTTAACTTGAAACCATGACCTTTGATGGCTTTTACATATTGCTTATCTTCTCTCAGCTCAACAAAACCCACAGAACCTGATAGTAATCACATTGTCTCATCATCTGGCTGTCTGTCTATCAACAATTTGCAAGATAAGTTTACTGGGAATTATTGGATTTTAATGAAATTTGATATGCAGCTTTATATTGATAAGACCTTGAAAGAGTTTTATTTCCAGCATTCTTTATCATCATTTACAGGAGCTCTGTCCCTGATTATTCTGTCCTCCTAGCTTGCATTTCCACAGCTTAACTTTACCAGGGATTGTTTGATTTTAACTAGTTTTGGTATCCAGCTCTGTATTGATGAGATCTTGAATGAATTTGATTGTCAGCATCATAATGACAGTATTTACAGGAGTTATACCTTATGATTGCCCAACCAAATGCCTTTGGTTTCCACAGTATAACTTTCCCAAAGTTTGTTGGATTTCAACCAAATTTGGCATGCAGCTATTATTAATGAGAGCCAAACCTGTTCCCTCTCAAGAAACTACACTTTACATCTAAATTACCTCAATTACTTTGCCTCAAAAAGACCTATGTCCTCTGAAATTCTTTAGTATTTTGAATGAAGAGAATTGCTCTCAATTGCAAACATTTCCAATAGATAAATATAATCTGTTTTGACAAAACTTACAAATAATATTGAATACATGACACTCAATTTAAAAATAAATTTTTAAAACTTTTTCATTGATATATTCCTTGTAACCATTGTAACAGAATGGGTAATGAGTTTAAGATTCTTTTCATGAAGATTGATTTCTCATTCATCTAGAGGAGTTGAACCATGTAAAAAACGAACTTAAGATGAAATAAAGAGAGTAAAAAGGAAAATTGTTAACTAGACACAGAGGTCACAGAGCTAAACTGATAGAATCCATTCTTAGTCAATAAAATCACAAAGTCTGTAATTATCCTCATAAAGTATAGAGATACAGATTTTCCATATCAAAATAAAAGGAAGTGCATTAGGTCTGATACAAAACAAACAAAATATATACATCATGTATAACAGCAAACCAAGCATCCTTAATGAGTTGTTTCTGTCAAGGTAGATTACTATTATTGGTTACCATGGTACCCAGTTCAGCAGGTAGATGTGAAAAGATATATAGACATTCAAAATTTCATCGTGTACCTGAATTTATTAACTGTATAACAAACAGGTTTTCTTCAAAAAATGATGCAAGTAATATTTATTGAACATTTTGATATATAAATAATTACTTTTCATTTTTCTTGTTGATTTGGTAGATGATAAAAGTAGACAAAAGACCAATGAACTTTGTTTGATATATGTTGAAAAATAGGAAATTAAAAATTAACAGTATTATATTTTGTAAAGGTCTTGATTTTCATGGCAAGATAAAAGTAAGTACAATATGGCCAAAAATGTTACAAAAGTTATTTAACCATTTATAAACTGCATAATTGTTTTATTCCATTATGAAGGAGAAGAAAGTATTTACCATGATAGTGTTGGAGGAAACATGACAATAATTTTGAAAATACATGAACTATTTTTAGTAACATTACTGCATGGAGAAATCTGAGCAAATTCCAGATTGCTAACTTGTCAGCAGTTATTTAAAAAAGCATTCAAGATTTTTGAGATATTGTGGAATGCAGCCTGGGAATATAAAAAAATGCTTTGATGAGTATACAAATAAATGGTGTTGAGAATGATTGAACTCCAGGACTGTTGTGAATACATCACTGTTGCACAAGTAGTTGAAATTTATTTGAAAGATATCAATGACTACAGAAGAATGATTGTACTAAGCTCCAAGGTGATAATTTATATAACTACAAATTACCTTGGTAAAAGCTGGCAGAAAATGGAACAATATTTGATCTACTCAAACTATATGACAAGGCAGCAAAATATGTACACCTGATTGCGATCACGGTCAACTGATAAATTAGGATATACAAATTCATGTTTTAAAAATGCTTGTTATTTTTTTTACGATCAAATAGAGTAATAATTATTGTCTCTAGATTTTGATTTTTTTCTGAGTTTTGACCTAAAGACTCCTAATATTTTCATGTTGAAACTGAGCACTTGGTTCTTCGTAGGTTCTAAAAATAGCCACATAGCCTTTTTTTTTAGTTTTACTTTGATAAAGTTTCACATCATCTATCAATTGAAAGGTTATTTTCTGTGTCAGAGTAATTACATATAATTTCACATAGGTAAAATTTTGCAATATTATTCTTGGTATCAGATGGTTACATTTAATTCCTTGATTGTACAGCTGTCCAGGTTCCTAAGACCTACATGTTACTACCCATACAAAATTATATGCAGTCATGGTCATTTTGCCCATTTTAACATCTGAAGAAGCATATGATTTTCTTAATGTCAATGTGTGTGCAACTATGGAGGTGGCCATTTTGAATTACATTTGCTTTACAACTGTTGTTAATTAGTTTCAGTTGATAAATAAGCTAAAATTTGCTGCTAGATGCTGTTGTAAATTTTGCCCTTACATACAGAATGATATGGATGTTTATTAGTTAAAAATCCACCTTGTATCAGTGGTTAAAAGTGATACCAGATTTGTATCTGAGGAAATCAGGCATTGATACCAGATATGTATCTGAGGAAATTAGGCAGTGATACCAGATGTGTATCTGAGGAAATTAGGCAGTGACACCAGTTGTGTATCAGACGAAATCAGGTAGTGACACCAGATTTGTATCTGACGTAATCAAGCAGTGATACCAGGTGTATATCTGAGTCTTAAAGGGTTACAAGAGTCTGATTTTTGGCATTCAATTCATTATTTACAAGAGTTATACCTCTTATTGCCCATCCTCCTGACTTTGGTTTCCACTGCATTCCTTTACAAAGGATTCTTGGATTTCAACCAGATTTGGTGTGAGCTTTGTGTGAAGCTTGATATCCAGTGTTCTGGAGTATCATTTAGAGGATTTGTGGCCCCAGATTTTTCCATCGTCCTAACTTTAATTTCTGCAGCATAACTTAACTAAGGATTCTTTTATTTCAACCAAATTTAGCATGCACCTTTATATTGATAAGATCTTGAATTGGTTTGAATGTGCGATTATGTGACATGATTTTCAGGAGTTCTGGCTCCCCGTTTTGTCCTTCTAACACAAGTTCCTCTGTTCCAGGCTCTGCCAACCAAATTGTAACAAGTGAGGTCTCTTTGCAATGCACCTCTTGCCAATAGCTCTAGTTTTTTTCCACAAGATAATATCTTGCAGGATCAATAATTATCTTTAAAATTATTTCTATATGTAATCTGTCTGATTTAACTTTGATCATTGTAGAATTTTGGGTTGCATGATTAAAGGTCAAGGTCAAAATAATCAGATAATTTATTCCCTTTTAACAATGTGAAGTTAATGATATAACATAAACAGTGCTTCTTCTTGATAATGCTGTTCATTGGAGTCATAAATGTGATCTGTGTTATAGCTGAGGCCATCTTATTTGAATGAGGCTGTAATATAATAATGCAAAGAAAATGAGAGAAAGGTGATGTGAAGGTATATTATAATTGGTTCTTAATATCCAGAAATTCAAGTAAAATGAATGAATTAGCAATAGCACAACACAATTTTGCAAGTTTAACCATTTCCCTTGGAAGTTATCTTTTGTTATCACTGCATGATTTCCAGAAGATGTCATTTATCATTTCATGGATGGACAGATGAAAAATACTACTACTATATTAGTAATATATGATGTATACTCTAGCATAAATTGCATGCTCAGACTAGGTACAATGGTGACATGACATCGGGCGACTGGTTGGAATCATATAACACGTAGCCTGTTTACATGAGGGTGCTGTTATGAGTTAGCAAAGACAGCAAGTGGTTATTTAACCAATCAGAACACAGCTAAATTCAGTGTCTTATAAAAAAAAAAATCTAATTAGCAGCCTCTGTGGCACTTCACCCCTTCATTCATTTTGCATTGTAAAGCTTTTTATCTTCTCAAATTTTAAAGTTGTTTGAACATATAATACTGTATAAAGTCACGTCATCAAATATTATGAAAATGTAGATTTGTGCAGAAATAAGAACTAAATTTAATCCTGAAGAAGAGCTGAGTTTTTCAGGTTTGTTTTCTTCAAATCTACTGACTGATTGAGTCTAAGGTGACTATTAACAACTAAGTTCAAATTATTGTACATAACTAAACAAGAAATTTCACAATTCTTGTTGATATAACTATAAAGTTTCATTCTTACTCATCTCTATTTCTACACTTTTGTACAGGATATTGTGTCCATCAGTTTGTAACACTGGAAAATTGCCCATGTGATAACTATATGCAAGTGGGGTATAATTTTTAGGCTCCTCACCCTGAGAGGGTTCAAAGGTTCAATAACTGCAATCACAGTGACATTTTAAAAATCTTTTTTTAACTAAACTTTATGCCTACAATAAAAGCAGGAGGACACATGTGTAGTAGATTGAGGGTCAAGGTCAGGTGGGGAATGTAATCAAAAGCTTGGGTATTTGAAGTACCCGGTAGCTAGTTTAATTTGTCTTAGGTAAAGCTAGCTATTTCAACAGCCACATTTGACCTCCTCACCCTTACACATGTCATTGTTAAATTTACACTGCTACCATGTTTAGTTCATTGTGAAGTGAAGCCTTGTTAATCCAAAGTTTGTATATTGAAATTATTAAATAATTACATGTACAGATTTCCTCCATGATTCTTTGAATTCATGCACTCATCCTAATTATACGTTACACTCATCTCCTGCAAAGAAAGAAAAACTTAAAGAAAACGAAACAAAGTATCCAGATGGATAGGATTTTACTGTATTATGGTGCGAGTCTAGCAAGCCATCAGAATTTTTAATACTTTATTTTATTTCAGACTATAAGATGGCTAATGAAGAATTGTCTACAGACTGCTGGAAAGGAGAAACTTCAGTCAATTGCATTTCCTGCTCTTGGAATAGGAAAACTGGAATACCCAGTTGAAGTTGTAGCTAAAGAAATGTTCCAAGCTGTCACACAATCTGCCCAACGACATGGGGTGAAGACTGTAAAATTTGTTCTACAAGAAGGTGAAAAGAAGACATATCAGGTATACATACATCTGCCAAATAAGATGTTCATGAATCAGTCCTGTTTGATGAACCAAATATAGGCATCGATGTGGTATCTTTAGAATACATGTGTTCCATATCTTCATGCCAAAACCTGTTAGTGACCACCCTTTTTTATCTGTCTTGTTTCCTTGGGTCTGTGTTGTTTCCTTGGGTTTGTTAACACTTCTCATGCAACCAGTTCAGTCATCAGTTATATCACTCCATAGGATTGAGTACATCAGCAAAACAGTGCAGGGTGCAGAAATCCATTGTCCATATTGTTCAAGTCGGAAATATGTTCTCATGGATGAGCAACTTTTGCAAGGTTACTTGTCCATGGGCAGGTAAATTGTGGCCTGTAACTTGAAAGGGCAGTAGACTCTATTTTGTCTGGGTGGTGTTGACACAAGTGCCATTCGTACTTACCAGTGAATATCATATGGGTGCATTCTTTGTTGCTTACATAATGTAGGCAGCAATTTATCATTTAGATTCTAAACCAGCTGCAGTTTCTTGGGTACAACCAATGGGGGCAGATGGTACTGGTTCAGGAGATATCTGTTGATGGTTACATCACAAAGAATTTCTTTGGCTAGAAAATAGGGCTTCCCCAAGTAATCTGTCGTTTTGAACTAGTCAGTGAACTCCTTCTAACTGTGATGAAAGTATGATGACACAGCATTTTCAAAGTATCTCCATGGATAATTTTTTTTTGTAAAACTAGGGCTGAATGGTTAAAGTTGAATGAAAAGTCAATAAAACGTTTTAAAACTAAAATTGACCATGATAGGGAATACAATAAAAAGTTTAAAGATTCCTGGTTGCAGGAGTTCCCTTGGCTTGAATCCAATGAAGATTGAATGATTGCATCTCACAATATATGTAAGAGGTATCTTCAATTGTAGACAAAACCAGTGGATTGTTTGCAGGACAGGTTATCACATGGGAATACAACACTGTTAACACATCAGAAAACTGCAAAGCACAATACATATCAGTTAAAATTTAATAATTAAAAGGACAAATCTGGGAAAAGGAAGTTGTGGGTGATATAGATAGACAGTGATCAACAAATATAATGTGAGCCAAAAAGAGCTTTGCAAAAATCTGTTTAACACAGCACATGCCATAGCAAAACAGAGAAAATCTTTTTCATTCTGAATTTCTTTGTGAGGTGCAAATAAAAAAATGGAGTTGAGCTTGGAACTGTTCACATCAATAGAACTGCATGTATATATTTCATCAACAGTATATTTGATGTCCTACTGAAAAATGTCAAGGATAAAATATCTAAAGCTAAATTCATATCCATCCTATCAGATGCTAGTACTGATTCAGCAGTTATAGACCAAGAATGTATTCTTGTTAGATTTGTAGTCCCTGACCTTTGAAGTCCAATTACAGTACTTACTAGTGTTGAACATCTTGAAAGGTCAGATTCTGATGGGGTTTTTGTTACAATTTAGAAGGGACCTCGTAATCTTGACATACATCTTGATAGTTCTGTTAACACACAACATAATGTTCATTTCAACATGGATGGCACTAGTGTAAACATGGGAGCAAAAACGGTGTTGCTAAATTGTGCATCAGATTGGCATCATTTTCATTTAGAACCAACCAGACAAGATAACAAGATTTTTGGTGAAAACCCCATGTAGTTATGGTCATCCATTTAGGAAAAGTGGCAATATAAAGATTTGGTGCCCATGTTGGAGGTCTGACTGGCATGATTTTCATTTAGTATCATGTACACATAAGTCTTTTTGTGAAAATCCCATGTAGATATGACCATCCATTCATCAGGATAGAAAGATTTTCAAGATGGCCACCATGTCAAATCAGTACTATTTTCATTTAGGACCAGCTAGACATCATATGAAGTCTTTTAATGAAAACCCTAAATCAATATGACCATCCATTCAGGAAGAGTGTTGATAACAACATTTTCAAGATAGGATGTCCAAAGGTATGCGTGACAGGCACCGGTTTCATTTAGGACCCACTAGACATAATAAGAAGCCATTTAGCAAAAATCCCATATCAATATGACCATCCATTTAGGAGTGGTAGCAATAGCAAGATTTTCAAAATGACTGCTATATTGTATGTCCTAGGGGCACCATTTTCATTTGGGAACAACTAGACCTTGTTCAGGAGGAGAAGCAATAGCAAAATATTCAAGATGGCTACCATAGTGGCCATATTGGATGTCGGAATGGCACCATTTTCAGTCGGAACCAACTGTACAGCATTAAAAATAATTTTGTGAAACCCAATGTCAATACAAGTATCTGTTAAAGAGGAGTACCAATAACAAGATTTTCAAAATGGCCATCATAGTGGCCATATTAGATGCAAGATCGGCACCATTTTCATTTAGAACCAACTAAACATCATAAAAAGTCTTTCAAAATCCCATGTCAATATGACCATCCATTTTGGAGGAGTAGCAATTGCAAGATTTTTAAAAATGGCCACCAAGGCATCCATATTGGATGTCAGATCAGCACCATTTTCTTTTATCACCAACTAGACATCATAAGGAATCTATCAGTGAAAACTTGCATGTTGACATGACTTACCATTTAGGAGTAGTAGTGATAACAAGATTTTCAAAATGGCTGCCTTAATGTATATCCAAGGGGCACCATTTTCATTAGCAATCAACTAGACCTTGGGACGAAAGTGTCTATGAATTTTTGTGGCAGTTCTTCCATTAATTTAGGAGTAGTGATAACAGTCTTGTGCAAATGGATGCCAGACTACGAACAAAAAGGCCACTGTAAATGCTGTTCTCGACTATGACTAGTTGAGCAAAGAATTGGCCCTGCAGTGTTTGAGAAGTAGAAAAACAGTAAATGTGGATGGACAGATGGACCACAGATGCAGGACTGTGTCATAAGCCCACGTGGCCTTTGACCATGTAAACTAAAAATAAACTTTTTTCTGCACATGTGTGGCAGAAGTTAGGTATTCAGTCTTTATTTTGGGAGCAGAAATGTCAGATTTTCTCAACCAGGACAGAAAAATCTGGAGCTGTTAGCAATAGGTGGATCACAAAGACCCCACTAACTACAATTTGCTCTGCAAGGTCTTAAACAGAGAACTTGTGTTGGGAAACAAAAGAGAATGGGTTTTCAGTGTCTATTATCTCCTTCAAATTTTTTTGAACTCTGATGGATCTTAGGCAAGTAATGTTGCAAAAAGCAAATATTAGGAGGACAGGCAGTCAGAAGCCATAGCTCTTCTAAATGATATTGTGGAATGCTGGAAATGATACTTGAAGGTCTCCTCATTATAAATCTGCATGCCAAATTTGGTTGAAGTCCAACAATGCATGGTAAAGAAATACTGTAGGAACCCAAGTCAGCAGTACAGACAATGAAGGGGTCTTGTCATGCAATGATAGGGCCATAACTCCTGTATATGATGTTGTGGAATGACAGAAATGAAACTACTTCAAGGTTTTATCAATGTAAAGGTGCATTAAATTTGGTTGAAATCCTGCAGGTCTTAGTAAATTATGTTATGTTGCAGAAGCCAAAATTAGGAAAAGGGGAAATCAGGGTCCATAACTTTATGAAATTATGTTGTAAAATGCTAGAAATCAAACTCATTTAAGGTCTCTACATTGCAAAGCTACATGCCTAATTTGGATGAAATCCAGAAATCCTTCGTAAAGTAATGGTACGGAAACCAGAGTCAGAAGATTTGCATACCATATTTGGTTGAAATTCATTGATTCTTGGTGAGATTCAGGCATGGAAACAAAAGTTAGCAGAGTGGCCAATCAGGGACCACAACCTTTTTAAATTAATGATATCGAAAGCTTGAAATCAAACACTTTTGAGACCTCATCAGTATAAAGCTGCATACTAAATTTGGTTAAAATCCAATGATTCCCAGTAAAGTTATCTTGCAGACACCAGATTGTTGATGGATAGACAGCTGAATGGACATATGGACAATGCAATTACTATAGGGTTCCATCAGCTTCATCAAGCCCCAGAAAATGCAAAGCTGGTGTAATGGAGAATGTTATCATATGCAATAGTGATTGTAAGGTCACAATTCTTAGGATAGGAATTTAACCCTGGAGTCAATCAACTACCATGAAAATATTACTAGTGATTCACATTTAGTCTAAACATGTATGAGATGCATCGGTGTAAAAAGCATTTACATTTAATATATAGCTTTGATAATATAGAAGAAGTGTATATAACAACTACAGAAACATGCAACTTTAAAAGTTTAGTTTATAAACTCTAATCATGAACATGGTGTTTCTCAAAATACAAATCCCCTCATCAACCATATTTTTCTTTATAAATTCAATCTAGGTCAGCATAGACATCAATGGAAACAATCAGTATAGGTTAAATGATGTCAGTGGTTAGTATGGATAGTCGAGAGTGTAGGACATATAGCGTAAGATGTATGGGTTTAAATATATTGTAGTTGGAAGGTCTGTCGAGCATTTAAAATAGGTTATATGAACCTAGTTTTGGCCACACTGACCCAATTTTGCACAACTCGTGTAAGATGCAATAAGATATACAGTTTCTTGAATGTAAAGCTGATTTTGTTAAAAGATATAAAGTAAAATCCATTTCAGTGACCATAAAAAGTCGGCCACTGTTACCTTATCTTATAGACATGGTATGATACCACAGATGATGCATTTACATATTAAGTTGATGAGATCTGGAGCAAGAGTGTTTAAGGTGTAGCTTAACAAGAGTCCTCAAAGGTAAGGATGCTATTCTGACCTTTTATTCTTTTTAAATGCTGAGCACTGAAACCATCACTGATATTCCAGCTACCAAATTTGTAACCAAAATATTTTCTTAAATGTTCTCAAGATACATGTAAGTGCAGTACAGAATTCTTTGTCAAGGACTTTGACCTTGAACCTGAAATAATGGATAGAAATTCACAGAACTTGTCTCAGAAAATGTCAGGATATACCCATGTACAAAGTCTGGTTAAAACTTAAATTAATATCTGTGTCTGTATCTGTATAATACTGCACAGACCTCAAAATCGAGTATTGCACATGGCGGAGGTGAAGTGGAGGTGGGGGGCGGATATGTGCATTTATTAATTGCTGTCTGGTTTTGAATTTTTCTAATGTACTGGCTTGTAAATAGCTTTCTGACAAACTATTCCAGTCTTTGATGGTTCTTGGGAAAAATGATTGCCTATAAACATCAATGTTGCAGTGAAGAATATTTAATTTCCAAGTGCTGTTTTGATGGGTACAGGTGTGATTATACAAGACGAATTCATGGGTGCAAACTGCTGTCAGATTCTATAATATTTTGTACTTATAGGTTAGTCTCATTTCTTTCCTGCTGCATTCAGTTGGTTAACATCATTCTTCAGATACATGTAGGGGTCCCAAATGTTTCAGCTATAGTCCAGGCCTAAGCGTACTAGCAATCTGTATGCAGTGTCTTTGATTTCAAGTGGGCAGGATTTCAGGTTTATTGTGAGGAAACCCAGTGTGCTTTTGGTAGATTTGTTTACAGTCTTATTGATGTGTGATGTCCATTTCAGGGTAATGTTGATGTTATGCCAAGGTAGAGATTTTCTTCTGCTTTTTCCATGAGTTGATCACATGAAGTGTAGTTAAATGTACTTGGTTGTCTTGATCTGCATAATCTAAGTATGTAACATATAGTTGCATTAAATTCCATTCCAGAGTTTTCAGTCCACTGTTCAAGATAAGTTAGATCATGTTGGAGTTGGATGTGGTCTTGAAAAGAATTGATTGGTCTGTAGAGAAAACAGTCATCTGCGAATAATCTAATTTGTGAGTTCACACATGCCCATAAGTCATTTATGTGACAGAGAAATAATACAGGACCCAGTACTGTTCCCTGTGGAACACCTGATTCAACCTTTATAGATGTGGAGGCTTCTCCATTGACAAGAACTCATTAATATCTGTTTTGGAGGAAAGAACTAATCCAGAGGTTCAAGTCTCCATTTATTCCATGGTGGTGCAGTTTGGATAGCAGTTGATTGTGTGGGACTGTATCAAAAGCTTGCTGAAATCCAGTTTTGACACATTTACCTGCACTTTATCATCATAAAATTTAGCAAGGTTGTTGACTGTGACCATTAGTTGAGACTCACAAGAATATCTGGATCTAAAACTGTGTTGGAATCATGTCAGATTTTATCTTATGTTTTTCCAGGTGTTTTAGTGCATGCTTGTAGATAATATGCTCTAGAAGTTTACAGCACACACATGTAAAGGAAACTGTAAAGGAAACTGGTCAATAATTAGTTGCAAGATGTCTATTTCCCTTTTTATAAATTAGAGAAAATATTAGTGGAGAACAAAAATTTTGAAGTTATTTACGTGGCATCATTCGAGGTATGCTTCAAATACGTCCACCAGATGGGTTTGATAAAAAAAAATTGTTCACAAGCAAGTACAGTCAAAAACCTTAGTCAGGACCATTGACCTTAGAATCATTGTATCAATGTCTAAGTGCAAACTTCAAAAGCTCCAGTGTTTTTCAAAACTGATCACTTCCATTTAGGCATTATGGGATTGTGGACTACATGCAAGAACTACTTACCTCTGAAGCCGAAGAGTATCACAATGAAAGTGCTCCAGTGACCATGGGCAATGTTATGTTTTACAAGAACTTAAGTTAACACATTTTTACAAAGAATTGTAAAGAGTTTAAATTACAATCAAGAGATATACATATATTAGATTCACTTTAATCAGTTTTTGCAACAAATAAAGTAATTGGGTCAAGTGTGTGAAACTGTTTTTTTAGACTCTTAACATATGTGTCTGCCAAGCTGGTTGATGGAGGGATAATATACAAAATTGTATAGTGAATAATCAGATAGCAGAGTGTGTCAGTGCTGACTATCACATGATAGCCATCTTGACAGTCTTGTTATTACTACTAAACCCAAATGTATGGGCTTATTGACCAGTGGTTTTCACATAAAGATTTCCCATGATGCCTAGATGGTCCTAATTGGAAATGGTGCCCCTTGAACATCCAGTATGGCCACTGATGGCAATCTTGAAAATTTTGTTACATTTCCTCCTTAAAAATGGAGTTTAGTTGGTCCAAAATGAAAATCTTGCCCTTCAGATTTCATGTAAGATTTCTTATGTTGTCTAGTTAGTCTTAAATAAAAATGGTGCTAAATAGACCTCCAATTTCATGACCATAGTGGCCATCCTGAAAATCTTATCACTGTTTCTCCAGAATTGATAGTCACAGCAACATGGGGTTTTCATTACAGATTTCTTAACATGCATAGTTGGTCCTAAATGAAAATGTTGATGATCAGACTTGCAATGTGGCCAGGGGTCAAGTCAAAGTTTATTGCTTGCATTTTTGTACTTCATTCAACTTATGAACACAGGGACTGTACATATGCAAATGAATTTCGACCAGACTTTGTATTTAGCTGCATTCTTGTGAACAAGTTGATAGTCAGCACTCTGACATTGATTTTAAGGTCAGTGGTCTTGAATTAGTGTTTTAGCTGTACTGCCTATTAAGCATGATACCACTAAAACAAGTATGAAAGAATTTTTATCATCTAACCCAGTTTGTGGACATATCTGACGAATACCTTGAATGATACCACTAAGATAACTTCATTTATTTCTCCAAAAAGCTAGTACTCATAGATTTGAGCAAACTTAGCATGTGGTTATATCTTCACATTGTCTGAGACAAGTTCAGTGATCTATCCATGATATCAGGTTGAAGATCAAAGGCGATGATAAAAAATTTTGTATCGCACTTATGGGTATCTTATGAACCTGTTAACTCAGACATAAGAAAATACTTTTGTTACCAAATTTGGTACGTTGTAGTTTCTTAAGATTATCAGAGATGGTTTCATTAAATCAGCCATTAAAAAGAAGAAATGGTCTTATCTTGGATTCCTGGAAATTCATTATGGCCAGTAAAGCATCAGTTCCTTTGAGGGACTCTTGTGATTTTGTTCAGGTTTTCTTCCCTAGCAACAGTGTGGCATCCATAAAAACCATAAGGAAGACCTATTTTCAACTTATCCACAATGGCCAGGCCAATTTTGATCAAATTTGGTAGGAAAGTTTTTAGTACAAGTTATATCGAAATTTGTGTCCAGGGTGGCTCATCTAGCAATGATGTGACTCCATTGGCAATCATATGGAAAACTTGTTTTTGACTTCTTCTCTAGAACACCTGAGCCAGTTTTGACTAAACTAGGTAGGAATGTTTCCCAGGGCATGCTCTATCAAAAGTATCAAGGGTGTCTTCCCTAGCAATGGTGGGGATAGCAACCATATGGAAAACCTATTTTCATCTTCTTCAGAACACCTGAGCCAATTTTGATCATACTTGGTGGGAATGTTTGTTATGACATGTTCTATCAAAGTTGTGTCTAGGGTGGCTCTCCTAGAACGGGTGTGGCTTTCTTAGTATCCAGGTGGAAAACCTATTTTTGTCTAGCTTAGCCAATTTGGATTAAACTACTTATTTCTGAGGACATGTTTAATTAAAATTGTGTCAAGGATGTTACAATGTGTTCTCTCAGTACTGTGCCAAGGGGTGGCTCCCTTAGTAACAGTGTGGCTTCTTTAGTAAGCCAAAGGGAGAACCTATTTTCAACTTCCTCTCTAGTAGAGCTGAGCCAAGTTAGATCAAACTTGGAAGAAATGCTTCATAGGACATTCTGTTTATAATTGGTTTTGGAATGGCTCCCCTGCCAGTGGTGTGACTTTCATAACAACCAGCATGATAACCGGTGAGCCACCATGGCTCCACCTGTACAGAAATAACTTATATGAGGTTTATAGAAAACTTATATTCATCAATATTGTAAGTGACATATAGGTGAAGGCTTAGGATTTTATATGCAAATTACGCATTTTGTATGCAAATTAGGTATTTCACTTATAAATGAAGTATACTTCACTTATAATTGAAATGTGAGCCATTCAGTTGCCACACTTATAGGCAATATAAGAGAAATTTCAATGAATTGGGAATTTAAAAAGCCCCACACCAGCATGACAGAAACTTGTGTCCTCATATAAATACAAGTTGTCAGTTTCATAGACTGTATACATGTAAATGGCTATCTATTACTTCTGAACTTACAAAACTCTCATACACTTCCATTTAAATAACAGTTTGTGAATTAATTCCAACACATTTCACATTAGCCTGCTGCTTTAAGGCACCACATTTTAAACATCTTGCACAATATCAACATTTTAGCTGAAATAAAACAAAAAGCGACAACCATAAACATAATTTATTGCCTGAATAATAAATATAAATTTTTCTTTGAAAGTAGGCCCCTATAGATGAATTTGAAAGCAGGTTTCAACTCACCAGTGGTAGTGTACTCAGTACATCTCTCCCTCGATAACTCGTGTACAACGGGTCCCAAAAACATAGACCACAGTATAAGCGAGGGCATGAGTTACTGAGGGACCTAAATAAAATTAGGAAGGAGATGCCATCCCCGCAGGACATCGAGAAAACCTTGCGGGAGGGGGGCAGGGCTTTTGTTTGGCTGAATACTTGTTTATGATCACTTTGAGAATATTTGTGAATAAAGAGCTTTTTGTAATGAAGCTGTTCACTTTTTTTGGTATAAATTACCTTTATTTTCAAGATACCCAACCTCTGAAAGACCATTAACAACATTACTTCAAGAGGTTTCAACAACCATCATGTGTACACGAAAACCTTGTGTATTATGTCACTGCTTTTTGCTGTTGTTGATTCACAACAAAACAAGATTCCTGTCTTTCAAAAACTAGGGACATTTATTTAGTGAAACAACCGTCAACATCAAAACTTTATTTTTTTATTTTTTATTGTTCTATTAATAAAATATTGATACCGTGATTTTATTGCAAGTAATAGTGAAACTTCTTCTCATCCTTGAGAACATTTCTGAGTGCCAATTCAGGAATTTTAAGTTCACTATAAACTCTGGAACTCGTTTCAACATAATGAACCGTATCTGTGAAACAAAGCTTTTATTCACCAGGTACTCATTTCGCTTGGTTGCCTTGCTATCTTTGATCACATTTGTGAATGAGATGGCTAAATTAAAGTAGTTTTATTTTATTACTTAGGTAATAATATTTATAACAGTGTTTGATTGATCAATTGAAATGAGTTGACCTGACACACGACCATGATCGCTAGCTCTTACACATGTAGGATTTGCTTGCCTTTTAACTTTTCTTTTATTCCACCCCCTTTATTTTATTTGATACAAAAGATGTAATTAACATGATAATACAAAGCAGGTCTGCTTTTAATTGAGTGTAACAATACAACAAATACTTCCACAAGTCAGAGATCAAAACACGGTCGGCACTTAATTAGGTTCTCACAGAAATGCTCTCGGACATAGCTGTGATCGTAGATTGACATTTTTGACATTTGAATACAAGTGGGCATATTGCATTTATGATGATTACACTGAAACCAAATTAAAAGATAGAACTAAAACATGTATTGCACTTGAGAAAAACTTCATAATTGGTATTTATTTATTGAAGTGTTGTCACCAGTAGGCATTAGTGACATTTTTATCTATAAAAATTTCATTGATTATTGTTATTTACAGTGCACAAAGAGTATTGTTTGGAAAAATAATTTAACAAAATATATGACTTGTTATTAAAAGTTGAGAATTTCATGATGTTGATTAAACTTTTCGGGTGCAAACCACTGTTTTTGATGATAAAACAAGCGATATATCAAGGTTTCATTTACCAATTTTGATCGTGATTTTCTTCACGTTCAACAAATAGTGGCCAATTTTTACAGTATTTTCTAGTTTTAAAAATGGGATTCACACCTGGCTCCACATTATAAGCAGGTTCGTGAGTTATCCGGGTGTGAGTTATTGAGGGAGTGGTGTAGTTGTCTTTCAGAATCTGATGGCTTGTAAATGAATTCTATCCCAAATTCAGTAGTGAATCCTAGGATATTTGTGTACACTGCATGATGCTGGAAAGCACAAAAACTGAACAACAAAAAAAATGCCATAGGGAACTTGTCAGCATAACATAATTCCATAGAATGCAGACCACAATGGTCTAAATTCCAGAAAAGGAGAAGAAGCATGGTCATGTCTAAATTATGATAGCATTCACCCATGAAATCATTCAGGCTCCAGATTTTTGTCATTCAAACATCTTTTTGATCTCAAATAATTTTTCAGCATCCAACAATAAATTATTGCAGCTATGATTTCATTAGAATATACACAGGTGAACATTTAGTGCTGAATAATATTGTTTTAAGTGAAATTATAGAAAATGATTTATTGCTGGATGCTGAAAAAGTCCTTGTTTGTAGTGTGTCCGCAATGTGTGGGTGCACATGCTCACTCGTATCCCCACACACGTTTTATTATAATTTTAATACCTAAGGTCCATCAAAGTTAGAAGTTTTATTTCAATGTTTCTTTGTCTTTTCTAAAAAATTTAAAGCATTTTAAATAAAACAGGAAGTTTTCTTTTTTGTATGACTCTCATTGAAACTAATAAATCTGGTAGAAAGTTGTGAATTTTTGGAAAAATTTCATAGCACCTTCTGTTGGACTTGGGTTGTATTTTCCAGTAAACTTTGACTGTATTTTGCAGTAAATTCTTAGTCAGAAAATGACGATGTCCACGAACTTACAGTTCACTTATATTCAACTGATAAAGGCTTATACCACCTATAAATGACTTATATGTCACTTATAAGTGAAAAGTAGGTGAAGCATGGATAAATATAGTTTTTACTTATACTGCACTTATAAAGACTGACATTTCACTTCATTACATATGCAAAGTATAAGTAAGTTATAAGTGACCTATAAGTCTGCTATAGGTCACACATGTATCACTTATAAGTCAGAATAAGTTATTTCCATAAGGGCCTGTCTCCATTAGTCAATCTTATGACATGTGGGAGGGTGCATTAGACCTATTCAGCATCCTCGTGCCTGCACAGGATTCAGCCAGTAAAGTTTCAGTCACTTCAAGGGACTCCTGATAATATCTCCAGAATGTATATGCCTTGTTTGATCAAACTTGAAATGTTTCTTAGGTTATTCTCTGTCAGATTTGTTTTCAAGGTGGCTCCCCAAGCAGTGGCATGACTAACATAGCGACCATGTGGAAAGCCTATTTTCAACTTATTCTTTTAGAATGGCTGAGCCAATTTTGCTTCATCTTGGTAGGTTCAATTGATATAGTATGTTCTACCAGATATTTTTCCAGTGTTTGTTTGCAATAGTGTTGTTTCCATTGCAACTATGTGGAAAACCTATTTTTAACTTCTCCACAATGGCAGAGCCAGTTTTGATAAACTTGGTTGGAATTTTTCATAGGACGTGTTGTTCTACCTGAATTATGTTCAGGATTTTTCCCCAAGTAACAATGTGTCTCCCATAGGAACCAGGTGGAAAATCTTATTTTTTATTTATTTTCCAAATGAGCTGAGCCAGTTTTGATCAAACTTGCTAGGAATGATTCTTAGGACATGCTTTACCAGAATTTGGATGGGGTGGATTCCCTAGCAATAGTGTGGCATCTATTGCAACTATTTAGAAAATCTGTTTTCAACGTCTTCTTCAGAATGACTTAGCCAATTTTGCTTAAACTTGGTAGGAATATTCCATAGGACACGCTGTGTCAGAATTGTGTTTGGGGTGGCTCCCCTAGCAATGGTTTGGCTTCCATACCAACCAGATGGAAAACCTACAAATTACACCAATCTCCAATCATGTATAGCTAGTGTTACTAATATATAATATAATGACTTTCTCTCCAAAACTGCCTGACCATATCAGATGAGATTTTAATAGGTAGAGTCCTAAAATGAACACATTTCACATTCCTATGAAAGATGTCAATACATCTTGTTCAGTTGACTTTACTCAAATGTAGAAACACAGTTAAACAACATGTCAGATACCACCAGTTTCAATCAAAGAGTTGACAATTATCCTGATATGATGGTTGTTTTTCAAAGTTACCTTCCTTCGCCTTTTAGACCAATATATGCCATGTGAGAGATATCAGGCCCACTTGGTGCTCTTGTTTAATCATCATATGAAACAGAGAAGTTTTAAATTTCTGAACAATATGAAATGAAACAGAAGAAATACAGAAATTACAGTTATCATGTTTCAGTTGGAAGTGTTAAGTCTTTGTGCTACAAAGAAAGAATGCTGCATTTAAAAAATACATCATTTTTATCTGGTTTTTTTTCAGACCTTTCAACAGATGGCAAAAATCAGGGAACATGCTTTGCAAGATGCTCAAAACCCAGGCAAGGCTCATTTCTTGATATAATTCTTCAGTGAAGCTGGAAATATATCCATGAAAATTATAACCTGAGGAAAATTCATATTTGCAGAGCAAAAATGTTTGAATTTGGCTCTTGGCTAACCAAAGATCAATGAACTAATAACTGCATTCCAGTTAATTCACAATTTCTTTGATATTAGACATGAATGAATTATTAAATATTTTTGCTTCGCAAACATCTATAATATATTTATGATATACATTATGGAAATTATTTTATATTGGACGCCTTTGTTTCATTCAAGAGAAAGTATATTGAACACTACTTTGGAGGGTATTTCCATGTAGACCAATCAGTAAATTTACCAACTGTTAATAGTAAAAAATTTTAATGAACCATAGTGTCATTAGAGGACCAGACAATGTAAAGCATCAAAATATAAAAGTTTTACGGCCAATACTGGTGACTTGCATAAATATTCTTCACCCACATTTTAAGTAATTCCTAATAAAACTGCTTAGAATAATTCACTAGTAAATTCACCAAATGAAATTAATAAATATAATAGCATACATTTTCCAGTGAAGTTAGCTTTTTATATTGTAAACTTTCTTGGCATAATGTCAGTGTAAATTGTGCACTTTCAAATATGGTATTACAGAGCTCTAGATAACCAGCATATTTGCATATTTTATGTAAATCGACCAAAAATTGATCATAATTTTTGTAATGCATACAAATGATGCATACAGTTAAATTTGAAGCATTTAATCTCAATTATTTTGTGTATTGCTTAGCCCATACTATATGATGGTGCATTTGATCACATAACCTATGCTATGTGTTCAAGTTCCATCCACATTTGAAAGGATAGTATTTGATCACCATGACAACACTCACTCAAATAGAACAATGTCATCAAATGCACCCTGAATTTGTTTTGGTCACTAAGAGATTTGATGCATTCAAAAAGGCACAGTTAATGTCTTGATGATTAAAACTCATTCTGATAGTGCAAGTTTGTGTTTTGCAGTGTTCACAAAATACACAATTGAATTTTTTTAAGAAAAGCAATTAATTCCAAACCAGATACCCAATTTATTTAATTCTTATCTAGAGCTCTGGTATTTCAATTACTAAAAATACAAAACGTTTGAAACAAATTCTCCTCTGATACTTTGTAACAAGTACAGTGAAACCCTGCTATAACATGCTTCATTATAACGCAAACTCATATATAGCATGATCATGGCATGGCTCCCAAAATTGTGCAGTAATTTCACGTATTTATTCAAGTACTTTAAAGCTTTTGTGCCAAAATAAACAAGACTTTTATTTAAAAATTTGGCACGATGTGTTGTATGCTTGAAGAAAAAAAACAAACTTCATGCTTATTTTTTAAAAAAACATTAGCTCCTTAAAAAGCTGATAATTGTTAATCTAATTATTATTTAACCATCAACAATGAGGCCATTAAGTCTTCTTTGTGTTTGCCTTCAGTGCATCCTGTTTACAATTGTTACTCAATCTAGGGCAAACATCGGTCATCTGGCATAATCAGCCAAGTACCAAAAACGATGCAGAGGTTTAAAAAGTTTCTCACCTGAATTCATAAATCATTTAATTTACCCACCTATGTATGGAAAAACAACAGGACACCAGTGCCTGCTCAATCAATCATCATACACACCTGTTGAAACAAGGTATCACCCTAATTGTCAGTAGTAGTTTTAGTCGTTGTCACATCCCCCCCCCCCCATCGTAATCCTTTTTATTTTAGAGTCAGAAATGCAGACAGCAGCTCCAAAACACTCTTATATACACAACCCACTGTAATGCTTAGATTAATGTGTATAGCTGTTGTGTACCATTGACTGGAATTGAATCATTTAAGTTGTAGGGGTGGAGGGATTTGCTTGTAATCAAACATACTACTCCCTGTTTTTGTTCTGCAGTGGTTTAAAGTCATAGTTATAGAAAAAAAATTCAATTAATATTGGGTTTATTCTATTTATTTTTTCCTCTGTCTTGTAGAGAATGACTCAACTGTTTTTATGGAGATCACTCTTTACGCATGAAATCAAATGGTTTACTTCCATACTGGGTCCAGGCAGTTATACACAACTGTTAAGTGTTAATCTCAGGTACATTATGAGGTCGATTCCCATGACTTTCTGTATGAATTTTCAGTTAAGGTATTTTTGAAGCCTACATACAAGTTTTTTTTAGAAACTCCTAATGTCTGATATATGCATTTTATTGTCTGTAAAAAAAAAAAAAATGTTGGACATGTCCAGCAAATATGAATATTTCGGAAAAACAGTTTTTCCTAAGTTAGTGTGAATGTATTAGCAAGAAATTAAGTATTTGGATTTGAATAGAATCTAGCAGAAAAATTCTAGAACTTATACTTCTTTATGCATATTTTTGATGGAATTACTGTTATGGGTACCATGAGACCGGCTGGTGAGTATACTTAAGTCGCCAAGTTTTATATATATATATATATATATATATATATATATATATATATATATATATATATATATATATATATATATATATATATATATGTATGATGTATGTATCAATTGTTCTCTGCCCCAAAAAATAAAATGCATCATGTTGGTAACTAAGTCAATGAAGTCCATAGTTTTGCATGTTCCCCTCCCTCGTCTTGTATACATACTGTAGAAGGATACACATGGAACAATTTCTTAAGCTAACTGATTTGGTTGGATATTTCATGATATGGTACATAACACAATAGGACTTTGTGGACTCTGACCATCGTGTTATAGCTGGGTTTGACTGTAACTACTAAAATTTGATAGAAAACATTCTATCAAACTTGACAGAAAGCATACTGGTTGCAAGGCCATTTAAATTTATTTAAATGATGTCAGTCATCCTGCAAAAATGACCATTGTTGCTAAAAAAAAATGAACAGCATCAGAGTGTTTTACCCATTTTGACAAAATTTTCATTCTGGTATCATGGTCTTTAAAATTTCAGTGTATTTGGCATCAGTTATTGAGGTATTTTTGAAGCCTTTTTTTTACAGAATAATTTTTAATATACCCTTCAACCAGTTGGCACCAATAAAAAATAGGAAACCTCAGCATCTTGGTCTTTCAGATATGTATAAATGATATCTATCTAATTTGAAATTTGGCCACTAGGGCAGAGATGAATTGCCAATAGATCAAGGAATCATGATGTTCTATTTGCCAACAAGTATATTGATTTTAAAACCATATCACTGATAATCTGGTGATATGTTAACATAGTTATAAAAGGTATAGAGTTGATTCTAGTTCCTTTTGTAGAAAATATACCATCCATCATTTGAAACTGTGCATTTAAAAAATTATTTGAAACTATTTATTATTTGAAATTATTTGAAAAAAAATTATTTGAAACTGTGCATTTAAATAAATGTGTAACTTCATGTCTCTAAAATTTGCCTTACTTTGTCAGTTGATGGGATATAAAAAACACGAGTACAATCCACCATTTGTTTGTGTCCGGTTCCAAAGACACTTACATTACCATTCTAATGATACATCTAAGTCAAGTTGAC
Organism: Margaritifera margaritifera; assembly: GCA_029931535.1. Lineage (NCBI taxonomy): Eukaryota > Metazoa > Mollusca > Bivalvia > Unionida > Margaritiferidae > Margaritifera > Margaritifera margaritifera. The sequence continues at coordinate 101,061 of JAQPZY010001174.1, read as the reverse complement.
AGGATTGCATAGACTATATGTATTTATATCTTACTTTTGGAGGAAATGAGTTTATTACAGCCTTACCACCATATTTCTCATTAATGAGGAATTCCCTATAAATTCATTTGAGTAAGATTTTCCTCCCTCAAGACCTCTTCGAACAAAAGAGGTACAGTGCTCTTTCAGAAAATGAATTGCTGTCAGAATGCTCATTTGATTGTTATGAAAGGAAGTTTTGACTTTGCCAATGATGATTTCATATACATGTGACAGAACCAGGATTTCAAACCAGTAGATTTAGAAATTTTGATCAGTAGATTGGCCTCTAAACCAGTAGATTTTTTATTGGCATACATTTTATGTTTCAAGGGGATGGAAAACAAAATAAGTGCTTTTTTGTGCCATAATATGTATTCTCTTCATCCTGTAATAAAACAGCAAGTTTGAACATGAATTAGATTCAGATTCTGATGGAAAATGTTACAGTTATAATTAATTAATAGTAGTCAGTATATGGTCAAATAATGAAAACGGAAGAGTTGTTTATCTGATAGTTCACTGCAAAGATTTTTCTTTTATAAAATCCAACAGCATTTTTTGTTTCCTTCACAAGATCACTGTCTGGTGACCACTGATGACATTCATTGTGATTATTAAGCTTGACACTTAACAGGTTTTCAATAGTTTTCTGGTCCAGATTTCCCCTTTTAATCAATTTGTATTTTGCGAAGAATGGAGAATGTACTCTCTGTGTCAGCATTCGAATGTTGTAATGACAGGACAACCACGCTCAGCCTGCAAAGAAGTTCTAACTTCAGTTTTCCCGTTGCTGGGTTTGTAAGGTTGCTGACTACTCTCCAATACTCCTCCAAACTATGTTCAGCCCGAGGAGGAAGTTCCTGACTTGGACTTAAGATGTATTCCTGAGCCTCATCCTCAAGGGCTTCTTTCTCTTCATGGCTTAGATCCAAAAATCTGTTGGCAGGTTTTGCCACTGTAAATAAAAAAAATAAAGACTGATTTAGTCTTCGAATAAAAAAAGAAAAAATACATGATGTATTTATGCTTTTATGAATAATTTATCCAAACTTTAAAATTAATTATCTTGTAATATATTTTTAACTGATATATTTTATCTAGGGATTGAACTTAATGTATGTGCATGAAAACCTTAAATAGTTTATGAAATACAAAAGATGCATCCCTTTGAAACGCACAATTCAAACTCGGGATCTTTGCTACTCACCTGTACACACTTAAACTCTGATATACAGGCCTTTTTGAACTTCTAATATTTCATAACCGGTCCTTTTTTAGCATTGGGAGAAAGCACACATTTCTAATTGAACAAAAAATGTAAGAGGTGTCCTCTTAAAACATGTTGAACAATACAACAATTGAACAAGTAAAAAATCAAAATACTTACTCTAGTGTGTCTGCCGAAATAATTTTTTATGGTCGGTCTCTTAGTTTTATCTCCCCTCTGGCAAGGGTCAGCCGACTTTCATCAAAGGCTCAGAAGACATCATGTACCACCTTTTATCCCTTTATTACTTATAACACTTCAAGAAACATCCTGCATTTGGCCTTAAACTCCTCAAATTCCAACAATAAGGTAATCAATTAGCAGCTTGCTGTGTACACATGTCAGCTGTTCTTTAACAATTCTAATCCTATTGCTCTGCCATGTATCATCGCACCAGTCATTGTAGTAGTGGAGCATTTCCGGTCCCCAGTAGACTGGTTGACTGGTTTCTCTAATGTGTTGATAGAACCGTGTTTGGTTTGTTCTCTATTTTATTTTTTTTTGTTGATTATTTTTATTTTTTTTTTCTTTAAATTTTCAAAAACGGTAGATTTTAACTACAAAACGGTATGTGCAGTAGACGGCCTTTAAAACGGTATTTTTAGCCTACCGCCGGTAGAATCACATGTATGATTTCATTTATTTATTTCCTATGAATGCAAAATTTCATACTTCACCACACAGAAATCTTCTATAGAACCTCAACCCTCCACAACTGCACCTCACCCATACTATCAGCATAGTAACAGCCTTCAGTGCATGCATTCATCCTCTTTACAGTGTGGACATCAAGCAAGTAAATTTACACATGTACTGCCACTTTTTAAGATTGTGTTTGGTTCTGATTGTGGAATTATTCTTTGGATTGTTAGTGCTTCTTTGCAAGCAGCTATATTTGAGGAACTATTTTGTATTTTTTTTAATTGTCCATCCATTTTCAAGATTGGACTTCAGCATGTGATTCAGCAAGACAGACAAACTGTCTTCTGGTAGTGCATCACCAGACTTTTGACAGTTTCTCCCCTGATGAAATTAAGTTAAGACTCATGTTCATGAAGTTAAGACTCATGTTCATAATATTGTGATGCAGGACCACTCATATAAGTTGGAAGCCTTGAAAAAAACCAAGACGTGCAGTAAAGTGCACCAGGACCCTCAGGGATGGGACCCGCGGCTCAGGCATGAGTGGTGGTTTGATCTAGGGAATGTGCCCCACGCATATTATTTCCTTTTACAAAGGTAACTACTGTCTTATATGGTGAAAGGTCCATATGCATAATTTTATCAGCCTCATTATTAATCTTGGAACCTTGGAGTGTGCAAACATCTGTCTTGTGGGGTGTCTAGGCCAAACACCCTTCACAATTGATGAACCTTAAGTCGGCATCCTGTCAGGTCTTTGAGAAGGGCTTCTTGATAAATGTTTTTGTTGATATTGTACACTTTGTACTGGGGACACAGTTTATTTATCATTAATATTGGATGCAGTTGATGGACAAAAGTAACCATTTGTGTTTCCTATCTTTAGGAACAAAGACCATGCTGCCAGGATACTATTAGACATGGTAAAATTCTATTAAATGTTGATTTGAAAACATTGTAAAGATTTTCTTTTTTAGTAAACAGTGGCCATATTTGATGGCAGATTGGCATCATTTGTACAAGTTGTGAGGCCTGGATGTCATGATATCTATTAAATTTGGTGAAATTCTGTGAAAATGTTCTTGACAAAATATACTAATATTTGAGTCCAGAATCAGTCAAAAAGCATACAAAATAGGGCGATGTGATTCACTCTTGCTAGAGTTGTGTTGCATTACTCAAGATGAATGTGTAAAACTAAATTTAAGTTTTATGACTGTGCAATGGTTTTTAGTAAAATGGACACAAGCCTTACATTGTTTCTGGGACTAGGCATCTTTGCTTAATCATCTTCATTAGCCAAGGGTTGCTGATCCACTTTGTTCCACATCAACCCATGGCACATGTAGCTAGCTGAAACAGTATCTGCTTATCTGCAATTGGATTGGATGCAGCTGAAAGAAACTGATCCAATCAGATTACTCTTTCTGTTTTACATAGGAAGACAGTTTGGAATAATTATTGCAGCCTCCATAGACAATGTCAAATGTTGCAAGTCAATTACTCCAATTCAAACTGTTCACACATGTTTTTCTTCTGTGTCAAGGCATGTGGACATCATGGAAGTCATTATATTTAATACCAAACATGTGTAATGAGCTCTCATTAGTCAGTTGATTTAGCTTGCTATGGGCAGTAATGCTATTATCTGCAAGATGACACTTGTTCAAAACATTGTTTCAGCTAGAAACCTATGCCAAGGGTTGATGTGAAACAAAGTGGATAGACAAGCCTTGGCTAGATCACTGTGACTGAAAGAATAAAAATAGTTTCCATACAATTACATTAGTTCTATATTACATACCTAGACCAAACTTTGTGGGTGGCTTGCACTTGTTGTAAGGAAGAAACCATATTGATTTGGGGGTTAAACAAGGGTCAAGGTCATTGTGACTCAAAGAAGAAAAATTGTTTCTGCACATTAACATTTGTTCTACATCACATACATGGACCAAATGTAGATGGCTTAAACTTGGTGTTAGGAAGAAGCCATTTGATTTGAAGTTCAAAGTTCATGGTCACTGTGACTGAGATAAGAACAATGGTTTCTGCACAGAAATTTCAGTTATAGACCATGTACCTTCACCAAATTTTGTAGATGACTTACGTGATGGGTAAAAAAGAACTCTATTGATTTTGGGGTCAGAAGGTAAAATGTCCAGGTCACTGACAAACAGCAGAATTTTTTGCAAATTAACTTTAGTTCTAGACCACATACCTTGACCAAAGTTTGTGGAGGGCATGTACTTGAGATATGAAAGAGGCATGTTGATTTTGGGGTCAAAAGGTCAAAGGTTAGAGTCATTGTAGCTGAAAGAAAATGGGTTTGTGGATGGCTTGCACTTAGGCTCATTAAGAAACCTTTAGATTATGGGGTCTAAAAGTTAGAGGTCATAGTCATGGTAAGTGTGATAAGAAAATAATGGTTTCTGCACATTAAGCTTAATTCAAGAGCACATACCTTGACTGCACTGGTTGGAGGTTTTTACTGAATTTCGTAGGCTAGATATGTAGTAGGTGCAGATGCACATTAGGGTTTTACTTTTTGGTTGATGTAATTGAGACCCATTGGTCAGTAATCTCCAGAGTCAACCATGCCCTAATAGTGCCTGCATAGAGGACTGTTAAACATGGAGCAGGCATATAATGTATCATTCAAGATACTTTTGTTCAAGAAATGTCCAAACAGATGAGAAAGAGAAAAAGTAAAACCCTAATGTGCATCTGCACCTACCACATATCTAGCCTACAAAATTCAGTAAAATCCTGCAACCAGTGCAGTATGAGAAGTGATGATAGCTGAATTTGCAAAATATCCCCCATTTTGACAATTTTCAACAAGTTTACACAAAAATGGATAAGAGAAAAAAGTAAAACCTTTTTTGTACATCTGCACCAACCAAACATCTAGTCTACAAAATGTCACTAAACTCTTCAAAGTGGTGTGGGAGGAGAAGCAATGAGCAGAGATGCTGCCAGGGTGTGCGAGTGCGCAAATCATGCAAAATTTATACGAATTCGCACACTTGGAAAGCAGAGATGTGCGAGAACTCCTGCAAATTAGTTTAAAGTCGCGCATATAAAAATGTATTCTGTGCAGTATACAATTTTTATTTAACTGTTAACCCTTAAAGTGCTTGTTGCGACAAAAGTCACACAGTCAGTAGGGCTCTCATAGTGCTTGCCCAACATCTGTCTTTTTTCATGTGGGCAATTGTTTACACATTTGAGTTCTTCAGCTTGACATGAATGGTTGTTAAATTAAATTTGGTTGGCACATTGGGCCCTGGAACATGTATTATGTCATGTTTGAACCTTGCATTCATCGAGGAAGTTTTACAAATGTTTGTTTAAAATAAAGGCCACCTAGACAACCCCAAATGGCTGACTCCCAACATGCTTCATCTTCAGATGAGGATTTCCTTAGCCAAATACTGGCTGATGATAGCAATGATGACAATGATTTTCAAAGTTTTGAAGTATATGAAATTATTTGAGCTCAAAAAGTGTTACTGGAAATACCAGTGAGTGACTTTTAACTCAAAAATAATGTTGAATTTGAGTCTTATGTACATGCTGGATGGACAAAAACAGACGCATTGCATGTCAGCCCCCAATTCTGCGGTATTTTGAAATTAAATGTTGAAAAGGCAAAATACCTAGCCTAATTAAAATACATGCAATTTAAAAGTAGAGTGCAATTTTTATTCCTCAAACAATTCAGTCCAGAGGGATCTTGTGCTACAAAAACTATATTACACTTTAAGTGTTAAAATAAAAATTTAATAAATACGAATCTAAAAAGAAATTAAAAAGTAAGGATATTTATTTGATCAAAATACTTCTGTCTGAACAAGCAGACTGTGGCATTGATGGACTTAAAACCCTTATACAGCATTATGCAACAGATAAGAAATCTGGCATAGTTGTCAGCAAAGATATCCAAGTGACAATACCTATGAGCTGTGGGAAATTGTACATAACAACCATAAAGAACAGTTTCCCAACTTGTTCATGCTGGCTTAGCTAGCTATGCATATGTCCCTTCAGAAAGCAGATTGTGAAAGAGAGTTCTCAGCACAGAACAATATTCATACACAGTTAAAGAACATATTAAGCTCAGAAACACTCAACAGAGTAATGCTTATACAACTAGAGGAGACATCTTTTGAGGATTTTGATTTCAATAGAGCTCTAAAGATCTGGTGGGGAGTTGCCAATCTCTCTGCTATATATGTCTGGTTTTAATGGCACTTTGAATACATTATTGACTATATCATGCCACAGAAGAAGGAGCAAAGTGTCTTTTCTAAGGACACACTGAGGCAACCGATCTGGACTGGTCTCAGGGGCAGGTATCCAACCAGCGACCTTTGGATTATAAGTGTGATGCTCTACCAACTTAGCCACTGCATCTCTCAGCTTTGAACTTAAGTAACAATAACAAAAAGTATAAAAATATGATTGTTGCAGTCAGATCCAAATTTTGGCTTGTTTGGGTTTGGGCTGTTTACAGATTTTCATATTAGTAGAGTTGGTTAGGGAACCAGACAAAATCTACAGGGGGTACCTCAGGCATTTTAATCTACTCATGTACATGCAAAATGTCTGAATGATCAGGCTTTTGCTTGTATGTTATAGCATAATCTGGAAATGTCATCCAAAAAATGAAAACACACTGAAGATGAACAGGACAATCAACCACTAAAAAACATTCGAAACATCAGCACAACATATTTAAAAAAAAAAAAATAAGATACTTAGCTGTGATTTGGGGAAAAAAAGCAGGAAAGGTAACAGTTGCATTTATTGGACATCATGCATTGATTTGAGTATTGCATATAATGGGAGAGATGATTGCCGCTGCCACAGGAATTAAAAAGACAGGTAAAGATTACATCAGGTTGAGATATCTACACTGTAGCAAGAAATCAATGACCTACATGGGATTCAGAACTGCAATTCTATTATCATTAATACCATATCTGTTGCTATTACATATCTGGGTACTTTTCAAGGAAACAAATACCCCGACCATATGACGAAAATTCATCCTCTTATTAGGGTGAACCAGAAGATGCCAGAACACTGGATTGCCTCTGCAGGACACCCTGCACATATTGCCCATGCATACTGCTGCTTTCGTTCTTTTCTTGGTCGGCATGTTGTAATGTCCAACAATGTTTACATCGAGAAGATTTAGTCTCTGCTTTGTGGATCAATGAGCGAATTGCTATTCTTTTGTGTGTGCTATATTTTTCTTAAGCGTTAGGATTATACCCTGATCGAGTTTTATTGCTGTTTAATTAAACTCTCTTGAGAGTTTCTAGCATTTGTTTTGTACATGTGGTGTGCGGCCTGGCATTTTACTTTATTCTTTTTACCCCTTCATGGACTTTCTTTTATCCTTTATTCCTTTTATTGCACAACACATTTTATCTTCATATCTCGTGCTCAGTTATTGAACACAGGTTCCTTTTCTATTTTAGTTTTGGATACCCTTCCTTGATTTTTTTCTTTATTATTAGCAATCATAACCTACTGGTTTTTTGCTAATTTAGTACTCTCTAGCTTTCTTTAAGCCTGGTTGACTTGTTTATATTGGATTTTTCTATTCTGAACTTAGTGTTGCTTCCATTTTAGCATTTAATCTTGTGAAAACACCCAAGTAAGGTGACTTTTCGCTGAAATTATTATATTAGCATAGATTCGGTCCACACATTACCTTGTGTATACTGTTTGTTGCATAGGAGTTTTTTGCATAAAAAATCTTCTTTTCAGCTCTCTTTTACAGGAACAATGTCTGAGCAAGATGTGGGTAGGTGTGGTCACAGGAAATCTGCCTGGGACACACACCACACTTGTTTATGGTGCACACGCTACAAGAGGACAGATGGTTGTCCCATCTGTAGATGTAATCGGATGAGGTCTGGGATCTCCCCGAGAGTAGATGGATTTATAAAGCGAGGAAAAAGGTATCCTCGTCCTCTTCAGAGTATTTAGAGTTCTTATTCTCTGAGTTCCTCGGGTCTCAGAGAAGGATTACCCAAGTCTCACCGGAGACTCTTAGGGTTAGTGGGCCCCCTCTAATGTGAGGTTATAAAAAGGATGAAAGTGAGTCGCGCCTACCTGTTAGGGAGGAGCAGTACCCTCCCCATTCTGTGCGGGCAGAGAGCAAGTCACACCCTCCCAAGAGGGAGGAGCAGCACCCTCTCTTTTCCACTAAGATAGAGGGCAACTTGTTTTCTCCTCTCAAGGAGGAGCAGCACCCTCTCTTGTCCAGAAGGGCAGAGTGAGTCGCACCCCTCCCCCCACCCCATGAAGGGGGAGCAGCACCCTCTACTGACCCATAGCTCAGTACAAGCTGAAAGTGCATTGCGCTCCCCCCCCCCCCCATAACAGGAGAGCAGCACACTTTCAGTCCCTGGGGCTTGTTGTCCATGACAGTCATGAGCCCCCTGGTAAGGAGAGAGCTCAGATCTATCAGGTCTGGGGAAGGGTCTTCCTACAGATTTGAGTAACCTGACAGGTCTTTGCCTGGTGACTGGGCACTGGGTACCGGGCACTGAGCACGGTCTTTGGAGCCCCTACGGCATGGGGATAGGGATTGGGCCAAGTTCCCCCCCCCCCCCCTCTCCAGACTGCAGTTTCATCCCACGGGGGACTGGGAATCGGCTTACAGATACCAGATTAGGGAAGAGGATCGAATTGGCATATCCCTTTTCCCTATTATCCCTCTAAATCCCTATGGGATGTGGGACTTTCCGCCACAGGGAAGTGATTGGTCCTTTCCTTACATGCAGTCATGGACTTCTGGACCTTGGCTGCATGGTAGTGAGGTTGTGGCTGTGGGCCATGGACTTACATCATCTTATGAGGTTGGGTCAAAAAACGGCGAGGGGGATAGACATTCTTCCCCCAAATGCTGTAGGTGGGTGGAGAGCTGCCCTAACCCACATGCTGAATCCACTGATAAGAACAGTCCGTTAGCTCTGCGGAAGGAGTTACTGGTTCAAGTTCCTCCTCCCCCAAGTCTCCCTGCAACAGAGAGACATTGGGTCACATAGTCCTGCCTCCCAGAAGAGAGAACATGACAAAGACGTCCTTTTTGTCCTCATCGATGCACATGAGTTTGACACAGAACAGTCCAATGTGGTAATCCCCTCCCTTCAGATTCCCTACCCCTCTCAATCATCAGTTAAGGAGGCAGAGGAGGAGGAGAGCTGGTCTTTTGATAAAGTGGTAAACAAGGTTTACAACCTCAAGCCAAGTGACCTGTGTCCCAAACCTTCAGGTTCTGGTGGCTCAAAAAGTCTTTTCAATTTGGAGAAACTTTCTGGGGCAAACTCGCGACCAGATATCTCGTTACTTCCTCACTTAGATACGATCAAGGAGCTCTCTCAAAGGTTTAGCAAGGGCCAAGACTTTCCCCCCCCCCCTCTCTACATTGTGACCCATGATAGCTGCTTCTAGCTACAAGGTTCATACGCCTTCCTGGTCCACTAAGCCACCCACTTTGGATGCTGAAGTGACTCAAGTGAGTATTTCTACGGGGACCTGTGTTCACCTTCCAGTGAAAACACTGGAATCCTTAGAGCAAAAGGCTAGGTTACTAGTAACCGTAGCCTCACATCCTGATCTCTTTTCGGCAGCTTCATTCAGCCTGCTGAAAGAGGAATCTCAGTCGCCAGTGCTCTTCATCGCTTGTTGGAAGCAGTGGCATAAACTTCTAGGCATGCATTGTCCTTGTCCATGACCTTGTCAGCAGAGCTTCTCCACCTCCGCAGGGATGTTGCTCTGTCTGAACACTTCCAAGGTCTTACTATAGCACAGTAAGAACTTTCCCTGGAGGTGGAGACTCTCTTCAGAGGGCTCATCATCTATATAGCTACTCACAATTTGAGAGACCATCAACACAAGTCTCTTGCATCTGCTCCTGGCTCTTTGAAACCGGCCAAGAAGTGAAATCATCCTGATTGCCCTGGGGGTCTATCGGCTACATTCTTTAAAGCTGCACATCCCCAGTCAAAGCAACAACTCCATTTCAGAGCTCCCCCTCGACAGGTGGGCCCTTGAAGGGAGTGCTGCAATTGTCCAGCGAGGAAGTTCATGGGACCTTCCCCCTTTTCTAAGGACAAGGGTGGACAGCCATAGGAGCTCACTCCCTCTCCTGCAGAGCATACCTCTTCCTTTAGTTCCTGTTGGCACCAGACTAAACTTCTTTTCAGAGGCTTGGTTTGGTGTAACGGTTGATGGCTGGGTCCTTTCTATCATTAAAGATAAATTACCAGCTTCGGTTTCGGGATCTCCCTCCTCCAGTAAGGTCCCCCATTTTCTTCCACCAGTTCAATCTGGTGCACTTAAAGGAAGAGGTTCACTCCCTTCTTTGGAAGGGTGCAGTAGAGAGGGTGTTAAAAGACCAATCTTCAGCCTTCTACTCTCGGATTTTCCAGGTTCCCAAGAAAGGGGGAAAGTCCCATCTTATTATCAACCTTTCCTCCCTAAACAGATTTCTGCTGGAGGAACCATTCAAGATGGAGACCACAGCCTCAGTCAGGAATGCCATAAGACCTGGCAATTGGGCGGTTTCCATCGATCTTCAGGATGCGTACCTTCACATCCCTATCTTTCCTCCACACAGGAAGTACCTCTGGTTTTGCTTGGATGGGGAGGTCTTCCAATTTCAAGCGCTGCCATTTGTCCTAGCCTCCGCACAGAGAGCTTTTACCAGGATCATAGGAGTAGTTGCAGCCTATTTAAGGTCACTAGGTATCTCAGTTCTCCAATATTTTGACGATTGGTTGATCCACAAAGGTCAACTAGAGTCCCTCAGGCTAGAGCTGTCTCGGTTTGGTTCATAGTGACCAATGTGAGTCTTCTGCCAAACTTAGAGAAATCTGAGCTCACTCCATCTCAAGATTGTGTCTACATGGGAATGAATTTCCTGGCAAACAGAAGATTAGTCTGTGTCCCTCAGGATGGAGTAGACAAGATCCTGTCCCTATTGGAGGTGCTGAGAGTAAAGACCACATTATCAGCTCATCTTTTTCTCTCTTTGCTGGGGACCTTGAACTCTGAAGTGGACCTGGTTCTCCTAGGCAGACTGCAATTGCGTCCTCTCCAGTTTCTCCTTGTAACAGCATGGAAACTGCACAGGGACTCCTTGAGTGCTCTGATTTCTTTTGGTCGCGATTTCCACCATCTGATTTGGTGGACAAATTGGGACCAGTTTCTGGTCGGAGTCTCCATGTACCCCCACCCACCCGACCCCCGAACCCCACTCTTACCTGTTTGCAGATGCGTCAGATTCAGGGCGGGGTGCTTAACTAGAGACAGAAGGACTGATTCTTCAGAGTTCATGGTCCCAGGAAGAATCTACCCTCCACGTCAACAATTTGGAAGTGAGGGCAGTGTTTTTAGGCCTTCAGGGGTGCATCCACTAAATAAGAGGTCGCTGCATGATAGTCTCCTCCAACAACATGTTGGTGGTAGCGTACCTCAGAAGACAAGGAGGCACACATGCACCTTCTCTCTGCATGGAGCTTTGGAACCTCCTTCATTGGGCAACTTCAGAAAGAATTACCTTCTGGGTTTGCCATATTCCCAGCAGGAAGAATATTTAGGCAGACAATCTGTCATGGAAAGGGATGATAGTCCTCATGGAATGGTCGCTCCATCAATCCATAGCAGACTACCTGTTCCAACTTTGGGGAACTCTGTTGGTGGACTTGTTTGCCACCAAGCTAAACAACAAGCTCCCCTTTTACGTTTCCCCAGTTCCCAACCAGAGGGCCTGGGCAGTGGACACTTTCAACCTGAAGTGGAATTGTCAGTTTGCTTTCCCACCTTTCACGATGATCCCACAGGTGCTACACGAAGTCAGGCACTCCACTGCTTAGCTCATTTTGATTGACCCTTTGTGGCCCCAGCAATCATGGTTCAGTGATCTTCTTGAGCTGGTGGTGGACCATCCCAGGATCTTACCTCAGAGGAGGGACCTCCTGTCGCAGCACAGGGGCTCTCTCCTATACAACAGCACACAGATTCTCCACCTTCATGCTTGGCTGATCTCAAATGATCTCCCTGCAAAGAAAAGTTTTCAATCAAATTTGCCAATTGCATCATTTAGTCCAGTATAAGATTCTCACTTGGCCCACCTGATCAATTATTTTGAACTGCAAATACCAGTGTCTTGCTCTCTAATGCCTAAATGGAATCTTTCTTGTGTCTTGTGGTCTCTTAATAAACACCCTGTGAACCTTTGGGTTAAGCTTCCTTAGAGAACCTTACGCTCAAGACGGTTTTCTTGTTGGCCTTGGCTTCTGCAAGATGAAGGAGCGAACTTCATGCCCTATCCATAGAGCAGGGCTGTATCAGGTTCAGTGGAAATTATGAGTCAGTTGCTCTCCTTTGCAAACCTGTTTTATTTTAGCGAAACACCAGCTTCCATTGGTTGCTCCACTCCTGAATGAGATCCCCAGTCACAGTCGTATCTGTGCTGCTGGGGATGATCAAGAGAGACTTTGAGTTAGGGCTCAACATTTTTACTTGGCAGGCTCTAAAGGGAGAAGGAAGGGTAGGAATCATCTTTTCCTCTCCATTAAAGGTTCAAATGATATTTCAGCTTCCACCATTTCTAGATGGATTGCATTAATTATCAAGAGAGTTTACCAGTCCCTTACTGATAGGGACCTATCTTTCATAAAAATTAAAGCCCATTAAAGCCCATGAGGTTCAAGCCATTGCTGCTTCATGGGCCTATCTAACTCATTGATCTTTGGATAATGTGATGAAAGCCACATTTTGACACTCTCAGATAACTTTTCTCCTCATTTTACCTTCGCTCGTTAGCCCACCAAAGTGAAGGCATTTTCTCACTGGGTTCAATCTTTGTTGCTCGGAAAGTGGCCTATTGAGATTCCATCCTGCAGTAGTCTCCTGCTCTTCAATTAGGGTGAGTATTCCTTGTGTTTGTGTTGTATTCACCAAGTTGTGGTATTATCAGCCTCTCACCAAATGGACTAATTCAGCTATGGAATAGCAACAGGTATGGTATTACTGATATTAAAATGTAGTTTTGGTGGGGTAAGACTAATTTTATTGATGTAATTACTTACCTGTTTCTATTGCCAGATTCCCTCCTCCCGCCCCGCAACTGATCTCTCACTAAGCTAGGCTGCTCACTCAAAAAGAATGAAAGTGGCATTATGCATGGGCAATATGTGTGGGGTGTCCTGCAGGGGCAATCCAGTGTTCTGGAATCTTACAGTTCACCCTAATGGGAGGACGAATTTTCGTCATACGGTCAAAAAAGTTCATTTCTAAAACTGAACTGGAAGTCAATAACTGGTTATGGCCAAAGTGTACTTTACAGACTTTTAGTTGAACATAATGTTGCCTTTATTGCATCAGACCATGCTGCTAAGCTTTTCAAATGCATGTTTTCCACCAAGCTGACAATAGCAGTGCATACTATTTTCTTACACTTCACTAAAAATTGATCTAACTTCCAGAAAAATATTGGCTGCCCTAATGAGAATGCCATTGTAGGGTTGATAGGTCTGCTAGTCAGAGACAAGGCATATTGTTAAAACATATACTTTAGAGATAAAAGAAGCAAGGTACACTAGAGATAAATCCCATTCCATTAAGGATTGGGAAAGCACAAAAAATGGCAAACTATAAGCTGCAAACCTCATATAGTGAAGACTACTATAAACTTGAGAGCACTATAAATGCAACTTGTTATGGCATTTATATCAAAAGCACCCAACACAACTAGACCACAAATGAGATAAGCCACAGCTGAACCAAAATAGCTAATATGATTAGCCATGACTTTGCAAAAACATAATAGATTGTTATATCAGGGAAAACATCTAGTCCACTGATCATGAGAAGTTCCTTAGTTTTGTAAATAGAAAAGTTCCAACAGTTACTTCTTTCAAACTTTCCAAAGCCAATGTAAGAAAATGTGATGTTATTGTACCATTATGACATTATATGTTAAGAAATACACAGGACTCAATGAACTGGGTCCTAAATATTATGGCACCTGTGATATCTTGGTCTTTAACTCACCTCATTAATCTGAGCATAATTCTGGTGTTTTTCCAGAAAGTTAAAAGAATCGAAAGTGACCAAAGTTCATAAAAATGGCTGTAAGTTGGATCCAGGAAACTATATAGGCCCATTTATATTATCTAAAATTTTAGAGTAATTGATTATCAGTCAAGTATATGAATACGTCAGCACCTTTTCACTCTTTCACAAAGAAAAGTAATGTTTTTGCAAGGGTCATTCTTGCCAAACAGCTTTAACAAAGCTCACATACTGTTGGCTGAAGGAAATAGACAAAGGGAATCTGTTCTTGCCATGGACTTCACTAAGGCTATTGACTTAGTCAATCATGTTGTGTTACTTAAACTTAAAGACACAAAAATGCTATTCTCATACATGCCAACCCCTAGAGTGGTATAAGCATAACCTACATGGCAGAATAACATAATATGAGCATAAAAAGTGTAATCTATATATTACATGTCATAATTACAATAAACTGTATGAAAAATTAACATTTAGTTTTGCTATCCTGGAGCCTTCGGTATTGACATACTTAAGCACTTACTTTCACCTTTCCAGAAAATGCTCCTTTCATACACTGTAGTAAAAGCTCTCATTTATTTTGAAACATTAGTTATTTTATCAAAACATGCATATCAAATGCCAATGATATATGCCCTCGTCCTCCTCTTGGCATGCTTTCAACCAGATGGCCCATTGTCAGAATGTTTGTGTATTATGTCACTTGTTTTGATGCAATGGAAAGATTAGAGTCCTCGCCCTCCTTGACTTGTCTGTAGCATTTGACACAATAGACCATGATATATTACTTCACCGTCTCCAGCATGTATTTGGCATTTGGCCTTACTATGGTTCAAGTCATACTTAGTTGACAGGACACAAATTGTGTCTGTAAATGGAAAACATTCTAGCCCAGTTGATCTATGTTTTGATGTTCCTCAGGTGTCTGTTCTTGGACCCGTTCTCTTCATTCTGTACACTCAGCCCCTCTCGAGTGTCATAGATCATCATCTGGTGTCTCAACAATTGTATGATGATGATACCCAAATATATAAATCTAGCCACCCAACTGAAGTTGATGCTACCATCCAAGGCATAGAGAGGTGCATTTCTGATGTGAAGTCATGGATGCCGTGTAACAATCCACAGATGAATGATAATTAAACTGAAGCCATTCTGATCAACAAACAAGACTTTCTCATTCCTATCCTTTACCTCAAACAATAAGTATCAGCAACACCAACATTATATTCACACAATCAGTATGAAACCTAGATGTCACTCTCGACAGTACTCTCTCATTACACCAACATGTCATGAACATATGCAAGGCTGCATATCTGGAGCTGAGATGTATCAACTCCATTCGCAATTTTCTTTCATCTGATGCCACTAAAACACTTGTGTGTTCCTTAGTACTCATTAGACTGGACTATTGTAATTCTATTTTATCTGGTTCATCTCAGTATCTTCTACAGAAGTTTCAAAAAGTTCAAAACACAGCTGCTTGGATCATCCTTAGAGTACCAAGAACTGAGCACTCCTCCCCCTTGCTATGTACCCTCCACTGGTTACCTGTTCGCTCCAGAATCAAACACAAAATCTGTTCTCTATGCTACATTTCATTGACTGCATCTAGTCCAAAATACCTATCGGACTTCACCCATGTGTACACCCCTTCTGGATACTTGCGTTCCTCTTCCGACACTCATATTCTCATTATTCCCACTATCAAAACAAAGTCCTACGGACAACATTCTTTTGCATACCAGGGCTCAGCTACCTGGAACAAATTGCCTGTTGAACTAAGACACGGTGACACTGTGATCTCATTCAAGAGTGCTCTTAAAACTCGCCTATTTTGACTGCAGGAACAGACTTAAGACTTGGCATTGTTTTCTAAACTTAATTATTTTGAGCATGTGGTTTTTCTTGTTTGTAATTTTATGGTGTTTGTTTTTGTAATCGTGTCCATATATATGTTCTTATGTGTTTACTAATATTGTAAAGCGCTTAGAACTTCTAAAGATTAAGCGCTGTACTAAGCCTTCATTATTATTATTATTAAGAGATGCGTTCTCTTGAGAACTGGGAGTTTATGACACAGCATCAAAATAGGGTGTATGACGATACTAACGTGGATCTGCAGCTGGTTAAAATTCTTATCACACGTATGCAAAATCCATGTGGATTAGTACCAGAATACAAACACAAAACATATTGACAAATTATTTATATACAACACTGACTTTAACTTGTCGAACTTTCACTGAATGATCATAAAGTCCACAAATTCTGCAGTGAGCATGACAATGTGCTCAACCTGAGTGCTGTATTACATTACGCTCATATTCTTCTTTTTGAATTTGTAAAATGCTTTTGATGTGTCCTTTTTATGATCCAACATGTTTTGAAGTTTACAAATATCCCTCTCTGACATTTTTCAGTCATATAACATCATGAGTCACATTGATAAAGCCTGTTTTGCTTAACATCTGGCACCAATTTTTTTTTAAGTATAGACTGGTCCGCTACCTAATTATATTGTCAAAATATAATCAATCTGTGAGGTAAGTTTTCAAATTGAAGAAACCCGTTTGTTTTCTTGGAAATGTGTCATACACAGCTGCTATAAATAGAAAATAAGGAAAGTACATGTAGGTCTATGATGGATAAATACACTCTTATGCTATTCTTATGCAGCAGTCTTCTTTTATACTCAAATTTATATGATATGTGGTATTAAAGAGATGATAATAAAAATGCCAAAAAGAAAATTTTTATTGCTTTATTTTTTAATTTTTTTTATGTACCAAAAAAGCGTAATCCATATACAAATGAGCGTAAGATGTAATTAGGTTAAAAAAAGGATAATAGTTGGCATGTATGCTTTCTTTAACCAAAATAATAAAAGAATGTCAAATTGAGCAGTGAGAGAAATAGAGACTGAACATTTCTTAGCAACATTTTGCAAAAATGTATAAATTGTTACAAGGTGTTTCAGTGTCAGAATCAACTGATGATTACCCCTGAGGTTAGTACAGTAGATCTACGTCAATGTACATACAGTAGCATTGTGTGGACAGAATTTGACTTTGATAAGCTAGTGAGGCATTATCGATATTTTTAGTTTGAAATTTCCAAATAGACATTTTAAATTTGTTTGTGGCTGTTGTGATTTGAGCTCAGCATTGTGTAGAGCATAGCAAAAACTACAGATTTATCATGTTCATGCAGAGTCTGGGTGGTTTTCAGGGAAATTTAATTTGCATATCCAGGTCTAGCTCTTATCAAAGAAAGCAGTAAATTAAACTGCATATATATGGCAATGTAGACATAGGGATCAGTTGTTTCTTTCCAGCAATAAATTTAATCATGCTAGTTAAGTTTATAGCCTTTCAAAGCACCTATTTTATCTGTTCGTTGCAAAGAAATATCTTTCGACTGAAAAGTACCATTACCTGAATGAGCTTAGTCAGCTTAATGAATTTTAAATTTATTTATGGGAAAATGCTTGGATATTGTAAGAGAGAAGGTATAATATCTTCCATGGATCTTGCATGTAGTTACTGTAAAAAAAAAAAGTGCTTTAATAAAGATGTCTTTCAAATATTACACAATCTGATTTTGAGTAACACATTTATTCTTACAACATATCAATACATTTGCCTTTTCTCCATCACTAATTCTGAACCACTTTTAGTAGCCTGCGCCAGAAGTTCTACAGTCTAGGGAGAAAGTGGTTCACAGAGATGCAGTGATTCACCTTTCAGCTTTTCAAGTCAAAATATAAGAGATATTGCAATTATATAGTTATTTACAAATTCATGCTAGTACCTCCCAACCCCCACCTCCCGCCATTGAAAATCAAATGTCTGACAGCATATCTAAAATTTTCCAGACCTCTGGTATGTATGTATGTATGTATGTATGTATGTATGTATGTATGTATGTATGTATGTATGTATGTATGTATGTATTGCTGATCTTTTATCAAATATTGTCATTATTTCAGAAATTAGGGAAACCTTTAAATGGTTTATTCTCAAAATGCGGTCAAATGTATTTTGCCAATTTTTTACAGAAAGCTGGACCTAAACCAGATTACTGTTTCTGCTTCTCTTGCATTGGCTGTTAGGCTACTGTCAGCCAGGTGCTCACTTGGGCCTACTGTTTGGTAGTCAGTTTGTTTTCTCTTAAAATGTTGTAATATGCAGTAATTAAAATTCAGCACTGCACCTAGGATCCCAATTATAGGGGACAGTGTCCCCCTGTGCCCCAAATGTCAAAGTGACACAGAAAGATACTAGATGGTGCATGATGCAATACTATTGTTAAAAAGAATAAGATAATATTACTTCAAGCATACTTGCCATATTCCCAGACAGTGTGTTTTGAGGTCCCAAGGGGGGTCAGTGCGCGTGACCCCCCAAAAGCGATGGCATCCAAATGAGAATAAGTTATAGCAAATGACTGGAAATTCAGATCTGAATAAAAAGAAAATACCATCTGTTTTCTGTGAAGCATTTATTATACTTACAGAAAAAAAGAGAAAAAAAAGGGTAGACTTAGAATTGTCAAATAACATCACCACAAACATGCTCACAACCTCACAGACATTAAATACAAAAATACAACCAAGTTACTGTCTTTAAAATCCATTGGACAGTGAAATGTAGTTTTAATTATATGTAGTCTTTGCTGCTTTCAGTAGTCGGTTTGACGGTAATGCAAGTGTCATTTGTGTTCACAAATATGCCTACACTTTTCCTTCGCGAATGTGCATCCACATCTATGTTGGCGCAAGCAATGGCCAGAGTCACTAAAATTGATAAAACCTGTAAGATGACAATGAATATCGCTTTAAAAACAATGAATCTGGCAATGAAAACATTTAAGGTTTGTGGTAGTCAGCCGAGTTGCTAAAGTCTTTGACCGCCGCTATTGTAACATATTTTTTAGGTTAAAGTCACGCCTACGGCAGTGAAGATTTAATTTATTCTCAGGCTGAATTAATTAAAAAAGGTACCAATTTATGCAAATACACAATTTATCATTTGATTATTGATTTAATTCTTTAATATTATTAAAATTCCATGGTGCAGTTCATTTCAGGTTAACCAGATATTCAAACAAGTTGATGTTTTCATGAGTTACTTGATCACATGATGAAACATTTATTGCAATCATGTAAATTTCCAAGGAAAATACGAGAAAGTTAAGGAAGCAAAACTGTTGAAGCAAATAAGATTATCTCATTTATTAGCACTTCTAGTGGATTATGTACTACAATATTCCTTTGTCCCTTTAAAATGTTGCGTGTCCCCCAATTCTGGAGGGTGAGGGACAGTGTCCCTGACCGTTGGATTGTAGGTGCAACACTGCATTAGAGATTGAATGGTACTGTTGTTCAACCTACCAAAAAAATCATGTTTTGTATTTTATATATGGAGTAAAAATCCGACTTCAAAGAAACATTGCCGCTGATCACAAACTTTAATAAAGATGGCTTCAACATTCTTATTCAATGCAGTCAGTGATGTGTAATAACATTTGTTTTTCAACATCTGTTTGATGCATTTAACTTCAGACAAATTGAGTTATTCCACTTAGTGTACTTTACCTATGCAAATTAGCCTAATGTGCTCTCCCTCAGCAGTGCTAAAAGGATTTGACACAATACATCACCCTAGCTATTGTGAGCCAATTCAGTAAATCTCTGAAAGGTGTCCGTTTGTCGCTGACTGCCTCACCTTTTAATTGTCTTTAAAACATCTGTATCAACTGCCCCGAGGATAGTTTTATATGAGCTCTGAGTAAGACTATTTACTGTTGATACATACCACAGATTACGGGCATATATCACTGTGATCGAGAAATTTACTTTTTTTGTGGGAATTTTTTTTCTCGCTAAGATTGCAGCACTATGGAATTTTCCTATCAGAATTGTGCTCTCATTTAACTAGTGTTTATTATAATAATTCCAATGTTTTCTCAATTATTTTTCTATTAAAACTAATAATTTATTGATTAAATGCCAGACTGTATCTGCAAATGTTGTCTCTTTTGTCAATAATTCAACCTTGGAAATAGGATACACTAGCGGTCATTAATGACTTTGCACTGCAATTTGGTCATGAATGTTTTGATTGCCAAAAATGTTGTTTAAAAATGGAAAATAACTGCCATCTTAAAGTTGTATTGCCATAAGTGATTTTGGCCATTGCTAGAGTCAACATAGACATGGACAGACATGCACTAAAGGAAAATAGTAGGTGGATTTATTGATTTTCCCCTGATGGAGAAGCACTCCAAGGGTGCACACAGGATTCAAGATTTGGGGAACATAGGACAAAAAATTGCACACTTAAAGTGCAACACTGAAATTGGTAAATGGATAGATTTTGATTACCCTTTTTTCATTCCCTTAATGGGGCTATTTTAGGTTGCTGAACCATGCAGCAGCGGAGCACCATTTTCATAATTAAATGCTATTCTTGTTTTCAGATGATAAATGATGTTACAAAATTCATTTAAATAACTAGAAAGTTAATATACTGTATTGGCATATTTTTAGCTCTACTGGGCATAGACCAGAAGATCTTTTGGAATGGTTTTGTTGTCCGTTATCCATCAAACAGTCATCCATCCATCCATTATAACAAGTTTGTTATTGCGTCCCCTCCTAAACTACTTTGAAGATTGCTGTGAAACTTTACACACACATTCATCCTATGGTCTAATTGGTCCTAAATGAATATGGTGCCACTCAGACATTCAATATGGCTGCCACAGTGGCCATCTTGAAAATCTTGTTATTGCTACTCCACCTGAATGGATGGTCATATCAACATGGGGTTTTCACCAAAAGACTTATTATGATCTCTTGTCGGTCCTAAATGAAAATGTGCCAATCTGATGTCCAATATGGCTGCCATGGCAGAAAATCTTGTTATCACTACTCCTCCTGAACGGAAAGTAAAATTGACAAGATGTTTTCACCAGAAGACTTCTTATGATGTCTAGTTGGTCCTAAATGAAATTGGTGCCGATCTGATGTCTAAGATGGCCACCACAGTGGCCGTCTTGAAAATTTTGTTATTACTTCTCCTGAATGGATAGTCACATCAGCATGGGGTTTTCGCGAAAAAAATTCTTATGATGTCTAGTTGGTCCTTAATGAATATGGTGCCAATTTGACCTCCAGTATGGCTGCCACAATGTACATCTTGAAAATCTTTTTGCTCCTTCTCCTTGATGGCTGATC
Organism: Margaritifera margaritifera; assembly: GCA_029931535.1. Lineage (NCBI taxonomy): Eukaryota > Metazoa > Mollusca > Bivalvia > Unionida > Margaritiferidae > Margaritifera > Margaritifera margaritifera. The sequence continues at coordinate 79,780 of JAQPZY010001174.1, read as the reverse complement.
ATATCGACATTGTGCTTTCACCAGAGGAGTTCATGTGATGTTTAGTTTGGCCTAAAGGAAATGATGTGAATCTGATATCTGATATGTCCACCATGGCAGCCATCTTGAAAATCTTGTTGTTACTCCTCCAAAACGGAAAGTCATATCAACATGTGGTTTTCACCAGACGACATCTTATAATATCTTGTTGGTCCTAAATGAAAATGGGGCTTATCTGAAGTCCATTAAAATCTTCTCATCACTACTCCTCTTAAATGGAAAGTCATTTTGACATTGGGTTTTCATCAGAAGAGTTCTTATGGTGTCTAGTTGGTTGCAAATGAAAACGACACAAACTGACTCTCAATATAGCCACCATGGTGGCCATCTTGAAATATTATCTCCACTCCTCCCAAATGGATGTCTATATCAACATGGGGTTTTCATTAATAGACTTCTTATGATACCCAGTTGGTCCTAAATGAAAATGGTGTTAATCATAAATCCAGTATGGCTGCCACGACGGCTGTCTTGAAAATCTTGCTGTCACTACTTCCTCTGAATGGATGGTCATATTGACCTGGGGTTTTCACCAAAAGACTTCTAATGGTGTCTGCTTGGTCCTAAATGAAAATGGTGCCAATCTGGCACCCAATTTGTCCCCACAGCAGTTAATGTGACAATCTTGATATTGCTGAAGAATATCAGAGATGGTTTCAACACTCAGCAGTTAAAAGGAAAAAATGGTCTTATTTTGAATTCCAGGAAATTCATTTCGCCCAGAAAAGCATGAGATTTTTGAGGGATTCTTGTCTATTTAAAGTCTAAATTATATTTTCTGTTCAGACTTCAACCCAAAGTTTGAAGTACATCTAGAAGGCTGCAGATTGAAAGTTCACATTGTAGCCACAGAGAAGAAATCCTCCGTATGTGATGTTGATGTCTTCTTATCAAGTCCACCTGCTGGCACACTCATAGAAACAGTTCTCCTTGACCCAGATGGTAAGATAAAGTCTATAGCTACATGTAGGTTGGTACCTGGAATTGTAATGGCTCTTGCCAGCTCATATTTTTCCAAAAATGAATGTGGTGGCCATGTATTTATGAAATTTAACATAAAATCATTCAAAGGAGATTTAACAAGTTGTGACAGATAGGAAATGATTGATACGCTTATTATTAAATGTACTGGAAAATGCGTCATTTTCGGTTCTGGATTTGCTGCTACTTTAGTATTAGTATGATCTTTCCATGATTAACTTTTTCTTCTCAGACTAATTATTTTTGCAAATAATTTTTTTGTTCAAAATACTATTCTATAGAATTGTATGAAACGACAATATTTTTTTCCACTCAACTGTTTTTGAAAATTAATTATTATAGTCAGCTTCAAATCCATTGTGAATCATATCCCACCTTCAATCTTCAAAAGTAGTTACCTGGCACAATTACAATTTACCTGAGAAATATTCATAACTTACAAATTTCAAACCAGACCTTGCTTCATAGGCGCACACTTTTGTAATTTGGAAAAATATTGTCAACGGCAAGTGCAGTGTTAAATCTCTGATATTTTTACCTCTACTGGTCTCAGACCTGACGAGATTATGGGATGGCCTGTTGTCCATCATACGTCGATCTGTTAGCACAAGTTTGTTATCGCTACTTCTTCTAAACTGCTTTGAGGATTGCCATGAAACTGTATACACACATTCATCCTATTGTCTAGTTGGTCCTAAATGAAAATGTTTCTGCTTGGACATACAATGTTGCTGCCAAAATGGCCAGCTGGAAAATCTTGTTATCACTACTCCTTTTGAATGGATGGTCATATCAACATGGGGTTTTCACCAAAAGACTTCTTATGATGAGTAGTTGGTCCTAAATGAAAATTGTGCTGACCTGATACATAATATTGTAGCCGTCTTGAAAATCTTGTTATTGCTGCTCCTCCTGAACAGAAAGTCATATCAACATGGGGTTTTCATTAGAAGACTTTTTATGATATTTAGCTGGTCTTAAATGAAATTGGTGCCGATGTGACATCCAATATGGCCACCATGCAGCCATTTAAAAAAACTGTATATCCTGCTCGTCCTGAATGGAAGTAATATTGGCAAGGAGTTTTTGCAGGAAGACTTCTCACATATATGTGATTCTGCCAGGGGTAGTACAAAAATACCATTTTAAAGGCTGTCTACTGCACATGCCATTTTATAGCTGAAATCTGCCACTTTTGACAATTAAAAGATTTTTGTTTTTTAATTTGAAAAGAAACCATTTGTAAGTGTTCTATCCACATTACAGAACCAGTCTACTGGGGACGGGAACTCTTCCACCCATGTAACTTCTGGTGCAAGGATGTGTGTTGAGTAATCCGATTAGAAATTGTTGCTCAATTGATGACTGACATGTGTACACAACAAGCTGTAAATTGATTGCCTTATTGTTGTAATTTGGAGAGTTTAAGACCAAAGACAGGATATTTATTGAGGTGTTATAAGTAATAAAGGGATCAAAGGTGGTCAATAATGGCTGGCGAGTCTTTGATTAAAAATCAGCTGACCTTTGGCAGAGGTGAGACAAAAAGGAGACTGACCCAAAAATGATTTAGGCAGGAACACTTGCATAACGATTTTGATATGTTGTTTTGTTTAATTGTTATTGTGTTTTACAAGATGTTTTAAGAGCAATATTTAAGGAAAACTCCGATCTTTTTTTGGTCAATTCATGTTAAAATGCTGAAACGTGCACTTTCTACCAATGCTCAAAAACCATCAGCTAAATATATCACAACAAGTTCAACAATGCTTAGAAATCAGAATTTAAGATAGTGCAGATGAGTAATAAAGGTCCCAAGTTTGCATTGTGTTTCATGCAAAGTGGAGTTTAAGATGGTAAATGGGGGAAGAAATTATATCACCAGGCATATTCAGACACCATTGCATAGGGGAAATCTGGACCAGAAAACCATTGAAAGCCTTTTAAGTGTGAAACTTAATAATCATGATAAATTTAATCAGTGGACAACAGGTAGTAAACTTGTGAAGGAAACTAAAAATGCTTGTGGATTTTTAAAAAATTCTTCGCAGTGAAACTATTAGATATGCAGCTGGTCCATTTTGATGTAATTGACAATACCCTGACTCGTATAATTTAATTTTTATTGTAACATTGCCATCAAAAGCTGATTCACGTTCAAAACACCTCTTGTTGATTGTCTGACAAAGAAACAGTCTGTAAACTAGGCCTAGTGACTTCTGAATTTTACTTCATGTAGGTGTTTGTTTGACAGTTTAATAGATAAATCAAAAGACAGTTTGGTATAATGATATTTGAGATATTGTACGACCGATGTCCAGTTGATCAGAGTGTGTGCTGGTCAAAACCTTTGATCTGCTGGACATGTCCAGCAAATACAGTGATTTCAGGATCTCTGTTTGGTACAGAGAAAATAAATCAAATGTTGTGTATTAGGTAACAACAACAAAAAGTTCTCATCAAATGTCAGTGGTCAAGTATACTGTGCCCATTATAAGTCCTAACTTTCCACAGCATAATTATAGGTTACTGCATTTGTATGGGAAAATATGAACGAGTTTTCTGAGCTATACTGCACGACGTCAGGAGTGCAGTATAACTAAGAAAAAACGAGTTCATATTTTCATATACAAATGAAGTAACCTTTTTATTATATACTCATTTTGCTTTCCTACCTAAGGCTGAATAAGAAAAAGAACACACTACAAGAAACAAAGTAACTGAATTTCTGCTATATTCTAAAGTAAATACACAACTGAAGTTAAACCAATACATAGTAACAGTATTCATGCGCACACGGCACCTCCCAGTGACCTTTGAACTTGGTAGAGTACCGCGAGCTCAGTGATTCGTTTCAAAAATAAATCTCATTTTGGTCTACTTAAAATTGTAATTTTGAGTCATATTGTGAATGACTGTGCCTTATAACAACTTTCTCAGTTGATCTGGAATGGAGTGATTTTGTTTTTCTGTCGATTCAACTAAATTCTGCTCTTTTAATTGTGGTGAACTTGCGTTATTAGCTGGGTCTATTACGTACGATGTACATGTAGCTAGAGGGACTGGCCTCGACAGCAAGCTAGCTTACACATGTGTTACTGTCCTGCCATTGATAGTTTGGAATCATAAGGTGGACAAAATATGAAATTCTTTTAATTGAAATTCTCAAGAAGATGCAGGATTAAATATTTTTGTTAGGGAATATCAAATTCATTTCATTTTGGAGTGCAGTAAATTCTCCTTTGGAATGTGATTTCTGTTGGAAATGTAGTCTAGATTGCAGTGCAATTTCGAGCCATGGATCAGAAAGTTCATTTTGAAGAAATTCAAGATGCAGAAAAGTAATTACATTTATTGCCATTCTTATTACCAGCTATAGATGACATATTTATATTTCTTTAGTTGTATTTTTTCGAATTTAGTGCTTGGACTGACTTGTAAAATTGATGGTCTCTGAGAAAAACAGAATATCATTTGGTCATAAGATGCCTTTTTATGCTGTTTTTTTTATAGACTCTAGAGAGCACGGTTCATAGTCTGAACCATCGGCTAAATAAGTGTTTAAATGATCAGAATGATATCTTCAATACTGCATGTCTCACGTTTGTTGTCATAAAGCCACCGCTGGACATTGTGAATATCACGTTCAGTCACTTGCTTGGTTGAAAGATTCTTTTGTGACTCAATGAATTCATCCACATTGTCGGCTTTATCATCTCTACTCTCAAACAGCTTGTTTAGTTCATCCACAAACAAATCTAATAAAGCAAAAGCTCCGGTGTCTGCTACATTTGCGTACATTGTTTGTTTACAATAAAAAGTAGTTCCTAACATGCGATACTGTTTTTAGACACGTGTCGTTCAGTATCAAACCGTGCAGTATGGAGAAATACTGCACGATTCTGACAATGCAAAGTAAATGGAAAAAAAAATGAGTATATAATAATTTCAGTTAGGTTTATTGGATTTCAACCAAATTTGGCATATAGTTTTATATTGATGAGGCCTTAAATAAGGTTGATTTCCAGCATTGCATGACATCATTATAGGAATTTAGGAGCCGATTACCCATCAACCTAATTTTGGTTTCTACAGCATTACTTTACTTTGGTCTGTGGGATTTCAACCAAATTTGGCATGCAGTTTTATATCAATGACACCTTGAGTGAGTTTGATTTGCAACCTTTCACGTCATCATTTAAGGGAGTTATTGCCCCTGATTGCTCATCTCCTAACATACTAACATTGGTTTCCCAACATAACTTTACCAAATATTGTTGGATTTCAACCGAAGTAGGAATGCGGTTTATTATTGATGAGACCCTGAATGAATTCCATTTCCTGTATTCCAAATATCATTTACAAGAGTAATGGTCCCTGATTGCCCATTCTCCTAAACTTGGGTTTGTATAGTGCAACATTAGCAAGGATTATCTGATTTCAACCAAATTTGTTATGTACCTTAATATAAATGAGACCTAGATGTGTTTGATGCCACCATTCCATGACATCATGTCAAGCAGTTATGGCTCCTGATTGCCCATACTCCTAACTTTTGTTTCATCAGCATAACTTAAACTAAAGATTGTTGAATAAATTTGATTTTTAGCATCCTGCAGTTATAGCCTGTTATTGCCTGTGCTCATGAACTTTGGTTTCCATGGCATCACTTTACCAAAGGATTATTGGATTTCAACCACATTTGGTGTGCACCTTTGTATTGATGAGACCCTAAATGAGTTTGATTTCCTGCATTTCACATCTTCATTTAGTGGAGTTATGGCCTCTATGCACCCTTTTAACATGTGGCTTCCACAGCATAACTTAACTAAGTATTAGATTTCATCCAAATTAAGCTCACAGCTTTATACTGATAAGACCTTTGATATATTCAATTTGCAGTGCTCTGAGACAATGTTTACAGACGTTATTAAACCATAAATGCCCATACTCATAAACCTTGGTTTCCACATAATAACTTTATCAAGAATTATTAGATTTTAAACAAAGTTGGTATGGATCTTTATTCTACTAGATGCAGAGGTATATAGGAATCCTCATGTCTATCCATCCTTCCATCCTCATGTCCATCCATCATTCTGTACATAACACAATCTTGTGAATGTAACTAGACCCACAGATTTTGATGGATTATGATGAAATTTGGCAAATATTATTGTCATCACCTGAAAATGTGCATATCAACAAATCACTCTGTGTCAACAATTTTTAAAAGAGTTGTTGCCTTTTTAAACTTGCAACTTAATGCATTGTAAGACAGTATCTTGTAAATGCAAATAGTCTCACAGTTTTCAGTGGATCTTCATGAAACTGTACATGTCATCATCATCATTTGAAGATATGCTTATCAACAAACTTTTGTTCTCCCACAGTTTTCATTTGAGTTATTGCCCAATTTTTGCAGCTGTATGCAGTTTATAACAGAATCTTGTGAATACAACTAGTCCTGCAGTTTTTATAAATGGATTGCTCTGAAACTGGGTATATATTATGGTCTTCATTTAAAGTTGCACATATTATCAAATCACTGTTCGCCGGAATTTATAAAAAGTTATTGCTTTCTTTAACTTGGAGCTGAATGTAGCGTAGAACAAAATATTGTGAATGCAACTAGTCTTACAGTTTTTAATGGATCACCTTGAAACATTTTATGTATTGTTGTCATCACCTGAAGATAAGCATACATTGTACTGACAAAACACAGTACTCTCACAATTTTGGTTAGAGTTATTTCCCTTTTTGTCCTGTGACTAAATACAATGTAAGACAATCTTGTGAACACAACTTGTCTTACAGTTTTTTGCATTCATTACTCTGAAACTTGCTAATATTATGGTGATAATCTGAAAATGTGCATATCGAAAAACTTTTGTTCTCCCACAATTATTGTAAGAGTTATTGCCCTGTTCACTTACAGCTGCATAAGATATGTAACAGAATTTTGTGAATGCAGTTTTTAGTAGATTGCTGTGAAACTTATGTATTACGGTCATCATCAGAAGATTTGCATGTTGATCAATCTTTGTAGTCCAACTATTTTCATACATGTTGTGCTATTTTTGACTATAGACTCATATCTGTCATTGGTGTTAGGGGTGAGATGTGGGAGAGGCAGGGGTATATTTACATGGGTAAATTGCTCACTGTTCCTCTAGTATTGATTAGATCATAAATGAGTTTGATTCCAGCATTCCATGTCATCACTTAGAGGAGTTGTGGCCCCACCCCACCTCCATACCCCCCTCCCTTATTGTTTTGCACTCCAAAAAGTGGTTTATGCAGCATACATTAACTAAAGATTGTTGGATTTCAGCCAAATTAAATTAAACTTTAGCTATATGTTAATGAGAGCTTGAGTGAATTCGATTTCCAGCATTCCATAGCATCATTTACAGTATTTATTGCCCCTGCCTATCTCCCACACTTTGGTGTATATAGTATAACTTTATATAGTATAATTTTACTAAGGATTGATGGGTTTCAGTCAGATCTGGTATGCAACTTAATATTAGACCTGAGATGAGCTTTCTACTTGATAATTTGGAGGTTTATGGTGTCTGATTTCACATTAGCTGATTAGTACACTTTGGTTGCTGCAGCATAACTTTACCTAGAATTGTTGGATTTGAACCAGACTTGTTGTGCAGCTTTATATTGATGAGGTCTCAGATGAGTTTGACATTCAGATGTCTTTGTGAAAGTTTAAGGTTACAGTATCATTAATTAGTGAACTGAGGGTCCATTTTTATGCCCTTACTGCTTGCAGCTAGGCATTTTGATTTGGTTCTGTCCATCCATCCATCTGTCCATTGTGAGAAAATTGTTAGCAGGGTTAGTATTGTGCGACAACCTCTGAATGTAGACAGATGAAATTTGGTATGCATATTTTTGTATGCATATTTAGGTGACATGAATGGGTTTTCAGGCCATTATGGCAACTTTTACATTTTTTATGCATTTGTGAACTTGGAAAGTTTTGATCAAAACCTTATTGGCATGATTAGGCAAAAAACACTTGATAGATAAATGAAATTTTATAGGTGAATTTATATTTTATATGTTAGTGATCTGATTAGAGTTTCAAGCATTTACTGTAACTCTTCAGATTTTTGGCGCATTTGGTAACTTTCCGGAGTGGGACTTTTTTCCTTTATACAAACCGTGTTTGCACATTTAACCAAAACCACTAGAGGTAGACTAATGAAATTTGGTTGGCATATTTGAATTCATGACATGAACAGATTTTCATGATATTACAGCAATTTTTTTTTTTTACACATTTAGAAAAAAACATGGACTTACAATATGTAAAATAATATTTTTGGCAAAGTAAAAACAAATAATGTGTAAATTTTTTTATCATTTTTGCACATGACTAATAAATTCATGTGCATCTGAAGTAATTGTGCTAAAAGCATCATGCACTGGTACAATATGTTGTTTGAATTAGCTTATATGTATGTGTGTTGCATTAGATGAATTCGAAAATGGATACATGTAGCTGTGACTCAGCTATAGGTATCCCATCATCATACCTTTATTCTTATACCTTGTAATTCCAATAAATTATGCCTGACTTAAATCCCAAGGAGTGGATATAGTTTGATTGCTTTTATATGAAAGAGAGAGAGATAGGGGGGACTCTTCTTGCCATTTTGCTCAATGCACCTCATTTTCATTGTCCCCATTTAGCTGAAACGTTTGTCAGAGAGAAAACAGTAATATAATAGTAAATGGAAATTATGAAAAAAACCTACATACCATACTCCTTCAGTTTCAAAGATATATATTTCAGATTTAAATATTCACGATATTATATCCATAGTTTAAACGTCAAGAACGATTATATACACTGCAAATTGAAGTCACCTAAAACAATTTAGCATGCTGTGTTGTTTTCTCTGCAAGTGAAGCAATATCTACCTTCCATACATGTGACAGAACTAGGATTTCAAACCAGTAGATTTACAAATTTTGATCAGTAGATTAGCCTTTAAACCAGTAATTTTGTTATTGGCATAAATTTTTTGTTTCAAGGGGATAGAAACAAAACAAGTGCTTTCTTGTGACATAATATGTATTCTCTTTATACTATAATAAAATAGCAAGTTTGAACATGAATCAGATTCAGATTTTGATGGAAAATGTTACAATAATAATTACTTAATATGAGTCAAGATACGGTTGAATAATGAAAAAGGAAGAGTTGTTTATCTGATAGTTCACTGCAAAAAAATTTCTTTTATTAAATCCAATAGCATTGTTAGTTTCCTTCACAAGATCACTGTCTAGAGACCACTGATGACATTCATTGTGATTATTAGGTTTTACACTTAACAGGTTCTCAATAGTTTTCTGGTCCAGATTTCCCCTTGAATCACTTTGTATTTGGAGAAGAATGGAGAATGTCCTCTCTGTATCAGCATTAGAATGTTGCAATGACAGGACAACCACACTCAGCCTGCAAAAAAGTTCTAACTTCAGTTTTCCTGTTGCTGGGTTTGTAAGGTTGCTGACTATTCTCCAATACTCATCCAAACTATGTTCACCCTGAAGAGGAAGTTCCTAACTTGGACTTAAGATGTATTCCTGAGCCTCATCCTCAAGGGATTCTTTCACTTCATGGCTCAGATCCCAAAAAAGTTGGCAAGTTTCACCACTGTAAATACAAAAAATAAAGATTGATTTAGACTTGAAATAAAAATGAAAAAAAATACATGATGTATTTATGCTTTATGAATAATTTATCCAAACCTTAAAATTAATTATCTTGTAACATATTTTGAACCGATATATTTTATCTAGGGCTTGAACTCAATTTATGTGCATGAAAACTTCAAATAGTTTATGAAATACAAAAGATGCATCCCTTTGAAACACACAATGCAAACTCTGGACCTTTGCTGCTCACCTGCACACTTAAACTCTGATATCCAAGGCCAAGGGTCAGCCAATTTTTATCAAAAGCTCAGAAGACATTATCGACCACCTTTGAGCCTTTATTACTTATAACACCTAAAAACACATCCTGCATTTGGCCTAAACTCCTCAAATTCCAACAATAAGGTAATCAATTGGCAGCTTGCTGTGTACACATGTCGGCTGTTCTGTAACAATTCTAATCCTATTACTCTGCAATGCATCATCGTTGTACTGGTGGAACATTTCCAGTCCCCATTAGAGTGGTTGTGGGTGGTTTTTCTAATGTGTTAATGGTAAAAATACCATGTTTGGGTATTTTTATTAAAAAATTTTAACAATTCTTTTAATTTTCAAAAGCGATAGATTTTAACTACTAAATGGTATGTACGGTAGACGGCCTTTATAATGGTATTTTTGGCCTACCGCCGGTAGAATCACATGTATGACCTTCCCACCAAAGAAGAATACCCTTTATTAGTAAGGACATGTACACTTTCTGTAGTTAGGGCCTCATCTCTACTCATGTCAGGCATAGTTGTTACTTTGTGTTCAAAGACCTGACACTTCTCAGCAAATACAAAGGTGTCACAGGTCATGAAACTTTCAAGATTAGCACCTGACATAGAAAGTACCATATACATTAGCATAGATGCACATCATTAAATGAAACAAAGAATTATTGAAAATATATACCACAGCATGTAAAAAAACAACTAATTAAAATAAATGTATTGATTAGTAAATAGTGGTAATTGTCTTAATTGTTTTGATCTGGGGAAAAAGGCAGGATATAATGGGGGTTTTGTATAAAGAAATTATTTAATTTTTAGGACATATACAGGAGTTAAACCTAGGATCTTGAGATCATTATAAGATGTGAACTGTTTTGTCCAGTTGAATTCAAACAAGCTTTACATGTTTGTACTTTTAAAAAAATCAGTCAAATTAAACATACAAACTAGTTTATTAAGTCCTGTTTATTTATAGAACAGATTTTCAGTAAACATCTGCATTATTTCTGCCATTTTTTTATCATATTTTTATATATACTTTAATTCTCTATTGTGTTGATCTTCCAATTTTAGATGTAAGTTGTACAAAAAATTAAAATTGCTCAGTAGTAAAACAAACCTCAGTGTAAAAAGAATAATTATGATTTTTATGAATCAACAGTGTACAGAAAATTAAAGGTTATGAAAAATTACATGAATTTGGCACAATCAGCAGGAAAGAAAATCCTGTTGAGCTTGAGCAAGTCCTTAATACAGCCCCAGATTATGTGGTAAAATTAAAAACTTTTCAAAATTAGGTTTTCAATTTAAAACTATCATCAATGGGTTCCAATCAATACATATTTGCCTCTTGTATGAAGAAAATACAGTTTAATAAAGAGTGAATTTCTGTCTCAAAAACCAAGAGTGCACACAGGAACATATTCAAATTTTTCACAGATGACATATTATTCAAGTATCTAAAATGTACATAAATTTGAAGTATGTTCTCAATTGCATTCATGCCTTGCAAAACAAAAAATAAACCAAAATAAAAAACCTAGGTAGCAAAACCCTCACAGACTGTCCCATGATAGCTCATAAACTACCAAATGCCTGTCTTTAAGCAGTTTTCTTCAAAAATCATAAATGTAACAATAGGAATATTAATTAATACTCATTATATCCATTTATACTCCTAATTTCCACTAATTTCAAGAACCAATATCAAACAATCCAGATTTCTAAAACCTTAAATAGAAGATGCTGTAAAGCAAATTGCCGCACACCTGTTCAGTCAATTTTTTCACAAGACTGGGTGAAAACGGTACAGTTTTAATGTCAATTTGTCAACATTATCATTGTGAACTTGCCACCATACACATTGGGGAAATAATTATTTGTGACCTATAATGGTATTAAAATTGCATCTTGTATAGTTTGTCTAAGCTGAAAATTGAATGCTGGACTTTAATACATGTATTTGGGTAAAATGACTTCTCTCAAGCCAGAGTCAATGACTTGTCTTGCCAGCCAGAATAGCGCAAAGTTTGTGAAAATAGGGAGAAGTGAGTGTAGAAAGTCCAGAACTTATAATGTTCAAAATAGTCACTTTAAACTTCTGTTTCTGCATATTTTCATGTCAGATGATTGATCAGCTGATGAAATACTATTAAAACTCTAATGAAATATTATAACTTTTCTTATTTTGCTTCAGCATAGTTCATCCATAACACAGTTCTTGTATACAACTGTACAATGGCAACCTCAAAAATAGGTTATAGTTAGAAATCGTCAGCTATTTCCACAATAGAAGTACTATTTTCATACATTTTTTGGATGAAATATTAAATAAAATTATTAATTTTATTAGTAATGGTTCTGGATACATCCAATGAGTGATCATTTGCTTTTGATTGTGCTACAAGCATTAAATTGTTGGCTTCTTTTTTCAAGGATTATTTGGCAGGAATTTCATATTAGCAGTATAATTTCAGGCATTTATGATCATCAAATTGGCACCAAATTTGACTACAGAACTTAAAACTACTTTTTCTAACTTTCCAACTTCTGCTTTGAAGGAAAATTTACACAAAACTCAATGTTTTACTGTGATTATGATTGGATTGTATTGAAACAAAAAGGGTTGGGGGTAATGGAGTGAAATCAAGGCATGTTGAAGCGATCTCAGCACTTCAGGCATGTTTAGGCTAAATGGCAGGCTCGCCCAAATTGCCCATAAGCAATGACCCTGGTGTTCAGTTTGTTTAATTCATCATGCTCTCATTAGCCGACAGAAATAATCCAGCATATTCTGTAAACAGGAATTTAGTTTAGTTATGTCCATTTACACAAATGTAGGGAATGATGTACACCAGAGTAAGAATCAACAGAAAAGGTATTTACTTTGCCCTTGAATAAAATTTACAATATGTGCTCCTGGAATTTCATTGTTTTAAATGATGATAATGATGATTAAATAAATAAATACAGTAAAAGGAAGTAAATAAATAGTTACCTATATCTGTAGGTCTGTTAATGTTTCCATGTTTTTAAAATACTTAGGTTGTTCTGCATATGTACCATTTTGTCACCTTTACTATGCTAGGGAGGAAAGGGAATTACTTGAATTGAGGCTGGGTTAATTGCAAAGGGATAATCGGAGACCAAAACAAAAAGGCATGTTTATTGAATGTGAATAGAGCTTCCATCACTGTCTTTGCAAGTTTGATCCTAATCTGAGGGGGAGGGGGGTTCCAAATTCAGCCCTAATTCTGCTTTGTCCTTTCTCCCATTAAACTGTATGCACAAGTTTTTCTTTATAGTCAAGGTATGTGGACATCATGGAAGTCACCATATTGAATATCTAACAGGTCTTGTAATGAACTCACTCGTTGGTCATTTTGTTTTATTTGCTTTGAGCATTAACTCGTTCATTCACAAGATGGCACTTGTTTGAAACACTGTTTCATTTAAACTACATATACTTTACTCTCTGCAGTAATAATACCTTTTATTATATATTTCATAATGAGATATTGAAATATATCAGAGGGATAAAAATTATATCACCACAGTGGCAATACCACTTTTATGGCAACAGGGGCAATATCACTTTTGTAACTACTTTCTTTTCCCATTCAGAAAATATATCTGCCCTTATGTATGTTATTCAAACCTCTATTTTCATATTTAGTACTATTTCATTTTTCTTCTTATGCACCTTCTCTCTCTCTCTTGCTCTCGCTCTCTCTCGCTCTCGCTCTCGCTCTCTCTCTCTCTCTCTCTCGCTCTCGCTCTCTCTCTCTCTCTCCCTTGCTCTCTCTCCCCATCAGGATGAACAAATCTTAAAATGTGTGATAACTGTAGACACTCTAGTATACATTTATGTAATCAGTGAGGAGGCACCATCAAGAAATGCCTAAAAATGAACTCCAAAAAAAAATAGGCTTCAAGTATTACCTTTTTTTATAATTAATTTTTTTTCACGAATCATGCAAATTGTCAGTGACTGAACTTACCTGACCTGTTGCTGCTCAATATTCTGAGTCACCCATAGAATATCATATACTGTACCTGTTACACTCAACAACAAACAGTACACATTTTTTTTGAAAAACTCTTGATTAAATATAGTGATAAAATTGGTTATGTAGCGATTTTCACTCTCATCAAAATCATAATCATGTTTGAAAATGATGGAGAAATCATGCATTGATGAGTGTCGATTGCAAACCTGAAACTGAGGTGACAATCAAAATTTGGGTGCAGTGTCTGTAATTTAATATAACTGCAGGCTTTCCAAGGCCACACAAAAACTTGCAGTTGAATGCAGAAATAAACAAACTAAAGAACCAAACTCCTTATAAGTAAACTCACAATCATTAAAATCCTTTGTTTATAGATCTTATGCTCAGTAGGCTGTCTGATATGACCGCTCCAGTATGTTTCTACAGTATCCCACCCCAACAATGTTCACTGTATGAATCCGCACAAGAAATGTGTTAACAAAAATAAAATTCTATTCATTTTTGTGTGATTACATGTAATTAATTTGACAAAATACACAATTTGAAGCATTATATGTACAAGCTAAATTTGTTAAAGTCACTCTCCAAAAATTATTGTCAAATTTCAGAACTTACTTTCATCGATGTAGTAATTCAGAAATTAATTGCATTCGCACAGAATGGAGAAGAAAATCCATGCAAACTGATGGTTTTTGCCTTAATAAATATATAATAAAAAGAAAATCTACATTTTTTTTAGTAGATATAAGGAAATATTTCACTCGTGTAGTGGAAACATTTTGTATTGTCACGAGTGTTTCCACTTCACTTGTGAAATATTTTCTTATATCTTCATATCTTTTTTATTTTATTTTATATCTACATAAGGAAATATTATCTTATATCTACATATCTTTTATTTTACATCTATATAAGGAAATATTTCACAAGTGAAGTGGAAAGATTTTGTATTGTCACTCTTTGCCACTTGTGACAATACAAAATGTTTCCACTTCACTTCTGAAATATTTCCTTATATCTACTCAATAAACATAGATATCCTCTATGTACCAGAATAAGGCAGTTACAATTCATTTCATTTGTGTATACATAGCACAGCCAAAAATATCATCACCTAAAATTTTAACATTAGTAAATTTACCAACATTTTATGTTGCTAATATGCAGAAATTAAAAATTATGTCAACATATTTTGATTTACAGTAATTGGCCAACTCCTGTAAAATTGTAATTTGCTATTATAGAGGCCAGTGTCGCTGAGGTGAGTGATCTTGACACATCTGAGTCTTTTGTCTTTTCCTTGCAGGATTCTTTGGATCAAAGAAAATACTTAAAATAAATAGAGACCCAGGTCAGTGGGGTGAAAAATTATATCTTTGCTGGGATCGTGCACTTGATCTGAAACAGGAACTGGTGCATGCTGTTGATTATATGAAATTAATGAAGTTTACATCCTTTGCAGTATACCTAGGTAGGTACATTAGCTGATATTGAAAAATGCTAACTGCTTTTTATATGCTCTCCTCAAGGCAGATCATATCATGATATAATGTCCTTCCTTCTGTCCATCCATCCTTTCTCTGGTCCATCTCTTTATTTGGTTTCCACACAATAACTCAAATTTTCCACCATCTACCATTACCAAACTTTGTAAGTAGTTTGTATCTGGGACAAGGAAGAAACCTATTAGGTTTGGGTGTAAAAGGTCAAAGGTCAGGGTCAAACAGAAGTACGGACGGAAATTAAGGTATGACAGAAATGCACAGGAAAGGAGTTTTAAGCCTGGTGAGAAAGTTCTGGCTCTCTCTCCCATACCTCAAGGCTTGTCAGTTACAAGTGGATTAACCACGGCCTTATCTCCAGCTAGGTCATTGCCTAGCAATAAATGGATACCATCTATAAGTAAAGAAGTCACTGCCCCAACAGTCACAGGTCCAGAAACTAAGTCTGATGCCAAATTAACACAATGGAGATCAACATTTACAAAGCCGCACTCTACTCCCTGAATAAGTACACTTTCACAAAAAGAAGAATTCTCAGACAAAGGCAAAGTACCTGATAATAAAAGACTCTGAGAAGCACCTGTGTCCTTTAATATGTTAATAGTAAGGCTGTACCGAATAGGTGATTATTACTATTTGGCCAAATACGAATAATTGGACCAACTATTCGTCCGAATACGAATACGAATAGTGTACAAAATAGGTCTACTGACAACATTCAAACTTTCAAATGTAAGCAAAAGTTTCAGTTCAGTAAATTTAATACATAAACTAAAAGTAAACAGTTAACTACATGTAATTTCTGCATCCTTCTGCCAGTCTGTGTAAACTAGGAATGGAACTAATTTAACTAAACTTAGAAATTGTCACTTACAGTTCAGTTAACACATGAATGCTGCGTTAGCTTTCAAAAACACCAATCGTTCCATGTTGTCAGCATTGAGGCAGCTTCTCGTTTCACTGAAGGTATAGCCAGCTGTACTAAAGAGACGTTCACTTGGTACGCTCGTAGGTGGTGCAGAAAGGTAGCGCTTTGCAGTATGACACAAGGTGGGAAATCTTGACATGTTTATTTTCCACCAATCCAATGGGTCATTGTCTCTTGGAATACACGGCTCTGCCAGGTAGTTGTTCACTTCTGTTTCTATGGTGACAGACATGTCGTTCTGTGCCTCAACAGGCTGATACTGATCCCATTAGGTCCAAAAGTCGTCTTTTTTCTGTTTTTTTGTTGGCAGTTGTTCGTCAGCTGCAGGAAAAACTTCAGACAGCTGGACTGTAGCTGTAGATGACGTTGGCTGGCATAGTAATGTAGCAGTCATAATGTCGGTCTTGGCTTGTACTTGCTGCACAGTGGTAAAAAAACGTAGCTTGAAGCATGGATCCAAGCCAGCTGACACCGCATACATGCTATTTTCATACAAGCCCGAAAATCTCCTAGTTAATGATACTATCAGTTCACTGACTGTCTTCTTGATGCCCTCATCTAAATCATCTTTCTGAAGATACAACAAGATAGCCTGAACAGCTGGTAGGATCATTGAAAAACAGGAATTGCTGCAGCTTATTTCATGGGTCAGTTGTTCAAACGGCTGCAGAATTGCAACAATTCTTGTTGCTAAAGCCCACTGGTTTGTTGTCATGGATAGCGCCTTGTTGTACTTTTCATCACATTCAGCGACATACACAGACACAGCTCTCTTTTGCTCTATCAAACGATCCAGCATCTGGTACGTCGAATTCCATCTGGTCACTACATCCTGAACCAACTGATGGTTTGGCACTCCAAGTTGTTCTTGAATGGCATGAAGGCTCGAGGTAGCACTTGAAGAATGTCGAAAATGTCCCACAATCTTTCATGAGAGTGTTATCAAGTCAGCAACAGATGGCTGTGTCAGAATGGCGTCATGCAGAGCCAGCTGCAGTGTGTGGGCAAAACAACTGACGCTGGGAAGATCTGCATCATGTAACGCTTTCACCATGTTGGCGCCTCCATCACATATGACCAAGTGGACACGTTGTTTTTCAATATTCCAGCGATTCATCATGTCCAGCAGAGCATCAGCTAGTCGAGTTCCAGTGTGCTGTCCATCAAACTTTTGACAATGAAGGACAGCAGCTTGGCGTGCAAATTTGTCATCGATCCAATGTGCCGTTAAGATCATGAAAGATGTTGTCGTTGTCTGCGCTGTCCAAGTATCTGTAGTTAGACACAAAAATTTTGCTTCGCTGATGGCAGCCTGAACACAACCCTCACTGTATCGTACATCTCAGGTATGATTTTTTCACTGAAGAATTTGCGGCTTGGTAGCACGTATCTTGATTCAAGTACATCAATCAGTTCTTTAAAGCCACTATCATCAACAATTGAGTATGGCTGGATGTCAACGCCAATCATTTTTCCGATGGCCCGGTGCACTTTTTGCGCCTCTGGGCTGTCGATAGACCACTTTTTTTTCTTGTTAATGATGTCGCTTAGTGTTTGCTGAGTCCTTCCCGTCTGCTGAATGCCAGATGTCGAACTTGCCGAGGCTGATGCTGCTGCTTTCTGGTTTATGACCTGTTTGTACTCGTCCGGGTGTTTGTACGACAAATGGTTATTCAGTGGAGTTGTTGTGAATGACTTCGCTGAACTACCGCCACGAGAAATGAATGCGTTGCACAACTGGCACATTGCTTTTATTTCATCGCCGCAAATCTTGAAAAAATTCCAAATTGGACTTCGCTTATCCGTCACTGAACTAACCAACTGTAATTTGAATTTAATGTAAAATTAACTAATAAGTTTAACTAACAATTGACCTGCTCAAGCCTCAAACGCTGAACGTTAACGTTCAGTCACTGTACACAAAGAATGAGACTACTGACACTGCAATACCACGGTCCAGGCAGTAGGCAACACCTGGCTGCAACCACAGCATATATTATGTTAATCAGAGAGTTACTTCAGTCCACTCGCTATAGCAGCCGCATATGCAGAAACAGATGTCACGTGACCACTATTCATATTCGGTCCGACCGCTAC
The DNA here is from genome assembly GCA_029931535.1 of Margaritifera margaritifera. Lineage (NCBI taxonomy): Eukaryota > Metazoa > Mollusca > Bivalvia > Unionida > Margaritiferidae > Margaritifera > Margaritifera margaritifera. Next base: position 61,269 of record JAQPZY010001174.1, on the reverse strand, counting down.
TATTCGGCCGAATACCGAATAGCTATTTGGCCCACTATTCGGCCCTGAAGCGAATACGAAGCGAATGTTCGGTAAAACCTAGTTAATAGGGATAGGTTTGGCAGAATCACCAATATGTGATATAGAACCTTATCATATGAATGGTTCATAAGTCTCCAAAATAGAATCAGACTGGGGTTTGATTGACCCAACAAATGTACTGCTTTCAACACCAGACCGTGACCTTGACATCTTTGAAATAAAAGCATTTGGAATAGATCTGTCTTTATTCTGTTGCTTATTTTTCAACCTGAAGCAATCAGAAATGACGTGCCCTTTCATTTTACACGTGCACGTAGGAAGAGATAAGGATTTCTGATCAGTCTTATCAGATGTTTGATTCCTAACAGTTGTGCTGTTTTCAAATTTGGATGTAATCATTTGAGACTGAAATGGCTTTTTACCAGAAAATTGCTGAGAGGAAGACTTATTGCAAAATGAAATTTTGTGAGTCAAGGAATAATCATCAGGCATACGAGCAGCATTTTCAAAAGTTTCCACTTTCTGCTCGTCAAGATAGGTCTTGACATCACCATGGATGCACCTCTTAAACTCTTCAATTAATATGAGCTGTCTGAGGTTATCATAATCTTGATCAACCTTCTTGGCTGAGCACCACCTATCAAATAGTTGTTCTTCTTCCCTCGCAAATTCAACATGAGTTTATCCAGTTTCTTTTCTACAATTCCAAAACTTTTGTTGATGTGCCTCAGGTGCCAACTCGTAACCCTTTAATATGTACTCCTTAACCACATCATAATCAGTGCTTTGTTGTACTGACAGTGAAGTGTAGACTTCACAAGCATTGCCAATAAGTACACTTTGTAATAACAAAGTCCAATGCTCATTTGGCCATTTCAAGTTTTCAGCAATTTTCTCAAAGTGAAGAAGGTATTTATCTACTTTTTCCTGAAAAGGGGGTACTAACCTAATATATCTGGTAACATCAAAGCCTGAACTTGTGCGTAAAGGGGGGGGGGAGTGTGCTTGCCAGTTCTAACTCTTAATGTATATTGCATTTCCCTGTCCTCTTTCTCTCTCTGCATTACCTTTTCTTCTCTTTGCAACTGCATCTGCCTGTCCTTTTCTTCACTTTGCAACTGCATCTGCATCTGCCTGTCCTTTTCTTCTCTCTGCATCTGCATCTGCCTTTCTATTACCCTCTTCTCTCTCTGCATTTCCTTTTTCTGAAGCTGAAGCTTTGCTAATTCCAAATCCATATGGTATTTTAACTGCAATTCCTTTAATTTCCAATCAAAACCAGATACAGACTTATAAATTAAACCCAAAGCACTTTCATCCAAAATTTTCTTTTCCACCAAATGTGGAATTAAAATATTCTTTATCTCTTGCTTTGTCAAAGATACTTTCGCTTCAGAAAGATCATAGTGTCTGGCAAGCTCATGCATCTCATCCTTTTTCATAGAGTCTAGCCCTACATGGGTAGGACTTGAAACAAAGTTATCAACCTTAGATGACATTGTGAATACTTGCTGGTTTCACTAAAGATTTCTCAAATGGGTGAAATAAATATCTTTACCAGGTACAATGAAAATTCCAAAACAAGGTCAATGTAATTAGTAATTTAGAGAAATTAAGAACCCAGATGAGCCCCCAATTTCTGTTATGACTCTAGGTATTAAAATAATGTAACAGAAAGAAAGTGAAACCAACAATGTAAGAAAAATAACAAGCAATTTATTTCTAGACAATTCAAATGAAAATTCAAAAGACACGTACAGTAACTTGAATTAAAGTCCAAATAATCCAATAATCCTAAGTGTCCTAATGACAAGTCCTAAATATATAGAATGTTCCGAATGAATTCCAGTAGCCTTGAATGTCCTGATGTGCTAGTAGTCTTGAATGTTCTGATGTGTCAGTAGTCTTGAATGTTCTGATATGCCTGAATGATGTAATCCAGAGTATCTTTGATTGAACTCACACAAATCACAAAGTCAAATATTAATCCAAAATGAGAATGAGCAGTTTAGTAATTCCAATGAATATTTCAAATAAATAATTCCTCTCTCTGAATTTGCTCTGATTCTCACAACTGTAAAATATGATTACTAAAATAAATTCCTTAATAGACTGATCTTAATAATATGAAGTTTAGTATAGGAATGAAGTCTTGTTTACCAAATGCTCAATAAATATAAGACAAGTCACCTGACAGAATATTCTAGAATATGAGTAACTCGAATGGAAATGTACTGGTGTACCTGACTTTTCTCATGTCAAGACATGGAAAATTCCAATCTAAGTACTAAATGCTATGTAAACAAGACTGACCCTGAACTCAAATGTAGTAAATATGTTATTTACAAAATGATCACTAAAGTACAGCTTACCTCATGGACACATAGTATAAGTTCAATATACATAACACACAATCAGAGCTGGATTAAAACTATGAATTCCCTAAATTATCAACAGCTAGTTCATGTAGCCACTAGAGTAAGAGAGGTATCTGAAACATTAATCAATTACATCTATACTATCAATGCTGACAACATTATAGAAGTTGCAGTTCCCCACTATGCCATAAGTGATTGTTATCCTATCTGCTGTATATGATAATTATGTAAAAAAAAAGTAAACCCTATCATCACAAATATATCGAGTATCGAATAATGACAAGATTCAGTGCACAGATATTCCTTAAAGAACTGAAAGATATTCCTTGGTCAATAATTGAATCTTTTAATGACCCATCGGATGCTCTTGACATTTGGATAGATATGTTTACTGACACCCTGAACAGTCATGCTCATATTAATTTCAAGAGAGTTAAGCAACAAAATCAACCCAATTGGATAACAGGTGATATATTGAATGCTATTAAGACAAGGGATAGATTTGATAAATTAAAAGATTCTAACAATTACAGATTATGGAGAAAGTCAGTGATTCAAAAGGCAAGGAAAACTTACAATTCCACTTAAATATCAGATACTATTATGAAAAAGAACCTTAGAAAACTCTGGAAAACTTTCAGTGACTTAAAAGGCAAATCTGTCAATAACCTGCCGTTTAGATGTATTAGTGATGAAAATGGTAACATTCCGCAAGAACCTCTTGAGAGTGCAAATGCACTCAATGATTACTTTGTGAACATAAACAAAAAACTTGTGGATCTCACAGCTCATAAAAGATACTCAAGTGATGAATTAAATTAGCATATTTCCTCTAAACTTAGCAAAGAAAACTACTTTAAAATACCTAAAATTAGTCTAGAATTCATTTTTAACAAATTAGATAAACTTTATGTCAGAACAGCTACAAGTCTAGATGGTATAAGTGCTTAATTCCTAAAACTCTCATCTAAGTGATTGCACCTTCACTTTTGTATATATTCAATCTAAGTATTTCTGCAGGTGTTTTTCAAAACAGTCTTAAACTGGCAAAAGTAACCCCAATACACAAGAAGGGAGATCTTTCTGATATGAATAACTATAGACCTATATCAGTTTTATCATCGCTTTCAAAGATATTAGAAAGATATGTTTGTAAAGAATTTTGAAACTACCTGGAATCTTTTAATTTACTACATTCATGACAATCTGGCTTTCATGAATGACATTCATGCCAGACTACACTAACTAGAATGGTAGATGATTGGTGAACAGCAATTGATCAAGGTAACCTGGTAGGTACAGTGTTTCTTGACCTTACAAAGGCTTATGACCTTGTTAATCACAAAATCCTGCTGGAAAAGCTCAGCATATATCAAGTTAACCATGAAAATTTAACTTGGTTTCAATCCTATCTTGAAGGCAGACAACAAGAAGTTTCTATTTTAAATAAGGTTTCAGATAAGAAACTCAAAAACTCAGGTATTCCACAAGCATCAGTTCTTGGACCATTACTCTTTCTGCTGTACATCAATGATTTACCATATCACATTGAGCTATCCACCACCAACATGTTCACAGATGACACAACATTATATAACACTGGATGAACTAGTCAAGACCTTAGCACTAAATTAAATCAGGATTTGGTTAAAGTAAGTAACTGGGGTGAGCACAATGGTATGAAGATAAATGCAGCCAAAAGCCATGATCATAGGTAGTCAAACAAAAGTAAAAGCTGGGAAAGATGACTTCAAAGTTATGCTAAAAGGAATAGATATAGAACAGTCTGAAAATGAAAAACTACTTGGTGTTATGATAGACAATATCTTGTGCTGGAAAATGCAAGCTGATAAGGTCATTAAAAAAGTAAACTCGCTGCTTTATATCTTGAACAGAATAAAATCTTATCTCTCTCAAAAACAGAGAAAGATATTCTACAATGCCTATATCATGCCACATCTAGAATATTGCTGTTCTGTCTGGGGTAATAGTGATACAGAAAATCAAGAGAGACTAGTGAAATTTCAAAAAAGCAGCAATAGTTATTCTTGATGCTGATTGAGATACACCATCAACAAATCTTTTTTTAAAACCCTTAAGTGGCTTCCATTTCAACAGAGAACTCAGCATCAAAAGGGTTTACTAGTCTTCAAATTCTTAAATAGGTTGGCTCCTGATTTCAATGTAATTTAAAATTTGTGGAAAATGTACATACATATGAACTAAGATGCATCTCAAACAACAATTTATATTTACGTAAACCAAATTCAGAGTTTTATAAAAACAGTTTTGCATTTTCTGGAGTCAAACTATGGAATTCCATTCCACCCTATATAAAGTCAGCTGACTCTTCTCTAGATTTGAAGAAGCTTCTTAGTCAGCATTTACAGAAACATTTGTATGATTTTGTGTAATTCAGTACTACTCTTCTTTAAAACAATGTTCTTTATGTACTCACCTGTAATGTTTTACACAGGTTCACTACTGATCTTTGTATGAATCCTGTATGTACTCATCTATAATGCCTTGTACATATTTTATAGTAGCGGTAGATCAATTATCTAGTTTTAATAGCATTGTTGTCTAAAGACACCACAACTTGTAAAGATTGTACAACATATACATGTAATTGTAGAAGGCCTCATGGAAGATTGGTCATTTGACCAAATAAGCTTTTTCTTTAAATAAAGCCATTATTATTATTATTATTATTATTATTATTATTATTATTATTACTATAAATAAATAAAGTTACTTTTCTTCCTGCAGAAATGGAAACTTTCACGGCACAATAAACGTGTTTCAATCACCAATCACTTTGTAAAATGCAACAATCGTTCAGATTCCATTACTTTTATTCAAGTTTGATGATGACTTCCATTGATTGTTGTTGTTTTCGATTAAAGTCATCTCTCATCTAATCAACATTTACGACTATGAAGGGTGCATTGTTTTTATTGAAGATTGTAGCTGGCTTGCTTTGATGAAGGGTGCATGCATTATTGCAGTTGCTGCAAAAGACCAACTTTGGAGGACCAAACAAGTGCCTGTTTGTTAATCTGACAGCAACATTAAAGCCTGGTGGCAACCTCAGATAATTGTAGAACAAAGTATGGGTTGAAACTGGCACCTTGTTGACATAAATGATCAGAAAACAAAGCAGTGGCTCAGGGTGTGATTCAAATCCGACCATCAGATCAGCCTGGGTCAGCTACTGTGGGGTCTTTGAGCAAGCCACTTAACTCTAATAATCTACTTGTGTTGCTGTGCTGTAAAACACCAAATCAACAAATAAACTCTTTGGAGATCTTGATAATATAAGCTGATCTCTGTTTCATAACTGCAAAATTTGCATATTCTACAGCCAATTGTGATTTAGCTGTTCAGCTTGGATTTGAGAACTCCTTGAATTTAGAAAAAGTTGGTTTTATGCTTGAAAAGTTCTTAAATTTGTTGGGAAACTGCTTGAATGTTTCCAAAACCTCTTTGAATTTATCTGAGGGATAATCCAAATTAAAATTGAGCAAAATGTATCACTTTTCAATTAAGAATTTTTTTTTAAAAATATTTTGTCCAAAAGCAATCAATATAGAAATAAAATGGGGATCAAATTTGGTTGATCAAATGACTCATGACAACAGTAGCTAATACAGTAACATGTGGAGAAGGTTCAGTTTCATTAGTACAAAAATACTAAACATTTTGGAAGTCCTCGAGTCCAGAGTTGTATGAACCATGCAGAATCCTTGTGTATGAAGCACTGGCATTCACAATTATAACTTGCTTTTAGGGGACCAAAACAACAAGGCCAAAGGTTGTGAGAGTATTGGAGAAAAGAAGAGATAAAATTATGTTGTGTTTAAGGGCCTATTCAAATTTATACAAATGATGCTGATCTGCCATCAAAGATGGCCACCATTACTAAAAATAGAAAAACCTTTATATTACTTCTGAAAAACTGCTTAACAGGATTTGATAATATTTGACAGAAAGCATCCTGATATGAAAACCTTTTAAATTTATACAAATTATGCCGATCTGTAATCAATATGGCTTCCATTACAAAAATAGAAAGCAGCCATCTTGAAAATCTTCTTATTGCTACTCCTCCTGAATGAAAAGTCATATCAGCATGCGTTTTCACCAGAAGTTTTCTCATGATGACTAGTTGGTCCTAAATGAAAATGGTTCCGTCCAGACATCCAATATGGCCACCACAGTGGCCATCTTAAAAGTCTTGTTATCGATGCTCCATCTGAATTAATGGTCATATCAGCATGGAGTTTTCACTTAAACCTTACTATGGTGTCTAGTTTGTCTTAAATAAAACTTTTGTCGATATTACTTGCAATTTGTCATATGGATAGTCATAGGTCATATTGGCATAGGGTTTTCACCACAAGTCTTTTAATGCTGTCTTGTTTGTCCTAATGAAAATGGTTCCGATCTTACATCCAATATGGCTGCCACAGTGGCTAATTTGAAAATATGATCACTCAAGAATATCATAGATGGTTTCAACACACTCAGCAGTTAAAAGACGGAATGGTCTTATTTTGAATTCCTGGAAATTCATTTCAGACAGTAGAGCTTCAGTCTCAGGGGACTCCTGTTATGTGCCCACCATAATGTGGAATGTATTGTGTTATGTCTGCCTATATGTTCTCTAGTTTGCGCAATAACTCCTGTTCTCCACCATCTACTGTTTCCAAACTTTGCAAACAGCCTGCATGTGAAGTTAGAAAGAAGCCTTTCGATTTTGTTTTCAGAAGATCAAATGACAAGGTCGCTGACTGAAAGAAGAAAAATGGTTTCTGCACAATGATATTAGTAAGGAAGAAGCTTATCAATGTTGGGTCAAAATGTCAAAGGTCAAGGTCACTGACTGAAAGAAACATGCTTTCTGCACGGTGACCTAGTTTTACATCACAGACTTAGATTACACTTTGTGGATTTTTTTTGTACATAGAATAAGATAAAAGCTTATTGGTTTTGGGTCAGAAGATCAAAGGTCTGTCTGGCTGAAAAATTGGTTTCTTCACAAAAATTTCAGTTCTCAACCATGTACCTTCACCAAGGTTTGTGGATGGCTTACACTTTTGGTAAACAGGAACAGTGATTTGGGGTCAAAAAATAAAAAGTCATGGTCATTGGTAATGAAAGCAGAAAGCTATTTTCATAATAATTTTAGTTCTAGACCAGAGGTTCTCAAACTCTGGTCAGTGATCTCCATTTAGGTGGTCTGCTGAAAGGTTGCGGAACATCAGCTAACAGTACAGTCAACATTAGGAGAGATCATTAAGTGGTCCGCCGAGACCCAAAGCAATTTTCAAGTGGTCCATGAAAAAAAAAAATATTTGAGAACCACTGTTCTGGACCATGTATTTCGACTGCAGTTTGTGGAGGACTTAAGATATAGAAGATTTGTACTTATTTGGGGGTGAAAAGGTCAAAGATCAAGGCTATGGTGGCTAAAAGAAAAATGTGTTTAAGGACCAAACTTTTGTTATCGAGTATGTTCCTTTACCCAACTATGTGGATCTCTTGTACTTACGGTAATAAAGAAACCTATAGATCCTGGGGTCTAAACACCAAAGGTCATGGTCATGGTAAGTCTGATAAGAAAATAATGGTTTCAGCAGAGCAAGTTTTGTTCAAGACAGCATACTTTCACCAAAGGCCAGGATCATAGAGATCAATGATGCCACATTAGTGCCTACATAGAGGACTATTAAACACAGGGCAGGCTTATTAGGTGCCATTTATGGTACTCTTTGGTGTTTACTTGAGGCAATGAATTCATATTGCAAAATGAACAACTTTTCCACAATATAATATGCATTTTAGTTTGTTATTACAAGAATCATTTGTAAAACCACCATCTTAAATAAATAATTTTGCAGTGTAAGAAATGATTTGAAAATATAGACAGAAATAATCAGTTAAAATTAGGAAATGATTCAAAGCTTAAAGAAATAGAGGATATTTGCTTGTATCTAGTGAATAATGGATATATTTTTTTTGCAAGGGTGAAAAACTCATATCTTTTCATGAGTGACAAAGTTTTGACCTAAATGCTGGAGTTTTTCACCCACAAGATGAAATATATCCGTTATTCACTCGGAACAAGCAAATTTTCTTTTTATTGTATGCTCTAAATGTGTTGGCTAGCTAAAGTGCACAACAGAATTGCAGTTGCAGATTTCTTACAGTAATTTCAGCTGTTTACCATATATGAGTGTTGCATTTTGTGTACATTCACTCAGAAAATATAAGTAGTAACATAATTCTCTTTCATAATTCAAGGTAAGCAAGCATATACTTGGAAAAACAAATTAAGTTGCTAGTGGAATTTGAACATGGTTCTTTTGCATGACAGGTCGACATGCTACCACTTGACCAAGTGATTGACAACCTTGCATATGAAATTCTCTGGTCATAATGTTATAGATGACTATTCACTTGAGGTGAAAAAATAAAATCGATAAAAGTTATTTCTCTTGGAAAATCCACTAATTAACAGACTAGCATAAAAATAAAAATATTTTCTAATGTCAGAAATATCTTTTATAAAAACAAAAACAAATATAATGCTACAGTATCCTATATATCTTCAAAAGGAGAAAAATATGTTTGTCTATCGCTGTTCTGGGCAATATTAGAATTGTCTTTGATTCTTACGTGTACAACTTGTGAAGGCATAGTTTTTACTTAGGGATGCTGTCTGCATACAGTGTGTGATACAGACTACTGTGGTCTATCTTTTTCACTGAAAGTTATGGCACATGATATGAAAATGCGCATCTCACTTGTTGAAGAGGGATTTCTTCCTTTTGTAAGACTCTACATCTACCAAAAGTGTCATGATTACATTGAGGTGGGTCATACCTATCTATCTTGTCTTGTTTGAAGAGGTACTCTCAACTGGGAACTGGCAGATGCTCATGCAAGGTGTGAATTGGGTGGGGTCTGATCACTCCTTAAATTCATAAACCAATATGTCAACCAGTCATATGAAATCCAGCAATCAAGATCAAGTAAAAATAAACTGGTGCATCTTAGTAGAGACTAAGATGTAATATTTCACAGTGTGAAAGAAAAATCTCACTGAATATAGCACTATCTCACAGCCTCACTCCCAGAGTTTAGCTTTCCACAAAATATTTTTGTATTCTAAAATTTTGTTCCTGGTCATATTTGGAACCAAAAGACATACCTTGCAAATCTTTTAATCATAATAAGTTGAGTAAACCCATGGATGGAATGTAACAAGGATCACATAACACATATTTCACACATTGCAAGGAGCTGTGTACTGGTATGTGTTTTGTCACAAAGGAATTTAGTCTGTTTTCCATGTAAACAAAGTATTAAATGTAGAAGAACTTATTTATATAGCAATTAACAAATATTTTTGTCTGTTTTATTCTCAGTTCAAGATCTGACTTTGCAAGAGTCCCAGAATGTCATAGAAGCTGTGATTTTTACACTTGACACAAAGAAACCATTTGATGACCTGGAGAAAGTCACAGTCATAGTCAGTAATGACATGTTTCAACAGATGACACAATGGTTGAAAGAAAAAGTGCATGAAAGCATGAACCGGACAGCGACATTCTGGAAGAAAATTAATATTTTTAGTAAGTTGACAGATTATATTGATAGCATATGTTGTATATTTTAATGTTTCCTGCTGCTAAGGCAAGGGTACTTTGAAATGATCAGCATCCATCAGTCTATCCATCCATCTATGCATAAGCTTGTGAATGCTCTAGCATTCCACATTTTTTATTTGATTTCAACCACATTTGCTGTGAAGCTTCATTTCAACAAGAGCTTAGATGAGTTTGATGATGAGCATAGTAGATTTAGGTTGATAATAGTTTTGCCCTTGATCAGCTTAGAATATCATTGTAAGGATTGTAACATTCACTTTGTGTTTGATTTCAGTTAAATTCACTGAACCTTGATCTTAAAGGAGCACTACTGCATAATATGAAAAAATATAAAATTCCAGAAAACTCTAGGGAATTTTAGTCTTTGTTAAAATACAATTTTTCTGACTCATAAAATACTATCAAACATTTGGGTTTACATAGATAATCAAAGTCAAACTTCCAGATTTGAAAAGCTTCAACGTCATTTTTTTAGTTCTATAAATAGTGCACAGGAATAATGTATACATATTCAAACAACTGTGGCTGTTACCATAGAAGCTGATGACTCTATGTAAACATGAGAGTGGTGAAGACCCACATCCCAGAAGAAGAAATATATCTTGTGGAAAAACCACCTGTACAGCTGGGATTAGTTTCATCAAGGAGATGGAGAAAGAATAAATAGCAGACAGTACAACAGATACAATGGAGCTATACGCTGCCAAACTATGGAAAATGACTTGAAGTAAGTTGATACAAGAGAAAGAAACGTGTCTCAAAACAGTTGACTACAAACGCTGGATTATAAATGATCTACTTGATAGCATGATTTCCAATCGATGCTTGCAGCAAATTTAAATCACTGTGATAGTTTTACATAAATTAGTGATGGAGGAATGGATATGCATAAAGCTATCGTTACTGGAAATTAACATGGAGAATTACATATACATGTATACTCATCCTTTTGACCTTCAATTGAATGCATGACTGCAGTGCTGTGCTATCTACATAATCAGAAACTGTTTCTAATGTCAATAATATTGTTTAATTCAGAAAACTGTTACTGTTAAAGTCCAATTCATCTGCTTTACTCAACATTTCTTCATTGCGCATTGCATGTACTGCAGATGCATTCAGCAGGGCATCATATTTCATGAATTGTTTTAGTTTATATTCCTTATTCTTTTTTTCTTTTTTCTTTTCCGGTATCACATCACATAAATGACCTTTAACAGAACAATTCAAGCGATCATAGCAGAAGCCTTTCAGTGACCCTCATATATTAGAATCCAAAATGCTTTTGTCAACTTAGACTCATTGTAAACTTAGCTTACAGTGAGAAGTGTATATTCTATGTATATTTTTACCTTGATCAGATCTGTACTTTACCTACAATGCATCCAATAAATGGGTTTAGTTTCTGTTCACAAAATACATGTAAATTTGTGTTCTTGGAAAGAGGAAAATGATGGTTCGTATGAATGTTTGCATGTAAAAAAGTGTTGCTATCCAGTATCATAACATAGATAATAATTTCAGTATCTTTTAAAATTACTATCTGAAGGGAAGAAATCAAATATTTCTTGCTGCCAACTTTAGTAGACTTTTAATGCCTAGTAATCTGAGGAACTCGGCTATCACAAATACCTTGAAATCACCTACTAACAGCTTCACACACAAACCACAAACTGTAAAAGTTTTATTTTTCTAAGTTTAAAACTTGAGGTAATAATAATAATAATAATAATAATAATAATAATAATAACAATAGTAATAATAATATTCAATTGCAATGTGCATAGGTTGTTATTTGCAATTTTCCATTTCCCATTCACTACTTGTATGTACCTCACAACCATTCCTTTTACAGTCATGACAGTTGAATGTAAAATTTGTATTTTATAAAAAAAATTGGAAGACAGTTGGAATATCATATTAATAGGGTAGATAGAAAATAATGTTTCAGGTAGAGTTTATGTTGTTTATAGTTGTAATGAAAGTATAATTAGTATTGAAAATTAAAATGAAAGTCTTGTCTATATAGTTAATGTGTGTAGCTATTAGTTATATCATTAAGTTCAGATATATGTAAATTTAGTTTGTGTTTCTCATGTCATGAAAACCTGTTTCATGGAAGGTGTACTTTGTCAACCAAAGATTGTTATCTAAGTATTGATAGTATTTGAAATCTTTTAATAATTATCATTGACAGTCATAATGTTTAAAAAAGTTTTAAAAAATTAACATTACTTTTATCCCCACACATCTTTTAAAATGGTGGGGATTATGTCTTCTTGTCTGTCTGTCCTGCCATTATTAATGTAGTGTATCTCTTACACCATTAAAGACACAGACTTGAAAGTTTGGGATATGATTGGAGGTAGTCTTTAGATATACATAGAGGTTTTAAAATTTTAATTATGACTCTTGGGATGGGACCAGTGTCTGGGGATAGTTATGTTTTTTTTTTAAATCGAAAGATTTTAAGTCTTGTAGGTGGAGATCTGAAAGTTGTTTTGTGTCATCTTCAAGGCCAGTGCTATAACATATGCATTAGGCTTTTGGGTTACACTATCTGGTCTTGCCCCAGGGATGATCCAAGTGAGTAAGCTTCCCCTGGGTCACAACTTGGAAACTGTTGAGATCCCCACCCTGTAATCATAAATAGGTTTGAAGGACATGAGATGGCACAAGACATACCAGTATATCCAGTTCAGACCAATGGTCATGCCCCTTAGGTTGTGGACTTGCCCCTGGGTCATAGCTTGGAAGCAGTTGAGATCCCCAGCCTATATCTATATATAGGTTTGAAGGGCACAAGGAGACAAAATTAGACATATATCCAGCACAGACCCTGGGTTGTGCCCCTGTGATTGGGAACTTGACCATGGCTCATAACTTGGAAACTGTTAAGATCCCCATCCTAGAACTATATATACACTTAATGCACACAAAGGAATATATGCACTTGTACATCCAAAACATATCCTGGGTCATGCCCCTGGAGTAGGGGACTTACCCTTGGCTCATAACTTGGAAACTGTTAAGATTCCCACCATATAACATATATACACTGACTGCATATGAAAAGAGAAATACACATTTAGAGTATGAAAAATTTACCCCTGGATCAGGCCATACCCCTAGCCATATAGATTGGAAGCATGATGATATGCTATGCCATGTCATTTACCTAATTTGATGTATTTTCCTGTATCTCACTTTGGATTACACTGAATTTGATGGTTACCCAAACAATCATCCAGTGTAAAAACTGTACAAGTGACACTACCCACATGCTTCTTGAAGAAAATGTGGAATTAGTGTGTATGGATACTTGTGTAATTTTGTATAAAATCTTCCAATATTATTCTGCTTGGAAGGTTTACTGAAACTAGCCTATTGGCTGGATGATGTTTTGTATATTTACACATCAGAACTAGAGAGCGTGTTGTTATTCTTTCTTGAAGGTCAAGATCACATATTAAGGTTACATTTACTTTAAGTGTGCTGTTTGTAACTATGATTCTGATAGAAGTAGTGGTATAAAATTGATACACTTTTACATATATATATGTAAGACATGGGTGTCAAATTTGCCACTTTCATGGTTCTCATTTGAAGGTCCAAGGTTGACATTACTATATTTGTTTGGAGCTGTAACTTGCAATCTTTTAAATGCAGTAATAGACACAAAACTTGGTATAGCAGTAGATCATGACTTGATGTTGTCACTTGGCACTTTCATGGACCTATCTGTATGTCCAGGTCTCGGGTCTCAGGTTAATATCATTTTTGTGTTTGTCCAAACTGTCACTCAGAAGCTGTTGTTAAAGATCATGGGATGAAATCATAGCTTGAGATGTATCATGTACCTATCATATGTATCAATAGCATGGTCCTATCAGCAAGATCAAACTCACAAGTGAAGCTTACTCCTTTTTTATTTAGGACTGAAACTCTAAAGTCATTGAAGGTAGTTTAATTAAACTTATGTTTAACACGTAACTTCTGAATGTGTCATTTATTTTTCTTGGTATTTTCATCAATGTTTGATCATAGATCAACATTTTGTGTCAGGGTTTGAGCTCTCAAATTCTCAAGGATAGTGAGATGAAACTGTATATTCATGCATCATGACCTAAGGTCATGTCACATAACACACTTTTATGATCCAATTTTAAATTTCAATGTCATTTTTTATGGTTGGGTTGTAGTTCAGTAGCTGTTTAAGTCAAATGAAAATAAAACATTTTGGATGATGTGTCTTGTACCACTATCAAGATCCTATCTGCAAAGTTAAGGACACAGTCTTCTCAAGGTTACTTACCATGTGATGTCTGGCTGTAACTTTAAGCCATTAAAAGTAGTATTATCAAACATTGTACAATTTTACATCTTGAATTTTTGTGACTTTCATAATCTTAGCCACAAAGTTACAGTCACATGCCAATATCCATATATTTCTTGCCAAGTCTTGAATTAAAAGCCCATATTTAGAGAGATGAAACTGAATATGTTTCTATCGATGATAATCTGACACTGTTTCATATACCACTTTCATGGCTCTACTTAAATGTTTAGGTATTCAATTTTTGTATCCAGACTGTAGCTCTGAAGCTGTTTAAGATATGAGGAAGAATATATGTATACTGATATAGAGAGTGTGTTGCATACCATGTTCTGTGTCATTTGTCAAGGTCAAGGTCAATGTAAGAACACTTCTGGTGTCATGTTAAATTATGATATGACTATTGATGCATTTTTACACCCATCTTAAATCAGGAAAAATTATGTTAATGCTATATCCATCCATCCATCCTTCTGTTAACATTTGCTTGTCCAGCCCATAACTTTGTCACAGTTGGAGAGATTTTATGAAACTCTGCCCATGTATATATCATGACTAGATGACTAGATGGTGTGTCACATGCCATATACAGCCCCCCCCCCCCCCATCACTAGGTTAAGTTCACAACAAGGTAAGGGAAAATGTAATTTTGTGATGTTGCACATTTTCTTGGGGATAACTTTTAAACTACTGAAGATATTTTAATGAAACTTGAACCAGTAACATATAAGAGATAACATAGCCATGATATCAGCCTCAAAGTTAAGGTCACAGCCAGGGAAATAAAAATCAGCAATCTCTGTCCATATGCAGGTATAACATTTGAACCAATGACGGTATTTTCATGCAACTTCAGCCTGCTATATATCTGGACTTGATAGTGACTCATGTTTTCATAGTCTAACTCTCTGTCCCCAAGGATATGGTCAAAAACAAGGGAAGTCAGTGGCCTGTATCGTTATATAGGCTGTAACTTTTAACCACTTAATATATTTTGATGAAATTTTATCTAGCTCCACATCTTATCATGCAGCTGGCAGGTTTGTGGCTCTAAGGTCAAGGTCAGTGGTAATGAAAAGGGCACAAGATGGGCATATAATGTGCTGTGTGGTACTCTTGTTACTTAAAGCCTGGAGGTTGCATCACATATCACTGTTTTGGTGCCATCTTCAAAATCAAGATTGTAGACTTTGAGATGGTTATTCTACATGCTTTTACCATCAACCCATGTGACACTGATGTGAAATTGTGTGTGCTTTCAGCATGTGCATCTTAGCCACTTCTGTAGTGGAATTTTCATCAATTTTCTGTGCATGCAGCTAAAGCGATATGGGGTTAATAATGCATAAAAGGTAAGAGCATGCAGACATGCTGCTTCTCTGAAGAATTTTTTATGAAAATAACTTTCCATTAATTTCAATATGACACAAAGTTTAGTTTCAAAGAACTCTTCACATGAACATATTTGTGAAATAGGCAAAGAATATGAGGAGTGTTCCAACTGCTAGGAGCTTCATAGAAAATGAGACATGACATGTACAATACATGTTGTATCATACATTATTCATTTATCATCTGTCCTGCATGAACTTATGAAGTGAAAGAAACTTTACAAGAGTTTTACATTTTCTGCAATAGCTGTATCTATGGAGAACTAGAAACTGTTGGCTAAGGGACCGACCATTTATTTTGGCAGAGGGGGAGTGGGCATTTTGGATTTTCTTTTAAACCAGAATTTTTTTCTATTACCTCAAGATAATTCTTTTCAGCTAATATATAAGTTTTTTGTCCACAAATCAGAATGAGAATTTTTTTGAGCTATTTGAGGGCTGGAAATTTGTAGTTTTTAAGGTAAAATATTCCAGCCC
The DNA here is from genome assembly GCA_029931535.1 of Margaritifera margaritifera. Taxonomy (NCBI): domain Eukaryota; kingdom Metazoa; phylum Mollusca; class Bivalvia; order Unionida; family Margaritiferidae; genus Margaritifera; species Margaritifera margaritifera. The sequence continues at coordinate 44,990 of JAQPZY010001174.1, read as the reverse complement.
TCATCCCCCCCCCCCCCCGAAAATTAAATGGGCAGTCCCTGAATTTAATGCAACCAGGAGACAAATCTCTGAACCCAGTTTAACCTGCAAATTACTATTATTTTTTTAATGTTATTTTTACTTTTATTTCAATGTTAGCCTAGTAAGCCATACTTGATTCTCTTAAAGTATATTTCATCAACCCCAATAAAATTCACTTCATTTCTTGCGACCTGTTCAGAATATTTCCTTTTATACTTTCATGTCAATAAGCTGGCGGTATATGGGATTTACTTTGTCCAACTATGTGTGTGAGTCCATCTGTCTTTGATGTCCATGCTGAAACTTCTATACAGGTTCATTTATTAACATTAAACTTTCACTATGGGTGAATTTGAGATGTGTATGTGTTTACCATATAGATAAACAGATAGAGGGCTCATCCTTTTATTATTTTATTTTACGAGAGAGAGAGATGTGATAATGTAAACTTTAAATCACTAACACTTTGAGATGACCCCCATAATCCCATTACACAAGAAATTACTTAAAGGAGAATACATTGCTGTGTATTAAAACTCTTTCATCCCATCGGCAACAACAGTAGATAGTCTTTTATTATCACATAAATTAATGTGAAAGCATAAACAACCATTCTCATGCCATTTACACCTCAGATTGCCATTTTGATTTGTCACATTACCATATTATACACATTGTTGAGCTCTATTTTTAGACAAGGAAAGCCCTAAGTATGTTGAAGTTTGGCCATCTTTAAACATGATTTTCAGCCTTTTTAGATGGAACACAAACTGAATTTCAACATTTTTCGACTTTTGGAATCTAATAATAAAAAACTAAAGCAAAATAAAATTTTTTGAAAATTTATGCAGTAATGTTCATTTAACAAGAGCTTAAATGAGTTTTGTGATGACCAGATTTTGACTCAATTTCACGAAGTTATGGTCCCTGATAAACTTAGAATAAGTGTTCCACTATGTTGTGAACAGTCTAGTATTCACTTTTGTTGTATAGTTTCAACCAGATTTGCTTTGAAGCTGCACCTCAACAGGATCTCGAATGGATTTAATGATGAGTCAATTTGACTGTTTACACCGAGTTATGACCCTTTATCAGCTTAGGATAAGCTTCCATGTCGCTTGTGAACACTCTAGGGTTGACATATTTTGTTGATTCCAACTAAATTTTCTGTGAAGCTTTAACTTTGATGATGATAAGATTTGACAAATTTAGACTTATTGTCCTTTAAAGACTTAGGATAGGTATCTCAAGGGCATGTAAACACTCTATCATTCAAGTTTTTTTTTATTTCAACCAAATTTACTGTGATTCAGCTTAATAAGGATTCAGATACATTTGATGTTGATCTGATATTTTACAGAGTTGTGGCCCCTGAATGACTTAGAATCGGCCTGTGAACACTGAAAGCATTCACATTTTTGTTTTGATTTCAACTAAATTTTCTGAAAAGCTTGATCATAATTTTCAGAGTTCTGGTCCTTGATTTACTTGGAATGTCCTAATGGCTTTTGAGAACTCGTGGATTTTTCATGTTTTATTTCAATCTTATTAACTAAGAACTTTCATATTTAGCAAGATCTTTGATAATATCAAGCAGAAGAAAGATTTTTACCATATTTTACTGAGTTATTGCTTTTGATTGACTTAATAAACTTTTATAATACACAAGTTTCTACTACTCCAACATTTTTTGGCTGGTGGCCAGTGGCAGTGACCATGTTGGTGGCTACTGATTGTTTATATATGTTTTATGATCATATCGATATCGATATAGGGTTTCATCAAAAGACTTCTTATGGTGTCTAGTTGGTCCATAATGTAAATAGTACCCCACAGACATCCAATATGGCTGCCAAAATTAACATATTTGAAAATCTTTTTACTAATTCTTCTATATGGATGGTCATATTGGCATGGGGTTTTCACCAGAAGTCTTCTAATGGTGTCTAGTTTGTCCTAAATGAAATGGTGCCAATCTTACATTGAATATGGCTTCCACAGCAACTAATTTGAAAATCTTATAGATCAAGAATAGCAGAGATGGTTTCAACACTCAACAGTTAAAAAGAAAATAAATAGTCTTATCTTGAATTCCTGGAAATTCTTTTCAACAGTAGAGCATCAGTTCCTTTGAGGGACACGTTAGGTCTTCTGATCAAAAACCAGAAGAGCCTATGTGAATTTCCCAAGTCTGACATCCATTAGCAGTTGTTTTATATTGCTACTCCTCAGTTGGAGAAGAGTTACAAACATGCACACATTATTTTCAACGAGGTCAAGTTGGTCCTAAGTTAAAATAGTGTCCCTCAGATATACAGTTTGGCTATGGTAGTGGCCATCTTGAAAATCTTCTTATTGCTTCTTTTCCTAAACAGAAAGTTGTATTGATATTGGGATTCCCAAAAATGCTTCTGTAATATGTTGTTGATCGTAAATTAAAATGGTGCCCCTTGGACATCCAATTTGGCCACTGCTGTGGCCATCTTGAGAATATTGTTATCGCAACTTGTCCTGAACAGATAGTTGTATTGACTTGGGGATTTCTTTAAAACACTTCTTATGATATGTGTTTGTCCTAAATCAAAATGTTGCCCCTCAGACATACAGTTTAGCTGCTGGTTTGATTTGGTGCTTTCCAGTACAGCAACACAAGTAGGTTATTTAGTGCTGTTTTGAGTCGGTTTCATAGCTCCTACCCCCAGGTGAGAGGGCTAAGGTACCTAAATTTGTTACAAACATGTACATTAGTTTTACATTCTTGGTGAAGTTTTTGCTTTGGCATAGGGTTTTTTGCATACTGTATAAATACTGTTTTACCTAGAATTATGAAACTTGGTGAGGGGATGCGCCTTAATGAGAACCACACTCTCATCACACATGTAGATCACTGCAACCTATATTTCATGGTTCATTGACTTTGATTAAATTTTTTAGTTACATTTATTTCTCAAGCACTGTTCATGATAGAATCATCAAACTATGTATGTATTTCTATTAGCACCACACCATTACCACAAAGGAAGGTCACTCTGACCTACATCTCACATTTTACTGGCTTAGGTTAAGTTTTTGCATTTAGCTCATGACCAGTTATGTTTTTTCACACAGCATATATACCCTTATACCTAGATTTATGAGGATTCACTGTGACTTATATTTTATGCCTCACTGACTTTTTGGTTACATGTTGTGTTTTAAGTTTATTTCTCAAGCTCTGTTCATGCAAGAATCATCAAACTAGATGATTGTATGCATCTCTGTTAGTACCACACCCATGCCACAAAAGAATGTCATTGTAACCTACATTTCACATTTTACTAGCTTAGGTTAAGTTTTTGTGTATAGCTTATGACCAAATAGGATTTTAATATCAGTAATAGCTTACTCTGTTGCTATTGCGTAGCTAATCTATTTCCGTGACAGGAAATACCTAACCGTATGATGAGAATTCATCCTCCCATAGGGTTGATAGAAAGTTCTAAAGAATAGGACTCTTTGTGTAAACCCCTCAGTCTTTAGCAGGTGACTTCCCACTTTACATCTTTCTTTTTCCAGTCGTCATCTTGAGGAAGACGGTGGAATTATCACTTGAGAAATTCCCTTCGATAGACGAGTCCACATAGCGAATTACGCTTTTTCATTACGTTTTTCGTAAACTGCAGGTGGTATTTACCCTTGACCAGTATTTTCCTTTTCTGGAAATATTCAGCTCTCTTGTGAGTTTGGCAATTTGATACCAAGAAACATCCCGTTCTTAATCTTGGTTAGTCACTTATTTCCCCATTCACGTATTGTACGTGGGGGATTAATTATTGCCTTTTGAGAATTCCGTATTGTTTTCTTAAGCTAGGGTAGGTAAATTATCCTTTTTCCCTGTCCCTGTCGCCAACCAGTTGATTTCCTTTGTTTGTTTTTGAAAAACTCACGAAAGGATTGAAAATTAATTTCCCTCAATTCTGATTTGTTGCTATCTTTAAAGCTCAGGAAAGCAGGTTGCACACCAGTCTTTTCTTCTTATGTGTGTTTTATATTGAACTCTGGTTAAAATTTTTTTAATTAGTATAGGAATTAATTCCTTTTACTATAATATTAATTAAAGCATTTTAACAAGCTGGTTTTTTTACTTATTATTTGTATCCAGTACTCGATAAATCTGGTTTACGTCACCTTGTTTTATCTTACTACCTATATATATAGTTGTGTATATACATATATATATATATATATATATATATATATATATATATATATATATATATATATATATATATATATATATATATATATACGGGAGGAGCAGCACCCTCTCCATTCCTACTAGGACAGAGAGCGAGTCGCAGCTCCCTCTTCATTCAACTAGGACAGAGCAAGTCGCATGAAGGACAGACACCGAGTCACACCCCTACCGGAAGGGAGGAGCAGCACCCTCTCCATTCTACTAGGTCAGCACAGTGTCAGCCAAGAGTGAGTCCCCCCTCCCCATGAATGGAGACTGTAGCACCCTTTCAGCCCCATTGTTGGCAGCAGGTTCATGCCACCCTGAAAGGGCTGAGCATCGATCTAAGTCTGTCCGATCTGAGATGATCTTCGTATTGATCAGAGTCGCTTGACCAGTCATTGACTGGTCAATGGCTACCAGTCACCGGTCACTGGACGAGAGTCATTGGTTATTACTGATCATTCGAGGCCCATCAGTATGAGGGAGATGTTCCAGGTTGAGACCCCCCTCCCTCTAGACAACTGTTCGATCCTCCTTGGGATTTTTAATCATCGTACCAACATAGGACTAGGGACGGGGATCAGATCGGCATTCCCCCCTTCCCTATGATTCCTTTAAACCCTTATGGGATGTGGGGCTATCCACCGCATGGCAGTGATTGGACAGTCCCCTGCATACAGCCTTGGCCCCATGGCAGTGAGATCGATGCTGCAGTCCATAGAAGGAGGGAAGGGGACAGACTCTACCCCAACCGCACCAGGAAGGTTGAGAGTTGCTCTCATACTTCTGCCATGCCTGCAACTAAGGACAGTCCCCTGGTTCTGCCGAAAGAGTCATGGGTTGAGGTCCCTCTTACTCCCAAGTCTCTCTAGCCTAAAAAAAATACAGAGAGACACTGGGTCACATAGTCCTGCTTCCCAGGTTTGAGGCAGGATGAGGATGTCCTTTCCATCCTAATGGATTCTCACGAGTTTGACACGGAACTGACAGGAAGTGGCACCCTCTTCCTTAGGATCTCCAAAACCGTCGGTTAAGGCGGCAGAGGAAGAATAGGTCTGGTCATTTGACAAAGCAGTTAATGAGGTTTATGATCTATTTCTCCTTTTGGCAAACTGGAAACTGCACAGGGACCCTCGGAATGTTCGGATTTCTCTAGGTCAGGTCTTCCACCATCATCTGTTTTGGTGGATCATTCGGGACCGGTTCCTTGCCGGAGTCCCTATACACGCCCCTGATCCCCACTTCTATCCGTTTGCAGATGCGTCAGATGCAAGGTGGGATGCTCATCTGGAGCTGGAGGGCTCGTGGTTCCGGGAAGAATCTACCCTCCACATAAACAAATTGGAAATGAGGGCAGTGGTTCTTAGCCCTTCAGGGGCGCGTTGACAACAAAGGGGTCGGTGCATGATGGTCTCCAATGACAACACATCAGTGGTGACTTACCTCAGAAGACAAGGAGGCACACATGCCCCTTCTCGCTGCATGGAGGTTTGGAACCTCCTTTGCCGGGCAACCTGGAAAGGGATTACCCTTTGAGTTCGACACATTCCTGGCAGGAAGAATATTTTGGTGGTCAGTCTGTCCAAGGAAGGACGGATAGTCATCACGGAATGTTCTCTGCACCAATCCATAGCAAACTTTGGGGGACACTCTTGGCAGACTTGTTCGTCACAAGGTTAAACAGCAAGCTCCCCTTTTACATCTCCCCAGTCCCCGATCAGGAAGCCTGGGCAGTGGATGCTTTCAGCCTGAATTGGGATCATCTGTTCGCCTATGCCTTCCCACCCTTCATAATGATTCCACAAGCACTTTACAAAGTAAGGAAGTCCACTGCTCAGCTCGTGTTGATAGCCCCTCTGTGGCCTCAATGATCGTGGTTCAACAATCTTCTCGACCTGCTGGTAGACCAGCCCAGGATGTTGCCACAGAGGAGGGTCCTTCTGTCGCAGCACAGGGGTTCTCTTCTGCACAACAAACCACAGATTCTCCACCTTCATGCTTGGCTCATCTGAAAGAATCTCTCCACCAGGAGAAGTTTTCGAGCAAGTCGCCAAATGCATCGTTCAATCCAAGAGGCAATCTACGTCAAAGCTCTACAATGGCAAGTGGAGAATCTTTTGCGATTGGTACAGTAGGAATCACATCAATCCTAGCTGTCCCTCTTTGAGTGCAGTGGCTGATTTTCTTCTCTTCCTGTTTGAAGAGAGGCAATGCTCAGTTTCTACTATCAAGGGCTATAGGGCAGCCCTTTCTAACACTCTCAAATTTTAGAAGGGTCCAGCTATTGGTGCAGACTCTCATTTAGCAGACCTGATCAGGTAATTCAAACTGCAAATACCAGTGTCTCGCTTTCTGATGCCTAGGTGGAATCTCTTGTGTCTTGTGGTCCCTTAATAAATCCCCCTATGAACCTTTAAGTGAGGCTTCTTTCGAGAACCTTACCCTCAAGACTGTTTTCTTGCTCTACTTAGTGTCCATGAGATGAAGGAGCGAGCTTCTTCGTTCTCTATCCATAGAGCAAGGCTGTTTGAGATTCAATGGGAATTATGAGTCGGTTGCTCTCCTTTGCCAACCAGATCCCCAGTCTCAGTAATACCTGTGCTGGGGATGATCAGGATAGACTTTTATGTCCAGCTAGAGCTTACCAGTACCTTACCAAGAGGGATCTTTCTTACATGAAAATTAAAGTTCATGAGGTTTGAGCCATTGCTACCTCGTGAGCCTGATTACCTCATTCGTCTCCGGAGGATGTGATGAAAGCCATGTTTTGGCAATCTCACACTAACTTCTCCTCCTCTTACCTTTACTTGTTGGCTTACGAAAGCGAAGGCATATTTTTCTTTGGGTCCACTAGTTGTAGCTCAAAAAGTGACCCACGCGGATACCATCTTGCAGTAGTCAACACCTCTTCAGTGTGGGTGAGTATTCCTTGTTATTTTCCTTAACCAGTTGTGAGATCATCAGCCTTCCACCAAACTGGCAAATTCAGCTACACAATAGCAACAGAGTAAGTTATTACTGATATTAAAATGTAGTTTTTTGGGGGGTAAAACTAATTTTAATTATGTGATACTTACCTGTTGCTATTGCCAGATTCCCTCCTCCCTCCCTGCACTGATGTCCTACTAGTTAGGCTACGTCCTGAAAAAGAATGTATTGTGGGAAGCCACATGTTAAAGACTGTGGGGTTTACACAGAGAGTCCTATTCTCTAGAACTTTCTAGTCAACCCTATGAGAGGATGAATTCTCATCATACGGTCGGATATTTCCCATCACGGAAATAGATTAGCTACGCAATAGCAACAGGTAAGTATTACATAATTAAAATTAGTTTTACCCCCAAAAAAGCTACATTTTTATTCTCACAATTAATCTTGCAATGCAGCACATATAATATAAGTTTATCACAGCAACACAAAGCTATGACATGTTTATGAAAGCTATATTACACTACAGGCTTCCTGTTTTTTAAAAATGCATCTTTCTTTGTAATAAAATGTGTTTATTACATGCAAACATCAGAGAGAGAGAGATTATGCACCATGACTTTCAATCGACATTCCCCATAGCTTTTATCTCTAACTTGAAAACAGGCATTGATAATTAGAGAGTATGCATTTTTGAAATGTGCTATGCTATCTTCATTTTGGAATTTATCTACTGACAAAATTTATAAATAAAATTTTGATACTGCTCTTTATTGAGAATAAGTAAATAGGTAAATTGCCTCTTAGCGATTCATTTTGTATTTAACAAAAATTTATATAATTAATTGGGTTATTAACCTGCTATTAGTGTGCTTTTTCTTATTTTCTTATTATCTATTGTTGAATTTGGTCATAATTAACATGTATGAACTTAATGCTTTAGAAATTTAATAGACAAAGTCTAATGAGTGAGCATTACTGCAATAATCAAAGTGAACACGGTAACAATATTCGCGATGACCTTAGAAATAATATGAACAGTTCAAAATAAACAGGAAATAATTGGGATTTACAACCTATGAAGCCTCTTCCACCTCCAGGTCGGAGTAGTTAACGAAGTTCTACCAGGGATACCAGTTTAAAGCCATAAAAAATAAGAAGCCACATATTAATTTTATAGCCTTGAAAAACACGTGGCTTAGCAATTTTGGGCAATATACAAGGCATTATTGATAGATATGATGTGCTTATGCATAATACATTACAAGTTAAACAAGGGGGAGAAAGAAGTATGAGCAAGAAGAAATTCCACTTAGATAAAGCTGAAACCAAATCGATGTACAAAACTGAAGGCTATTTTTATTGTACAGTAAATATAGTCGTATCTACCACAGATACCCATTTCACAACTAAGTTTGCATAATAGTAGGCATTTCGGTTCAATTGCAAAAGATGATGATGATATTGATGGATATCCAGGAGAAATTAACTGCTACTGTAATATGAAAAAAAAATATTCAAAAAGCTTAGTTTTGGTTCATAAAGATTCAGTGCCGTTTGGGCGATTATGGGCATAATTTCAGTAATTTCACATTGTTGGCCTAATTGCTAAACCCTGTATAAATACGCATTTTAATCCATGTTCTTTGGCGACAAAATGTTTTATTTGTATTCATGTCAACTTTTTAAATAGGATAATTGGGTCAAAATGTAGCAAATTAGTAGCTAAACTGATAAACAATATACACTTGACATTCGGGGACAGTTTTGAGTATTTGTCATGTGGATTGAAAGAATGTACATGTGTTCCAAATAAATTGTGTCTGCATTAACTGAAAATAATACATACAAGTTTATATCCTACTGAAAATATTTAAGTGATTACATTTTTTATCGCTTTCTCCTGTCCATTTGGTAATATTAAACTCGTCAGATGACCAAACCAGCAATCCTAGTATATTTTTTTAAAGCTGTTGCTCATAGAATGCAGCATCACTTGCTTCGTAGAGTCTGAGTAAAAACAGTAGATCTATGGTCAAAGTAAACACGTATCTAGTTCCTGAGAAAATATGTCTCATGGACATTTATATTTTGGTCGCAAGTACTAAACAGGCTGGACTAGTAGAGGTTTTTTTATTGGATAGCGCTGTGTATATTTCATTGTGTGGGAACATGTTAAGCAAACAGTTTAAAAGTGACTGGGGGAACTGGGAGAATGAAAAAAAAAGTCACTACATTTCTCACATTTTTTTATTTTAATAATGGAATGAAACCCGCAAATATGTGTGATTTATTTTTCCTTTAGTTTGTTTAAAAACAGAATCTCTCTCTCTCATTAAAATTACTATAATTAAAGTTAGTATAATTTGTGAAGCACCTAAATAGTCCCGGGATTCTTTGCTCGGAAATGTATCTTTCATCTCTTGCAAAACATTCATGTGAATGCGTTTTAGTGGGTGAGTCTTTGAATCTTAAACAGCATTGTGTACAACTTAAAAAGAGCATTCTGCACTGTGTACTGTAGCTGAGCTGTTAGGTAAGTTCCACGCAATGTAGTGGACATCCACTATTACATAATTATATTGCTGTGACTTTCTAATTGGGGTAATAAAACTTAAAACCGTCTACTACGAGCCACGACGTGGATAATATACGATGACCACTATATCCAGTCCGTGATTGAAACGCATGAAAAGGATTAAGGTCCACGGCGGGAGCATGGATTTTCCGTAAAATGCGGTGTATACTGTAAACACTGCACACCATTATTTAATCCTTTGTAACCTTGATTGCTGAGTAGAGTAGAGTCTGTAGGTGGAGTGCAGATTATTCTGAACTGATAAGCACAAAATATTAAGGAAAATATTGAATCTGGTTATCAGTTGTGTTACTTTTTTAAGGTAAAGTTGTATGCCCCAGACCATTAACAAGACTTACATACTTGTCAAACTGCTATTGTAGTGCATAGTCATCAAAATTCCTATTACAGTTAACCATTCTGTCTTTAAAAGGATTACCAATCATTGATGTGCAGTCAGATCAAAGGATTGTTTTATTATTTTAGCTGTTTTGAAAACCCACACAATGCTGATAATGCATAATTAGATATCTGCTCACCCTGCCTTCACTGTTGCACAGTGGGTATTGCCTTAAATAGTTTGTTTGTAGAGTTGCGATACATAATGGGGGAGTGATTGAGGTCTTTATCGTTTTCTATACCTGCCATAACATGATGTGTTATGTGAAAAACACGATTTTTTACTCCAAAACCCCCTGACACAGTTGTGTTTAAAAAAATAGGGTTTTCAATAATCTTTACAAAAAAAGACCACCACTGTACATGTTTGAAGCATGTAGTCTGTATAAACAGTAAACAATCCTGATTAGAGCCCATCTAAAACTATCCTATGAGCCATTTCTACAGCTGATTATCGTGGAGTCAATTAAAATGTACGGCCATCAGAGATATGCAACTACCATTTCACAGATTACTTCATTGGCTGAGAATAGCTAGGATGATGCCATGTCAAATTCTTTGAACACTGCTGTGCGAGAGCTCATTAGGCTAATTTGCATATGTAAATTACACTAAGTGGAACAACCCAGATCGCTTGTGTTACTGTAGGTACAGTCATAGAGATGCGAGTTGAAGAACAAAAATTATTATACATCACTGCCTTGAATGAGAATGTTTAAACCATCATCATTAAAGATTATTGGCAAGTTTGTGATAATTGGCAATGTTTCTTTGAAGTTGGATTTTACTCCATATACAAAATGCGAAACACAATTATTTTGGTGGTTGGAATAGTGTACAAGTGTGGTTCATTTTTTAAGGCACAATGGCGAAATGCATGTGTGGTTTAGGAACAGATGAGTCATCTGCAAAATGAGTAAAGCCCAGCAAAAATAAATTTCAGAACTCCTGGACAGAGTTTGACTTTGTGAAGTGCAGAAGTAATCGGGAGCATTTTATTTTTTTGCACACACTGCAAACCATATTTACATTAGTCATTCTGGAGTGTACGACACCCATCAACATAGCAACACCACCTAGCATGTTTGCCACTCCCTCACAGCAATGCAGATGCAGAAAGACCATTTTCTATGCTGAAAAAAATTCAGTATGATCTTCAGTGAAGTTTAAACTACAGTGCCATCCAGTCTCAGATGAGTGCCAAGATGAACACAAATGCCATTTGCATTACCTTCAATTCCCACCCCACTCAAATATCTATTGAAAGCAGCAAAGACTGCATCTATTTAAGAAATATGCCACTGTTCAGTGGATTTTAAAGACAGAAACTTGGTATTTTTAAAAATTTATTATTTAATGTCCAAGGCTGTGTTTATGTGAGTGTGGGCATGTGTGCATGTGTAGTGATGACAGTGGACAATGCTTAGTCTACCAACTATATTGCCAACAAAAAGTGGTCTCTCAAGACAGGTGGTCTCTAAAAACCAGTTTGTGCAAGATGACCAGTTTTGAAAGTTGAAATTCAGCAGGTCTTAAGAAGGAAAAATACCCACAATTACTGTTCATGCATTGTATTCTTTATTCATAGTCCTTGTTAAAATATTGTATTCATTTGATCCCAAAATAAATTTATATAGCATTTAAGGTATACATCTATCATGGAACATTCACATTTATATTTGAAGATCACATGTACATGTACATGTATTAGCACATGAATTGCAAAATTAACTAAGGTAATATTTATTTATCCTGTGTATGAATTGCACTGTAGTGGTTTGGGATCAATATGGAATATACATGTATATGTACCAATGAATGAAATCAAAAGACAGAATTAACCCATCCAGAAACAAAATAAATTTATTTAGAGACAAAATCCAAAGGCTTACTTCACTGATGACAAAAAAGATTAACTCAATAAACAAAGGGTGTAACTGGCTGCACTGCGGTGAACAGATGATGGCTTGGTGTATGGATTTAAACATCAAAAAAGCAAGAAACAACAAAAACCTTTTAAAATGACAGTCAAATCTGGAAAATAATAATCACTTATTAAAGACAAAGACCTCATTGATCCCAGTCATTATACTTTGACTACAAAGACAAACCATGTACTCGACCCTACAGTGAAGCCCTTTAAGAAGATTTCTCATTATGACATTATCGGCATGGTGCATTTTTTCACAAAAGATAAAAAAACAATAAAAACCTTTTAATAGGCTGTGTATATCCTTGACTGCCTCCATTGAAGAAGGAATGGTTAATCGCAATTGGGATTTACATTACTTCAGCACTATAATGGCAGTTAGTGACATGTACTTTAGTCTGGTTTACGGTGTGTAGCATACAATGCTACCTGCATGACCTGTAAATTTTAGCAAACCTGGAAGCCAGACTCAACTTTTTTTTTTATTTAGAACAAACCCTCCTATGCGGTCATGTTTACAAAGGATTAAGCAAAGGTCAGTGGTGTTTATCTCCGTTTTTGCGATGCTGGTCAACCATAGCAATGTTGTTTTGAACAATATGCACATTGCCAGCAGACCTTTCTAAGCAGTCGTGGTTAGAAAATATTAAATAAAGGTCAGTAATAATGATCTGTTTTGTGATGCAGTCATTGATAGCAGTGTCAAAATGCATATTTTGCCTAAAAATATTGGTCGCTAGTTGCGTTCTGCAGATGGTCATAAATGACAGGTGGTTGCTCATATCATAGGTTGCTCAAGACAGGTTTTATTGTATCATCAAGTTCTCATACAAGTTCAGTAAAGAGCAAGATGCACACATATTAATGAGCTCATCTTGTATCTGATGGGCTAAGCTTGTTGCCACTCGGGAAACTATATTTCTGATCCCATATTGATCAAATTTGAAATATGGGATTGTACCATCAGCATGTAGGATATGTTCAATAATGAGCAAGATCAATGCATATTAATGAAGTAATCTTGGATCTGGTTGGCTGAACTTGTTACCATTCTGGAAGCCATATTGGTGATCTGATTTTGATCAAACTTGGAATATATGCTTACATCATCAGGATCTTGGACTGTCAGTAATAAGCAAGATTCATATATATATTAGGTGATCTTGTATTGTGATTAGCTGAGCTTATTACCACTCTGGAAGTCATAATTCTGATCTGATTTTCATCAAAATTGGAATATGGGCTTATATCGTTTCGAGAGTAAGCAGGATCCGCATATGTTAATGCAGTGATTTTGCATCAGATTGGCTGACCTTGTTACCACTCTTGAAGCCAAATTTGTTATCTGTTGAGTTTATTATCAACAAGATCTGGATGACTTTGATTATTAGCAAGAGACTGTACATATTAATTATGCCTTTATCTTTAGAAATAATTTTTATCAGGATATAGTAAAATAGATACAATCAGCATGATAGAAAGTTTTAGAGATAGCTAACACAGGAGTGATCTTAGACTACCACATAATTTGACCTGCTTAGCAATTTGATCAACTGTTCAGTTATGTAAGTCAGGTGAGCAATATCAGGCCCACTTTGGCCTCATGTTGCATTTAGCTCATGACCACATGAAGCTTTGGCATACTTTATTCATACTATCCTACCTAGAATCATGAAACTTGATGAGGGGATGTAGGTTGATAATGCAAAAGGAGTGTGACCTATATTTCATGCTTAAGTGACTTTGTTGAAATTTTGTGTTTCAAGTTAATTTATTGGGTGCCATTTATGTTCGAATCTTGAAACTTGATAATTGGATGCATCTCTGTTATTACTTAACCCTTACAACCTTAGAAGATCATTGTGACCTACATTTTATACTGTAGTAACATATGTTAAGTACTTGTATTTAGCTCATGACCAAATAGACTTTTCCCTGCCATATATATACTAGCCTACACACAATGCCCTTTATGACCAGTGCAGTTTGAAGTAGGAATAAATATGTTTATTCAGTGGTAGACTTTCCACATTAATCACTATACATTATGTGCATTGAGGATTGCAGAAAATCCATATTTCTACTGTGGAAATTAATCAATCCATGATTTTGTCTGTCATGGACCATGTATAGTGGTTGTTGTTGATTTCCTCATCGCAACTCTTGGTGAATGTATTAAGTTTTATTGCCCCAATTGCAGCAATTTAATTATGTAATAGTTGATGTCCACTACATTGCATATAACTTACCAGTTGGCTGAGCTACAGTAGACAGTGCAGAATGCTCCTTTTAATGCCATTTAATATTCAAAGATTCGCCCATTAAAATGCATTGACATACTTGTATTGCAAGAGATGAAAGATACATTTCCAAGCAAAGAATCCCATGAGAATATTTAGGTGCTTCAAAAATTTAAAAAGTTTAATGATATAGTGATTTTAATCATGCTTGAGAGAGAGAGGGAGAGAGAGAAATTCTGATATGAAACAAACAACAAAAAAAAGAAATCACTCAAGTATTACTAGGTTCATACAAAAAGAAAGAAGACATTTTAAGTAACATGTAACAGGATTCTTTGGACTATTTATTTAGTTATTAAAATAAAGATACAAAAAACGCTGCGATTTTTAGCTCTACTGGTCATAAACCAGAAGAGCTTATGGGTAGTTCTTTCATCCATCTGTCCATCTGTTAGCAGAAGTTTGTTGTCATGACTCCTCCTAAACTATTTGGAGTATTGCCATGAAACTTTACACACGTTCATCCCATAATCTAGTTGGTCCTAAATGAAAATGGTGCTGCTTGGACATCCAATATGGCCACCACAGTGGCCATCTTAAAATGTTGTTATCACAACTCATCCTGAATAGATGGTCATACTGTATCGACATAGAGTTTTCACTGAAAGACATCTTACGATGTGTAGTTGGTCCTAAATGAAAATGGTGCTGATCTGACATCCAATATGGCCACCATGGCAGCCATCTTGAAAATCTTGTTATTGCTACTCCACCTGAATGGAAAGACATATTGACATGGGGTTTTCACCAGAAGACTTCATATGATATTTAGTTAAAGCTAGGTGAATATGGTGCCACTTGGACATTAAATATGGATATCACAGTGGCCTTCTTGAAATTCTTGTTATTGCTACCCCTCCTGAATATATGGTCATATCAGCATTGGGCTTTGACCAGAAGACTTCTTATGATTTTTGGTTGATCCTAAATGAAGTGGTACACTCAGAAATCCAATATGGCTGCCACAGTGACCATCTTAAAAATGTTGCTTTTGATACTCCTTCAGAATGGATGGTTATATCAACATGGGGTTTCACCAATAGACTTTCTATGATATCTAATTAGTCCTAAATGAAAATTGTACCGATCGCACATCTAATATAGCAGCCATCTTGAAAATCTTGTTATTGCTACTCCTCCTGAATGGAATGACATATTGACATGGGATTTTCACCAGAAGACTTCTTATGATGTTTAGTTGGCCCTAAGTAAATATGGTGCCACTTGGACATTAAATATGGCTATCACAGTGGCCATCTTGAAAATCTTGTTATTGCTACCCCTCCTGAATAGATGGTCATATCAACATTGGGCTTTGACCAGAAGACTTCTTGTTTGGTTCATCCTAAATGAAAGTGGTGCATTCAGACATCCAATATGGCTGCCACTGACCATCTTAAAAATGTTGCTTTTTATACTCCTGAATGTATGGTCATATCAACATGAGGTTTCACCAGTAGACTTTATATGATGTCTAATTGGTCCTAAACGTAAATTGTGCCGATCGCATTTCCAATATGGCAGCCATCTTGAAAATCTTGTTATAGCTACTTGTTCTAAATGGAAAGTCATATCTACGTGGAATTTTCACCAGAAGGTTTGGTGCCTAGTTGGGCATAAATGAAAATTATATCAACCATACTACCAGTATGGTCACCAAGGTTGCCATCTTGAAAATCTTAATAATGCCTCTCCTGAATGGATGGTCATATTCACATGGGGTTTTTACCAAAGGACTTCTAATGATGTATGGTTGGTCCTAATGAAAATGGTGCTGATATTACATCCAATATGCTCCTATTGCTCAAAAATATATCAGGGATGGTTTCAACACTCAGCAGTTGAAAAGAAGAAATGGTCTTGTCTTGAATTCCTGAAAATTCTTTTTGGTCTGTAGAACGTGTGTCCCTTCAGTGGAATCTTCTTGTTGTTGTTGTTGTTATTATTATTATTATTATTATTATTATTATTATTATTATTATTATTATTAGTATTAATATTAGTATTATTATTATTATTACTCAGTAAAGTCATATCCAGTTGAGTGTGTATTTTGAATATGATGTCACATTCATACCTATCACCTTGTACCACTGCTGCTATTAGAATATGTCCTTGGGTCAAAAATTATGATAATTTTTTTGTATATGCCCATCTTAAGTCAGGCATGTTATGTTGTGGGGTTTTTTTTCTCCATGCTTCCATCCATTAACATTTGCTTGTCTTTCCCATAACTTTGTAATGATTTGAGTTTTTCATGAAACTTTGCCCAGTTATAACATAATGACATGATGGTGTATCATGTATCATATCCAGACACTCTGCAACAAGGAAAAATTTAATCTGTGACTTGTATCCTCATCCAGAAAATAACTTTTGAAAATATTTTAATTAAACTTTTGCCAGTAATATGTCATGACTAGACAGTGTGTCACATACCATATACAGGTCCCCCTGCCTCACAATCAAGGTAATGGAAAATAAATATGTAATTTTGTGACTTTTATCCTTGTCCAGTATTTAACTATTGAACCACTTAAGATATTTTAATGAAACTTTAGCCAATTATTTGTCATGGATGTTTACCAGAGCCATGCCCACAGCCTCAAAGTCAATGTCACAGCAAGGAAAAATATAAATCTAACTTATATCCTTGTCTGGAGTATTGAAGTTTTGAACTGCTGAAGATATTCTAATGAATCATGACTAGATATTACCACATCAACACCAGCTGCCTCAAGGTCATGGTCATGGCTAGGGACCTCTATCCTTAACATTTAAACCAATAAAGATATTTTATTGAAACTTGAGCCTTTTATATATCTTGACAGTATCTCATGTATTCAGTCATACCCCTGCCTCAAGGTCAAGGCAACAACAGTGGATGATGTAAGTCAGTGCCCGGTTTCCTCATCCAGACTCACTTTTTATCACAGAGAGGTATTTTGATGAAACTTTATCCAGGTCCACACATTATCATACAATAGTCAAATGCTATTACTTAAAGGTCAAAGTCATTATTAGGGAAAAGGTCCCAAGATAGGTGTATTATGTGCCATTTGTGTTGCAAATGTCTGTGATAGTTTTTGCCTACAATATACACCCTTTCTGGAATATATAACAACATCATACATTTCTCTTGCTTCTAGTGGCATTTCTTTCATTTGTGTCAGTCCCCTGGTTGGCATCAGGGGGTCATAGTGTTATGCACTTAATTTAAATATATTGATACCACATTCAGGGCATGTGTGTTTCTTAAAACACAGTTCTGGTTTGTTTTGTGCATTCAGATTATGCATTTGATCATAAAACTTTGAATGAAGACATATAATGATTTATTACTTTAGAGTGAGAAAAGAGAGAGAGAGAGGCCACCCACACTCCAAAATTACTTGTTTAAAATAACAAGTCAGGCCCTGATTTAACTTTTGTGAGTATATGACCACAATATAGGGAGTTTGTCAGGGTGTAACTACATATCAGTGGACCATTCACACACCAGTTACTTAACTTGTGCACACTGAGAAATTTGGTAGTTCTCGGGCTATCAAGACTGAAAACTAAAGTCACAATTTTGAATTGGGGGTTGGTTGCAGCTGGAAGTTTACATTGCATATAAATTGACACAGAAAATTCAGGACTGCAACAAAAATGGTTGCAGTTTGGGAACTGACTCATTTCAGGGTGGTTGGATGGAGTTGATTTGTATATCACCCTAAAGGGTAAAATGTGTATTTTACCAAAGCATACAGCTGACATCTTAAAACTTATACAACGAAAAAATAGTTTCTGATTTTGCTTCAGATTCAAATTTTAACTCTTTCAATGATTAAAAACATAAATCTGATCTATTAGTTTCTCCATGTTTGATCATGTTTTATGCCATCTGTTATTGTCCATATTTCATGGGTTTAATGACCCTTTTTGTCTATGTTTCATGGTTGCATCAAGGTGTCTGTTGTTTCATTGGTTGTCTGTGATCTTCCATGTTGCAGTGCCATGGTTTTTCATTGGTAAAATCAAGGACATCATTGCTAGTTTGTGAAATGCCTGGGAAAATCTGTTGCTGCAGTAGTCCTAACTTCTTACAAAAAATCTGATAAAGATCCTTCAGCAGAGATTTTCATACCTGGACAAACACACTTTTCACAGTGGCTAAATGCAGATACTTTTAAAAATCAATTGCATAACCTGATGCTATGTTTTGGAATGAGCTCCAAAATATTATGAAGTAGAAATAAATCGAAATGTGTTTGAACCTAAAAACAGATGAATATCTCCTACACAAGCAGAGTAAACAGCTATTAATAAATTTTGTACTCTTTGTAGTTTTCTAAGTACAGCTATATTGATTTATAGAATTAGTTGTAGAAATCCATTTTCATAAATTGCTCATGGTACATTATCATGTATGATACATGTACCTTTACTTAGCCAAATGTATATATGCCACAGCTTGTACATATCATGAATTCTTTTAATTGCATTCTTAATTGCCTTCTTTGTCTTAGAGGTCTCATGGGAGAACAGTTTATTGTAACCGAGTTTCCCTCATAAACAAGTTTATTATTATTATTATTATTATTATTACTATTCAGGCAGTGAAGTCAAAACAGAATGGACAGACCTGCAATCACCATCATCGAAAACAAAGGGAACATATATCAGAGTCACCGGTTCCAATCGAACATCGGTGCAGACTTCAATAAAGAAAATTATGGAGACAGCATTGCTCCAGATACCACAAAAGCAGGAAGGAAGGAAGACATATTCACAAAGCCCAAGTTCAACTACAGTCCCTGAATCCTTTATGAATATTGTAAGGATTCTTACATTTTATGGATTCTTACATTTTATCCAGTGATAACTTGAATAATGTAGTTCATTACCCATATTACAGGTTTTGTCCATATTTAATTTTCACCCTTTTAGGTCACCTGGCCATTAGGCCAATGAAGTGTAATATGCATATGTTGTGGATCATCCATCCATCAACATTTACTATTTTTAGCTTCTATAAATGCTACTGGACCAATCTGAACAAAATATTACTGGGAGTATAATGTGGCAAAAATGCCTTTTAATTTTATACAAATGTTGTCAATCCACCATCAAATATGGCCTGATTACTGACAATAAACTTTTAACAACTTCTAAAATTTTGCAGAAGGTATCTTGGAATAAAGGACTTTTAAGTTTATATAAATTATGCTGATATGCCATCAAATATGACCACCATCACCAACAAAAACAAACTTTAAGCAACTTCTTGGGGATGATTCTAACAATGCAATTTTGGGGCCCCCATCCCTAGAATTGGGAATTTTTTCATTGCAAAACAAATATTTGGGGAATTTTTGACAAATAGGGTTATGGTTTCTAACCTAATAAACCCCATCACTCATAATTTTTGTTCCAATTTATTTTCAGATGTCACCTTATAGCAGATAAAATTATCAATATCATATACTGTACAAAAATTACCAGTAGTTCTATAATTTTGTTCTTGTTTTGTAGAAAAGTTGCCTTATTAAATATTAGATATAGTAGGAAGCTATTGTTGCTTTGTAACAAGTCCTTAATATGAAACAAACTTATCTGTTTATTCATCTAGCATAATATAAATTAAGGCAGCATTATAATAATTCTGTTTGTTACTTACTGGTGTTATTGGAACAAAGTGTCCTATGATTATATGGCAACATTTAGTTTCACATCAAATTAAAGTTCTTTGTTTTAAAGGATAGGAGTCTTTGCAGCTTATTTACCAAACAAGCACAGGTAAAAAAAACTACAATGTTGAACACTATTTAAAACTATATTTCATTTTCAATTTAAAATGAAGCATGAAATAGAAAGTCATGAAAAACATGATTAGTTCATAACAATTAAAGTAGTCTAAAAGTCATTTAGTGTTTCACACTAGACCAAACATACGTTGGTAGACAAAAATTGGGCCATGTGTTAAAGAACAAAATGTGTGTATTGACCATTACCAATATGTACTGTCAACTATCCGAACAGCTAGTCGACACAAATGTTATAATTATAGAAGAAATCCATTGTTATTAAATTGGAAATAGGGAGCTGTCTGCTCTCATCAGTTTTTTGACAATGCACATATATTGGAGAATCTGAATACTTACAGGATCCATGCTAGGGGTTGATTGTGGAGAAATTGTGACCTTAGAGTATGTCATTTCACCTAAACAGGCCCAAAAGGTGAAGTTCACTTTGCCTTGCATTGATTTTATGACATGACCCCCCCCCCATTTTGTTTCAATACAATGTATTAATAACCAAAGCAAAACATCTACTTTTGTGTCATTTTTCCTTTCAAAGAGAAAGGTGGAAAGATACAAAAAGCAGTCTTATATTCTGTAGTTAATTTTGGTGCTAATTTGATGATCATAAATACCAGAAATTACATTTCATTGACAGAATTGCTGCCAAATATTCACACAGGAACCTCGAGAAACAAGTGACAAATTTAATTGTTATTGCCCAATCTGAAGCAAATTATGACCCAGTGGACATAGCCAGGTCAATTACTAATAACATTACAAATTGTATCTAATATTTAATTGTATAAACATATGAAAAGAGGACTTCTGTTACAGAAGATGTTGCTTATTTTCAACTTTAACCTATTTTCAGGGTTACCTTTTTATGTTATACAACAACTGATGAAGTGAAATATCAAAAGTTGCAATATTTTTATTTTATAAACTTTTAATAATATTTTATTATCATTTTAACAATAGGACATGAAAATATGCAAAACATTAGTCTAAAGTGACGATTTTGAACGTTCTATGTCCACTTCTTCCTATTTTCACAAACTTCCCCTATTCCGACTGAAGAGGCATTATTATGATTAAATGCACTTAAAAACAATGGAATGATGGACAGGTGGACTATGCCTGTGGTAAGATGGTAGATAAGCATGCAGTATCTATGAGGCGGAATTGTCAGTACGACTAAATGACAGAATTGTCAAGGCCGAATAGCCGACATGCACTATCTATGAGGCTGAATCGCCAGAATGACAGAATGATAATTGTCAAGGCAGAATTGCCGATGTTTGAGGTGCACTCGCCAGTATGACTGACTGACTGACATAACTGTTAAGGCAGAATTGCCACTGTATTGAGGCAGAGTCACCATAACTTGTTATGTCTGTAAGTTGAGTGGATTGGGGACAGAATGCCCAAACGATGCTGCATGCCGAGAATGGAACTGGAGTAGTATGCAGCGGAGAGCCCCAAGGAACGGACATGTATAGGATGAGAAGTACCCGCAGTTCTGTTAATATTAGCATTAAAATGACAAACAATATAAGCAAATTAGGAACATGAAACATGAATCAGTACCATATTAAGGTATATACAATTGTGAAAGCAGTTGTAAGCAATGCTGTGATGCAAGAATCTGTAAGAAAGTCATAAATGCAAGAACTAATCCTAAGTACAAACATGTACATTCTGCACTGCAATGTTCACGGCTTGCACCATCAGTAAACTGACTGAACTAAAGCCTAATAGATAAAACAAACAACAGTATGTAAACACTGGGTGCACACCCTCCTGGTGCTTAAAATGCCGCTAAGTGCAAATGAATCTGATGATCCTGTTCCATAGAACACTGGGTGAACACACTACTGGTGCGAAATAAACCTCACAGTAACCATGAATCTGATGATCCCACTCCATAGAAAGAACTGTCGAATTCCAAAGCCCAATGAAATACTTGGCACAATAAACATAATCTGCTTACTCCCTTCCCAGAAATAAAATCCATGTAAAGAATCTGAATGAACACATCCGAAAGAATACACTGATACACAAAAATACTAACCTACATTAGAACACACACACTTCCACAAAATGTAATCTATACAAGAAAACAAGTAGATGAAACTGCTCATACAGTGGTAGTTCATCTAGGAATGGGTTGGTCCACACATGGCCTGCTGTGCACGTAGAATGGCATCATTCAAGGTCCTGATATAACGCAAATAGGAATCAGAAGTCCAATGGACTAGTGTTTTAATGAGGTGGTCCTCGATCCCTGCATTAGCTGCTGCAGTGGCAGCCCCTATCCGAAAAGAGAGCCCATTAAATTGGCATTGTGGATAGCCTAGTACATGCAGGAGCAGATGTAACTTCTCCAGAAACACTGATCTAGAAAGTGGATTAATACCGTCTGTAGTAAATAGGGGGTCAGAAGGCCTAAGACTGCCCACCTTGCCATGGATCGCTAGATAATCATTCATTGCCCTTAAGGGGCAAGTACCATTATGCACTGGAAAAGTCTGATCTGCACCCCATATCGGAATGGATCAGACTTTGACGCCCTCAACACTAGAGTTCCATTAGAATTATCTCCAGCAATGATAAAGTCACTGATACGTAAGTACTCCATCTCCATGATTGACACAACCATAAATTCGCCACAACATAAGAAAGCAAAGAAAGCTAATGAAGACGCAGCAAGCAGCATACCATCCACCCAGGGACCAAAGAAACCTTTTTTAAGCAAAGTACACATGCGCACCAATATATCAAAGGAGATGGGTAACCTTGTGCTTGGTGCGTTACTCTGAGATTTCTTCACAGCCCGCAACACCATTTGCAGTCTTGGGCAGCACAAATACGAGGGGCCATCAAGGGGATGATATATGCCCAGTTTGACACAGAAATATTTCACAGCACACAAATACAGCTTGATAGATGCATATCAAATATGAATAATCTTGAAGCAATATGCCACAAAATCAGCCATGGCATCCTCATCAGTGGGTACTGAAGGTTGATCACACCTATGATCCCAGTGTCCCAACATTACAAGGAAATGTCTGAAGGCTTTCCAACCAGATAAATAGACAGATTGTGTCCGTGGGCTATGTGCTGCTTGTAGTAGCAGGTCAACAGTTTTCTTTAGTAAAGTATCAGCTCCTCTAAGACCGGGCATGGGTGAGGAGTTCTCTCTGCTGTTGGAGCCAGATGCCAGAATTTTTCCATCTGAAAATGAGAGAGAGCATCTGCAATGAGGTCATCTTTTCCTGGGATGTATTCAGCTAGAATTTTGCAACAGTATTGAGCTGAGATCCAAGTTAAACGCCTGAGCAATTTCATTATCATGGGAGACTTGGATCGGCGTTTCATAATTATCTTAACTGTACTGATATTGTCACAATGGAACAAAATTTGTTTTCTCTGCCACATATGACCCCATAGATGGGCTGCAACTACAATGGGGTAGATTTCCAGCAGAGCCATAGACAACTTGTCTGTGCCTAATATGTCAAAATTGTCAGGCCATGGTCCTTGGAACCATCTGCCTTAAAAAAATAAAAATAAAAAATCCGAGAGTTGATGCTGCATCAGTAAAGAGCTCAAAATCTGTAGCAATAGTAACATTTGAGTCCATGAAAAAGGAAATTCCATTCCATTGAGCCAGAAAGTCACTCCACATCTTTAGATCCAGTCTACATTCGCTATTCAATTTTACATGATCATTCAATTCGGTGATGATTGTTGACAAGGATATCAGGTACGATGTGAAAGACCGACCAGGGGCTATCACTCGACATGCATAATGTAAATGGCCCAAAAGACTCGGCACTTCCCTCTTAGTGAAAGATTTCCTTTGCTGGAAAGTTTTTATCAGTGCAGCTAATCTGCTCAGCTTATCTTGTGACAATCTAGCTTCCATTTTCTCAGAGTCTAGTATTATACCCAAGTATTCCATAACTGGTGACAGTTCCAGAGTCATGTGGGGAGTAATTGGAATAGATAATCTATTGAATATCAATGTGATTAGTGCCATTGTTCTTTCAGCTGGAAAGTCCGGCTCATCAATGGACAAAAAATCATCCAAATGCAAGAAATGTGATATGCCATAATTATGTTGAGCTATCCACGAAATTGCTCTGGACAGTATATCAAAAATCTTAGGACTACTTCGACTACCAAACACTAACTTGGTGTAGAAATAATATTTATTCCTTCACTTAACACCATACAGAGGTCACAATGTTGGGAGTATGGGAATTAGCTTGAATGCATCAGTAATATCAGTCTTGCACATATTAGCACCATTTCCTAACTGTAACAGAATGTGAATAGCATCATATATTTTGACGTACGAGAGAGAAAAATCTTTTTTGCTGATTAATGCATTGATACTTTCATGCTCAAGGGAACTGTGAGGTGCCGACAGATCTACAACAAGTCTGTACTTGCCAGAATATTTACTTTGCACCACACCCAGGGGGCTAATCCGGAATATAGGAAATGGTGGACTTTCAAAGAGGCCTATGAGGCAGTTCTTGGAGAGCTCATACTCAAGTAATACCTCCACCATGTCAGGTTGTGATGTCGCTGATACCAAATTTTTACACTCGAATGAAGAGGTAGGATGACGAGAAAGCCTCGTATGAAAACCATAGCAGAGACCATTAATAAGATAGTCCACAAATTCTTTATCAGGATGTTGTTGCAATTCTTCTTGCAGTCTAGCGATATTGATGGGTGTGTTTGCTTGGAATGTTGGTAACGCTATTTCCTGATTTAGTCATTGTGGTTTTGTAGGTGGCAGCACCTGCTTAGTCACCAGGTTGCACTTGAGCTGTGAATGTGGTTTTTTGCAAGTCAGGCACACGTGCGTATTACTACAATTTGTTCTGAAACAACCTTTTGCTTCATTGAAGTTATTACATATTTCTTTTCCTAAGTGTAATATCCTTCTCTGACCTTGTCTATCCACTGTACTCTGTCTATACACTGATGGGCTTTGTCTTGGTTGATTAATTGCTGTCTGTGGAGCAAGGTGACAGAAGTCTGAATCATGAGCAAAACTCCGGCAATGCTGGCATGGAACAACCTTATAAGCAGATAAGACATAAGTTTGTAGCTTGGGATAGATTCTACTCCAATCTACTTTAATGTTCATGGAGCTGCAGTAAATTGCTGCTTTGCATGCAAATTCTTTGTGGTACTCATAATATGCTGGGCTTCCTTTTGTTAGGGCATGCATTTTTATCATCTCTTTTTGGTATACATCCAATTCTTGAGTTCTGGAAGGGAAGGTCTCGCAAATAATCATGTTGTACAGACTAAACGCCAGTATGAACTCGCTAATAGTCAAATTCCTGGAAAGTCTATGGTCGCAGACTTGTGTGATGTTTGAAATTTGACCACTAAATTCATGCCCCACTGACCTGACTGAATGGATGTTTGATCTTCGAATTCATGTGGCATTACAAGTAAAGATAAATTCACGTATTTACCTGCAATAATCTCCTTCCGCAATTGTGAGCTGACGGGGTCAATATCCGGCAGGGTAGAGATAGGCACACCATTGTCAAGAAAAACCAGGACAGACGTAGTGATACACGACCTGGTTTCCATGGCCAACATCGCTGTTGCGAGGGTATGCGACTATGTCTCAGTACAAGGATATCCCGTATTGTTGGTCATATTTAACTGGGTTTGCATCCTGATTACTGCTGCTTGGAGAGATGATACTGCTTCCAATAGAACGTTATCCCTTTCATGAACATGGTGTATTTGTTGTTGTTGAATAATCTCTCTGGTGCTAGGAGCCCCACCTACCATGGACGCGGAACAAGGCATTCCTATTGCTCGCGGCTGCACACTAAGTCGACTGGTTCTCGAAACCAAAACACATAAAACTTTTCTTAGAAGTCAGCAATTCCCCAGCAGAACATTAGAGTTTGTGAAACAGAAAGTGTAACACGACATAGAAGTCAGCAATTCCACACCAGAACATTAGAGCTTGTGAAACAGAAAGTGTAACACGTCATAACATCCACTTGAAAGAATGTACTCTAGATGAATCAAAGTTTTAGCATCATGCCTAGAAATTGAAAACTATATCAATATGTTTCCAGTTTAGCTTATGAACGAGTCCTGAAGAGTGTCAAGCTCCACTAGAAACAACTCTTGAACCAAGAAGAGAAGATAATACGAAAACAAAACCTGTCCACTCTCGACACTGATCACTTGTAAACTGAATGACTGCTAGCAGGCTAACTCAGCACAGCAGACCCCTTTTCTCTGATTGGCTGATAGCCGATACCAACATAGTGGGCGTGTCTACTGAACTGACCCTGCATAACAGGCTTTGACTGGAATCCATTATTTCTCACATTCATTTTTTTTAAACATTTTAGCTTGCCTTGCACATGGCTCAGTTTTTGGGAGTGGCACCAGCTGATTTGGAAAAAGTAATGTATAATGTGCCTGAACATTGCCAATTTATTACATAATACATGCCATAACTAATAGGAACATAAGTAGATTATTGTTGCTTACAAAATAAAGTATAACAAAAGGATTTAATCTTTTATATTATGGTATGTCATGAGACAATTCATCATCTGGTGAAATTAAATAACACATGGTTGACTTGACTGTAGTGCATTTCTTCACACGCACACACACACACACATAGATACATACATCAGGTTTTTATTATCCATAGCGTAAGGTAAAAGGCAAAGTACATTAAAAAAAATTTCATACAGCATTAACGTTTAAAAAATGGGCCTGCACTGTACTGTACTGCCATAGAGTACACTAGAAAAGGATTTTTTAAATGTAATATAAAGTACACACTGTGTTTGACGCATAGGAAATGTGTAGACACTACTTCATTTTCTCCAAAACTATGAAAACAAAATTTAGAATTTAGAGAAAAATATTACATTGGTCAGTTTTAAAAAAGGGATTGTTGAACAGTAATGTACGTCAACTTCAAGCTAGACACTGTAAGCCAATACAAAGCGTTCAGTTAGAATTTCGGAAAGGTATTTTTTGTTTGTATTTTACTAACCTCTAAAATCTGACAAATACTAAATAAAAGTAATAAAGAACTTTTTAACAGCGCTATTAGCATATTATTGGCTATATCTAACCTGCGATATTTGCCGAGACTAGCCTCTGTGTGTCCTTGGAAAAGGCATTTTGCTCCATTTCCTGGGCATGATATAGTCAATAATGCGTTGAAAGTGCCATTAAAAGCAACTGCAGCATAAACAATTCTGTCCTTATTACAACGCTAATCCTTTACATAGCATGACGTCCCTGTATCTAATAGGGAACATATATCTTCGACAAACGTTAAATTTAACACCCATTATATGCCGTAATATTTAAGTGTAGGTGCATGAATAAAAGGCATGTACATCTGTTTCGATAAAATATGTATCTTTAAAAAATATCGGTATTACAGCTTTCCATCAGTTCTGAAAAAAAAATACAATATTTGTTACAGTACATAATCATAAATGAATTTCATGCCCCTCTAATCATAAGAGCACAATTTTGTATGTACTCTCTATCTCTCTCAGTAGTAATAAAGTATGTGGTATTTAAAATTTCATTTTGCAAGAGTTTTAAGTTTAAAGTTATAATCATGCTGTGGAAAATGAAGACTAAGATTTTTTCCTGGACACATTCTAAAGCTTTGTCCACACAATTCAGAAGTTTTTAGTAGCGTCCACACCTTGAAATGGGTATGGGGTTGGATGTCGGTAATGTTTTGCACTCTACACATTAAAATGGATGTTTAAACCTGTTTAGTGATGATCAGACCGCAAGTGCTCCTTCTTCCTGAAAACCAACACTACTTGCAGGTGCTAGATTACAAGTGGATCCTTAATGTACCGTATTTATCTTTCAAGTGATATAGATTACCTATTTCGGTTCTCAACTCAAATATGTATATATTATTTGTCACATGGCAAGTATGTCAACCAGGGGTTGATAAAACTACATATACTGGGATACTAGTACTTGTTTCATTTTATTTTATTGATCACACTTAAATGCCCTTGTAATGTTCCACATTAGACCTAAATGAAAATGCCTTGTTTTTCTGATAAGATACAGACTACAGAGAACCAAAGAAGACTAGTCCCCATATTTTTGAAACTTTTTAAGCAAGAAACTCAAGAATAAGCTCAAAACACCAAAACTCAGATATTATACGTGGAGGAAATCATCGTAACTGAAATTTAGCAGGCTTTTAGAGGAATCGAAGTTTAGAAGATCCTGAAAGTTCTATTAATCTAAGTTCATCTTAATCAAAGTTATAAATACACCTAAGTTTTCTAATTTGACATTGAGTTTGAGTTTTGTTTAAAACGCTTCAAGAATACGGGGCCAGAAATTTAAATTCGCAATACTTGCAGTCATATTCTAGCAAGGTAGTACCCAAAACCAATCTCTAATATTTCCAGTTCAAAGGAATACAAAATTGAATAACATCTTGTTGATCAGTGCCATCATACGATACAAATCCGTTAACTACATTTGACACGTTCCTCCAATCCCACCAAATTTGCAGTTTTTAGTAAAAGTACAAACAAAAGAAATAATTTCAACTCTATATTTGAAACTATTATATAAATCACAGTTAAGCCATAAAACATGTGGTATTTCCTCTTCTAATTCCATAGATTAATATGTGAAATGTGTTGGCCTATTGCAAAAAATAAAGTATTTTGAGATACAATTTATAACATTATTAATTACTGTAACCGTATTTATTAAAAATTAAATATATAAATAATACATAAGGTAAAGCTAGTGGGTTTTTTTTCTTATCTTCTTATGCGAGTACCTTTATAAGGGTAGAAACGATCTGCCGTGAACATAGATCTTCAGTACGCGATGAAATTCCTTCGTGAACGAGGAAACGTGACTTATGAAATCAATAAATACATGTTCTCCCGATACCCGCTTTAAAACTAGACAGGTATAGATAAGTTTTGGACCAGGAAGAGAAAATAAATCCACATGACTCAACCCCGTTTTAAATTGATCAAAGGGTTAGGTCTTATGTTAGACAGTGTGTGTGTGTCTGTGTTGCCACAATATTAAGGAAAATATTGTAAAATAACATCTTTCATTTCCACGAACAAGGGGACGAACACCAGGAGTCTCTAGAAAGGCCTCATAATAAATCATATCAGCCAACAATACTAAACAATGTTTCAAACGCACACAGTTTTTGATGTTATCAGTGACTGTCTTATTTTTACAACGGAACTTAAAACAGTTTTAAGTACATTATATTTATTGATCATGGGTTACTCGGGTTTATTTCTGTTCATTTTTTTAACAAACTTAAATTTTATTTTATGCAACTTTATACCAGAAAAATAATCAAAATACATAATGTCATTTTAAAATTTAGTGAATAGTTTATGGATAGACTGTATCAATGAGAAATATATGGAAAAGATGAAAAATGGGCATATCTTCTTTTATATTTTCTAAACACACGGTTTCCATGGCAACCAGCATGTGAACACAAAACTTATGTTAGAAATTAAATCAAACCATCTCATACTTGCAATATACATCATACGAAGAAATTTGTAGAGGGGGCAGAAAATGGCCCATATTCAATATAGTCCTTTGACAGAAAGCATTTTGCATTAAGGTCTTTCAGAATTGGTACAAATAATGCAGAATCTGCCATCAAAATATTGTCATTGTTACTAAAATTAGAAAAACCTATGCAAGACTTCCTAAAAACTGCTAGACAGAATTTGACAAAATTAGACAAAAAGCATGTTGGCATCAGGATCTTTCAGGTTTTAGCAAAATTATGCCACTCTGCCATCAAATATGGTAAACATTACTAAAATTAGAAAGTTGTTTTACAACTTCTCAAGAACCACTAAGCAGAATTCAACCAAATTAGACACAAAGCATCTGGATGAAGGCCTTTCAGATTTATACAAATAATGCCAATCTGCCATTAGATATGGCCACCATTACTAAGCATAGGCAAGCCTTTAATTGACTTCTCAAAATCTGTTGAGCACAATTTAATTTGAAACAAAAATATTCTGATATCAAATATGTTTGCCATTACTAAAAGATTTGAAAACCTTTAAACAAATTTTCTCAAAAACTGCTGGACAGAATTTGACCAAATTTGAAAGAAAGCATCCTAATATAATGGCCAATTTGTTTTTAACTCCACTGGTCATAGATCAGAAGAGCTTATGTCTAGCATCCATTCGATTACTGTTAGCACAGGTTTGTTATCACTACTCCTTCTAAACTGCTGGGAGGATTGCCATGAATCTCTGCACATATATTTATCCCAAGGTCAGGTTGGTCCTAAATAAAAATGGTATATCTTGGATATCCAGTATGCCATGGCCACTACAGTAGCCATCTTGAAAATCTTGTTATCAATACTTCACATGAACAGAAATTCATATTGACATCGGGGTTTTTAGTAAAAGATTTGTTATGATGTCTAGTTGGTCCCAAATTAAAACTCTGCTGATCTAATATTCATTATGGCCACCACAGTATCCTTCTTGAAAAACTTGTTATTGCTAATCCACCTGACCGGATGGTTGTATCAACATGGGATTTTAACTTAAGGACTTTTCATGATGTTGGTCTAATTGGTCCCAAATTAAAATGGTGCCAGTCAAAGACAACCATCTTGAAAATCTTGCCACTACTCCTCCTGAATGGATACTTGTATTGACAGGTGGTTTCCACTGAAAAAGTCATCTTATGATGTCTAGTTACTCCTGAGTGAAAATAGTGCCCATCGGACAACCATTATAGCCATTATAGCACCCATCTTGTAAATGTTATTTCTTCTCCTGATTGGATGGTCATATTGACCTGTGGCTTTCACTAAAAGACTTGTTATGGTGACCATTTTTTCCAGAATGAAAATTACGCCCCTCAGACAGCCAGTATGGCCACTAAGATGGCAGTGGCCATCTTGATAACCTTGCTGTTGCTTCTTCTGCTAAGCAGATGGCCTATCAAAATGGTGTTTTGGTATGTTGGAGATTCTCAAGAATATCAGAGATGGTTTCAATACTTAGCAGTTGAAAAGTACAAAAGGACAGAAGAAACAGTCTTAGCCTGGATTCCTGGAAATGTTTTGTCAGTAGAGCATCATTCCATTTGAGGGACTCTTGTTTTTTTTCTTTTTAAATTATATCCATCTGTCATTAAATATGGCTGATGTTGCTAAATGTATAAAACCTTTAAATGAATTTGCAGACTTGTAATATAATTTGACCAAATCTGACATACAACATACTTGCATGCTGTCTTTTCAGATTATACAAATGATACTGACTGACCTTAAATATGGTCACCATTACTAAAAATAGAAAAACCTTCTGATGATTTTTCTCAAAAATTGCTGCACAGAATTTCCCCAAATTTGACAGAAAGCATTCTGGCTTCAATGCCTTTGATTTGTTAGCTCACTTGATATAAATGATGTGTTCTTGCATGAGATTGGCTGAGTTTGCAGACATTCTAGCGGCTTTACATTTCAGGGTGGAGTTTACCACTTTATAGTCATGACTTTATGAATGGGTCATATATGAGGAAACACAACAAAATTAACTAAAGCTTCTTGGAAACACACCTTAAAATGGACTAATTTCAGCCAAGAAAAAAAGTTGTAGTTTTGTATCTCAGGCACACAGCAATGAGTAAATGAGTTATTTACTTATTTAAAAAGGGTCAAAATTTCTTTACATAATTATGGTGAATTTGTTGCAGAAGTATTTGTTTGTGCAATATTGATTTTGCTTTAGTAAGAACATATTATTTTATAAAAACCATATTCAGTTTTTCTTATTTATAGCAGAAAATTATTGCTTCAAGTTTTACCACATTTGAAATTCATAAATATTTTGAGGCAAGTTTTATATGTTTGGATAAGTAGAGTTTGAGAGTTGCTAGTATTTCCATATTAAAGTACACAAAATATATGTAGTTTATATCTTATTGCATTTATTATGTACTTATGGCATTTCATATATTCAGTGTCATTACTCACAACGTATTTTAAATTTAAATGTTGTATTTTTAGGTTTTAATTTGAAAAATAGATAACCCAATATACATGTACTTTTCTCCTGAAACACTTCTAGATGTAACTACTATGATGCAAATAACCCAATGGTCTTAAATAAAAGGAAATCATAGGAAATTCAGTAGCTGATTTGGGCTGATCTGATGGTGGGAATTGAGCCTGCACTCTTCTGGTCACCAATCCAGAATGTTCTCTGCTGAGCACCACTGCTCCAATGGGTGGAGAAATCTGGTTTCCAAGTTAGGATCTCAGGGGCAGGACCCAAGGGGGTAAGGAGAGACCCTGGAATCCATGCTGACTGCATAAATAAACTCCCCTTGTAATAGTTAGTATGTGCATATATACTTGAAGGGTGGGGCTATGAACAGTTTCTAAGTTATAATCCAGGGACTAGTCTCCTCAGGGAAAGGAGAGACTTAATGGGTCAATGCTGGTTGTGTAAATGACTTAGCCTTTTCATGCCAGGAAAGTGTACATTTGGTTATAGTGTTACGACTCTATGGTCTAAGAAAAATGTAACCGAAAGAAAGTGAAACCAACAAATCAAGTAAAAATCAACAAGCAATTTATTACTAGATAATTAAAATGAAAAATCAAAAAGTCACTTACAGTAATGTGTTTTGAAATCCTAATAATCCAATAAGAATGATTGTTCTAATCACAAGTCCTAAATATAGAATGTTTAGAATTCACGGCTGTGTCCTTGAATGTTATTATGTGCCAATGGTCTCCAAAGTCCTGATGTACTAGAAATCTTGATGTGCTGATGTCAAAATGAAGTATTCCAAAATCTCTGAATAAGTTCACATAAATTCCAAAATCATCAATTAAAAATCCAAAATCCAAAAGTTTGTGAGCACTGTTATAAACCAATGAATATTTAAAATAATTCCTCTCTTAGAATTTGGAATGAATTTTCACAACTGTAATAGCTC
The DNA here is from genome assembly GCA_029931535.1 of Margaritifera margaritifera. NCBI lineage: Eukaryota > Metazoa > Mollusca > Bivalvia > Unionida > Margaritiferidae > Margaritifera > Margaritifera margaritifera. The sequence goes on along the minus strand of JAQPZY010001174.1, from coordinate 11,770 downwards.
TTTACAAGACTGATGGTAATGTCAAAACTGAATAAATGTCCACCAAACATGGTATATATAAAGATTGGTCACATGACAGAATGTTCTAGAATGTGTGTCATCTTAATGGAATTTTACTTGTATAACAAAAATTCAACCTTGACCTTCAAATTGAGAAAACATATTGGATCAAAACAACCTAATTCAAGGACACTAGTTAAACATGTTTTTCCTGATAACATTAAGATTTAAAGCAAATATTAAAGTGAAAGAAACATTTATAATTTCCTAAAACTATTTATAATATTATAAAACATCATACATAACACCTCCCCTCATAAAGAAAAAGAAAGATTTATATAATAAAGCTTTCTTTTGAATATACAATCTAATACTACAATAACCAAAATTACATAAGAACATGTTTTATGATACTGGACTTAATTACATCAGCAATATTACATTTCTAGGCACCGTGAGAGTGCATCTGCAATCACATTGTCTTTTTCCCCTGATGTGTTTGATGTCAATGTTATATTCTTGCAATATCAAACTCCATCTCAACAATCTCCGATTTTTATCTTTCATTTTGTTGATGAAAGTAAGGGGATTGTGATCACTGTACACAATAATTGGAGAAAGAGCTGAGGTAACATACACTTCAAAATGCTGTAAAGCCATATCAAAGCCAAAACATTCCTTCTCAATTGTGGAATAATTTTCTGGTGCTTGTTTAGTTTTTTTAGAAAAATAACACACAGGGTGATCCACACCACTTTTGTCTTCCTGAATCAATACTCCACCAACCCCTACATCACTTGCATCAACAGATAATTTAAATGATTGGCTAAAATTTGGTGCAGAAAGAACTGGTGCATTCTTAAGCATGGCTTTTAACTTGTCAAAAGATTCCTGACACTTGTCAGACCAATGAAATTTGGTTTTCTTACTCAATAAACTTGTCAAAGGTTCAGCAATTTTGGAAAAATTGGAACAAAATTTCCGATAATATCCAGCCATACCTAGAAATCGCATCAGTTGCTTTTTACAAATTGGAACTTGAAATTCAGAGATAGCTTTGACCTTAGCTTCTATAGGTTTAACTTGACCTTGTCCCACAATATGTCCTAAAAATGTGACACAAGCATGGCAAAACTCACTTTTGCTCAAATTGATTGTCAGATTCGCATCGCTGAGTCAATCAAAGAATTTTCGAATGGTTTCCAAATGATCTTCCCAGGTGTTGTTGTAGATAATGATGTCATCGATATAAGCGTCACAATTATCAAGACCAAATGTTATCATGTTCATCAGACGTTGAAACGTTGCAGGCGAATTTTTCATTCCAAACGGCATGACTTTATATTGATAAAGGTCCATCTGGAGTTACAAATGCTGAAATTTTCTTTGCCTTTTCCGTCAGTGGAATTTGCCAGAATCCTTTTAAAAGGTCAAACATGTGGACATATTTAGCATTTCCAATTTTATCAATGCAATCATCAATTCTTGGGATTGGAAAAGAATCAGTTTTCGGTGACACTGTTGACTTTTCTATAGTCAGTACACATACGGAATGTAATTATCTGGCTTGGGAACAAGAATACATGGTGAACTCCCAGTTACTTTTACTTGATTCTATGCAAATCATTCTCCAGTAAATACTGCAATTCTTTCTTCAGATAGTTCTGTTTGAGAGGATTCATCCTATAAGGATGCTGTTTCACAGGCGCAGAATCTACAATGTCAACGTCATGATAAAATTTTACTTGTTCGTGTTGGAACATCAGAAACAAGTGCTACATAGTCATGTAATAGCTGTTTTAGTTCATTTCTTTCCTGTTGTTGTAAGATGTGAAAGTTTCTGGTCTAGGTTGTTCAATATTTCTGAATTCCGAAGATTGGTTATACCAGAGTCACTATAGTCCTGATTGTATTCCATCATTGATATCTTCACTGTGTGGGACAGGTACAACTAAATTAACTGAATAATTAGCTGGGCTATCTCTGTCAAAATATTCCTTTAACATATTTATATGACAAAGTTGTTTCTGTTTCCGTCTCCCAGCGAGTTTTAATCGATATAATTTAAGTCATTTACTTTCTTTTCAACGGTATAAGCGACCATAAAATTTAGCCTGAAGAGGATTCTGAGGTATGGGAAAGAGAGCCAGAACTTTGTCACCAGGTTTTAAAACTCGCTTTCCTGTGATTTCTGTCATACCTTAATTTCATTTTTGACTGGGTAGTGTGAAGATTAGTTCTTGCTAGCTTCACAGGCCTTTGGACAACTTGTATTTGAAATCAGAAACATAATCAAGAAGATTAATCTTTGAGTCTTCATTTGAAAGAAGTTTCTCTTTCTCATTAATTTCAATGGTCCACGGACAGTATGACCAAAAACTAGTTCAAAGGGACTAAAACCCAACGACTCTTGAACCTGATTCCCTAACAGCAAACAACAACAAGATGAACAACCCTCCATCCCAATTCCTTCTCTCTGTATCAAAGCAATCATGATCGAATCCTATTCTTCAAGTTTGATGAAATCTTTCCAAAGCACCTTGACACTTTCAGGGTGATAGGCTAGAAGATTTAAACTGTTGGATGCCTATTCATGCATAACTTGTTGGAAAACTTTCCAGACATAAAATTTGACCCTTGATCCGAACTGGCCAGATTTGGGAAGGCCAACAAGTGTAAAAAACTTCACCAAAGCTTTCACAATAGCTTTTAGTTTTATATTTCTCAGAGGAATTGCCTCTGGAAATCTTGTAGATGCACACATGATGGTCAACAAGTATTGGTTACCTGACTTGGTTTTAGGTAAAGGACCAACACAGTCTACCATTATTCTACTAAATGGTTCATCAAATGCAGGAATAGGTTGTAGATGAGCCTTAGGTATCTTCTGATTGGGTTTTCCTACCATTTGACAAGTGTGACAAGATCTGCAGTATTTAGAAACATCACTTTGAGTTTCGGCCAATAAAAATGATTCAAGATCTTGTGATAAGTCTTACGGACTCCTAAATGACCAGCCAAAGGAGTTTCATGGGCTAAATTAAGAATTTCCTGTCGATATGACTTAGGAACAACAATTTGATAGCTCACTGACCACTCGTCACCAGCGGGTGCATCAGGTGGTCTCCATTTCCTCATAAGGACCCCATTTTTCACAAAGTAACACACTGGAACTTGTGTGGCTTCAGTTTCACTAATAGCCCTCTGAAACAAACAAGATATCTCGGGATCTTGCTCCTGTTCAACGACAAGGGATTGTCGTTAGTCATCCAGATTAGAACAAAGAGAATGAGTTGCCAAAAGAGGATCACTGTGATCAATACCATTTGATTGATCAATACCTGAGGAAAAGTGACCTCATCAAAAAACTGACCAATACATGTGTCAGCTAAAGGAATAATATCCTGATCAACATCACTCTCAAGAGCTCTTTTTGCCATAGCTCTAGTAACTGCACAAGCAGGGTACAAATCAGGGATTTCAGTTTCGACAGGATCAACTTTCTGATCCAAACAAGGCTTGTCAGTTACAAGTGGATTAACCACAACCTTGTCTCCAGCTAGGTCATTGCCTAGTAATAAATGAACACCCTCTATGGGTAAAGAAGTCACTGCCCCAACAGTCACAGGTCCAGAAACCTAAGTTCTGATGCCAAATTTACACAATGAAGGGAACATTTACAAAGCCGCACTCTACTCCCTGAACAAGAACACTTTCACTTGAAGAAGACTCCTCAGACAAAAGGCAAAGTACCTGATAATAAAAGACTCTGAGAAGCTCCAGTGTCCCTTAATATTTTAATTGGGATAGGTTTGGCAGAATCACCAATAAGTGATATAGAACCTTCTGACATGAATGGTTGATAAGCCTCCAAAATAGAATCAGGACTGGGGTTTGTTTGACCCAAATGTATTGCTTTCAATACAAGACCGTGACCTTGACCTCGTAGAAATAAGAGCATTTGGAAAAGCTCTGTCTTTTCTCTGTTGCTTATTTTTCAACTTGAAGCAATCAGAAATAACGTGCCCTTTCGTTTTACAATAAGTGCACGTAGGAAGAGATAAGGATTTCTGATCAGTCTTATCAGATGTTTGATTCCTAACAGTTGTGGCTGTTGTGAAATTTGGAAGTACTCGAATGAGATTGAAATGGTTTTTTACCAGAAAACTGCTGAGAGGACGACTTACTGCCAAATGAAATTTTGTGAGTCAAGGATAAACATCAAGCAGTATATACAAGCAGCATTTTCCAAAGTTTCCACATTCTGCTCGTCAAGATAGGTTTTAACATCACTATGGATGCACCTCTTGAACTCTTCAATTAATACGAGCTGTCTGAGGTTATCATAAGCTTGATCAACTTTCTTGGCTGAGCACCACCTATCAAATAGTTGTTCTTTATCCTTTGCAAATTCGACATGAGTTTGTCCAGTTTCTTTTCTACTATTCCTAAACCTTTGTCGATATGCCTCTGGTACCAACTCATAAGCTTTCAAGATGTACTCCTTAACCACATCATAATCAGTGCTTTGTTGTACTGACAGTGAAGTGTAGACTTCACGAGCTTTGCCAATAAGTACACTTTGTAACAACAAAGTCCAATGCTCTCTGGGCCATTTCAAGTTTTCAGCTATTTTCTCGAAATGAAGAAAGTATTTATCTACTTCTTTTTCCTGAAAAGGGGGTACTAACCTAATATATCTAGTAACATCAAAACCTGGACTTGTGTTTAAAGGAGTGGAGTGTACTCTGTTTGCCAGTTCTAATTCTCTTAATTTAAATTGCATTTCCCTTTCTTCTCTTTGCATCTGCATCTGTCTCTCCTCTTTCTCTCTCTCCCTCTGCATTTGCCTCTCTTCTTTCTGCATTTGTATCTGCCTCTCTTCTTTCTCTCTCTCCATCTGTATCTGCCTCTCTTCTTTCTCTCTCTCCATCTGTATCTGCCTCTCTTCTTTCTCTCTCTCCATCTGCCTCTCTTCTTTTTCTCTCTCTCTCTGAATCTGAAGCTTTGCTAACTCTAAATCCATCTGGTTCTTTAACTCTAATTCCCTTAATTTCCTGTCAGAACCAGATATAGGCTTTCTCTTCGAACTTAAAGCACTACTATCAAAATTTCCCTTTCCTACTAAATACTGAATTAAAATAATCTTTATCTCCTGTTTTGTCAATGATACTTTTGCCTCAGATAGACTGTATTTTCTGGCAAGCTCGAGCAACTCATCCTTTCTCATGCACTCTAACCCCTCCTGGGTAGGTTTTGAAATGAAATTCTGAACATTAGATGCCATTGTAAATGCTTGTTGGTTTCACACACAAAAAATTTCTCTATTAAAAATCTTTGCCAAAGACAAAAAAAAAATTCCAAGACAAAATCAATATGAATTTCAAAGATAAATTTAATATCTCCAATATGCTTTAAAGAAATTCAGATCCCAGAACGACGAGCCCCCAATTTCTGTTACGACTCTATGGTCTAAGAAAAATGTAACAGAAAGAAAGTGAAACCAACAAATCAAGTAAAAATCAACAAGCAATTTATTACTAGATAATTAAAATGAAAAATCAAAAAGTCACTTACGGTAATGTGTTTTGAAATCCTAAAAATCCAATAAGAATGATTGTTCTGATCACAAGTCCTAAATATAGAATGTTTAGAATTCACGGCTGTGTCCTTGAATGTTATTATGTGCCAATGGTCTCCAAAGTCCTGATGTACTAGAAATCTTGATGTGCTGATGTCAAAATGAAGTATTCCAAAATCTCTGAATAAGTTCACATAAATTCCAAAATCATCAATTAAAAATCCAAAATCCAAAAGTTTGTGAGCACTGTTATAAACCAATGAATATTTAAAATAATTCCTCTCTTAGAATTTGGAATGAATTTTCACAACTGTAATAGCTCTTTACAAGACTGATGGTAATGTCAAAACTGAATAAATGTCCACCAAACATGGTATATATAAAGATTGGTCACATGACAGAATGTTCTAGAATGTGTGTCATCTTAATGGAATTTTACTTGTAAACAAAAATTCAACCTTGACCTTCAAATTGAGAAAACATATTGATCAAAACAACCTAATTCAAGGACACTAGTTAAACATGTTTTTCCTGATAACATTAAGATTTAAGCAAATATTAAAGTGAAGAAACATTTATAATTTAAAATATTTATAATATTATATAAACATCATACATAACAATAGGGTGAGGATTTATGTCGTAAAGGCTGGGACCCAGGGGATAGGAATAGACATAGAGGCAATATTGGTTTAAATGTTAGTTAACTGTCTACTTAAAATGCAATATTCTAAAGATAAAAGCATGCATCATAGCAAATGTGCATTAAATTCTCAAAAAATATGTTAAAAAAATTTGGGGTGACATTTGACCATCCACACTACTCCCTCCAGTATACTTTGATTAACTTTGACAACAAAACTTTTTTTAAATCACCCACTCTCTCAACATAAAGTGTTATACGTTTCATCAAATTCCAACCAATAGTTTCAGTGTTGTGGGCTTGTTCTGGCATTAAGGCCTTTCAGTATTTTAAAAATGATGTCCATCTGCCATCAAATATGGCTGCCATTATAATAAAATAGAAAGATATTTAAATAGCTTCTTCTCAAAAACCACTAAACAGAATTTCACCAAATTTTACTTAAAGCATAATCAAATTAAGGCCTCCAGATTTTAGCAGTAATCGAAGAGATTATGCATTCGACCTCATTTTGTCATCTATCAATCCATTATCTGTTAGTAGTTGTTTGTTATCACTAGTCCTCCAAAACTGCTGGATGAAAGACATGACACTTGGCATACTATTTTTAGGCCTAATTGGTCCAAATTAGAAATTGTGCCTTTCTGACATCCAATTTAGCAAGTTGAAAATCTTTTTATAGTTACTCCTTCTGAACAGACAGTTATATTGAGATCAGGTTTTTAGTAAAAGACTTCTTTTGATGTTTGGTTGGTCTACAATGAAAATGGTGCTGATCTGATATCCAACATGGCCATCATGGCACCCAGTTTAAAAACTTTGTTGTCACTACTTCTCCTAAATGGATGGTCATAATGACATTTTCTCTAAAAGGCTTGTATAGTTGGTTCCACGTGAAACTGGTGCCATCATACCTCTACCATGGCCACCTTGGCAGAAATCTTAAGAAATCTTGTTATTGTTGCTTCTCCTGTCATATCAACATGGGGTTTTCACTTAAAGACTCCTTATTATATCTAGTTGGTTCTGATCTGACCTCCAATATGGCCATAATGGTGGTCATTTTGCAAATCTTATTATATATCGGTACTTCTGAACAGATTGTCAAATTGGCATGTGGTTTTCAGTTAGAGACTTCTTGTATTATCCAGTTGGTCCTAAATGAATATGGTGACAATCAGACACCTACATGACAGCTTAGGAAGCAATTTGAAAATCATGTTATGGCCACTCTGCTTGAAGGGATGGTCATATTGACATGGATACACTTCATGCTATTCTCACTATATTGTTGGTTCTAATTGAAAAGAATGCTGATATGACCTCCCAAAATAGCCACTATAGTGGGCATTGTGAAAAATCTTCTTCCAACTACATCTCATGAACGGACAGTCATACTGAAATTTAGAGAAAAAGAAAAAAAAACACTTAGTTCTTGCCTTATGCAGATTTTCCTATTTTAAATTATGCTGATCCATCCTTCAAATGACTGCCTTGATCATCTTTATATGACTTCTCCTGAATGTATGCATGATTAAATCAACAAGGGTTTTTCACTAAACAATGCTCAAAAAATCCGATAGCCCAATGCCCTGGGCCCTTTTAATTTGAGATCAGGCCTCCTGTATTCCAAGTGAATTGCCCATTGGGCTTGTCGAAAATAATCTATTTTGCCTGAGAAAACTTTGATTGTGCTGATGAAATGTGGAATTTTATTTTCAAGTTGTTGAAAGACTAGTAAATTATTAATATTTATCCCCATGTATGCCCCTTACACTTATGAAGATCGTCTACTTACTGTACTTCCATCGAAAGCTGTAAACTTTGTGTACAAAGTGAAGCATATGACCTTTGAATGGGGAACAGATTGCCTGGGTTATGTTTGATTAGTGCTTAATTGTCTTTAACATACATGTGATTCTACCAGCAGTAGGACAAAAATACCGTTTATAAGGCCGTCTACCACACATACTGTTTTATAGTTGAAATCTACCGCTTTTGAAAATTAACAGATTTTATTTTTAAAAAGTTGAAAAAAGAAAGAAAGAAAGAAAAAAAAAACAGTATTCTTACGCATTCTATCCACACATTTCAGAAACCAGCCAGAACCAGTCCACTGGGAACTGGAACTGTTTTAGCAGTCATTGCGACTGATGGAATGATGCATGACTGAGTAAATGGATTAAGGCTAACATGTGTACACAACAAGCTGTTAAGTGATTACCTTATTGTTGTAATCTGGAGAGTTCAGGCCAGATGCGGGATGTTTTTTGAGGTGTTACAAGTAATAAAGGGATCAAAGGTGGTCCATGATGGCTTTTGAGTCTTTGATTAAAAATTGTCCGTCTTTAGGTGAAATAAAAAGGAAAGATTGACCCAAAAATGATTTCAGCAGAGACACTTGAGTAAGTAATGCAACACTGGTTAAACATATTAAGCGGCACCTATGAACAACATCAAAAGTGTAAAGAAAAACCGTATAATGCAAAACACACTTCAGATACTAGTGAACGTCAACACTGTTGCTCCAATGAGTAAGGAGGACATTGATAGAGCAATTGGACAATGATTGACATCAGGATCTGGAGGAATTTCCTGACAGAGGATTAGTCTGTGACCCCCATAACAGAGTAGACAAGATCCTGTCTGTGTTGGAGGTGCTGAGAGTAAAGACCACATTATCAGCTCGTTTTTTTCTCTCTCTGCTGGGGACCTTGAACTTTGCAGCAGACATGGTTCCCGTAGGCAGACTGCACTTGCGTCCTCTCCAGTTTCTCCTTTTAGTGGCATGGAAACCGCACAGGGACCCCTTGAATGTTCCAATTTCTCTGGGTCAGGATATCCACCATCATTTGATTTGGTGGACAAATCAGGACCGGTTTCTGGCCGGAGTCCCCATGCACCCCACCCAACCCCCAAACCCCACTCTTACCTGTTCGCAGACTGGGGGGTGCTCATCTAGAGCCGGAAGGACAGATTCTTCAGTGTTCATGGTCCCAGGAAGAATCTATCCACCGCACTAACAATTTGGAAATGAGGCAGTATTCTTAGGCCTTCAGGGGTGCTTCCACCAAATAAGAGGTTGCTGTGTGATGATCTCTTCCGACAACATGTCGGTGGTAGCATACCTCAGAATCAAGGAGGCTTACATGCACCTTCTCTCTGCATGGAGGTTTGTAGCCTCTTTTGCTGAGCAACTTCAGAAGGAATTACTCTCCAAGTTTGCCACATTGCCAGCAGGAAGAATATTGTGGTGGACAGTCTATCAAGGAAAGGGATGATAGTCCTCACGGAATTATCTCTACACCAATCTGTAGCAGACTCCTTGTTCCGACTTTGGTTTTGGGAACTCCTTTGGTGGACTCTTTTACCACCAAGCTACACAACAAGCTCCCCTTTTACATTTCCCCAGTCCCTGACCAGAGGGCTTGGGCAGTGGATGCTTTCAGCCTGAAGTGGGATCGTCTGTTTGCTTACGCCTTCTCACCTTTCAGGATGATCCTATGAATCCTGCACAAAGTCAGGCATTCCACTGCTCAGCTCATTTTGATTGCCCCTCTGTGGCCCCAGCAATCATGGTTCAATGATTTTCTCGATCTGCTGGTGGACCATCTGAGTACCTTACCTCAGAGAAGAGACCTCCTATCGTAGTACAGGGGTTCTCTCCTACACAACAGCCCACAGATTCTCCACATTAACTCTTGGCTCATCTCAAACAATCTCTCTGCAAAGAAAAGTTTTTGATCCAAGTTGCATCATCCAGTCCAGGAGGAGATCTGTGTCTAAGGTGTATGATGCCAAACGGAGAATCTTTTGTGATTGGTGTGGTAGAAAATGTGTCAGTCCTAGCTGTCCCTCTGTGAGTGCAGTGTCTGATTTTCTTCTCTTCGTTTTCAAAGAGAAATAATGCTTGGTTTCTACTATTAAGAGCTATTGAGCAACCCTTTAGAACACTCTCAACTTTTCAAAAGGCCCGGCCATCAGGACAGATTCTCTCTTAACAGACCTGATCAGGTATTTCAAACTGCAAAGACCAGTGTCTCACTCTCTTATGCCTAAATGGAATCTTTCTTGTGTCTTATGGTCTCTTAATAAACCCCCTATGAACCTTTGGGTGAAGCTTGCATAGAGACCTTACCCTCAAGATGGTTTTCTTGCTTGCCTTAGTGTCTGTGAGACGAAGGAGCAAGCTTCATGCCCTATCCATAGAGCAGAGCTATATCGGGTTTAGTGGAAAAAAGAAGGGTAGGAAGCATCTTTTCCTTCCCATTAAAGGTTCAACTGATATTTCAGCTTCCACCATTTCTAGGTGGATTGCATTAACTATCAGGTGCCTATCTAACTTGTTCATCTTTGGAGGACATGATGAAAGCCGCATTTTCTCACTCTCACACTACTTTCTCCTCCTTTTACCTTCACTTCTCAGCCCACCAAAGCAAACACATTTTCTCACTGGGCCCAATCGTTGCCACTCAGAAAGTGTCCCATGCAGATTCCATCCCGCAGTAGTCTCCTGCTCTTCTATGAGGGTGAGTATTCCTTGTGTTTGTTTTTATTCGCCAGTTGTGGGATCATCAGCCTCTCACCAAACTGACAAATTCAGCTATGCAATAGCAAGAGGTATAGTATTACTGATATTAAAATTCATTTTTTTGCGGGGGGGAGGGGGTAAAACTAATTTTAATGATGTAATACTTACCTATTGCCAGATTCCCTCCTCCCACCCTGCACTGATGTTCCACTAAGTTAGACTGCTCCCTCAAAAGACAAAAAGAGCAGCAGTACACATGAACATTATGTGTGTGGTATCCCGCAAGGGCGATCCAGTGTTCTGGAATCTTCTGGTTCACCCTAAAGGGAGGACAAAATTTTGTCATATGGTCATGGTATTTTCATTGCAGAAAAGTACCAGCTATGCAGTAGCAACAGGTAAGTATTACATCATTAAAATTAGTTTACCCCCACCCCACAACAAAAAACTATGTTTTTACTAAATTACTGCTTGGAATGTGTAATTGATTCTAAATGAAAAAGGCATCTGACTACCAAGATATCCACTTTTTTGTGAACGTGTTTAAAAACCAGACCTGGCATCAGGTTAAAGATTATTGCTTGCATTTCTTTACTTCATTGTGACTTGCTCATATACAAAAGAATTTTGGCCAGACTTTGTATTTAGTTGCATTCCAATAAACAAGTTGATAATCCTCACTCTGATATTGATTTTAAGGTCAGAGGTCTTGACTTTGGTTTTTAGCAGTATTGGCCTGTGAGCTTGTAAGCACAAACAAGTATCAATAAATTCATATCAAACTAGGTTTATGAATAATTATTACAAATACTCTGAAGATGCCAGTTTAATAATTTCCCTTTTTTCCCAAAAATATTTATGATAGATTTAACCACACTTAGCATGTGGGTGTATCTTGAGTGTCTGAGACAAGTTCAGTGATCTTTTCATGATATCAGGTTCAAGATCAAAGGCCATGACAAAGAATTTTGTACTGCGCTTTCAGTATCGTATGAACATGTTAACTCAAAACACA